>RAHM01000047.1:2774778-3374778 GCA_003713295.1 Parotia lawesii | reverse complement strand
TTTATATTCATGAACACATCATTAAAATTTTAAGACACACTATCAAGTTCTACATTTTAATACTACACCAAACAGCATTAAACGCTCCCAACAAGAAAATCAGATTGTTTAATGATTGTGTTTGTCACACAGGTTTCATATGTCTGCTGTTAAAGCACATGTAGTCTTTTCTGTTACTGGACAGCTTTTATCACTGGACAATTAAATTTTTTTTTATGCAGTTTGAAAACTAGATACAACAAAGAGGAAACAAAATCACCAAARTGTTAGGAATGTTTAATTGCAGAAATATTTAAATTTAGCCAATCACATAAAATCTTTTTATAGTGTTGTCAATTTGTTTTTACTTCTCTTGTATTTTATTTTAATGAAAAAGAGGCTTTAAAGTAATAGGATAGTGATTTAGGCAGGCTGCAACCCAGCACACAAATGTTAGGTATTTCAAAGGAATTTTTAAAGTAAACATGTCTTTCATGTAGCCATTTAAGTCAAGGGCAAAATATAATGGGAGATATTTCAGGGTTGCCTGCTTGGCTGAAACTCTTGGAAGACCAAGGAGTGTGCTATATGACTTTCATTGCTGTCATGAAGAGACTGAGGCCACTGTGAAAATGCACATATGAAAGCCCCCAAATTCTCTGCTATTGAAAGAGGGGCAACAGATGGCAAATAGATGTATCCTTGTCAATACGTCAATGGCACAAGTGACACTTTCAGAGATGGTTCTTGTGATCTGCAAGCAAGGGTCCTGGTTTTGGCTATGGACTAACAGATGAAATAGCTGCGCAGTTGCACATTCACACACGACGCCCTTGCCCTACCCCTGGTGTGGATACACAGTCTCACTGCTCTGCTCCCCTTCACTTCACAGTGAATTGTGTTGCTTTTTACATCTGGGACCTCTAGAAATAACTACCTCTCTAGAAAGGCCGGGCACAGTCAAGGAAATTAAGAGTCAGTCTTATTTGACAGCATTAGTAACTAAAAACTCAAACATTTAAAGCTGCATTTAGAGGACATTTTTTAACATTAAACAACAGACCAAACTACACCCTAAACTAGTCTAGCTGTAGTTAATTGCTGTATGACATTCAAGTACCAGCTAATACCATAGTTAAACATTTATCTGACAAAACTCAAGAGACAGCTTCAATTATTAATATAAATTTCTTATGGTGAGTTCTGATAGGACTCAGTGAAGACTTCTGCCTAAAAAATATCAATGGCTAAATGTGGTCTAATATTAGGTCTCTTCAAAACCTTTCTTCCTCCAGAGTCAATATTTGGCCTACACTATCTGCCAGCATCTTTTTAATGAGAAGCACACATCTAAAAGCTCTCACAGCTCTCAAAATTTAGGAGTAAATATTTTTAAATTAAAACCGTATGCTAAGCAGTGCAGATTTGCTGGTGCAGATGTTATTTTTGGCTGATTTTTTTTAACTGATTCGTAACCAACATACTTCAGACTATTTTTTCCAAGTTTATTAGTAGTATTTTGAATACCACAGCTGTAGTGAAAGAAGTTAATAGAATACTATCTCAAGATATTTTAAGCAGTTTTCTACTTAGCAGCAAAGTCATGGCTAAAATTCTGTGAATAAGATATATCCTCGGAGCACCATAAATAGCAAAAGGGAGAAAAAAAGAAAATGGAGATAAAAGTCACTTGAACAGAATGGGACAAGAAGAACCATTTTGCATGAAATGCTACACTCCACCTTTCTCAGGAGACTCCCACAATTGTCTGGCATTCAGTTTGTGATTGCTTAATGTAGTTTCTGCAAGTCAGAGTACAGTCATGTCAGCTTTGGGCTTTTTTGTTGATGGTGGTCCCACATTCATTCTAATTATTTAGGATTCCTAACTATTTCTATTTGTACTGTTTATATTCATGCRTGATATCCACAGTGTCATTCTTCCCCGAAAGAAACTGAAGTCTCTGGTGTAGGTCACAGAGTTTTCCACACTCTGCTAATTCTTAATTGATTCAGAATTAGTGGATTCTCTGGTTATGAGGGATCCTGTTGTCAGCCGTATTATATTGACAAATGAGTCATTAAAGAATGTATCACGTGTTTTTTCCATAAGTAGATTTAACTAGTCTTATTCCTTCAAATGTTGGTCATTCGTGGGATCTTGAAACCACACTGTTTAGAAAAGTGAGCTTGTCTTTTGGTTGTGCATGGAAAAGCACTATCATATTTTTTAGATTGCAAAAATCAGATCAGCTCAGTTAACCATCAGAGTGGACAGTACAGTGACAAGGCTTGAAGCAGAGAGCTGCTGTTCATGCCATTTATARTGATCTGTTCAGGTATTTTTCTTAGACACCAAAATTGCCAATTCTAAGTTCAAGCATGAATAAATCTTCTTTTTTAGCTCTATTTAAATAAGGTGAATGGGCTTTTACTCTTTGTGATTATGCTGTTCTTCCTGCTGTGAGGATCCACTCTGCAAATTAGAATTTTTAATTTGCATACCATATAAGCTTAACATGGGACCAATTTTTAGCCCAAAACTTACTTAAAGAATTGAAATACCAAACAATTGTGATGCTGAATAAAAGAATTCTTTTAAGCAAGCCAAGAACTGTGAAATTTGAGAATGAGAAGCTCCTCAGCCACAGACATGAAAAGAAAATAATAGACTAAAATYGATTAATTATACATGAGATTACAAAGGGAGTCTGAATATAGGTTTAAAAAAATGTCTGGACATTAAGGATCCAATCCACTAAATGTCTAAGAATTGTGTATACTACTATGATAAGTAGTCCCACAACTGCTAGAGAACTGATCAAGGCAGTAAATGGCAAAAGCAGTTTTTGCRGGGTCAGGTCTTTTGGCAGAACTGCACAGGGTTTGCAGGTTTCCCATTTTTATGTCTTGAAACATTTTTGTATGAGGTCCTCCTGTTAAGTTTTGCCAGTTATACCTTAGACCTACGTAAGATACTTTACTATGTTCGATGCTGAAACAATAACTCCTCGAATTTTTAAAATTTCTTTAATTACTAGAAARCTGTAAAGTAGAAAAGCTAAGTTGTTAAGGGGTTCTTACATATTTTTAAATTATTTCCCGAAAATTGTGGGTGTTTTGCGGAGTGTCACATTTTTTTGAAAAGAAACAAACCTCAAACCTGCAGGTCATTCATTTTTATTGCCCTCTGGAACAAAACAGAAACATGCAAGCAATGGAAAATGTCAAAACCAACATTCTCATTGAATTGTTAAAATAGTCCTGATATTTTGGTGAGAAAAGATTCAGGAAAAAACCCCACTTTTGACTGGCATGTTTACAGACCGTCATTCCATAACCAGAAGGATATGTATTTAAACCAGATAATTCCCTTTACTAAATCTAATAACKGCACCTTAGTAGAGACACTGGCTAATCAGTCACCAACTAAATCTAGGCCTAATTTATGAGACAAACTTCATTAAATAAATTTTATATTGCACACTGCACAAAACCAAGCTCAATAATTGGGATTAATCGCCACCTTCATCAGTTTTAGCAATGTCAAGGATTAAGCAGGCTTGGAGAATGATCTGACCTTTCATTGCAATTCTGCTTCCACTGAAATTTTTAGCTGTCAAATTCACAATTGTAGGTTTTCCAGGAGATTGCCTCAAAACAGATTTTGATGCTGTATGATATTATCCATGCCTCATTTTACCCAGCCACGAAATAGTCAGACATTAAGAAAATAGCTGCTTTGAAAAGCAATGTGAAAACAATGTTAAAGTGCAAGTTTTTCCACTTTTTGATGTTTTTTGCTACAGATTAGGAATGAAAGCTGAAAAATTGATCACATTAAAAAGAGGAAAGATAAAACAAGCTTAAATTTTATGTTTGTAGATAGATGAGTTTTAAATATAATATGAATTACTGAAAATTTCATATAAAACATTTTTCTATGGTTTATCATTTCAACTTTTCATAAAAATGCCCCTAAACAAAATATTTTCAGCCAAAAACTTGTCTGGTTTTGGTTATTTGGGAGGGAGGAGGTTGAGGAAGAATTAAGACTTTACAATATGGGTCTAGAAGAGCTCTTCTGCACTTGGTTATGTATATTTAAGACATATCTTCCTCCTGGCAAGATTTTCAACACAATAATGGGGCAATGTTGAGAAACCCATGCTATTGCTCTTGACTTAAATTCCCAGTATTGTCAATCTGGCAGCTGTTGCAGTAAAGCATTTACATAATTTTTAAATTACAGACAATTATACAAAACTCTTCTCCTTCAAAGGATTAGTTTCCTTCCCCACCCTCCCCCTGAAGTCAATAGCAAAATGTCCTTTCTCAGGACAGGGAAATGTCCTTTCTCAGCGATGGGAAAAAGTGCCTTGGTTGCACTTACAGAAGAGCACTGTGTGCTTGAAATCATATTTTTGCTTTTACCTAGTACTATGATATTTGAGAAAGTATGTTAGTAAGGGGGATGCTATAAATAGCAGCTATGAAGTCTTTGATGGTAAGCACAGTTCATGCAGAGCATACATGATGACTATTTATGGAATGCTAAGAAATAAACAGGCGATGATGGCTTTCTGGTTTTGTAAAACTGTAGACTCCCATGACTTGAGATGACAAGAGATTTTCAGGTTAATTATTAATCCTTTTTTTCCTTTTTTTTTGATGAGAAAAAGTCAACATTTTTCTAAATGAATGAAAATTTTAATTGTCAATCAATGAAACACAGTATGTCTCTTGACTCCTTTTTCTTGCCGTCATCCCTTCAGCTATATGAGAATTACATTTTTTTACAACTGTTAGCATGAAACAACATATGATTGCTCTTGTCTGTCAGTGGTGCTGTGAGTTTTTTGGCCAAATCACAGACAGATGGACAGATGAATGTGGTGCAAGCATGAATGAGCTCCCACTCGTTTGATTTCAGGCGGGAAGGTACGCCTGTGTGTGTACGTGTCTATAATGTACAATGGTTTTGTGTAGGCCCACATACACACACGTGTTGGGACTGGTGTTTGGCCAGCAACGTGAGACAAAGAAGCCAGAGAGACAGAACCTGAGTGCTTTTTTCTATATTTTATGCAATTATTCACAAAAGTGTTTAGCTGTAAAAAGCCAAATCCAAATGCTTTTTCTTTTGCTAAGGCAGCTGTTCATATGAAAAAAAAAAAAAAAGGAAAGGAAAACAGACAAACCCAGCAACTTTTCTTTGATTTTACTGCAGGATACATGCTCGGCTGCTCTTCTTGTGATGCCCACAGTGCCGTGGAGCAGTGGACCTTGCCCCTTTTTGTAGTTAACTGGTGAAAAAGACTGCATCTGCTTATTCTCAGACATTAATACAGCTAAAGGAATAAGACATCAGAGGCCTGCAAATGAGAAGGTCTTTTTAAATTTACAAAGCATTTGCTCCTGAATCCACCTCAGCCAGTTTGGGGAAAGCGCTTTTGGCACCAAGTCACCCTTCAGGGAAAGACTGATAATGATCACTAGAGACATACCACGGGCTCCTGCCTCACTCACTTCAAAGGCCTTCTCTCTTAATCAACATTAAATCATCATTTTGCCTTGGATATAGGGACAGCTGTACACAATCTATTTGTTTTAAAACAGATTAGGAATGGGTTCTCTGCCAGAGTATAAGATGCATGATAAATGTACTTTAAAGCCATAACTAGGAAAAAACATTGCTCCCTTCGTTAGTTAGATTCCAGTACTAGCTGAGAACTCACATTGTCCCGGGACTGGGTCCTTCTTCGGTTGTTTGGCTGTCCCCAAGAGCACTCGGGCAATATGACAAGTTCAAAAAAATCGTGTTTGTTGATCTTACCTGTGTCTTCTGCTGAATTTTCCATGAAAAGCAATAGTCACAGGAAGTAGTATAAGATTGTCTAGATCCGCTTTCTTCTTTTTTTTWATCTCAGAGTTAAAAACCCTATTTCATCCACTGACAGTCTCACAAGGTGACAACAAAGGGCTTTTATTACCTAATTAAGAGTTGATGGCCAGATAGTTGTTAAATAATTAAGTAAAGGCCCTAAATTACAGGGGAAAAAAATTCCTTCTCTTGATCCATGCTGGAAATACTTTTATATGGTTGCTAAACATCTCATTATAAGCTGTTCTCTTCGCACAATACAAATGCACTGGAATGTGCAAATTTTAAAAGAAAAGTCTAGCAACTAGTCGTATTTCCAGAATAGGACAGTAGGTATTGGAATGCAGTGGTTCCCAAAAAAGATTTGGGAGTCAGTATGAGTACACAAAAGAATATCATTCCCAGAAGAACATTGTGATGAAATGAGCTACTCACTCTTTGTATGCACAGAGACAATATTGATCATGGAAGATTGAAATTAGTCCTATTTTCCTTTTAAAAAAAAAAGTATTGAAAATTAAAACATAAAATTATTATGAAGAATATGTCTCACAGTGAGAAACTTACAATGTTCAAACTGCATTATTTTAAAAAAAAACAACAAAAAGATTGGCAAGCAAAGTGATCATATGACGCTAGCTCCTTCACAGAGAGAAAACAGTGTTTTTAATACTTCATATATTAGAGAAATGCAAAATGAATTTAAGAAAGTTTAAGCAAAATGAGACAAATTCAAATTAAAAGTGAGGTCCAGCTTTTAAGAAGGACCAGTAGGAAAATCTATCAAATGAACTGGTACCTTCTGCACTTGTTTCTTTTCTTGCTGTCCTTAAGCCAAAACCGGCCAATTTTTGGGGGGGCTGTATCCTAGCCAAGCTTTAGCTGCTTTGATTCAAATTGCACTCTGCTCAGAAGAAGCTGAGTGAAATGCAGTGCCTTTCAAAGTTAAGAGTGATATAACTAGACAGGGTGGTCCGACAGCTCATCTTGAGCTCTAGCTTCTCTCACACGTCCTTGGTGCAAGTACAGGTGGCACTGCATGGCATTTTCACACATCTACCTTAACGTGGGCTTGAATCATAGGCCTGTGCATGTGAATTTACGTGCCAGTGGATGTCAGCAGTCACACAAACAGAACACATGCAAGGGATTGGGACTGTTGTGTCAACTCAGGATGACAAAAATTCCTATCTATTTGTTTGGACACTTTTCTAAAGACAAGAAAATAAATCACTAAAAACAAAAGTTCAAATTATGTATGTTTTTATGATAAATCACAATTTTGCCTTAAGCATTATTCTCTCTTCAAATATTCAAGACAAAGAATGAATGTCTGTTCTTGATACTCTTATGACCAAATTCAGAATATTCTACTCTAAAAGTCTAACTGATTAATATATCTGTCTTTTCATATATATATATATGAATGAATGTTCTATTTTATGATAAAGGTAATAGGAGATGAAGAAGTTTGCCAGAAAACTGGAACCCRGTGTAGCAAGGCAGACACTACCACTGACTTCAATTTTCACACTGCTTTTATCACGTGGTAAATAGGGAGTAAATGAGAAATGCACCCTAAATTCTTTATGTAGGTGTTGTCATAAAGAATATTCGATTTCCAAGAAGCTACAGCCAGGCATGGGAATAAAGGGAGAAGGAAAGACAAATAGATTAAGTTTTAGACAGCAAGCAGCAGAGGGAATCAGCTAAGTGTASGGAGATGGGGATATAAATGCAGTAAAAACTAGGTACATTTTTGACAAAAAAATATTAAAGATTAAGAGGGGAAAATCCTAGTGCATGGAGCAGAAGAAAACACACCATGTGTGGAAAAACTGCATCCTATCTAGAAAAGGGCTTCACTCACTAGATCAGAGAGAGAGAGTATTATACTGAATGAAGAGAGGTCCATTCCTGTCCTCCCAGAGAACCTATTTTTCGGTGGATGAGAATGCTCCAGATGATCCAGCTAGTGAGCAGGATGCAAGGAAAGAAAAGCCATATAAAATGACTCCTATGCATTTGAAAAACAACAGAATGCAAATCAAGGCAACATAAATTATAGAGAGGGAGTGAAAGTTACTCCAGGGGTTTTATCCCCCTGCCCCCACAGGATACAAGCTATTTCCTTTGAGTTTGCAATAGTAATTTCAAAATGCGACTCCTGGCACTGTCTGAGCCACATGTATTTTCAGCACTTGGCAAGAAGACGTGTAGAAGACAGAGGTTGCTYCTTTACTTGGGAAAGGGAATTAGACTTCTTGCACTGTGACAGTAAATAATGCATTTCTCCACTGATGTCACCACTGCAGAGACAACAGTAAATTTACCAGTTTTTTTACTAATTTTTTGCTGCTTGACTTTACTACCTAAATAACTTTCTTTTTTTCACTGAGTAATTGTCCACATGGAGTCCATTTTTATTGTGCGCGTGCTCATGGCTAGCTCAGGCACAGGGAGCACGTACAGTCCAAGAATGGACTACATGTGCATAACACATTTCAAAGAAGTACAGTTCCTGAGAGGTAAATAACTCCTTACTAGTATGCAATATTGAGTAAATTAAGAGGGGATTGTCTGACCATTGCCAATGCAAATTACTGATCTTTGATAAAGTACAGTGGATAGACAGGGCTCTGATTTCTCAACAAATGTTCACGACTTAATAATTCTACAAAATAGTTTGAGACAATTAATACTTTGATAGAACTGAAAATTATGTCCCTTTGTAAAGTATATCGTACTGACTGAAGATTCCAAAATTAATTTCCAACAACGTCCACCAGTATACTAGAGTTCTCAGATAACTATATCCTATGTTATATAAAAATGCTAAGTGGTGTTCATAATTAACAGCAATGACAAGGGAAAAGGCTGTGGCTTTCATTTGTGAAAGCAGTTATAGGACATGGGAACAGCCATTCTGGATTAGATCAAAGCCCCCGCCTGTAACAATGACCAGTAGCAGATGTTACAGAAGTAAAAGAAAGACATGGCAACCCCTCCTTCTCTGTGCAATCAGACACTGTAAGTCTATACCACCAGGCTTTCCTGTGGAAGGGCACATATGCAAGAAGGTAGCAACTGGATGATATTTACCTGTTTATGTACAGAATTCTGTTTTCCAGAACTCTGTTTCATGCTGTGAAAGATTGTGAAAGATTGCAGCCTCTTTCYAGAAGACAAAAAGAGATTTTGTATATTACTGATATTTTCTGACCAAATAATATCATCCTCTTCAGAAAAGATATGGTATGCTGAATGCCAAGATCGAGCAGAAAAACCAAAGTTTAAATCTGAATTTATTCCTATTATAACTAATGGAACTGCTGATGTTGCTGTGTTCAGTGTCAACATATAAAACTCACAGACCAAGCTAGATAAATGACCCTTATTAAACAGGCAAATTGCAACTTTGATTTTCAGTTTTGTCTAGTATTAAAGGTAAAAGTAACACCCAATTTGAGAAGGATAAATCACTTCAATTTTGTGTATTTTTAATTACTGAGTGATGTAATTTCTTTCTTGTGGGAAGAGACACTGGTGGTAACTATAGCTGAACATAAGAAATATGTTTCTAGTAGTTTATGTATTTCTGGTCTTGCTTTGTCAGTAGCTATAATTTCGAAAAACTGGTAAACATAAAAGAATTCAGATTGATAGTTTCACTTTCAGGTAGTGACCAATGGCAGTCAACATGCAGTATCACATAGCCTGGAAACTCAAATACGTACCTGACAGATACGAATAAGAAAAAGGGAAGAATCTAAATCATGGCTAAACTGTGTCTGGTTTGGATCTTGTTGCTCTTTTTAAGATCTGATTAAGAGAATCTGGGCAGGCAGGTTTTCTTATAGGAAGCTACTCTGCAAATTATAATGGGGAGGTCAGAGCCTCAAACTGTCATGAAGTTGCTTGAATTCATTGTTGTACCTGGGCACCAACTTAGAGACAATGTCAGGACTTGTGTGGAAACAAAGTGAATTGATGTTCATGTCTTTCAGTTTATCTGCCTCTCTAGATGAGAAAGGGTTAAGCATGAGCTAGGGATGCATGTGAAAATATATGGGTAAAGTAGGAAAAAAAAAATTCTCTTCTAGCTTGAGCCACTCCATCTGTTCCCTTAATTCAGTGGCAGACCTTGATCGGACCCTGGGATCCGCTAGTCCCACACTTCATACAGCTTCTCTCTGTAAATTAAGTTGTTGGCCTGTGTTACTGAGGGTTTAGGAAGGTGAGTGATGACCTTGGTTTGAGTACGTTTGTATAGAAACATGTCACTGTAGGGTGATGTCTTTCCTCCAGGGACATAGGGCCCAATACTAACCATTTGTTAAGAAAATACCAAAGCTAAACATATCCAGTGTATGAAAGGATCCAACACCCTTGCCAAGTGTAACTTACACTCATCTTTGAAACATCAATGTACACAATATTTTAAAAGTTATTTTTAGCACTTGTCTTTTAAACTGTTTCCCATCTGATGTCAACATCTTGCAACTTTCAAACTAATATGAGTTATTTTTATTATTAAAATGGGAAATGTCTTTAATATACTGTAGTATGGCAATATACTTAATATATATTTTTAAAAGGAGATATAAAATAGTATTTATTCTCAAGAATCAGGACATATAATTCCAGAGAAGTCCCACAATGCTTTCAAGCTCTGTGTTTCTTTATATAGCTAAGATTAAAAGTAAAATTTTAATGACAATATAGTACTCCTTTATTCCCTCTTCCCTGCAGTATTTTCCCAGAAGTGATCTACGTTCTTAAGTCCTGATGCATGCATGTTGTTGTTTGGAGAATCAGTTGTGGTTATTCAATTGTCTGAGAAAGTTCTGTTAAATGACGTGAATTCTCTTGCAGCATTTATTTTGAAATAACAAGGTAAGGAGTTCAGTCAGATCAGTAGTTTTCTTTAGCTTGTGAAGTTCACCAGAAAACATGGAGATAAATTCAGATTAGAACCACAGTTTTCAAGCCAGGTAATCTTAAACCTGAATTCCTAAATGTGGTTTTAGACTTGAACTTTAGGCATCTGAGCCTGAAAATGTTGGCCTTGTTTAATATTCCTATTGAGGATTGATTGATGATTATAGTCAGGATGTTTTTTCCATACAGCCAGCCTATAAACGTTACCTTTCTAAAGTTCAGCCCATACTTACTTGGTATATCTTTAAATAATTTATCTTCCTTCCCTACACTTCCAAAATATTTCAGACTATTTTAGTTTGTGAAACTGTTGTGAAACTGATGATCTGGTGCTAAAGCTTCTCCCGGGTATGACGGGTAGCTGGAGCAGGGGACAGCCTTTGTTTAAACAGAAAAGGATGAAATTTTAGCCCCRTCAGAGTCGGTGGAAGCTTTGCTGCTGGCTTCCACATGGCCTGGATTTTACCCAGGTATCCACCTTTGGTCTCAAGTGATGTAAATCAAGCATGACTGCACCAAAGACTGTGAGGATGCAAAATGCAAGACTTGTATGTGAAGGGAAATCAGGCCAAAACCAGCCAGAAGGACTATGAAAAGCTGATCAAAGGAAAGTACCTGTATTAGAAGAGGTATATTAAATGTATTTTAACATTTTCTCCCTGCAAAATCTTCTCCAAAGGTGTGTTTCAGGAAATACAGTCTACCACCATGTGAAACCACTCCTAATGGGTATATTATAAAAAGTAAATTATAAGAATGCTGTATATGTGGGATTTTAGCCCTCCCACAATAGCTAAAGTAGTTACCTAAAACTGATGATGAACTATTTCTAAATGTCTCCTTTCCTGCACAGGTAAACAATCTTTTTGTCATATCTGAACTTCTATAAATTCCCAAGTCTTGCTCACACCAACATAAACAGAAAACCAAAAACATATTTTACTTCTTCTATTGCAACTGTGCCCTTTAATTTCATCTATTTAAAGAACTGTATTAGATAGGAATGACAATGTAAAGAATGCACTCAAGCTCTTTAGCTGAAAATAATCTTTATTTACAATAGGTTTTGGATAATTTTTTTTGGAAGCTGTCATTCCATTACTTTTCACATAAATCAAAGCAGAAAAGAAATGTATTTGAGAAGAAGTGGGAACTAAAGGTCATATCATTCAAGAAAAGGCATATGTTTTATTTGGGCCAGGCCTGAAAAACAGAATGAAAGATTGGACAGATATCTGGAGAAATGTTCTGAATCTTTTCTGGGTGAGAAAACACTTTTAATTTAATAAATTAATAAACTTTAAAATAAACAGAATAAAATGTTAAGAGCCTTTTGTTTTATACTGAGCACAAAGAAGAAAATAACAAACCCTTTTAAGAGCAGCCAGGATATTATTCCAAGAATAACTTCAAGAGACGCAAAAGCATGGTTAGACGGCATTTAAGCAAAATGCTCTGCAGGAGATGGGAGAAAACCACCTGTACACCCTGCTTCCAGAATACAGCTCCATTTTGTGACAACTCTCAGACTCTAATGGAAAGAAACCAAAACCTTTAAAACTCTCTTAACAGCAAAGAGGTCTAAATTTAAATTTTTCCATCAGGAAGAGAAGGGTCTTACAAAATCCATAGTGCTGTCAGCCAAACTCCAGAGGTGTGTGCTGGAGCTGGTTATCAGCTTGATCTTAGCTTTAATTAACATGATGGGCTGTGAGCTGCAGCAGTGGATAAGGTGGGCTCTGCTCTGAGGAAGGTTTGCTTCCAAGCAGAGAAGCAGATGGGTGGGTGGTCACCTCTGAAACTGCCTTAGCTTGTGGCATCAAAACCTATGGACTGGGGATTTCACTCTACTGAGCTGGTCAGAGCTCAGATTTCCTTCTCTATCCTACCTCCTGTGGGCTCTTTCTCTTTAACAGAAGGTATTTTTAGCTTTTCTTCTTCAGAGAGAAGACATATACAGAAGTCTCCCACAAATTAGAAAGCTCCTCACCATTTGGGCTTGAGGAAAATGCCATAACCTAGCTAAAAATTGAAAACATCAGATGTCAGAAGATGTGCTGGATCTGCAAACGCTTTTCCTATGACAAAAGCTTCTATTTACCAGGGACTCTTCAAGTACTCAGTCACCATTCCTACCTGCAGAAGGAAGGTGCTTCCTCACCTGAGATCACTTCGATTGTCACASAGATGGAGCATCTTTGCATGGTAGTTGGAGAACAGCTGCTCCTTCTGCTCCTCTGTTTCTTGCTCTGTTTCCTGCCATTGCTTTTTGCTGCCAGGTCTGAGGAAGAATGAAATCCTACTGGGACAGTGATTAAATATAAAACAATGAAGAACTATCTGAATTTATTTCCTCTTACCCCTATTTCTCCAAGAGCTCTGGTGAGAACAAAGTGAATGCAGCAAATGGAATAACAGGCTCTACATTTTGAAGCATTTTGAAAATAGATGCTAATATAAAAGGTCAGCATTACCTTGCTCCTCTATTTTCTTTCTTYGAGTTGTGTGAATTTGGCATAATTCTAAGGTATTTTTTACAATATGTTAGCTTACCTCAGTTTAACAACCAGAAGCTTCCTTTCCTTAGGGTCAGTTACTTTGTGCTCCCAGACAGAGGAGAGGCTCATGGGCTGAACAAAAGCTGTTTATAGGTGACACTTGAAGTGAATTTACAAGCCTGTTTGAAGACTTCGTCCACAAGAGCTCCTTGTGTGGCTTGTCGTCCACTTGTCAGATATGTGTATTTTTAAACTGATTGATGCAAATCTGAGAAAAAGTTGGTTTCATGGGGTTTTGCTACTCTTTGTCTCGATAACCTATCAGTAAAGCAACATTTCTAGCATTCAATTTATTATTATATTCATCACTTGTACTTTGATGAATAATCTTTTGCCTAGGTTAGTACCAGCAGCCATAGATGCTGTATCTTTCCATAACCACAAGACCTGAGCAACCAGGGGGACTAAACAAAAAAAGCGGTGGCAGGAAGAATATGTAAAAGGTCTTCTTGCATTGTGCTTATTAATGCTAAATGTAGAGGAACACAAGAAAAACGAGTTACACCCTGAACACTTCAGACTTTATTTAAATATTTGGGAATAAAGTGGTCTACCTATGTTTACTGTGTCCCTTAACCTATTTTTGTTATTTAAGTAAAGTATGACTTCCTCAGTTACGTCACCTTCATATCCTCCCTAGAATTAATTTTTCTGGTAAAGAATAAAAAGTGTATGACTCTGTACCACTTTCAGACAGGAAAACAATGCTTTCAAATTTTAAACCAGGTTTTCTTCGAATGTATTTTTAGTCACATTTTTAAGGGACAGTCTGCATATGTCAAGCAGTGTTCGTCTGCATGCCTGTGAATATATTTCTATTTTACTAAGAGTTTAATTTCGCTTCTCAGCATTCCAAAGCTGTAGGAAAAAATATTAATGAAAAAGAYGTATTTCTATGTGAAACAAACAACGTTGTAAACAGAAAACAGGCTGAGCTTTCAAAATCCAGATTTGGACTCATTTTTTTCAAAAGTTGATAATTTATTTTCCTTCATCCTCTTTTAGGGATTAAATTAATGTGTGAAATTTTGACACAATTGATAYCTGAGCTTGTCACACCATTTTTCCTGACTGGGGTGTTTGGATTTGTGTTCTGATGAACTTGTTCTACAAGAAATTATGTTTCCTGGCACCTGTCTGAGTTTTTCCACAGTGCATTTATATTTTTGGAGATAATTTGTTGTGTCTGGTAAGACACATTTAAGAAAACCCTCCAGCAGTGGAGTACCTAAAGAGCAGTTACTTTTCTGCTCTTTCCCTTTAGAATTGAATTCAAGTTGAATTTTAGTTTTATTACCCTTTCCCTCCCCCGTCTGGCAATCTCCTGGAGAAATGCTGGCATCCAGGAACTTTAACAAAGCAAGGTAACCCCAAGGTCCCACTGCTGCACGGTGAAGGGAGACACAGCAGAGGGGAATGAGTGAGATCTGGGGAAGAAAGTGGTTTGGAGGGACAGAAACCGAATCAGTCTCCTCTCAATTTGTTTTTCTGTCTTGTGGCACTACATATACAGATTCCCCCCCCCTTCTCCGTGAAACAGGGGGGAAAAAAAATGTAGGCTAAATCAAGAGAGCTGGTGGCCATCACCAAACCCAAAGCAGCACTTGGTCCTGCCCCTGCAGCCCTGGCACTTTGGGGTATCAGTTCCAATGTTCAGCAGCTGCACCACCATGATAATGGCAAGGAGGGGTTCATTGCAGGAGGTTTTGTTGTCCATACAGAAACAAACCCTGAAAATCGTATACGAGTGCAACATTAAAGAGATGCTAAGATTGAAAAATCTAGGCTTTGAAAATGGAAACACCAAATTTATGCGCTCGTATTTTTCTACAGTCTGAACTCCACACTCTTAACTGTGTTATAATGTATCTGAGCATTAAGATGTGACTTTTAGTTTTGCTAACTCACAAGTTTTGAAAATTACTACCGTGAAATTTTTAGCGTAATAGTGAGGTCCACATATACAAGCAAGGAACTTTCCAGCACAGAAACACTTGTGCTAAGTTTGAAGCAATGATCTCTACTTTAAAGATACTTTTTAAAATGTAACTTCAAAACTAATTTGAAGACTAATTTTCATCTTAATTCTCTGGTAAGGGTCACCAAGATTTTGGAACTTGAGAAAAAAAAAAAATTAATACAATCAGAAGCTAAGCCAATAGTAGTTTAAGTCTGTTAATGCTTTCCAAACTCAGAAAAGTAATAATTTCAGCCGACTTCTACAGTGATGGCCAAGTGAAAAATATATTAAGCACAACTGAAATTATCACAAACTTTTCAATAATACTGAAATTATAGCTGAAGATATTTTTTCTACTGTATGACCTTAAATAATGGTCTTGGGAGAAAATATGAAGATAAGTAGGAGAAATTAACATAATACAGTGAAAAACCACTTGTTTCCTATTAATCTTACAGAATATTGTACTGAAATTGTAGGTGGTTTAACCACCAATATGAAATTTTGTTTGCTTCTTTTCGATTTAACACTTTCTTAGTTGAAATTAATAGCTGTCAGATATCATAAAAAGTGTGAGGAGGAGTAGTTTATTTGAGGGGTTTCTATTGCCACCTAGTGGCTCCCACGCCCTTCCCCTGCCCTGTGCACTGCTGTGCACTAGCTCGGGTTCCCAAAAGCTTCTCAGCCTTCAGGAGCAAATGCTTTCTCTAAATGATGAGAGAGAGAGAGGTGCAATTTGTTAACCTTTCTAGACATAACAAAAAGAAAAGCCTGAATTTAAATTTCCTCATTATATGGACTAAAAAAAAAAAAAATTCTCTGAGTAACTAGGATATTCCCCAGCTGACATAAATGAAGACCCATACAGTAACCTAGTAATGAACACTACTTTGAAAAAGAGAGGTTTATACAATGTGCTTTTTTGTTGTTGCTGTTGTTCGAAACAGATGATATGGATTTAGCGTGATTCTGTCTTGCCTGAGTTTTAATCTCCTGAAGGTCTCTCTGATTTCTGTTGAATTGCTACATTTTTATCTCTGGAGAAAAACCTGCTYATACTCTTATAAAAAGAAATAGAAGTTCATGTTGGTATGTTGAAATAAACTGTAAGAAATATAAAGTCTTCAGTTTTCTTTACTTTCTCTTGATAATGGTAAATATAAAAAATTTTCTGGGCTTTCGCCCTTGCACACTGACATCTGAGAGTTAAAATAGAAATGAGTAAGAGTCTCAATGCCTCATACTTATGCCACTATAAAGTCTGAGGTTTCACTGAAGCCGGTGGAGGTACTCCTGTCTATGGAGGTAAGACTCACTGTAAATTAAATTAGGTTGAAACCCACAAACCTGAATGAAGTCCAGAAGCTTTTCATTGTACCTGGTCTCATGTGGATAGTACAGTACTGTAATGTAGATTATAATACATAACACCTGTATGTAAGAGCTGCTTGTATCAGAGTTTCACTTCTCCATGAAACAGTTTTTCAAAATATGCTTCGTCTTGTGTTAAAAACTTTCCTCTATAAAATTAGCAATTTCTTTTCTTTATTTTATTTCAGTATAGGCTAAAAAAATGTGATTTTATTTCTTGAAAGTTCTATTTTAATGACAAGTAAAAATTACAGGGATTAATTTTTGCCTTCACTGCTTCAACAGAAATAGTGTGTTCTGAGTGATAATCACTCCTTCTTTTAAAATAAACCACACACTTTTGTCTTGGCAGACACTCAGCTCTAGAAGACTTATCTGCTTGTGAAGTTTTCCTTTGCATACGTGGTCACTCAGTTTAAACACATTTTAAAAGTATGGAGCAAACTACAGAATGGAAAAAAGTGTAAAGGCTTTCATATATATTCTATCTTTACTGTGTGAATATGCAGCTAACTTGGTCTTTTCTGGTGAATGATTCATTCCCCCAGACTTGGTATGTCTTTCAGTCACAAGAATTGCCCATCTGAAACTTTGACTTTCTACAAATGGAGGCTTTTCTGAGAATTTTTAATGCACGAATTGGCTGGGAAAAGGGCTGCTGGGAGCCTGACATGGAACTTGGAGACATGCATTAATTTTCACATTCAGGCACAGCCTTCCTCTGTAACCTTGACCAGTTCACTTAGGCTCAGATTTTCAACAGTTTTAAAACACTTTGAGAGGTACTTTTAAAATACTCTTCTGCCTCAGTTGCCCACCTATAAAATAGCATGCTGCACAGTAGCACTTGTATTCTCTGTCTTGTGCTTGTTTATGGAGGGTATTTAGGAAGAGCAAAGCACTTACCTGGCTTTTGTCTCTGCAAATCCCTCTGAAAGACTGAAACTTCTTGGAGGTTCAGCGTGTCCTCTCACAAGAGGATCTACCTCAGTTAAGAAGGAGGCCCCATACTGGGTTTAGACTTTGAGTCGCTGCCACGTTTCAAGCAGTAAAATAGAACAGGAAACCAACATGAGCGGTCATTCTTCAAACTGAGTGCGGCTTATTCACACTGAAACTTCTAATTGCAGAATGAGCAATTGCAATGATTCTACCCTAAAAAATGAACACAGCTGATGGAAGAGACAGTACACTGCAGTGAGTGAATCAGGGCTACCTGCCAATCCTGCACCCATGCTTGCTTGGCAGCTGCAGGACAGTAGCTAAGCTGATGTCCCYAGGAACAGTAGTATCTCCAGCAATTCCTGAGGGAAAGTGGAGACATTAAGAACCAACCTGTGGGTTGCAGTTCCAGTTTTCTTACTTATATGCAATTGATCTATCTGCCTAGWCATACGTGTATATACACAAACATTTGAACCAGGAAAAGGTGGTCAAAATTCCTGGTTCACAGGGAAAATTTTCTGTGTTGTCTTGCATTATTTCTTCAAGTGTATCAAAGTTCATCACTCCTATAGTAAGAAGATCAATTTAATATTAGATTTTTGCATTTTGTGTCTTATTTTTTTTTTAATTATCTCTAGAGGCATTTTTTTCTGCTGAATGTCCTGCTTATGCTAATGCAATAACCATCTTTGAAGCACACTTTAAGTGCTTTGTTTATATCATATTTCAGCCATTTTTCTGAGTAAATTTAAACTCTGGGTTTTTGTTTTGGTTGGTTGGTTTTTAGGGGTTTTTTTCTGGCTTTTTTTTTAGTTTTTTGGATTTTTTTAAGTGGGAAACAGCTTCCAAACGCAATGGTATTTTTTCTCAATTAGCACAAGAAAAAGACTTTATCGAGTTGTATGTTGAAACTCATCTGTTGTGTTTCAATATGGAGAAAAGTAAAAATACCTTAGTTTTAGGAATGATAGTAGCCAACTGAGAAATTTTCCTGGTTAAAGACAGGAATCAATGGAAATGTGAAGTTATTGTTACAGCTCAGTCATGTGCTGTGTTTCCCAAGTTCTCTGTGCTGCCAGATTAAACTGTGGTTTACAGGGTTAGGCGCTTCTGCCAGGTAACTGCTATTCTGCTCCCACAGAGCAGTCACACTCCAGACAAATGTAAACTTTCCATGTGCAAGCATTGGAATGGCTCTGTTTAAGCTACAGAAGCCTAAGAAAAATTTCTGTAAGGACATAACATAGAAAAGCTCGACAGCTCACTGGTGGGGTGAGAAGGTCACAGGGAAATGCTGGTCACTTGGATGCCTGAGACTGTAAATATCTTTCTGAAACTTTATGATGTTTTGTGTGTCTGCAGCGGGTGAGCAAGAAAGAGAATGAGGCATGTGGGAAAAGATTGAAAAGTCTGAGATACAGAGAAGTAAGTGCTTCTAGTTGCTCTCCAACAGGCTCAGTGATTGATGATGGGTTTTTCTGCGTCTCTGGGTTGCAAAGGGTACAGATGCTCAGCACTGCAGCCCTCTGGGGTGACCTCAGACAAGTTCAGGAGTTGTGCCTCTCCGCACAGCAGTGTGACTGGCTCCTCTGCAGGTCCTCAGCAGACACCCCCTGGTACTGTAACCATGCCATGTAGTGTTCTCCAAATGTTTTCATAATGGCTTAGGATATTCTGGAAAATTGGAAAGACTAYTTTATTTAACACAAGTAGACATGATGATGGAATTTTGCTTTTCTGCTATCATTCTGGAAGTTAAAATTAACACTATAGCAGCTTCTAAGATGCCTGTGCTACCAAATGGCAGTGAGCAGGTTATCTCTTAGGTAGCTCTAGGGAACACAGTGTTTTTGTAGGTCATTGGGTTCTGCCTGGGACAGTCCCTGCTCAAAAAATGTATCAAGAGGAAGATGAAAGTCTGCTGCCTCACCATTGTGAGATCTGCTCATTGTCCTCACCATGACCCAGAGAATGGACAAATAAATGTTTTTAGGCTTCAGGCCTCCACCACATCTTCTCTCAATACTGATGTAGAAGGACATGATATCTCCCATCCAGCAAAGTGCATAATCTGAGCAGGCAGGTGAGTAACCGCTTTCCTCCTTAGTGAGGCAAAGCATGTGTTTAAACTCTATTAAAGCCTGTTGGACTTAAACACATACTTAAAGTTTGGTGGAGTTGAAAGGCAGAGGTGGAAAATGAAATTGAAGAAATGCAACTCTGCCTGCTGGTTTAACAAAGGACTGACTGTAGGCTCGCTGTGTGTGGATTCTAGCTGAAGTGTTTTACTTACACAAATGTCCTGACACAGACAGCTAATACCTATTACAGAGCATTGCCATGCTTTGCAAGTAGATTAGGATTTAGTTAGACCATAATTGCCTTCACTACCCAGATGATTTGCCAAATTTACATGCTAGGCACAAGAATGTGTTTTTCCTTCCACAAATTTTGGACCCCGTACAAGTATTTGACAGAGAGAGAGAAATTTCAGACTATTCTGATGATAGCTTTCATTTGGAATGTATATTTTCTGGAAACTCATCTCCAGGTAAATAAACTTTGCTAAAAAAAGCTCTCAAGCACCAAGCTTTAGAAGGAAAGTGAAGTGAAATCCCACACTTAGTGAAGAGATGTCCTATGGATTTTTTTTAATAAATATTCTTAGATTAAAAAAAAAAAAAAACCCAAAGCAAAAACCCCCAAAACCAACACCATCACAGATATTTCCCTAGTTGATGATTCTGAAACCCACTCTGGGAACAGCAAGTCAAGCTGCTCAAGTGGGGAAAAAAAGCACCATCGCTATCAGGCCCCCTGGGCTCTGTACTGCTTTGCTCTCTGATGACACACAGTTCATTTCCTGACCTCTGGAGAGATGACAGGGGAAAAAAAAGAAAGAAAGAAAGAAAGCAACTCTTAATGCTAAGGAACGAATATGGCGTTCAACTTGAAATATAGGGAAGAGAGTCTTTCAAAAGTTGTAGCTGTATTTAGCATCAGAGTTCATGAGATCCACATGTCCCATCTTCTTTTTCTACAAATCCCAGAGGGGAAAAAAACCCATTTATTCTGATAGCCTGGAAGGAAAAAAAATGTCTGTTCATCAATTTCCCCTTTTTTTAAGAGATAACCACTGACTCTACCCGTATGTTATCTTTATCCTGAGGCAGCAAATTTATCATAATTTATTCTGGTATATTCTAAATTTACCATGTTGATTACCACTATATAAACAACGTCTGGCATTTGCCTCAGCCAAAGAATTGAGGCTGGCGCTGATTTGGAGTAGAGATCTGTGGAAGAGCTTCAATTTACTGAAGTGGCTGTAATATCAGTACAAACACCAGAGATAGATAGCTAAGGATATGGTGGTTTTAAAAGGAAAAAAATAAGGATTCTTCTCCTATGTGATGCTAATGAGCCACTTACTGAAATGTATCTGTTTGGAGAGGGAAGTCCAAATGACACAAGGTTAAAAAACATTAGAAAGTGGTCTGCAGGAACAGCTGACTGGCCTACATCATGGAAAAGCTGCTCTTAATTCTTCTTAGGTATCAGTGGTTAAGGTTTAAGAAAATCTTTATGTAATTACTGCATACAAATACGAGTAACATGAAAGGATTCTCATAAGGTTGGACTGAAACCAGTCCTAATCTTTGGGAACTAAAAAAAGAATTTAAAGGAGGACCAAAAAAAAGGGGAGAGACTGTCTTAACTAGAGGTAAGTTTCTATTTACAGTAAAGAAAAGAATTATTTGATCAATAGGCCAAAGTGCCTATTTACTGAAAAATAGTTAAGACCCCCCCATGCAAGCAAGTAGATGGGGCAAATTTTATGTCTGTTTCCTCATAGAATTACGATGTGTTTCTTTCACAACTCTTCAATCATAATTCTAATTTCCATAGTAAAYGATGATATTAAAATCAATTCATGAACCAAACTTTTAAATAACATGATGAGTTATTTCATAAAATAGCATATTCAGGATTTAATTTCTTTTTACATGCTTGAAATCGTGTTTGTCTGTTGTCCTGTGCATCATACTTATTCTAGAACACCACTTTGGCATTAAGACCTTGGGTGAACCGCACCTGACTTTAATGAGGTTGAAAAAGCCTAATTGACCACCCTGGCCAACTCTTCCTCATGGTCTTCTTTTCTTCACGTGAGAAATACTTGGTTCAATGATATGTCTTCTCTTGTTACAACAAAACYCCCCAAAACCCCAAAAAACCACCCCCCTCAAAAAAAACCAACCAAAAAAACCCCGCCCAAACCCAACCAAACAAAAAACCAACCAAAAACCCTACATGAACTTGTCATTTTGGAGTTCTATCTTGTGTGTTGGCTGATTAAAATGAAAAATTAGTTCCTGTTATGTGTGGAGTGTGCACTGTCATGATCAGTGTAAACACGAGAGCTTTTAGGCAAGAAGTGTGTGTACAAGCTTAGCAAAAGCTTCTTTGGAAGCAACTTGGAAAGTCTGTCTCTAATATTCTGTGGTTTTGTTTGGAATTTTTTATCTTTGCTTAATACTGTTAAGGAAATTCAGACTTAAACTGTGTTTCTGATTTTCTGAGTTAAGCTAGAAAGATAATTTCAAATCGTTTTCCTCCAACTTGGCACTTTTTACTGTTTCTGCTGTACTCCACTCTTCTTCCCTTACAGAGTTTGCTTAAATTTAGTATCAAGACAGGATTCATTGCTAAAGAACAGCAAAGCAAATGGCTGAGGTTATTTACAGCAACATTAATAAATGTACTTTCCTGTGTTTTCAAAGACACAGTGCATCTCAAGAGGAATGTGGATGATAAATGTAACTTCTACACAAGGATGTGGTGTCAGAAAATTCTGTTCCCCCTTAGACCACAATTGCCCTGAGCTCACCTGTAACTTATTACTTCCTAAATTCATGACATTGGTTGCTTTTTGGATGAAACTGGATTGAACAAAATCTTTCAGAACTAAATATTAGGATGCATTTTTCATGTCTCCACACTCAGTTGTGTCATTTCAGCCGCCATTCAGCATCTTTGGTTCATGCTAAACACACAGAAGCAACAGAGATGTATCTTCTAAATGAGAATAATGGGAAAATATGAGGATCATATATAAATAAAATAAAATTAATAACAATTTTGAAGTCTCTTTTGTGCCAGTTATCATATGAGTAGCAAACTCAAAGGCTTGGCACAGGTAAGTGCAAGAGCATGCACTGACCTTTGAGCATGTCACCTGACCAGCAATATTTCATGGTTGTAGGTATGCACTCTGTTCCAACATTTTGCTTAGTTGGGATGTATAAAGTATGGTGTCTTTCTACATTAAATCCAAAGGAAGTCACTATTTTTGGTCTTTGCTCTTTACAGGATTGTATTCTGATATGGAGCGTGACGCGTGACAGAGCGGTAGTATGAAATCTGATTTTTACGGGATTTTTTCAGTACCCGTCAACCAGGAAATGAGATTATTATAAGAGCAGCTGAAATTGTATTTTCTTCTTTTTTTTTYACTCTGAATTATTTGATGGTGTGCTAAAAGAAAGCCATAAAACCCTATAACTGCAGGCCAATTCAGCCTCCCACCTCTATGCCTATGCAAGGTAGGAAAGAAAACAAGAATTTTAGGACTCCACGTCAGTAGTGGGTGACTCCTCGGCCCCCTCTAACACAGATTTAAATATCTTCATTTGCAGCAGGACAGAAGCCATTTGGGACAGCCAAAGACAGCTGTGGGAGATGTTTATTAATCAGTCTGTGTAACTTTCTAGGGCAGTTTTACCAAAGTGTGTGCAGGAATGGAATGACTGTGATTTTTAGTCTGTGTGTTTGAAGCATGGATAAAAATGAGGGTGCATCTCTGCAAAGATAGTTATTTTATCGAGTCAAATAAAAATTACATTATTTTTGCTTTAAAGCAACAATATTCTGCACCCAGCACCCTGCAATGTCTGATATACCACAATATACTGTGATTCTTTTGCCCTTCCTTATTCCTGAATCTTTAACTTGGTTTTCTGTAAGGTCAGCAGGTGCTGTGAAGACTCCTTCTGTCAGTCCTTTTCTGTGTTCTGTTCTGAGTGGTTTCTCTACACTTACAATCCTAAGTGCATGCTTATAGGAATTGATTTTAACGGAGAAGTTTGAAATGTTAAATTTCTCTTAATGCCATCACAATCTCCTAGGACTTGAAGACAGAGACATTTGTTCCTACTTGACACCTTTTGAATAATACTCTCCCTAAATACTGTGTTAACCAAGGAAAAATACAATACCACTTTCTAAATGGCTTGGAGGTCTTTYGGCTGGAAGACAGAGATTGGGTCTTTGGTAATGTATTCTTAAAAGCCCAGTATTGTGAAATACAGTATTTTGTTGAGAGCACAGAACTAACACACTTTACGAGGAAAAGAAAGCTGTGCTGATCCATTCTGTGGTACAGGAGTTTCTTCTGTGGTGTTAGCTAAGCCACGTTATTCATAGATCAATCTGGAAAGCAGTTYGAGATAATTCAGAACATTATGGTTTAAAAAAAATGGGTAAAATAATTGCATATATTTACATTCTGTTTAATGTACTGTCATGTTTCTAGTAATGCCACTAAGAAAAAAAGCTAAAGTTCTTTCACAAAATATAATATGGCCTAAAAATAAATATAACATTGTCTTGTAGTTTAGTAATTGTTATAAAAAAGTGCTAGCCTTCTACAAAAGAATGCACTTTTTCTCCTCAGACTGCAAGCTAGGAGACAGGTTAACAAACAGAGAAGAGGAGTGCAGTATCAAATTTAAGTCATAAAATAGAAAAAGTCTCACTGCCTTGGATAAGGCTGCACAACAACTTGTTCAGGGACACAGAGACGAGGCAGGAGCCTTTGCTTGCCTCAGGCGCACGCGGTGCTGGGTGAGCTGCAAGTGGCGATGGTTGCTGCAGGGCAGAGCCTGGCTGCTGGCAGTACCGCTCACGCTGCTCTGTGTGCATTGCTCTGGGAGTCTGGGTGAGTTCCTCTGGCCCAACCTTTCGTGCAGACTCACCTTTGAGAGATGGCACTGCCCCCTCCCAGGAGTGCAGGGGCCAGACCCTCAGCTGTGTGACAATGGCTCGGGAAAGAGACTAATCATTCTGCGGAGTGATTGTGGGTTTATTTTGGTATTGTGTTGGGATTTTTTTTTCTAGGGAGAATGGGAAGGGTTAGGAGCTGAATAGAGAAGCTCTTCAAGAATAACTGAAGCCATAGTTCAATGAAAACTATTGAAGAATGTCTGCCAGTATATATGTTGAATGAAATACGTTGCAGAACGTGATATTACACGAAGAACTCCTAAACACATTGTTTAACTTGGAAGCAGAGTGGATGTTCAAAGAACAGCTTGCTTTCTTYGTATGGTGTACAAGCTCATAYATGCTCTGAGGCACTGATGTGAGAATGGTGGAGGTGGTAATACCAGCATTTTGGGGAAGAAATTGTTAGCAGAGTCAAGGAACATCATCTTTGTTTGTAACTAGAATTATGAGATCAAGAGCTGAGAGAAATGTCACAGCTGTCTCCTAGGAGACTGCTTTACAACATTCCAAAAAGGCATGGAGTTGATTTGGGCAGCCAAACACTAACCTGGGTACTTCTAGTATGAATGGAACAGGGAGAAACCCAAAGATGCCATAAATAGAATTGGCAGTCAAACAGCCTACATTTCCTGTGAAAATTGCTCTTTATGTGAATGTTGGTTTCCCCACACCTGTTTTGCATTGCTGACATTTTTTTGGAAGTTTTTCTTTGAATTTGGTTGCTGAAGTTTAATCAGCTGAACTTCTCAACTGACTCAGCAGGGTGGACACAGGTTTTTGAAGGTAAGAGTTTGGTTTCCCAGAATAATATAACCGTGTCTGTTTAGTTTTATCCATATGTTGCAAGCTGTTTCCACTATGATGAGTCTAAACATTAAAAAAAAAAAAAAAAGAGAAAAAATTATCTGAGTCTGTTTATATTTTCAGCATTTAATTTAAACAAGGTATTATGATGTCCTTGAATCTAAAGGAAACTTTTGCTGCTTTGACACTGCAAAATGAGATGCTGTAAACTAACTGGATCTTTTCCAGCTCTACCTTATGTGCCTGGGTTGGCCTAGAACCAGATTTTAATGTTACTATTGGGACTACATTTTCAAAGCAATAAACAATTAAACAGTAGCAGTGTGGTGGTGAGTAAATTTCTTTACTGTTAAACTTCAGTTGGCTCAGGTTTCTGTTTCCAGTGATTTTACAAGCAAACATTAAATTCCTTCTTTATTCTTTCCTTGGATGACTTACAACCAAAACAGAGCAGGAAAAGTTTAGTATCATAATTTTATAAAATAAAGAAAATTTTATTAATGGTTTAATTCTGTGATTCTCTGTCAATTACACAGAACCAGACTTTTTCAATCAATGGTCTCTCTACCACTATTTTTATCATACTTTCTGTTGATGGAAATATAGGACCAAGACTACATACTATACAAGATCTCACTGAACTGTAAGTTTTATTAGTTTGATTGCTATGGACTGCAATAGTCATGGAGCAAATAGTATAATAGTGAATGAGAAGAAAGCTTTGAGGGAATCTTTTTATGGACTATGCAGAGACTTTCACACTCTCGTAGATGTGGAATAGGAAAAAGTATATGAAAACCTKTCCCCATCCTATAATTTTGTGCATTCTTGGAGACTTACATTCAAGTGTGTTACACACATTCAACTCAGGTTTTCTCTGTCCTGAAACTCAAATGGAAAGCTCTGTGCTTTCCAACATATTAAAATATCAATTGGAGTGTTWTGTGTAGGTGCTCCATAATGTCTGTGGTGTGCTAAATCTAAWGATGAATTAATATCCAGTCAGAATAATGGATGGACCCATTAGTGGAGAGAATTCAGCCTCTAGTTAAAATTCCCAAAGGACAAACATAAGAGCAAAAAGACAGAAAAGCAAAAGAGTCAGAAAACCAAATTTCATTGAGAGGAGAAACCAAACTCAARAATCTCATCCTATACTTTGGATACACAGTTTAGTATCAGTGGATATTTTAGATAGTAATGGAGAGAATGCCAGAAATCCTGAGAAGCAGTGACTTTTGTTTGGTTGCTAATTTCTTTGATCTCCACCGGTTTCAGCAGCACAGGCCTCCAGACACACGCGSTGTGTCAGTGGTGCTCCCGAAGCTGCGGTGCACGGACTGCTGCCCTGAGCTGCAGAACGGGCTCAGACTGTGCCTCTACCTCACTAGAGCTCACAGACATAGTTGCTCTGAGGTGTCCTCCCCAGGTGCAGTGCTCGTGTGACTATTACCCAAGGTATTTTATTTCCTGCTCCAGCCCTTTCTTATGCTTGATCCAGCGCCATGAAGTTGTAGCAAGCTTCCTTCTTGCACAGATGAAATAAAGCAATGCAAGTCCTTGTAAGCTGAGATCAAGACYGTCCCACAGGTAAAAATGGTGTAAGGTAATCCAGGAAGGCCTTTCCTTCCCCACTTCTAAGTAGGCTTTTTTTGGTGCTGCTTTCCCAGACATTTTTTTTCAAAGCATTCAACTGTAGTGTCACATTTTAAATCCTTGTGCAGTTGATGTTCTTTCCACTGACTTTAAAGAGCTTTGGATCAGGCCCTAAGTAAATAATGAGAGTTTCTTCCACCTTAATTTATGTTTAATTTCCAAACTAAGCAGTTATGTCTTTCATCTTTATTCTTTATATTTTTTCATGACTCTGCTTGTTATTTTAAGGAAGCAGTAATATATACAGCATCTATATACACAGACTGCAATATGTGTATACTGCCTGAAGTACAGTGGATTGTCTTGATGAAGGGATGAATATATAACTGTAAGAAGCCCTTYAGAGTTCATCCAGAATACATAGTTGCTTATTACATTGTAGCCTGGATTCAGTCAAAGGTGTATTTAATAGTAATTTAAGATTTTCCTYTTTTACCAGAGTAAATCATGATAAATGTTTTAGAAAAGGTGTATATTCCAAGAGGAAAAAAAGGACTCTGTTGATATCCAGTTTGCTGCTTAAGACTGCAAAAATCAGGAAATGTTAATAGATGTTCAACAGCAAGTTAAAGAATAAAGCCAATTATCTCATCTACCAACCAATGGAAAGTTGTTCCCAACTGTACATTTTCTAGCGTTCAGTCCCCAAACTAAGTGCTTTCAATTCCATTCCTGTGCACGTGTGCATTTATGCGRGGGCTTTTCAGTACAAAATCACATCACACTAGAGATATTGGCTTCTCCCTTCCACTTTCCAAATTTACTGTTGTCTTTGAATGATATCATCACTGGCATGCTGGCTTTGAGCTGTTTTTGCTATGACATGAAATGCTTTGCATCACACTGTACATTTTGTCACACACCAGCTTTCTTTTCAATTTCTGAGCAGAAGGATAAATATTGCCTTTGGAAAGAGTGGCGGCAGAGGAAAGAGAGAGATGGGAGATTGCTGTGGTTGTCATGCTTCAACAAAGCATCCCGTGAGATGTCGGTCTGGATGCACCCCACCACCCCATAAGGATGGAAATTGAGTCCCTCATTTGAAGTAACCTTAGCTGAGACAATGTTACCTTCACCTTACCTCAGTTGTGTTAGTTTTGAACTTCACAGCTGGTAGAAAGGCATCTCCAGAGGGGAATTTGTACTCCAGATGCCTCTCCTCACTGCCAGTGGAGAGGGTAACAGATACCTCAGTGCCTGTGTTTAGTTGGTGTTTTGGCAAGGTGAGATTTATTGAAATTTTATGATAGTGTGAGGAGCAACAAAAATTTCAGGAAAAAAAAATCATATCTAGCCATTATCTATGTAAATATGGCCAAGGTATATTCAGGGGACACAGGAGAATTTTTGGGTGTTTTCACTTCTGTAGATGAGGGAAACAGCAAAGCATACAAATGCTAGCATTCTCATTCAGGTATTTATTTTATATTCATAATTTCTTATTTTAACTAGTATGAAAGACCTGTGGTCTTTTTCCCAGGGGTGTTGAGCCTTCAATACTACTGCTGAAACTGTTCAGTGTTGACTTTGAGAACCTATGTATACAGTCAAACTTTTCACACTACTATGTATGTTAAGATTGTCTTACAAATTTATGATTTCTCCTGATGAATTTTTTGTTTCTCTATGAGGATAAAAATACCAGTGATTTCATGGGTCTTAATAGTAAGGTAGCATGAAAATAAATCTGCAAAGTACTCCATTAAGCTGGGTGTGAGGGAGGAAGGTGGAAGTTGGTATAAATACATGAAGTTCATAGCTTTGYATTCAAAGCAGGGCTGGATAATATGCCTCTGTGTAGTGGTTAAAGATACAATAAATGCAGAACACATAAAAAATGCAGTATTATGATTTCACCAAATAATACAGGAATCTTGTTGAAAATCTAATGCAGGATCATAGAGTTAAAGCTGGATAAAAGTGCACTTAAAGAGGCAACTGATGTGGGTTGATCACATGAATACAGGCAGTATTATTGTGGCATTTCTAAATTTAAGCCACAAGTCTTTGTATTTTTTAAGTGTCCTCTGGAGCATAAAGGTTATAATATGTTTTCTCATTTTGCTCAAAATGTTGTGAAGAGTTAGCTTTGCTTTTACCTGTAATAGTTTGAATGTTTATACTCAGGAAAGTAAGGGTGATTTCAAGTAGAAGCTGATACACACGATAAGAACCCCACCATTCCTTGGCATGCTTTGGTTATAATTAACCATTTTTCAATTCTGTCACAGATTCTCTAAATGCATACAATCTAAATGCAGACAATCTTTRTTAATGTTGAAATGTATGATACTATTATTAAGACTCACAGAATATATGTATAGACCTTTGAAATATTTAACTATTCCTGTATTGTACCAGGCCAAGAGCTCAGAAAATGCTGTTTGGTGTCTTAAATTCCACTTTTGCACAGACAAGGTGCTGGATCTGAGATTTGATACTAATAGGAAATAAACAGCAAAGCCTGCGACAGGAAAGAAACTGAGTGTCTCTGAAAATCAACTCCGACAACATCCAAGTTCCTTTTGAAAGAGGAATTGTCCCAGTTCCTCCTCCTTCTGTGACCTAGGGAGAGAAAACCTACGACAGAATTCAGATGAGAGCTTCATCTTCCTTCCAAGCTTCCATTTTGGATGAACTGGGCAACGTTACTGTCCTCTCCCATGCACTACTCTGAACATAAAAATTGTAACTGGTCTGGTGTGGCTCTTGTAAAATCTTGTGAAGGAAACTAGGGAAATTGGTTTTTTTCTTATTTGCCAGAACAAATGACTAATAGTCAGGGAAAGTGCCCTGTTCTTTATTTGTACTCTTGTAGTGTGTTTAAGTCTAAGTTTTGGCCATGATGTAAAGGTGGTTCTTTGTCTAGAGGCACTGTTAAAAAAAGGATACTGTGTGAAACTACAGAACTTAAGCCAATAAATATAGTATGAACTTGGAAATTATGCAGTTTCTTTAAGGCTGCAGGTTTGAGTGTGATGCCTAAGTTCTTCACTGTAGAAAATGTAGCAATTTATTTTGTTACTTTAGAAGTACCATATCTGCACAGAGAAAAGGTAGAATTACTCTGAAATGTGCATGGAGTGCTTTCCTGAGTGTGCTTTTGGCACATGATACAGGAAGCAAATATAACACTACTGTTCTAATCGTGTGTCCTGGTGAAGTAAATATAAAGCTTTTATAGGTACCCAGTGCCTCGGGAATTGGATCAGAGTTTACAAAATTAAGCTTCAAAAAATTAAACATATGCACTTACAAATAAAGCTTAGACAACTGTGGATAGTAGTATCTGTGTAAATCCAGACTGGTTTTCACCTCTTTCWGTTTCATTTCCACGCACAGTGTACACAATCAAGCACAGCTGATAACTTGATAGTTACACACACAGTTACACACATAGCCTGTTAAATTTGCTGRTATAATTTAACTCTCTCATAAATATGAGATTTTTTGTGAAAGTAATTAATGAAAGTGAGATTACATTTCAGAATCTTAGCTGGTGAAGAGATAAGAAAAAAGCTGCAAGATAAATATGTCAATATAATTCCTGAAGCAGAATAAAAATCTCAACTCTAGCAATGTCAACAAAAACATGTTTCTCTTCAGATTTAATTTCCATGAGAAACTATGTTAAATTAAAACCTTCCACTGCAGTGTCCTTCCATTTTTTGCATTTTTACTACCTAGAGATCAAACAGTTTGACACAGCAAAAATTCTAGTGAGTTAAGAAGAAATGCTGATTGGTTTGTTGGCTGGTGGCCGGGGGAATGTTATGACCAAGTAATTATGTGTTCTGGACAGATGTATTAACCAGGCTTCGGGCTGGAGCCACTGCATATTATTTTAGTCATAAGACTAGAGGAACTGAATCATTTTCAAAGAGCTGGCTGGCTGACACTGCCTTAGTGATGCCTTTTCCAATGATTCTTTGGCAACAACTTCCAACGCTGCACTTATGACACAGTAAACAAAAACTACATTAAAGGTTTGTTTTTTAATCATAGAGAAGTTGAACATTTCCACTGAGCTATTTTGCTATTTATCAAGAAGCACTGAAGGTTATTGTACAGCTTCCATCTCAGTTTCTTTTACCAAAGAAGGGGAGCTGTTTAGCAAAACTGTTTTAGATCTGATGATAGTAAAAATACTACAGAATTCAAGGTTTTTATCAATTCATTGACTTCTTATCTCTAAACCTGCTGTGTCATGTTTGTTTATTCACTCACTTTTTGAGGTAAGAATGTTTTTTTTTAATTGGACTGACAAGTAAAATGAAGGGGGCTTTCACTCTCAGCCTCAAGTTAAAAGATGGCGAGATTTCTTCTATTCTGGTAAGTAATAACATTGTTTTGCAAGATTCTGGAATATTATATTGACAGGTGAAGAAGAATTTGGAAGAGAAAAGAAATCTGTATTAAGTGTAGTCTTTGCTAAAAAAAATGTAATTTTGACATATAAAAAGGGCATAATGTGTGCATACATTAATATTTAGAATCTTCTAAAAGTGATACTTGAGATATTTCAGTGAGATTCATCGCCTGATAAAYAAGCATTAAGAGGCCTTTGAGTTTTGAAGAAAAGTTGTTCTATTAATTTTTCAGCTGTTTGATTTTTGCAACTACTTTGTAAATGCCCATTGCCAAGGTGTAATTAATTTGCAAATACACGTTGTACAAGGGTTATTTTTTGGGGGTGTGGGTGGGGGTGTCCTGTGTTTTTCTTAGTTCTAATCTGACTTCATCACTGGTTCCTTCTCAAGGACACAACATAGAACAAGAGCAGCCCTTCATAATGAAGCGGGAAAGAGCCTGTTGTTTTGATTTCCCTCTGCAGTGATGGATTATGAATGTAAACTGTTATGTAAGGTCATTTTGAACATTGCCCTGGAGGCAGTATGTCAAGGGAAGCATAGCAAACAAGTCAAAGATTCTCTTTCTTGGAATTGAAATGGATTTAAATGGGAAAGGCTCTTTGCTGCCCTCAGACTCTAAGGGCACGGTGCGTGACTGGAAAAATGTAGATCTGCACCTAGAGCCCTGGCAGCTGGTTATAGGAGGCTTGAGAAGAAGCTTTATTTTTAGGTCTCTTACTTGCTCATTTGACTGTGGTAAATGGCAGACTCTGTGCTCCAGGTTCTCCTTCTGTAAAGCACAGGTGATAAAGTGTTGGGGCTGATGACAGCTACCGTTGTGCTAAGTGTCTGAGGCTTGTGGGGGATTTTTTGGTTTGGAGGATGCTATGAATAAATGAAAAGTAAAAAAAACACAAGAGAAAGAGTGTGTTAYGGTAAAATGTAAAAGTCAGTCAAAAGTCTCCTTTCAGAATTGTGCGGAGGTAAATTATCCTTCTCCCTGGTGATTCATGGTGTCTTTTGATGGCCATGTTGGAGTCCCTTTTAATTTGTATACCTAGGCCAATTATGAAGGACCAATTTGGCCTGCAAGTTTGTCTTCCACCCAACTCCTGTTGTCAAAAGAGGGGTTTGTCTGAAAACTTCCTTCCCTTATACCTCAGCTGCCAAAACCCAAGGGTCAGTTTGCTAAGACAGTGAACAAGAGAAAAGTGAGATCCTRTTGATGTATTTGTTCTCTATTTTTTCACCAGGGCAGCAGTGTTTCAGGAAAGCATAATGTTTCTCTCTGAAAGAGGAAAAGAAAGGGACAGATACAGTAATTTGKGTCCTGTACAAACACATATTTTATTGTTCCTTTGTCTTCTTAATATTTTTAATAAACTGTAAATTGTTGCTGGTGCAACATTGAATATTGTAAATTTCTATATATTTTTAGCTTGATAGAAACTTAGTGAACAGCAGACAAAGAGGTGCTTCTCTAATACAGAACCACTGAAGGGAGACTCAAGGGATACCTTCTGTTTCATTGTAAGTTCAGTAATGAACTTGGTCATTGCTCTGATTTGGATCTTTCAAGAATCTTTTTTGTCCTGGGAAGCTTTGAAAGGAAGCAGATTTTTTTTTTCCTTTTCAGAATCATGAAATGGAATCAGAAAAGCATACGCTTAATTTTCTACATAAGTCTTCATGCTCTACACATTTGTGTATATCCATGTATGTGCATCTGCCTGGGTGTGTGCACAAATGATTCAGATGATAACCTGAAAGCCATTCAGTGGAAGAATGACAGACAAAAATGAAAGCCTCAAGTGGCATCTATAAATTTGTTCCAAATTCCCAATGTATCTAGGCTTGTCCAAGAGAAAGTCTGAAAATATCTTCAAGATTTGTTTTCTTCAATACTCCAAACCCAAAGAACCCTAAGCTGATAAGAGATTTTCCGTTTGTATTTGACTGATCTGGGATGGGACCAATAGATCTAACAAGTTGATGTAATGAGAAGCTAAGGGATTGCATATGCATAAATAAAACCCTGCTGTCTAAATTAATTCAAATCCTCAGAATGTATGTGAGTGCTCAACAGTTATTTATTAATTCCTTATCCACCATGATGATCTTAAATTGTGAGCTGAGGTCCCTGGCAGATTTATGCAAGTTTCTTCTTTTCCTTTATTGGAAGAAATTGTTGGAGTTTTGTTGTTGTTGTTGTTGTTGGGGTTTTTTGGGGTTAGGTTTTTTTTGGTATTTGGCTTTTTTGTTTGGTTTGTTTTGTTTTTGGGTTTTTTTAAGAGTGAAAATAAAACAAATCCTTCTGGTTTAACAATGATTTCTTTTCTTGTAGTTACATCTGAGATGTTAACACTAAAGTGTACAGCCCAGACCCCAAAGTCTCATGAGGCAAATATGTTAATGGTTTATAGATTAAAATAGCTATTATCCCATTTGCTGTGGGAACAAGCCATGAGAGCTGAAAAATGAACAGTGTAATGAATAAATATACTCTAACCTAGACAAAAAGTTGTTTTCTAAAAATGAAAAGTAGAGGATCATGAGACTTTAGGCTGGCAATTTTTAATAAATTGTGCTGACAGTTGTGTCAGGCGGCTATAATCCTTAGACTACACTGTACATTATCCTACAAATTTCTGTAAATGGAAATAAACAATGGTACTCAGGGGGACTGGCTTAGCTTACAAAGAGCAAAATAACCCACTGACAGTACAAGTGAAGATCATCTTTTTCCCTTCAGTTAATTTCTTCAAAATGTGTGTATACTACTAGATCTATGAAAAAAAAATTGAAATATAGTCTCCATTGGATATATCGGTATTCACAGAGAAATGAGATGGATAAACACCCTCAAGCATTAGGACCAGAAATCCATGATCTTTATGATTTTGAATGGTAAATGGTTGGCTGGTATAATTCTACGAGATGAGAACCAACAGCATATTCAGTGAGCATTTACCAAGGAATGGCATTTCATTGGTTCTTTGGTATTTGTAAGTCAGTGGGAGGCAGGAGCTGCTACCTTGAAAGAAGCTAAATCCTGCTTATCTGAAGGTTGGTGACATCTTTCCTCCTTCAGTCACATCAGCTCTTGAATCCTGGTTGGCATATAATTTTAGTTAAAAAATTTATTAAAGCAACATTCAATACTGCCCTTAAAAGCCAAAGCATTTTCATCTCGTCCAGAGCATGGAGCTGATGCCAAGTGCCACCTCTGCTTTCCCCACTGTGTTCCCCAGCTGTAACACATGGGTTACAGGCTGGTGTTGGGCTGCCRCTTTGCTTCTGAGTGATTAGACTAAGTGTGGGGTTTAGAGGCTGATTTGCTTGGCCCTGTTATCTTACAAACTAGATCAGGTTTTTTTTTTTTTTGTACTGGCAAGGCTCTTGATACAGCTATGTTGTGGACACAAAGGAAATCAGAGTATGAATGAAGATATTTTGTTTTGGTTTTGAATCAAAGGAAAAGCACAAATTCTGGTGCGTACTGGGTTAGAGATGAGGATGTTTACAGGATAAATTGAGTGGCGACAAAAACAAAAGGAACATTTTCATCCTTTCTGATTAATAGATGTTTGTACAGCACCATGAAGATGAGAGGCATGTTAAGTGTTATTAATTAATATTCTTTCAAGATATTTATAAGATATTTATAAGATATTTATAATATTTATGTATTTATGACAACAAAAATGTTTCAATATCAAAGTGAATTATCCCAGAAAAAATGCCAAGCTTTTGATCTGCTTATACATCACGTCACTGCAAACCTTTTCCTTTCAACCTAGAGTTACATTCAAAAGCAGAAAGATATACAGCTGACGTTTCGAACTGAACGACACTACGATAAACTAGGGTTTCTCTAGAAGATAAAATACATCATAAATCGGTGTAACACTTACCTCATTTTAAATATTACTGTCTCCTTTTATCAGGTAACACTATATAACCTCCCTTTACCTCCTTTCTTCCCATRTTTTATTTGGTATATTAATTCTGAACAATGATCACAAGCAGAATTTTTTTTAATTAAAATCAAATATATGGCCTTAGAGGCTTGGGTTATCTGATAAAAATATTTTAATTAAAAAGATACCAATTCTTTTGGCTCCCTGATGAATTGATAATAATTGAAATGTACAGTGTTAATTTTAATCTGCAGGCAGTTGTTTAAAAAAATAGTTCTTACCCTTTTTCAAAGTCAAAAAGAAGTAAGTAAAAAGAAATTCCTTAAGGGGAAGAGGAACCTGGCCCGATGAGCATTTTATTGCAGATTGTCACAAAACCACCCAATATTAGACACAGCTTATTACATTTACTTATAAAGTTATTTTATTTTATTTTTTTTAATTTAATTTAATTTTATTTTATTTTATTTTATTTTTCTAAAGATAAAGAAATGCTTGTCTGACTAGAGTAACTGAGTTGTTTCTACTTTCATGGCACTCTACCTCTAGGGGAACTTTATATCTCTTACAAATATACTTTCTTTACAAAATGCTGACTGGGTTGTGATCACTGGGACACATATTTCACTAAAGTGAGGCTTCACCCCTGGGCCTTGCCCCGAGGAGTGTGCATGTAACAATGACAGGTTTCACATGGAGAAAACTGTTTGTATGTCGGGAACGCGGCTGTGGTGCAGCAGCCCTGCAATATCCCATTAGAGAAATGTGGTTTAAGCAGAGGATAGCAAACCATTCTAACACTTCAAGAAAAAATCAAGATCATACAAAAAAAAACAAGAAAGAGAAACGAAATGTCCACTTTTTATATTTTTATTTATTAATACTGTAAGCCACTAGCAGAACAACTTATTTTTTCAGGTATTTTTAAGAACTTCTGGATCAAACTTCTATAGGAAAATTGATTTTAGTACAAGCTTTTAAAGATGGATCAGAAGTTTAGGAGTGGCTAATTATTATTTTAAAAGGATACCCAGTGTAACATGAATTTGAAAGTTGACACTGAAGCAAAAGTATAGATCACGAGGGACAGCTACTATATAAGATCTTCCATATAAGAAAAGTTGAAAATTCCAGATACAGTGCATAAGTTACTAAGGAAGTTTTTTTTTTTCCTTTTGAGATTGTAGGACTTAATTAGATATTAATTCCAGGTGGGATGTTGCCTGGAATTCTTTCATTTATAATGATTGATTTTTAAGATCTAATCCGTTTTTATAAATCACTGGATGAGCATGACTTCATTCCGAAGAGTGATTTAATTCTATTGTGACTGTTCTGACCTTAAATATTGAGCAAACATGGCATAGTAAGTAAAATACTCTTCTAAATAAATAAATAAATAGCATAATTTACATTTTTTATAGAAATTTGAAGTTTATTTTCTAAGTTTGACAGTGATTATGCAAAATCAACTAACTACAATCAAAATCTATTACATTCAAATAAACTATCATGCTTTGGTTTGTGTTTTTAATGTATCAGCTTAGGTTGATCTACACATTAAAATAAAACAAAAATAATAAAAGACTTGGAAGCGGAGACAATCTGTGTGTGTCACTGAATACCCTATACGAGTAAAAACTGTTACTGTGCTACCCACAGAGAAAGCAGCATTGGCTATGCACGGGAGCAGACCAACTACACTGAAAGTGTGTGTGCAAATGTCAGGATATGGAGGGTTACCCCCTCCCTTCAGGGTGCCCTCTGCCTAACCAAACACCTTATTCAGGCAGCTTAATAAGTATTCCAGTTTTCAGAAATGTGGGATGCTTTCCACTAACATGAGTGGAAACTGTTGGCCAGACTTCATTAGGGGGCTAAATAAGATCCTGAGAGTTCAACCACAGGCATACACCTCTAATGATTTTGTTCAGCAGCCTTAACCTTTAAAATTTCTTAATCTATGCATGGTTGATTACTGTCATTCTTTCCAAATATTCCTGGTCAAGATTATTCTTGTGAGTTCTGTAAATAGCGCCAAAAAGTTTTCTTGCGTATCAGTTTTCACTTTGCACGTTTTGCTGTGATCTTGGAGTAGGGAAAGGAGGAAGATTTATTTATGCATACTATTTCTTAGTTTATATTGTATTTCAGTGAAAGTTTCAGAAGTTTTAATAAGATTTGCAATTTTTTAATATTTCCTGGACATGTTTATGGTATGAGAGAGGAGGAAACTTGAGTTGGTAAATCAATGAAATCAGACACCAGAATTTTAGAAACAGGTAGGTAGCTGATCTTGATTCCTCGACATTAAACTAAATAGTATTGGTGTCTGAAGTGGTGTTGCTGTTTTATCATCATTTAATGTTATAACTTGACACTTTTGCCTTCCTTATATCTGCCTAATTACCATTAGGTAACCATAATAACAGAATTAAGGAGGCATTCAGGATAGATATTTTAAATCAACACTAACCCTTGGTCTGTAGTATCCTTTCTTTAAGATAAAATGCATCTGTTGTGGACTCCACAAAAAAAGTATATTCAGTTGGGGTATTTTAGTCCCTTTTATCTCTGTAGTAGGAAAAAATAAGATCAGCGTAGAAATCTTATCTTCACTAGGTCAGTGTCATGGTTTAGAAACAGGTTTGTGGCAACCAGATAAACAGTGGCTTTTACTTGCCTTTTGTCTCATGTCTACAGTGTTTGCTCCCCAAGACAACCAATAGGCAATACCAAGAGGTTTGGGCTGCTTAAATGTTGTGTCAGTCAGTCTGTGCTTTTCTTGAGTATAGCTTAAAACAATGTATTTCTTCGCTCCTCTGGATTTTTTTTTTCTTTTTGAAGAATCAATCTTTTATTATCTCCCTTCACAGAAGGGCAACATTTGTTTCTTTATTTTTGCATATGAATTTACTACAACAGATAACAGGATATTGCAGTCTTTGTGATGATTTAGAAGCAAGGAGGGGTTCTTTCTTTTTCCTTTTTTTAACGTGCTGTTTCTTTACCTCCTTTGCTTTTGGTTTTGCTCAGTTGGATTGACATGCACATGTGCTGTAGACAGTCTTCTGGCTTGCTTGCATGCACACACATGTGGTGCATATACCAACAGGATCCACCATGAGATCTGCATGCATTCCTGCAATTAAAACCGCTCTCATTTAAAAATAGGGCTTATTGACATGTGTCACTACAGACAAACAAAAGGAAAAAGAAACAACCTCAAATTCAGCATTTCCTGAGAGAGGAATGCTCAAAAGCGATGCTGATATCTGGGAGAGAGGTCTGTTTTTGTGACTGCTTTTCACTTCCCGTTTCTCTACAGGAGGAATCCTAGTACTGTGTGGGGTAGTCTTTCAGCTTTGAAAAACACACACACCCTGCAGAGACCGCACCCTGAATACGTGCTTATTGCGTATTTTGGTGATAATCAATACGTGTTGTCAAGACAACTTTTGGTTTTCTGATATAGAGGCAGAAATAATCATATAGATCACAGAAAAACAGAATTTCTAAAAACCGACTTATTCACCAGTTAAAATGGCAGTTGAATAATCTGCTAAAGGAGTACATTGAACAGTTTATTCTAGATTTCTGTAAATAATTTTATTGTTCTGAAAAAAAAAGTCTTAAAAGAAATTCAGAGGAAAATCATGTGAATTCTTTTAAGATAACATTTGTAATTTTGATTATATGTAGAGCAAAAATGAAAACCCAGTGAGTTATGCCTGAGTTCATATTTTGTTCAGAAATTAGTTGTACTAATAAAATAGTCTTTTTCTTAAACAGGAATAAAGAAAAACATTTTAATTACCACGAAATTTGACGCGAAGCTTTGCATTTTATAAACTTCTATAATTTTTTACATAATTTTACATCTTCATCAGAAAAAAAAAATGATCCACTTCTAACTGTGCTTTACTGCTAAAGGTATGAAAATCTGTTAAAAAGTTAAATTTACTGCTAAATGTATTACAAAACTGAAATGTTAAAACACTGCATCGGTATGTTGGAAGCATTTAATTTTGATAGGCATGATGTATAGCTAGGGAAGTAAGTGTACTCAAATTATGCTGTCTTTGAAAGACTAGGTAATTTAAAAGTAGATTATCCAATGAGACCGAAGTAGTAGTTGTCAAATTTTCAGGAAGTAATTAAACAAGCAGAGGGTCTCTCTTTTTTACTGGCTGTTTCTGGGTTGCATAGAGATTATGAAGAGAGACAAGAAAAATGACAGAGCAGGGTAAACAGCACATCAAACTCGCCATGAAGAAAGCTTTTTTTCCCCCTTAGTGGCTTTCTGAATAAGCTAAGTAACGTTTTGTGGTATTTTTGGTGCAGGTATCTGGTAAAATGTGCCCTTTGAAAAAGAAAGAGACACCACAGGCAACTTCTTTTTTTTTTTAATACTTTTCAATGAAATCTGTGTTACTCCAAAAGACTTCTTCCCCATATGTGGTTTGGGCTTTTTTTGTTTTGTTTTGTATTATTGTTTTGTTTAAGATTTTTGTTTAGATCTCAGCTCTTCTGGTTGACTGCCATCTGGCCCTCTGCGTTTTCTTTCCAAAAGTAGGGATACAATTGCTTGTCCAGCCGCCGTTGGTGCTGCCCAAGGTTTCACACAGCTCCACACCACTCACGGAGCACCTCAGTCCTTCTCTGGCACACACAGCCCCACTTTTGCTCTGCTTCTTCCAGCTTGCATGCTGTGACATGAAATAGCTGCCCGTGGGTTTCTCAGCAACATAACCTCAGGCAATGATATTGACTCTCAGTTTGGATAAGAAATTTCAGTGCCTGCCCCTCAGAGCAGAAAGCAAGAGTCCAGATAAAGGATGCAGCTAAATGATAAAAACCTACTCTCTGGCCAGTGCAAACATGGGGCACAGGGCTGTGTCTTTTTATTTTGCAAATTCTTATGTAACCATTTTAGGAATCAGCCCTCCAGTATCTAGGTAGTAAGTGCTGTATCAAATCAAGAGGTTTTCTGACTTCAGGAAGATGAGAACGAGTGTCCAGCCCTTAAAATGGACACTTCTTTTGCTTATTCTCAAATTTTCATCCCTCTTTCTCTGTATATTTCAGTACTGCAGATGCAAGAAGAGAACTCACAATGGTACCAACACAGAAGGTGAGGAAGCAGATCAGATCACTTTGAGAAATAAGCCATAAAACCCACTCCTGATTTTGCAGGAAACCTCCTGCAGTGCCCAGACTTGCCATTGCATCACACACAGCAGAAGGGACCACCTGGGACCACTGACAGGGGCTCAAGGCCAATCTGACTGGCCTCTCAGAAAAATATGAGGGAAACCTAAGTATTTTGGATAGCCAGATTGACACTACAATTACCTACAAGTAGCCATTTCTCTCTTGACTTCTTCCTGAGGCATAAAATTTCTGCTGTGAGCGTTCTGTTGACCTTGCCCTTTTCCGTTGCCAAAAGAGCTAATTCTCACCCACAGCAGCCAGGGCTTCAGCCACTCTCTCACCTAGAGCTAGGACTAGTGTGAGAAACTTTTCACATTGACAATAGAGCCTCAAAAGGCTTTCTTCACCTTCTTTTTTTTGCCCTTTCATATGACGGACTAATGCAAGATTTCTCTCTAAGACATAAGGATTTATATGTATTTACCTTACCCATTCACTGCTTTAAACTGTGGGGTGTAGACTACTGATTAATGTTGCTAACTACTGAACAACTGCTGCTGTGCTCCATTAGGAGGACTGGAAGTCACCAATGGGATCTCTTGGAGTCTGTAGCTGTCTGTCCAGCAAGTAGTCTGATAACATTTCTACAACTAAACCTTATGAATGAACTGAAAATTAAATCCACACTTTAATTTTAAAAGTGGGAATGTGAGAAATTGAGTAAGAATAAAATTTTTAAAAGTTTTTTAAACAGTCACCTTAAATATTTTCAGTTTCACATCTCATGGGTGGGGGAACATCTTTTTTAAAACTACCTTTTTTGTTCTTATTTTATCAGCTTCATATTTCTGCATGGAAACTGCATTTTCAAAACACTATTTCTGGTGGCTGGAAAATTGAGATAGTGGGAAATTATGACAGTATGACAGTAGATTAAGGTGCTAGTTATTTTTCTAAAGACTTTCTACAGTCACAGTTGTAATGGCCTAGAGTAAGATGAGAGGCCATTGATTTCTCAGTTGCACCATCTGATTACCAGTGTATGCATGACTCTAGATAGCATTGATGACACTAAACAGGCCCTTTTCAACGCAGATATGCACCTGAAATAATATTGCACACCGGTTGTAAAAGTAACTTCTGACTGCATCCACAATGTACAAGAGAGGTATCAGAAAAAGCACTGGTATTAGAAATATGTATATGCGCACATCGAGTTTCAGGACAGGTCTGTTAACAGACTGCTTTTTTTATCTTAACGGAAGCAGTTGAATGGAACAGGTTGTACCATCTTCGGAGCTACCAGCCTGATGTTTTTTATGGAAATGATGCTGGAATCAGTGTCCAGGAAGAGGTTGACTTGTTTCAAACAAGTTTGGGGCTGGTGGGGAAAGGCTCCCCTTGATACCATGCAGAGAGGTACCTGAAAGGTCACGTTTGAGAAGAGAAATGTTTGAGAGTTGCTCTGCATGTGGTAGTAACACTGAAAACTGCAAACTGCAGATCATCAGTGTATTTTCATGTGGAGAACACTATGAGATATAAAATTGGAGCCGTTAATCACAGTTGTTATTACTGTGGGTGAACGAGGGATTAACAGAAGGAAGAAGATTGATTTGTATGTGTTCACATGAAAGCATGTGTCCAGAGCATCCTTTGGTATTATGTACCCTCTGAAGTTAAAGAGATAAATTCTTCAAAGAAGTGCACTGTGAATACATTCACAGTTCCAAGGAAAGGGTTCGATCATATGTGTTATCCTCTGCATTTGGGGACTTACTGGGCATTGATTATAAATGCAGGGAGAAAAACTTGTGGTTGTATGTGAGACAACAAAAAGACTTTTCTTGAGATTCGTTTTCAGTCAATTATCATATTAGGTTGGAACGACAAAGTTTCAGCTTTGTCCTATATTAATATGTTTCAGCTTTGTCATATTTCCAAATAATGAAATAAAACTGATTTTGGAGGCCCCGTTTGGTCCTTTGGCTTCTATGCAGAGAAACGTGCGCAAATACACTTGCCAAGGCACCTCGTTTAAAAGAGAACTCCAAACCACTGTCAACCCTTCTTTTATTACCCCGCTAAAAAGCCCTATTCTTTCTTTCATCCCGCAGCGCTCCTCGAGCAGCAGAGGATATTTGCAGATGGGAGGAAAAAAAGTGTTATTTCTTTTCACCAGTTTTGTTTGCACCTTTCCAGTCTTGTCGCCTGTTTGCCACCGGTGCTGCAAGAGCCGCCCGCTCCCACTCCTCCCCAGCGCCACGGGGAAGCCTGACTCCCTCCCCGCAGCGGGACAGCTCTCCGTGCCGCTCAGCCTTTCGCCCCAGTTACTGCGCTTCTCCTAACACTTCTTTCTCTTTCATTTTGTCTTTCTTTGCATGGGGAGACGGCCGGCCGAAGGTAAATCTCCCGTCGGCACGGCCAAGGGGAGCCCCTGAGCTCCCCCCGCTTTCCCCGTGCTCTGGCTTTCCTCTCCCTGAAGCCCTGTGTACACAAAGGGCTCGCTTCTGCCTTTCAATTAAGTAACCGAGATTTATTTACTTTTACTCTTTCTCCCATCCCTACACATATTTAGTGTCTATAGCTCCTGTCAGCTTTGGGATTGGATGTTCTTTTGATTTTTTTTTTCTCCCCCCTCCTCCCGATTGAGTTATTTATTTGCATTTCCCCGGAGGCAGATTTAAATCAAATATCCGTGTAAGGGAGGACTCCATCCAGCCTGACTCCTACACCCAGCAGACAGACGCGTCTCGGCCACCCCGCCGCTCCGGCCGAGCGCCTGACCCTCGGCTCGGCAGGGCCGGGGCTCCCGCGGCTCTGGGGGTGACCGAGGAGCCCCAGCTGGCTGGGAGGCTTCCTGCCAGCACGTCGGAGGGGCTGGCTGAGCTCAGCCTCAGTACATACCCTCAGGAGAAAAAAACCACCAACAAAAAAACCCCAACAACAGAAAACACACCAAACCCACCAGGGCGTTGCTGGAGAACGGGGATTTCCCCGTGTCTGAGGAGCTGAGGCGGGGTTGGGTGACCCAAAGTGTCGGGGACAGCGCTTGGCACTGGCGGGTCCTCCGGGGCTTTCCCGGAGCGCCTTATATGGCGGGGGCGGGGGGGCCCGGCCCGGCTGCGAGGCCGAGCCCCAGCGGCGGGGAGCGTGTGCGTGCGGGCCGCCGCGGGGTACGCGCGCTTGGTGTCATTCTAGGGGACAGAGGGAGCGGACGAGACGGGCATCTCCGAGGAGACCCCATCCCGCCAGAAGGGAGAACCACAGCAACCTTCTCGGCCACGAAAGGTAAACGAGATTTGATCTCTGTAGGCTGGCGTTGTGTTGTTGTTGTTTTGAACTTTTTGTTTGGACTGGTGGTTTGTTTTGTTGTGGGAGTTTTTCTCTCTGCGTGTGCCTTTGTGATTTTTTAAAACGTGTATTTTTTCATTCTCTCTCTTTTTCCATCCTCTCGTCGTTTTCGGAACTGCACGGGCCCGCCGGGGGAGGCGGCTATCGGCAACCCGAGGAGCGCCGCCGCCGTGTCCCCGCCAGCTGTGTGTCCCCGCGGGGGGACGGGCCCCGCCGGCGGGGGAGCAGCGCGGCGACGCGGAGCGCCCGGCCCGGCCGGCGCTGCTGGCTCCCGCCGGCGGCCTCTCCGCCGGCCGTCCTCCTTCCGCTCGGCTTTGCCCGCCTCCGCGGTCCCTTTGCTGCCGGCCACCGCGGGCACGTCCCCTCCGAGGCTCTACGCGTGACTTCCGTGAAGAAATGGAGGGGAGTAAAGTCGAGGAATTGTCTGTTTGGCACTGAAGCGGGGAAAAAAAGAAAACAGCGAGGTTCGGTCACCTGCTCCGCGTCCTGACCAGAGGAGAGCCCGGCCGGGCCGGGGCCTGCGAGAGCTTTTATTGCCCATAAATAGTACCGGGGGAGCGGCCGGTAATGCGATCAGGAAGGGAGGCATTAGGCAGAACAGCGCTCAGGCACCGGGCGCCTACAAGCGCGCTCTCTAAAGACACTTCGAGGCGAGTCGCAGTAAAGGTTTTATTGGTATCTGAGAAGCGCCTCGTACCCGCAGGTTTGGCATTAATGACCGCTTCGGTGGGTAAGAATTACACTGCCGGGCTGGTGGCGAGACCCAGCGGGCAAAGGGCGCTACGCGGCAGTAACGAGTATTTACTAAAGGAGTTACTGCCAGACGAATGCCAGGTTTCAGGCTTCGATTCGCTGGATAATTTTTTTAGTAACTATGAAAGCAGGTCAATAACATTTATAGAGGAAAGAAAAATATTTGAAGTTACAAACTTCTCTAATAGCTGAAAATTTACTTTTGACAACAAGCGGGATTTCCCCTCCTCGCTGATTCAAAGCAACGTCTATACTTAAGTTTGAGCCTAAAAGATCTACTATTTTAAAAATAACAGCTCCCCGCAGGGCAATTTTCCAGCTATAGAAGAACCTTTAAAACCAAACCGCAGTGGTGCCTGTGGGCAGACGTGTTTAAGAGCCGGCGAGAGCAGAGCATCCACARTATTTTTGTTAGGATTTTCGAGTATGCAGGGAGGACAGGAATGTTATTCTCTCCCGCAGATCCTGAAGTCCTTCCTACTAGATTTTCTTTTTGATCCGCTTGTTGTCAAGTAATTAGTAAAAGGAATTACCCGCTCTGGCGCTGTGCCTTCAGGTAGCAGAGGCATTAGGTCTGTAAACTTCGCATTTTCGGAATGTCTCCGGCTCGCCTTCTTCCTCCATCAGCAGCGGTCCTTTCAGGGGGTTTAAAATTTTAATTTAGTCCGTTGTAATTCAGCTGTGAAGGGGTGTGTTACGTCGCTGTCTCTGCCCATTTGAAGTTAACAGGCTGGTTGCAGTGACTTTGCCTCTCCGGGCAAAGGCGGAGGGGGCTTTTGTGGCGAGGCAGCGCTGCCGGCAGTCCCTGTCCTGCCTCCCGGCCCTCCCGCGGCAGGGCTGGCACGCACCGAGGCACAGCTGGGAAAATCCGATGGCGCGACCATCAGAGCAACTTCCACTGCCCTTGGGAAGACTCTCTCGTTTTGTCTTTGAAAGTATCTCACGCGAATTTCCCGAGGTGTACAAGTGTATTTTAATATGCTCTGGAATGTTAACGTTACCTTGGAAAAAAAAAATTAAAAAGAATAAGAAAGAGAAGAAAGCAAAGGCACTTATAACTAATTAACCTTTGAGTTTTTTGCCTTTTCTCAGACATGGATTTAAGCTCTAAATTTTATCCGTGCAAACGAAAACAGTAAATATTGAGGTACGGATTCATAAAGATGCCTAAATGAACACATAGCTTTAGTGTGATTGTGTGCATATACATATAAGCAGTTTTGTTACAGCACTTTCATTGAAAAAAGAGAAGCTGACGAAACGATTAAAAGATTAAAATCTTTATCAGATTAAAAGACGTCTGTTATTTTTAAATATTTAAATCCTTTCATCAGGATTGTGGCTGTATTCCAAATGATGAAATAGAAGAATTTTGCTTGTAACAGGGGAAAAAAATACCCCCCCACAAAACCAACACAAAAACAACAAAGAAACAAACTACTCCACCCCCAAAAGATTTTTTTCATCTTCCCACCTCCAAAACAACAACAAAACCCCAAAGCGTCCGGGAATTTTTTGGTTTTATTTTGCTTCCATTATTCAACGCTGAGACTGAACAATTACAGGTTGGAAAATCCATTTGAAAACAGTAGGGCCACGTTACAACAAACGTCTGGCCAGCATTAATCCAGTGTTTGGAAAACACTTGACAGTTGCGAGGGTTCCCCCTTCCCTTCCGTTCCTTTAAAAGTTTCCCCTTTCAAAAGGGAATCACAGACCCTATCTCTGTCTCTCCAGGTAGACTCCCCTCTCTCTCTTTCCCCTTTCATGAAGGGGTGAATTGAAAAATCATTTAATTATTTTCATTCTAATCGCCTTAATCCCCCTTATACTAGGAGCAAATGATGATAATGGGATCCACATGGAAAAGACCCCTGGAGGGGGGGGTTTAGGGCAGGGATCCTCCCGGCCTTGCGCCTTGGCAGGTGGAGACGGGCGGGACGGGGCGGGGCTCGGGGCTTTAACATAAATAAAGCACTGGACTAAGCCTCCTCAATCTGCAGGCAACTTAATTTTTATCACTTTATTTTTGCTTCAGGTGATACTGCTGTAAAGCGACCCGGTTGTCACTCCGGGGGGAGAGGGGACCCTCYTGAAACAGGAGAAGAAAAAAACAAAACCCATCTCACTGCCCTGCCCGCCATCCCCCCGCCTCCTCGGAGCCTAAGCAAGGACAGGCTGATTAATTTTCCCGGGTCGCCCTCGCAATCCCCGMGGGCCGCTTCGCTTTGCCGCCGTCCGCGGCCGGCGACCGTGCAAATCCCTCCKGCTGCCAGGGCTCCGCTGCAGCCCAGGGACGGCGAGGAGGAGGAGGAAGAGGAAGGGCAGCTCCTCGGCGGCATTACTTATAAGAAGCGCCGTAGTAGTTCTCCTGTCTGAGGCTGCAGGAATASAGCCAACGGCGAGATCACCGGGCGCTGGGTTTTCTTTGGGCGTTTGCAGATTTATACAAATACGGGGCCTGCCGGTTTTTATAAACAAGTTTCAGGACACAGTCAATCAATCATACTGGCAAGCAAGCAGACCAGGAGCCTAGGATATATACAAGGCATAAATATATACACATAAACCTTGTCAATTTTGGAGTAGTTACAATTTTTTTTTCTATAAGCCTTTCTAAGAGAAACCATATCTAGAGAGATTCTGACAAGTCAGGAAATCACAGTGGAAAAGTAGAAGGTATTGTTAGGAAGTTATGTTACATTGTATGTTTTAATACTAGCAAGGGAAATATTGGAAAAGAGAAAAAAAGTGTCTAAGCAAGTAGAAGATTTAAAAAAAAATTATTATGCTTACAGTCAGAGAGACAATTTCAAGAATATGTGGCTGAAAAACATGAAACTTGGCCACTTTAAAATACAATGCAATAGACAGATCTGTAAAAGACATGAGTTTACCAGATTTTCTAGTCAGCAAAGTATTCTTTATGTTGCAGTCATTTCTAGTCTTTAATTTGAAACATATTTGTATCTAGGGATAGGTCCTTGCAAATGCACTGTGCTGTTTTGTTCTGGTTTTTTAATGATCTTTTGATAATAAGAGCTCTGCACAGCATGGACTTCAAGTTCTCTCTTTCTGACACTGAGCCCCTTTCTTGCAAAAGGACATGTGTGAACAAGGAATCCATAGAATGAAGGGTGCCACAGGTCTGAACATCCCAGCAATGCAGAAAGAATAGCTGCATATCAAGGTAGGAGAAAGATAATTAAGTTTCAGGACTTAAAAGAGAAGGACATATTCTGTGCTGGCGTAAGTTAGGAGTTTCACTGAAAGAGAGGACTGGTTGGTACTGCAGAAATTGCGTGTTGCTCTTATGCTGTTGTGATCCAAAACTGTGGCTCCTTCTTCTGGATAGTGAGCATTGAGGAAGGCCTGGGGAACGATGCTCAGAGAGCAGAAGCTGTGCTGTAGGAGAAAGTATCAAGAGGAGCTTTTCCCAACTGCTAAAACCTGCCAAACAAGCTTGTAAAATTGAGGACCAGGGTGTTGGTTTTGCTCAGGAAAGACATTATGACTGCACTGCCTCTATGGAGCTATTGTCAGTAACACTTTTATTTTCTTAAAATTACTGTATTTGTTGTGTAAGTTTTCCTGTCAAGAATAAACTTGATATTGGGTCATTTCACTCTGTGGTTGCTATCTGTTAAAACAAATCTTATAAGGAGCCTAAGTCAAATACTGCTCTTGTCAGGAGTGGGTTTTGGTGATGACCTTCCAAGCTGATTGGGTCTTAGAGACATAAATAGTAGGAAAATTATGTCATTGCCTTCTCAGAACCTGAACGTGTTTAAAGATATACGTGGTCAGCAGAATAGGAATTGGACTTAGATGTAAGACCCCCTCCTTTTAAGGACCTGTGTTTAAAATGGATTGCATCACTTGTTTAAAGGCAGTTTCATTTTCATGTAACAATTTATGCTTATCACCATATAAGTGAGTGTTTCGTCAATCACAGCTTTATTCTCCTGGACCCAATGTATTATTTTTCATAGCAATATTTAATAGAGTCCTTTCACAGAATCTTGCTTTGATTTGTGATGTGTAAGACCCACACAATGAGTGATAAATGTATTAACTGACAATTTCCAGTTAAAATAGCACATGAAATAAATAATAATTAAAATAGTATCTGAAGACTCTGTAAATACTTACTAATTTTGATGTGATTTTAATGTTATGGAAAAACTGTGAAAGCTCACACACTTCTTTTACTCTCAAAGATTGTTTGTTTTGTTTTGGTTTTTTTTTTGTATCCCGGGCTTAATGATTGTTAAGACTACTATAAAAAAGCTTTTGTGGAAATGAAGAAAGTGAAAAAAGGGGGATAGATGTATACAACACATATACCCGACAGTATAGACCCCACCTCGTCCGCCCTGTATCCTGGCTTTCTTCRGCCTTTGAGTATTCCTTCTAAACTTTGTAATACGGCAAGTGACAAATGTCTTTCCAGAAGGTCTTACAATGCTACTGATTCACCAAAGACTATGAGAAGTGCCTGCCAGAGCAGACAGGTTACCTCATCATCAGCCAACTAACACACAAATTCTCCTTTGCTGCATTATGTGGTACACCTGTATACTGAGAACTGGCTACGAAGGGGGTGAAGCCAAAGGGGTCCTTCTACACCTTTTCTTTTACACCAATATACTGCTACACCTGTACGGGTGGGACTCTGCTACTTACTTTACAGCTCCCCTTTGCATTATGGTCATTGAATTTTACTGTTTCTCTTTTCTCTGAGGTTAAATGCTTTTTGGCACTACTTGTATGAAGTAACACTATTACTAGCACTACTTGTAGTAAGCAGAAAGCCTCCAAAATCTCAGCCTGCTTTCGGCTTCTCTTCTTTACTGAGAATAGATTGTCCAAGGAGATGTGAGGATACTGCTTTGTTTCAATTGATAACACAGTGACATCTATCACCTTAAACAGTATGTTGAGACCATGGCTCTGTTAGAAGGTGAGTCATTAAAGATACTTCTCAGTCTTTACTTCTTCCAATGCAATTACATCCCGACTCTCCTCCCTTGAGTTACCAATTTGCTTTTGGCAGAGGCGGGGCAACAACTTTTCTAGGGTGTAACTTGTTAGGTGTGTGGTAAGGAAAATGCAGATAAGCTCCTCCTAGTATTATCTCATATTCTGTGTAAAATTCTTCGTAGTTCAACTATGTGGTGAACAGCTTCTAAAATAGTCTAGAGATCACTAATTAGTATTCATGAAATTAATTTGAGGATGATTTTGGAATTAAGTTATTGACATAAAACTGTACATTTTGCAACATGGGCTTCTTTTTCTGTTGCTTTTGTATAATAGAATTGTCTGTAATTAGAAAATACTGATACTCACTGAGAGTACATCTTAACTGCTAATTTCTCTTGTTTCTGTTATTTAACCACCGTGAAGAAATAACAGAGAAAACTTTTTTAAAAAATAACAAGATTACACACTGTCTATTTACTAATTTGGGGGGAAGAGGTGTAGTTAGCAAAGAAAAACTGCTCAACTTCCCTCTGGAGAGCTGTGGAGGGGTGCAGATGTGTTGGGTAGGGCAGAAAAGCTGTTAGGTTACTGCAGGGAAGAGGGAGGATGAAGTATGAATACATCTGGGATCAGGTATCCTCTTACAGAGACCACTAATCTCACCTCTTCAAAACTTCTGTCTTGATCTGCACTAAACCCAACCAAATTTTAGCTTTAGTGGAGTCTTATCAAAGAAGATTTCCTTTGCTTTTTTCTGTTTTACTAATTTGAGTCTAGACTCAGGCTATAAGTCTTGATTTATGATTGACAATTTAACTTAATACTACTAAATATCACTAATTTAAAAGAATTTTCAATACATTTCAGAGTCTTTATGATTTTAAATAAAATCTATCTTTTTTAGGAAGCCTGAATAGTGTCTATGTTCCATTTATATATTCAAATTGGCCCTTTCAGTGCTGTGATTTTCAGTATATGTTATGCAGCTCTATGCACATTGTGAACACTTAATACCAAGAAAGAGAAATAATATTTTACTTTTTTAAAAAGTTAAAAAATAATTTAACAAAAGCTGATTTCTAGTCATGTGTCTTCTGTATTTTATTACATATCTAAACCTTATTTATAGGGAAAAAAGATTCAAGAATTTCTCATTGTATTTTTGCATTGATAGATGAACGTAGAGTATTTACTTTAAAATTTCCTACTATTCCATGTGAAAAAAATCCAGAAAAGTCAGCTTCTGCTAGTAAAAATCAGAAACGGTACTGTCAGACTTCAGACAGTGTGGAATAGTAACAATAGTAACATTTATTGATATAAATTCCTAAGTAGAATATAGAAACAAGAAGTTCCATTTAATGTGAAAAAATGCAGCATCTTGATTGTTACTAAGAAGCAGGCTGAGAGATGTGCTTCTTTAGCATTTGTAAAGAAGTCCTGTGATTTCCTCGTTTGTTTTGTCATGCAGGTGATTTATGCTGCAGAAGGCAAGTAAACTCAAGAAGTTCTCCAGTTATAAAAATATATTTCAGTTCAATTGTGTTACACGTAATTACGACAATTAGTCTGAATTCCGGATATGAAGACAGGGAAACTGAGGTTCCCTGTGGTAAGAAATAGCTAAGATAAAAGAAATGCGAAGAATCCGTGTGCTATCCTGCCCCATAAAGGGGTACGTTCTGCCTGGTGCAGCAGAGCAGTACAAACTCTCTTTCACCACCTACACCTCTGTGCAGCCTGCAGGACTTTTTGCCTGCTGAGTTAATGGATAGAACTGGTGTATTAAGGGGTCCATAGGAGTGAATGCAAGGTCAGATTTTTGATACAGCATTATGTGACTGCAGGAGGACTTGCACAGCACAGGCAGGCATATGTTTTCTCAGAAGGGAAAGGCTGCTTTTGAAATTATCTTTTCAGTTTTTGTGTATTTCATGTGTAAGAAAACAAAATGCTCAAACTGTAGACCAACAGAACAAACTTCCACAAGGAAAGCAAAGAAGACAAATTGTAAATAATTTTCAATATCAACCCTACATTTCAAAAGAACTACTCATTTGCTTATGTTATGGTCATACATAAAAAGTATTGCAAACTTGTCAGATTTTGGCTCTTGGCATACACATACACATTGATGCATCTGCCTCGAGTCCAACAGAACATTCCTTGCCACTCAGCAACCTATCGGCGTGCATAGTGCTCAAATGATGAGTTCCTCCTAACAGAATACAGTATACAGATTGAATAGAGGGTCTTTCTCCAGAAACTCTTAGCTAAATAAGCTTTGATACATATTTTGTCCCTTTTAGAGTATTTCTCTTCTGCATGGATTATAGGATTTTCCATAAGGTTAATAATAATGGCTATGCTTGCTCTTAAAAATTTAAGTTTACACTGGTATCCACTGTCAAAAACAGACTATTGAAATAACAAATGAGGTTCACTTCCTCAGAATGTGTAAATGTCCCAGCTTAGAGTTAAACTTTCAACAGCTGAAAGACAATACCATCGACACGTACCTGGCACTAGTTACTYGGGTTTATTTTTTCCTGGAAAGCAGTTTTGGGCGACAGAGTGGCGTCCGGGTTTCCCAGGTTGTTGTGCTGACAAACTGCAGTGGTGGTAAAGGCARGGAGTCTGACAAAATCTCATTAATCATTTTAAATTAAATCCAACATTCCACTCCAGCACTGCCAAGAAGAAAGCTAACTTTTACAAATGAATACTCTCTCTGAAAATAACTGGTATCCTGATCATATCACTTTCACAAAAATATCCTTGATTTCTGTTAGGAACACATACAGTATATTTAAGCTTAAAAATGCATTTTTTGGACTGCTAGGAATCTGAAAAGTGCTTTTTGCTTGTTTTCTCTATTAAGGTCTACGAGTGAACCACACAACTGAAAATTCAGAGCCTCTTTTTTTTCAATGAATTGAAGTTTTTTGCTTTTCTAAAATTGTAAGTGCAGAAAGTTTGTTTTTAATGCAAGTAAATTTCACATGGGAAATGGAAGTATTCAATTTAAATATTTTCTCTAAGCATATTTATATGAATAAGAAAGGAAAACTGCAAATATACTAACATTAATATTAGCAAAAACACTGAGGTGACGATGGAGCAATGTGATCTCTTTTAGGTTTTTTACATACACACTTCTGTAACTACTCCTAGCTATTTGATTATGATTTAACTACACTATCATATGGCAAGTCTGAAGTTTGAACATCTCATAATAGAGTATCATGTTAAATTTTATCTTACTAAAATCACTATTACATGCAGATGATAAAAGTTTGTATTTCTCTTTAAGGCAAAATGAAACCATAATGTGCTGATGTGAGACACAGGAAATACTTTATATCTGTTCTTTGCCCATTTTAATAGTGCTTTTGAGCTTAGAGTGGTAGATTTTACAATGGCAGAGAACAAGTCATCAGCCTTCATGTTTATTAGTTTTAATACATCCATGAAATATTTGAGAAGAAAAAAAAATCCTAATCCAATAAAGGGCAAGTAAATCTGACTTTCCTAAACTTATAATAATTTTGATGTTTTAACATGATCAAGTAGGTATACCTCAATTTTTTTTAAATACTTAAAATAATACTTGTTTTCTAAAAACAGAACTATAAACAATATCAGATTGCACAATGACATCCTTACACAGAGAACAAAACTATTACCACTTCAAAAAAGAGCAATTCCTGTTGATAAACTTGTTTATGTTAAGAGCATTAATAAACTGCAAAATACTGAAGAGGAAATAATAACAATTTATTTGTCCAGCTAGTCAGTTTATTTTCTTAAAGCTGTATTTTGAAACTGTTTACATCTTTTCTTTATCCAGAGTGGGGGGTGGAAGGGAAAGGTTAAAGAGAACAAATTGAATTTTTTTTCCTGAATGCAAATTTCTCACTTGCTTCAAAATTGACAAGCATGTCTCAAACTTGTATTTGTTTGGGCTTCTGTATGTTGAAGCAGCTTTATTTTAAAAAGTCAAAGCTGTATAAATGTATTGTTTAGAGTTTGAATGAAAAGTATTCTAGACAGAAACAGTCTGAGAAAACAGATAATATCAGAACCTGTCTATAGCAAGCCATGTGAATGTCTAATATATGTCATATCCCTTCAATAAATGCAATCAGAGCCTCAGAATTTAATAAAGGCAAACATGAGCTGCATTAGTGTGACACTTTACATGGACACAGGGACACTCATTTTCCCTGACATGAAGAGAAAACAATTTTCCTTCTGTCACATCTGTGTGTATACTGAAGTTACCAAACTTTCAGAAATGGCCATTCAGAACAATTCCAATGTCTTTTAGGACCAGAACAGAGAGTGTTTGCAGGGGGATGGGCTGCAGGCTCATTTCTTCCCTCAGTACTGTGTACAGTGCATACAGTGAAGAGTTAAGGCAACACCACATGGCCAAAGTTCAAAGGACATGCAGTGGTGGAATCACAATAGCTTGGGAATCACTTTGCAGTTATAAGCATGATCGTGCTCATGTAGTTGGGCTTGAGATCCTCTACATAAGTCTTCTGAAGTGCTTGATCAAGTAGCTATTTCCACATCACACCATTTAGTGACACCTGGATCAATGAAGTACCATTATTTTAAAACGTGYGTGGAGACACCAAGTGCATTGAAGAAGACACTGCCCAAAACTTTTTAAGAGTTTGCGGAGGGCAACCGAGAGAATTTTTCTTACTTTTATTTAAGAGTACTTTTACATCTGCTTAAGACTTTTTTTCTCCTTTTAAGACAGAAAATTGTGTAACTTCATGTAAAGTCTAGATTGCTAAAATGCAAAAAATTCCTTCTCAGCCACTTTAGAGATAGACTCAAACTGGAAAAAGGACAGAAGAAATGTGTATATTAATTAGTTGTTTCTTGGTTGCCTCTGAGGGAATTCACACTTGGCATGTTGTGTTTGCTGTTTTTTGTTCAACTCTGCGTTAGTAACACAATGTACAGCATGAGTTGGATGCTAATCCTCTAATACTGTTCGAAATCCTGTCGTGAAGATCACATGCTGTTATCAGCATGTCATTAGGGTTTTGTTTTCTTTTCCCCTGGACATGTCTTATGGGAACTTGAATTGTATCATCCTGTTTCTAACTTATCTTCTTGGCTGCAACACTGGCCTTGAAGTTTTCTAAACCTTGCTAATAGATGTACTCATCTATTCCAGAAAAAAACATGTTCTGTCTGCCTGGAGGCTTTGTTCTGTATCAGGGTAACTGGAACTTAAGAGAAATGCAGACTAACAATTCATACTCTCTTATTAGTGCAAAATCAAAACCAGTATCACTAATGTCAACCTAAACGTAAGTCAGAAGAGAATTAAGCCTTGCTCTGCATTTGTGGTCTGAGGAGAAAATATTTTCTRATAAGAATAGTTCTAATTTCAAAATTCACTGAATTTTTCTTTTAAAGTGTGTAACTTTTGAGGAGTGTTTCTTAGAAAATTATATTCTGCTGTCTCCACTTAAGCTCACTTTAAGGAGCCCAGAGACACTTGTCCTTTATTGTTGGTTTTACAAATTATGTTAAAAGTCTTCCATTTTTTTTTTCCCCTGTAATACAGGAGCAGAYACCTGTGCCTTAAACGAAGCTCCCCACTGTACCATGTACTATTTGTGTTTGAGATTAATTGACCACTGCAGAACGCATCCTTGGACTTTTTGAAACACATGAAACAACACAGGGTGAGGAGTAGCTATCCTGAGCAAGGCAAGTGATACTGTAAACCTGTCTGGAATATGGCCGCAATACTGCTGGCTCCTGGCTTTGGCTGTGTATGCTATATAAGTGCAATGGCATTTACACTGGATTAAAGATAATGTAATAAAAAATACTTTTTCTGCATGCATTTCTGTTTGTGGGGCAGAGCTATAAACACCTGAAATAAGCAGTAATAGCTACATCTTTTTCCTCCCATCATTTATGTAGGCCTTGTATGAACTGTCATTGTCATGACTTCTCACATCTAAAACAGCTTAACACTCCCTAGGTGCCAAACAGAAAGCAGCAGCATAGGCAAAGTGCATGGCTGTGAGGGGTCATTCCTGCATTCAATACAGATTAGTTCTGTTTTATAGATTCAGAATACCTTCCCACCTCACCTCATGGTACAGTAGGGAAAAAGAAGAAATATACTTGTTACCATGATGTATCCAGATGCTACTGATAGCTGAATATTATGTAAACAAACATAATCAGGAATAGCTCTTACTTCAACTGCATGTTACGTCAATTTAAGAAAAGCACTGCTCTGTGAGTTGTCTGAACAAAAACTAGGCAAATCCTTATTCAATTCCTGCACATGCACAGCAGCTGCACTGCTAATATTCTCCACACTTCAGAAAATGTCAAGACACAACCTGACCAAGTAATTTTTGAAGTACTTTCATAAATTTAGAAATCTTTAAAATCTAGCTACATAACAGCTTTAGAAAGTAATTCAGCATCTGACTCTGAAACAGCTCTCCAAACCTGTACAGTCACTGCTCTAATCTTGCACCGTCAGTTTTTAACAGCTTTAGCAACGAGTCATCTGGTATGTATTTGCCAAAGCATTTCCATCATTGACACTTCTAGACTGAGGGAAGCAGTTGAAAGCAGCAACACGTTGGTCACTCCTACCACTTTCCCTGTTCAGATTTCTTCTTGCTTACTGTGCTGAATAGGTGATTGTAGTTGCCCTGGTTCCCAAAATCTAGTATCTGCAAAAGAGGTTATGTATGTAAATAACGTAAGCCTCTCTGTACACTGCATGATTTCCCCTGGCTACCCCTGTATGGCATCACAGTTCACCTAAAATAGAGCCTGTAATCTTCAAAACTGAGTGAATGGCAGGTTGGCAACATGCTAACTCAAGTTAATAAATACGGTACAAAATACCAGCTTACATATCTTACAAGTGCTCTATCATCTCCTAGAATAAACTTTATTGTAGTATTCAGACCAATGTTCCTCTAACTTAGGTATCTGAGGTAGTCAGCATTGTAAAAAAATGCAAATGGAAGTCAAACACTAATTTAAGAGATAAAAGGAGAAATTTTAGTTAAAATACTTTACAATAAAATAATTATGATTATAAATCTCTTTAGTTAAATATATACACATTACATGGTATTCTAAAAAGAATGAACTTATTAAAGTTTCAAGCAGATCTAATGCACAAATTCACCACTTTGTCAGCTTAGACTGTAATGTCAGTTTAACATTCATAAATGGCTGTGTCAGACTAATGGCATTGTTTTGTGCAAAACTAAAAAAAATTATGAAAAAAATTCCTTCTGTTCCCACAGTAAATAGATAGAAAAGGTAGTTTACACATACACACACTTACACACACAAACTTTGATTGCATACAGAGGTTAGAATGACCAGCACTAAAATAACCCCCATCCCTACAAAATAATTAATATCTGGAATCGATGTAATTTTTGAAAATTATAAATTTTAAGTGCTAGCAAATTGTGCTTTTAGGCAGCCACGTGGCCAATAAGGTAGATGTTGTCATAAAGGTGCCCTACAAAATCTTCACTAATATTCTGTGCAGCTCGTCGTGTATTTCGGATGAATTCCCTCTTTGACATTTTGTTCTTCACGTGAGGGCTTGTTAGATCAATCGAAAGAAGAATCAAAGAGTAACACAGTACATAAACTGCATCTAGACAAGAGAGAATAAATAAAAAAAGTTTAAAAAAGAAACTGTGATCATTAAAAGTACTGCTCCCTGTCTATGAACCTTATATATATATACACATATATATATGTACACACACACATACATACAACTATTCAGAAGAGTATCCCAGTGAAATAAAATTTAATATAGTAACTTTCAAAGTAATAACGTCAGCACACTGCCAAATGAGAATTTACAAATCTCTTAGTATTTCTACACAATCCAAAAGCCACAAAGGGCTTTATGCATTTTCATTTAAACAGATTCTTAAGTTTGTGTAAACTAAAGCCAATATCCTGCAAAAGCTTATCTTTTAAATATGTAAGCAGTTCCACTGCTGAAAACTGCCTCCCCCAACCAATTAGAAAAGCTTGTTAACTTCAGTGTGGCCTAATATTCCCTTTCATTTCTGTGAGACTATCCACAAATGTTAAGTGTAAAATGTTAAGTGTGTAAGACTCTGCAACAGGAAATTCGGAAACAGAAAAAAGCTCAACTACAGACAAAAATGGAGGAAAGATAACATGGAAATAAACCCAACTAATCAGCTAAAAAAAGAATCTCTGTTTGTTTTGGGTTTGGTTTTTTTCAACCCAAGTGAAATGATGACTCTATACTGAACCATTTTGTACTTTCAGAAATACTTGTTTAGGTGCTGATTTTAAAGCTATCAGAAACAGCAGCATCATCCAGAAGAATAAAGACTGATCCACTGCTCATTTTTGCTTACCAGGGCTAAGGCCAAGCTCTCTCATCAAATCAGGATTACAAGCACAGAATCTGTGAGAGAACTTTGTTATGAGAGTTTCAAGGTACTCCCCACGCTCCTCAGGAGCGTGAATGTGTCTGAAGAACTCTCTCAGTGCATTTGGCAAGAACTGATTTCTGAAGTTGTGCAGCGTCACAAGGTCATCCAAAACATCTCTCCTGGTAGAATGAAAAYCCACATTATTAGAAAAGTTTCTTTTAACTGTTTAAATATGAAAACGTGTAGATTTTAAAAATTAAAATTAAAGCTTTAGAATACTATGAGCTTTTGTTTTTTCTGAAAGGCAAAATTATCACTAACAGCACAAAGATAATATAAACACATGTTCTTTGCTTATTTGTAGCCAAATACTATAAAAACACACATTAACCAGAATTCAAAGTTTATACATATATTCAAAGCCTACATAGAGGCTTTGCTTCCTTTAAAGTGACAAAACCACTAAAAAAGACAGTAAAGGGAATAGATTCATGTGTGCCACACATTTTGATGTCTAAATTGTTATAGGAGTGTCTTGTTAAAACCAGGCTTCAGCTAGGCAGAATTTGCTCACATAAGTGATCAGAGTGTGATGTTCTCAAGTGTCTTCCACTGAACACAGAAACATCTACAAGATTCAGACCACACCTATATTAGCAGATGTGCAAAAGACAGTTGGAAAAAATTTAGAAGCAAATTTGAAGCAAACCGAAGAATATTCTCCTATGTTTAACCTGATTTTTACCTTTCAGTACTAAGATGGGACTTTCAACATTTAGAAAAGTAGTTTTTATTTTTAGTGTCTGATTATGCTCTAATTATGAAGGGCAGACAAATGGCAGTAGGAGTTCCTAATATTAACTTGCAATCTCATTCATTAAATGGTTTTGTATTTTTAGTATTGTCTAAATTGATAAATCTGAAGTTTTACAGCACAGGACTGTCAGTGGTGATAACACTACAGACTCCTTTTATTCCTTTAGTAGTACAGGCTGAAGAGGATGAGAAGCAGGAGAGTATTCCTCCTTCTCTTTCATGATACTGCCTCACCCCAACATGATGGCATGAGAAAGCACTGTGGAGACAGAAGAGCACGCTACAGCAGGCAGAGTATTTCCTTCTGCAGCTCCTGATGTCTTCAAGAGGATGCTCCCTTCCATGCCAGGAGGTGTGTGCAACTTCCAATCAAGAAACATCAGGCAACCAAGTAATGGTTAGATGACTCAAYATTAGTTAAAAAGCTATCATCCCTTGGTAAAGTCGTAACTACTCTTTCTGAATAACACACACAGAAAGGGGAAAAAAACCTCACATCAAAAAAAGCAGCAAAATATCTATGTAAGATTTTGTGAGGATGTAAGATTTATTATTTATAAGTGGTATTTTTGAAGATTCTTATTACATGTTACAGTCACATAAATACTTGAACTGAGTAACTGTTCAGATGTAGCACAACCATTACCTACTTGCATTTTTTTTCCTTTTTACATCCTTGAAGTTGCATCTCTACATTCAAAATATTGTTAAATGTGGCTGTACATTGAAAATTAATAGAAAATATCTTAAGAGAAATTTGAATTACCTTTCATCAAGGTAGATTCTCAGCTTCTTCCAATTCAGTGTTCTTGTGCAAAAGATAAACTTAGCTATTTCTTTCGGTGAATCGTCTAGTATGCCTTTGGACATAAAGTAGTTGACTCCCTGAGATAAAATACATGCACATTTAAATATGTTTAATCTTCATAATGTATTTAGGAACAAGTATTGTACTTGTAGGAATGTAATCCTACGAATTAACTGGTTCGTTTTTCAGAATGATTCCTCCTCCTCCTCTAAATCACATTTCAACATGCAGAATACACTCTAAAATTATAAATCAAATGCAAAGAAACAATTTATTGTTATGGTTGAGATTTTACATACAGTCATAGTAGAAAATTTTAAATTATGAACCCCATAATGAGCATGATGGGTCTCTAATAATTTCTTTACAGCGTATATCAGTAGTTGGCTTTTCATACTTTCGTAATAGTATTTAAAAYGTTGCAGGGACCATAACTGGTAATTTCATAACTTTTGCAAATAAGAAAATCTTAGCCATAATGTGTTTAGTCTTTAACATCTTTCATTAAAACAGTAATGTTCTCACATGTATACAATGTATCACATTCAAATAGATGCATTAAATGCATTTGTTTAAATGTGTAATAATGCAAATAAACACAAGCACGCTGATTTCAAAGCATAGGTAAGTGTCAACATATATAAATATGCATACACATAAATAAGAACACTATGCCTAACATAAAAATAGTTTAAAAATACAGAATTGCATATAATTTATACTCATACTATGATTTCCAGAATTTTCCACTTTGACCAAGCACACATTTCTTATAGAATAAACACAACRAATTTAAAGTATTTCAGTGATATTCTGGATTCTCTCTAGTCATTGAAATATCCCAAAGCATAAAACTATTTTCCTTACAACCTCAGAAATCAAAACTCAACTAATGGATTTAAAAAATGTTCACACTTTTCAACAGCAAAAATCTAAACCTGAGAATAACTAACCAAGTTCTTCTGATGCAATTTGGCAGGGGCTGGGAGCAGTTCTCAGCATTTGTTACAAAGAAGTGTTACAATACTAAAGTACAATATATCTTGACTATAGCATAAGGTTGAAATGTAAAATGAGCAGGAAAGTGCATTTCTGCATAGAATAATGTACCAAGGCCACAACCTAAATCACCTTTAAAATACTTCTGAAATATTTTTTCATAAATCTTCTGATATCAAACTTCACAATATTTTGTAAGTCTGCCCTTTTAGTTTACATTACAGCTATAAAGATGTACGGGCAAGCTGTCATTCAGTGTATAAACTAAACTTCCCAGTGCTCTTGAATTTTGTGTGAAAAAGAAATAAAGGACTAAGTGCAGGTATGGAACATTTTGTGGAGTGGCTTAGTAAAGCAAAGTCTTAGTTGCATCAAGCAGGAAAATAGTTAGAATATATGTTTAAGAACACAAGCTAAAAGCCAAGAAACACCTGTAACATTAACTAGCTATTTTTACCAGTCCATAGTTTTTGCTTATATATTTATAGAAAATAGCAGTTATCAACATACGTCTGTTTTGTTAAAATAAAGTTTTACAAAAATAAATACAAATAGAAAGGTTTTTAATAGGTAAAACAAAAAATCTAGCAATGTTTATTTTAAGAAAAATCTTTATTCAGGATGACAATGTAACACGTATTGCTCTATAAGCTTGCATTTCAGCCCAAATTAGATCATATTTAAGTTTGTCCATTATATGGATGGACAGCATAACTTTAAGTACTTTCTTGAACCAGAGTTAAGTAAAAAATTAAAAATTGGAGATTAAAACGAACAACAAGGATTTTGGCAATTTATATAAGATGAGCAGCAGAATGTCTCCTTTACATATATCCTGATTTAACGAGATTTATGTGTTTGCTTCAGTAATAAGAGTTTGGTTAAGGTAATACAAATTGAAACCTGGCAAGGCAATCTTGAGTAGCATTCTTGCTGCAATTAACAAACACTTCTGCAACATATCCAGAAAATACCTGACATGGCACAGAAGAGGCAGGATGAAAATTACACCTTTTTTAAGACAGASAATGGGTTGGTTTCTCTGTGACAGCAAAGGCCACAGTTTCTTTCTCACGCACTAGCTTGCAACTCAGTGTAGGGTCTCCATCTAATAGGCTACAAAGTCTTTGCATCACTATTCTCTATCTCTAATTCCCTCTTTTCCCCCACCACACATAACACTTGACAATATCTTTCTCCGTGAATGCATTTTCCTCAACCCCTTCACAAGTAAACAGGGTATAAATAAAATATACTTCACCACATGCCATTTTTAGTTGCTTTTTATTTCATCYTAAGCCATTAAAAATACTTTGCAACAGTAGAAGCCTGATTTCTCTTTTTAAGTTCTTAAATTTTGTCTCACAGCAAATGAAATTTATTTACAAGATTTACAGCATGTCATTGAATCTGCTTTTCATAACACTGTAAATACTGCCTTGAAAACCTCTCAGAACCCCTGCTTCAAATAAATCACTTTTGATGGCTAAAATGGTCGCTTGTGGCATATATACTAGCTGAAATAAGTAGCTCTACGCACTATTAAAACCTATGCTAAGATTATTTATCAGTCAGCTGGTGATTCTCTTAGGAACCATTTGACTACAGTCAAGTAGGCTGTTCTGTGCCATGATCTGCCAGGTCTGAAGAGGCCTTTCTAACACTTGGGAGACATTGCAGAATGAGCACGTACAATAGTTTTTAAATTCTGATTCAGAGCACTATAACGTTCTTATATCAGGAAAGATGACTGAAGGGTACTTGCCTACCTTGCCTCTGTGGCAAGCATGTTATCTCTGAATTTCAGACAGCTCTGGATAAAATATTAACGTAAAAAAGTGTTGATTTAAATTATATATGCAAAAAACAATTTTAAGTATAGACTAATAGTATCAACAAAAGCCATTTGTTGTATTTTGGTATGTTATTTTTTACAGCTGCTTCTTTTTTTTCCAGGCTCACAATGCTTGCTTTACCAACCTATTACAGCACTCACACTCCTTGCTTGCTTTCTACCTGTTTCCAATTTCCATTTGTTTATATCCATACAGGATATCTAAAATGGAAAACTTTTCTTTTTCCGTGTTGGTTTCCTTTCTGCATTGACTTTCTTCTTCTCTAGGAGTACTTTCAGAGCACTTCAGTACAGCAGTCAACATTAAAACTTTCGTAGTTGCCTTTGACCCCTCTGTTTAGATATTCATACAAAACAAACCAGACACATCCTAAGTTAATGGCACAGAAATTCTGGAATCAGTATCTAGTATAGTAGGGTCTCGATTCCTGTTGGTGATTCTACGTAACGCTAACATTATTAGTAAATAATAATTAGACATGTATGGTATTATTGTTCCCATTTTTCTAGGGAAGTACACTATCTTAATATATTTAATGGTGCATCTGGAACAAAATGCACAGAATTGATGAGATGTTGTATAATACATATTTTTATGATTGTTTTACTAAGTTATGAATCAAGTCATTTGTTGACAGATGTGGACACAATATATAACATACATTTCAAATAGTGTCTCTTTCACYGTATGTCTTTAAAATACAGTCTCAGTGATACAAACTTATGATGGCAGAAATTGCAAGTAGAACGCAGAAATATTTTTCATGTTACACAAAATCCATAACTAATAATTTACAATATTAAACCACTCTGATTTTAATGTAGAATTATCAAAAGGTTTCAGGCTCAATGTTCCAACTTTTTTGATAAATCACATAAAAGAACATCTTTCCTCTACAACATACACATACTTATAATATTCTTCAGACAGATAAATCAATCCATCTCAAAATTGGCTTGCTTAGTAGATCACTATGAAATAGGATAAGTTTCAAAAAAACTTGCTGAGAAACACAGCACAGTAAACATTCCATCATCTACAGACTATCCATAATTAAGTCAGGTAAGGTAGCTTTATATAAGTGGCTAACAATTTATAACCAGGAAAAGGTCAAAAAAATCTGACCCCCCTGACAAAAACTAAGGGCAGTTTAGAGTGAATGAGACAATCAGACGAGTGGAAAGACAGGCTTAGTGTAAGCACTCTCTTACTGTACTTTAATATTATGCTACGTAAAGGAAATCCTGACCTCACTGAGGACAGTTTTGGTCCAGTACAGATTCCATAAAAATAAATGCTATTAAATAGATCAGTTAGAACCATTAAGGATGAAACAAAAAAATAGATCTTTCCTGACCAAAAGATTCTTGTTTGTACCTTCAGTTTCAATTTTAGCTACATAGCACTGATCCACGTAATAAACTTGACAAAATATTTCATAGGGAGTTAGAAACTGGATACAAAACAATGGGAACTAACTTCTGGTTGCTTACAAATTCTGAGTCATAAGCACACAAGATGAAATGAGCACTGCATGAGAAACATTTCACATACACCACACACTCTTTAAAATAAAATACAGCAGAAACCATGTAGGCAGATTAAACAACATAATATTTATATTCAAGTGTTAATAGTAACACTAAACCACCCCCTCTCTCCAAAGAAACAACAGAAAACAGGTTCCAAAATCTTGGCTACAATGGTGGTGCCATATGAAAAAAAMCCCAACAAAACCAACCAACCAACAGAAAAAAAATCCAAAACCAAAAAAGAAAACAAAAAACCCCAACCCAACCCAAACATGCACTAGAGGTTTTTGTTTCAGATTATGTGTCATGTGTTTAGGCACATTCTTTCAGTAGAATGTGAGCACCTGCTATGAATTATGCAAGCTCATGCACACAATCAACACATTAAATTACAGCAGATATCACAACACCATGCACACAACAATGGCTAACCAGAAAATCCTACCACAAAGTGTGTAGATGCTCTTCCCTACCCCGTGAGCCACCGCTAGCTCTGGAGCTGCTGCTGTGGAGCCTGGTTACCCATTTTCATGACATGGGCGGTGTCCTTTGGAGAATCTTGCTCCTGTGGCTGTAAGTATTCCTATTTTTATAGTAATTTGATCAGGTCTGTTATCAAATGTAAAGCAGAGTTTGGCAGGAAATTCGGAGACACAATTTGTAATAGTGGAATGTCATATCATATATTCCAGTCACAGTGTCCTTATAATAATAATTCTGCCAATATCACAGTCGTAAACAGTAAAAGCAATAGTATTTGTGAAGTCTCCTGAAACTCAGGCCCTGAATGATTCCTACCAGGCTATGGTGCTCCACAGGGAGAGAGGAACAGAGCCCTTAGGAGATACCCTGAGGTTCTCATCTCTCATTGAAGCAGACTGTTTGTACTACTATTGTAAAATATAACCATAATGAAGAAGCAAGAGTAGCATAATAAAGTTAATACCTAATTTAGGTATACTGTAAGTTAGCTCTAATTTCCAGATCTTAATTTCCATTAAATATAATGAATCTTATATTGTGCCTTTTCTGAAGGCTCCAAATGCTTTAAACATATCAAGATTACTTTAAATAAGGTTGAAATATAACGGCACATTATAAACTAAGAAAGTTAAGTGAAAAATTATGTTAAAGCAAATTGAAATACAAAGAAAAATTTGGATRGACAATGCTGCGACCAATATACTTGATACATTACTGAAAACATGTAAATTACCTAAATACTGCATTTTGTTTGAAAACTTTTACATTCATTACTAAATTTGTGAAACTTCTGCAGAAAATCAATACTAATCACTCAAGTGGCCAGGTGCTGATGTCTTGATGTTGCTGTATCAGAGTTCAAGGCAGAGTTCTACCAGAGAAATTACAAAATACTCTATTTGTGACTGATAAAAGTAATGGTCTCTTAATCAAGCAGAATATGAGATAAAGTAAGAACTTAAATGAAATCACATTATTACAATGATTCATAGAACTGCTTTATTTATTTCACCCCATGGACACAAGTTCACACTTTCTGTATCATATCAGCAGAGTGAAATTTGCTGCTAGAAGCGTATCTTTTCATATCTCAATCCTTTTTGTACTTTGGATTTATTCAATTACCACTTCCATGTATACGTGTAACTATATGCAGGAAGTTAATGCTATTTTTGCTCGGTACTGTGTACTCTCTTTTCCTAGGAAACATGAAGCAGGAGTCTGGTTTTATACACAAAGACTCTCTCTGTCACTTGGGCATTAACTGCCTATCTCCCAGGCAAAAGCTGTCTACTCTCAAACTATTTTCTTCTTTGAAAGGTGACAGACTGAAAGCAGAAAATGACTTTTCCGGTTAGTTACATGAACTTGTAAATTGAAACCTTTCAGTTTCACAAGTGATTTTTTTTTTGAAGATAAATTTATGTTGTTCTATAAGGAAAGATTATGCACAACAAACACCCATAGAAATTAAATCAAACTGATCTTCAGGGTAGTTCAGCAGTACATCTTTTTCATATGTCAAGATTTGCTCCTTGATAGTGGAAATAGGTAAAAATCCCCTACAAGAAAACATAATTGTCATAGAAGTAAATGGACTTTATACCTCATCCTGCTTTGCCTGAAGTGGAACCAAACTCATACTCTGCATTTTAGCATTTTTATTTATGTAAGCATATTGTTACGCTCTTACAATTCACCACAGTCTCTTCAGTTAGGATATCTGCCTCATTCCAAAGTCAATACGTGGTTATGAATTTATGGCATCCACAGAAGTGTACAGAGCACTTAAGAGGCAAGTCATGTAAATGATGGGCACAGGTACAATATTCAAAAAAAGACCAGAATACAGCTGTAGCTCAGTATTAACCATCCCTACAGTAAAACAAACATCTATTAAAACTTTGGTTTTATATGGCTATAATTATAAAACAACAATCACAATTACTGTAACTGTTTATTACTTCAGCAACAGTTCACTTACCTCATCAGGGTTGGCATTAAAGGTGAGACTGCCCTCATCTAGCTGCATATACAATTTTCTAAAAGAAAATCCTAGAGGCGGATTCTTATTGTATATAGAACAGTGACCCCAAGTGGATTTGCACAACCTATGAAAATAGAATTAATCTATTATAAAAATTCCTTTCTGAATTTCATGGATTTTACAGAAGCAAAATGTAATCAACACTGCAAAGCTAAATACTCAAACTATAGGAAAAGTTAGAAGTAGGTTGCTTGTAACAGTTTTTAAGTCTTTTGCATGTGTTTTTCTAAAATCTTCAATTATACGATTAATGTTTTCTTCTCATAGAGGTTTTGGTGTATTTGAGTGCAACCTCAAAACATATCCCAGCAGGTGGCATCATAATGACAACCACACAGCAGAGACCTCTGGCACTCCTAGAATCTGAACTCTGGAGAACAGTGAGATGATGTTCTCCTGCAGTACTATGACAGATTAAAACATTTTGTTTCTTTTCTTGTGCCCCAGTTGTGCAGTGAATTGGACACCACATCTGCACAAAATTAGGCCACTAATTCAGCACTTTCCCCATCTGTCCTTTTTCACCCAACTCTTCTTCCTCTTGTCTTGGCCAGTCCTAATGACTAGATCCAGCCCCATCCCTCTCTATCTATTCTGTAACTTTTCAGCTTCTTTCCCTTTTATTCCACCCTGACTCCATATCTCAGTTTCATCAGTTTCTGTCCCTCATCTCAGTTTCTTTGATGATACCATCTGAAATTACCTTTCACTTTCTATACACTTTAGATTCCTTATTGAACTGGTAGCTCTGCTTCAACACACCTGCCCTGTAACTAACTAGGAACAATGTTTAGGACCCAGCAGGTAGTCACTGGAGACATGGCAAAGATTGTTTTCAATTCAGGAACCTGGGTCTTATTTGGACTGAGTCTGGAACTGCAACCACAGTACTTGCCAAAGCTTAAACATACCCTTATACATGTGGAATAGTGAAGATTTTTACAGAGATTATGCAATTTGAGATTTTTATTTATCGCTAATCAGGACACATTTTCATTACCAAATGAAATGTGGCATGAATGTGAGTATTATTTGGAAAGATTTAACGAAAAATGATTTAACTGTTTCCCAGAATAAACTTCAAGGAAAATACGTATTTCCCCCCCATATGGTAAGAATATATACTGTGTGCGATTAAGAAGCTCAAGTATCTGCAAGCTTTGGTCTAAGGAATTTATTTGTATTTAGAGTGGGTTTGATACCAAAAACTGAGCACAATACAATGCATATTGATAAACTTATAAGCTTACTGATATCCTTCACTAGAATTCCTGTTTCCTGTCAATGTAACAGTCCCCAATAGCAGAACAATGGTGACTATGAAGTTATACTTCATTTTCCTTTTGCTAGGTTCAAAAGCTTGATAGGAAGGGAAGCTGCTTAATTCAAATGCAGCAGGCCAAGGAAATAGATGAGGGAAGGAAGAGATGCAGAGAATAATAAAAGGAAAATAAACAACCTGAATAGCAACCCAACTGCTACAGTAGTAGTACTGTCTGTTAAGGGAGAAGAAAATGTTGTGAAAGAAGTTACAAGTTCTGCTGACCATCTACTCTAAAGATAAATATGATTTCATGAGTCTTTCCTAGTGCTGTAAAACATAAAGTACCAGAGAATATAATTTTAGTTACATTTTGATACTGCACTATTTTATCTGAAAGAACGTTCCTTTATTTATTTCCCAGACATACAAATTCTGCGTATGTTATACATAAACGTGTTTTGAGTGTTAGGCTGAAAAAACTTCACTTGAGAAAAAAAGACCTTTTCTTTCCTCCCTTTATAACCATCTTCCAAAAAAAGATACACCTAAGTTGCTACAAGCATCGTAGATGAGTTCTCACTCCATGCCATTTGGAAGTTTCGCTGAATAGGTTTGCTTGCTTAAGCTAGACATCTGTTTGAAGTTCAGAGAAGTAATGATACAAACACTTGGGATGTCCTTTTAGCTAATACAAAAGTGAAGACAAGCCCCTGTTTTTTTCCCCATGCTATCTCAAAAACCAGGTGTAWAATAATACATACGTATACCTGTGCCAAGCACACTTTTATACGTAGTAATCTTCAGTAATAGCCCATACTAATTAGAAATCCAGAATAACACATTTTTAAATGATATGTTTTCTCTATGTCAATCTCATTTAACTTAGGAAACCTTTGCTAAGGTTAGAATGACAAAAAGCACTTACTGAGATATATAAAATCTAATAATTTTTACTATGTTCAGGTGATCCTTCTTTTTTTCATGCTTACCCTTGCCAGAGGAGCTCATCATTAGCAAGATCCTGCCAGACACATGATGCTAGACAGAGATCAGTTGCATTCAGGTATGACAAAATGGTAAAACTAAGCTCTGGTGGCAACATTTCCAGGTTAATGAATCCTTCTTGTTCTTTAGATTTTCTTGTCTTCAACAGGTGGTAGATGTCAATGCCTCCTTGGGCTTGTTTGCGATGGCTTGTATTGGAAACATTGTTAGCAGGTATCCTCCTACCATGCTCTCTGGTAAGATAGCCTTGTCCACTGTATCCTTGCTGTTGCAATTGTTGGTTTCTAGCAATCCTCCAGAGTCCCTGACCCATCTGCGAGCCTGCTGGACATAAAATCCAAATTAAATGTTGACAGTTACTTGTAAACGTTTGTAAGACAGATTCAGCACATATGTAAAATTTTAGGACCAATCTGAACAGATAGAAAGTGAGTTCTGTCAAAGTTATGCTGACCAGGTAATCAGTCTTCACAAGGCAACTGAAGAAATACTGAAAACAAAACCCATAAAAAAACCTAGAAGATGTTTTTCAAAAGTTTCCATGCTTGACGAGCTACAAAATTAACAATAAGCTTCTGCAAAGAGTACCAAATACCATCTATATCCTATGCAAGTTAAGAAACCTTAGTCCTCAGAACATTTGGAATCTTCACACTTCCCTTAAAATTTAATAAAAATACCTTATTTAGAGCCAATGAAGTGCTATAAAACACTAGGAGAAACAAAAATATATTGGGTAGCGCACAAGACGAGGCTGCGACTGACACTGAAACAAAGTTTAATAATTTCAGTGATAATGCAGTAAGGATTTTGAGTATTCAGAAACAAGAGAATAAGTATCTTTTCAAGGTTTCTTACCCAGTGGCACAACATAAAGCCTTGAGAATAAGGTACATACTTATACAGAGAATATCACTGCAAAAATAGTATAAAAAAGCCTTTTTGAAATGTAAAAAAAAAATTTAAAAAATTTTGCTATTTTAAGGACCAACTGAAGAAATTTCACAGAAGAAACAAAATGAGACACAATTTAAACCATTCTAGAACCAGCAGCTGAAAACCCACAAGCTCTGCTATTTGTGTACTATTCAGCAGCTTATATGCCATTTGTTAAAACACATATAATTTTCCCAATCACATAATTACTTTCAGCTTTGTAGTAATCCAGGATGAATGCTTTCAGAGCCCACTCAGAATACAAGATGAGCAAATCCATTGTTATAAAGCCTTTTAAGTAATGGTGTCAAAAACCGTATTTTTAAATTATTTTGAACATAAATTTTCAATCTTCAGGTTCAATAGGCCACTCAAATACATGTCTTCAAACTTCCAATAATGTAGTTTTATCTAGTAATTGAAACCTCTTGGTATCTTGACTGTAGTAACTACCACAGTAAAAATAACATCAAGCTTATTTATAAATCGCTGATCTTCTCTAGCTCTGCCTGGTATCAATCAAAGTCTGATTTAAATTCAAATTATGTCTCCTTCATGTTTCTTTGCTACTACATAATAAATTTTTTTGCAGTGTTGACAAGCATGATAGGATGCTAGAAGTAATCCAGATTAATGCTGCATTAGTACTGGACTCTGCTTCATTAAATAAAAAGCAACATGTACTCTAGATAGAAACACTCTCCACTTCATGGTAACTGAGCCCTACAGTTGCTGCTTTGCAGCCACGATTATCCCAGCGTTGGATTATCCCAACGTTCCTTCCTTCGATGCAAGCCTATCGAAGCTGAAGCTTCGTTCATCGCAGTTGCATTGCAACCGAGGCCTGCTGGTCCCCCCCCGTAACGTGAAAGCCCTTCAGTCCTGACTCCGGGCAACCGAGCTGGCGGCTGGAGGTACAGCCCGTCCCACAGGCCCAGAGGCACCCGGGGGAGCCGAAAGCCGAAGCTGCCCAAAGTCGCACCGCGTCCCGAGAAGTTCCGCAGCCGCACCGCCCTCCTCCCGGCTCCTCCCCACGCACAGCGGCGCCGGGACCCGGCCCGGGCACGGCGGCCCCGCTGTCGAGCACCGGCGATCGCGGCCCGGCGGGTGCCGCCCCCGGGCCCCATTGGGCCGCTCCYGGAACCCCGGCTGCCGATTGGCCGTGCCGCCCGTCCGCCGGCGCCGCGGCGGGGCACCCACGGGCCCTACCTGTGCCAGCTCGGCTGCAACCGCCGCCGCGACGAGCGCAGCCCGCCTCCGTGCGAGGGCCGCGCCGGTCGGGAGGGGCTGCGCGGGCCCGGCGGCGGGGACAGGCGGACAGGCCCAGGGAAGGAGCCTCGGCAGGGAGGCCGAGCCCGCCGCCGCCGCCCCGACTCCTGCCCGGGCAGCTCTGACGTCTGCTGTTGTTGCTGGAAGTGACGTCCRCGAGGAAGGACGCGCGGGAAGCGGAAGTGGCCGTCGGGTCTGGCGGCGGCAGATTCGGTCTGCGCCCGCCGCGCTGGGAGCGGCCGCGGGGCCCGGCCGCGCTGCCGAGGGAACGGCGGCGCTCCCGCCGCGCGGGTGAGCGTCTGCATCGCTCTCGGGGCGGGGCTGTGTCCCCGCCGTGCGGGCCGGCGGCGCGGCCGGCTCCCAGCCCAGGGCTCTCTCTCTCCTCGGAGACGGCGAGCCCCGGGGGAAGGCCCGGTCACCGGCTGTTGTAGGGGCGAGGAAAGGCGGGTGGGAACCCGGCCCCTGTCCCGCTCTTGCGAGTTTGCCATGGCGCACTGGCTCCGGGACCGCAACCCGCCGTGCCGTGTTCTGGCTGGGACGCGCTTTTTCCCCCTGTGGTGTTTCGCTGGCGCCCAGAGCAACCAGCCTAGGACGCGCAGCCACTTGTGCAGTTCGCTCGTGTGCAGGTGGCCGCGGTGTGGCTGGCACGAGAGCCAAGTCCAGTACTTGTCGGCGGCGTTTTTGCATCTCTGCGTGATGGTGCGATTTCCCCCCAGCTGCCCGCCCCAAGCAACGGGGCAGTCTAGATTCTTCTAGTTCGAAGAAATCAAAAGTCTASTTGTTGGGCGTTTCAAAGACAACGTTTACAGTGTTAATGTACTTGGTAACTTGCATGGGGTGGTTTTTTTAGTTTGGTTTTGTGTTTGTTTTTGTTTTTTTACATTGATTCTTTGAATACCATATGCAGTTTTGAGAGTTCTTTGAGCCACTTGCTCAAAGTTGTATATTATCATATCTTGAAWCTTTGTTATACTCGATTTTATTCTTGATAGTCAGCACTCTGTAACTTCTATTGCTAATTCCTACAGACAAGAGCTATGCACATCATTTTACTGTGTTCACCTTCCCAAGATTTTCTACCAACTTGACTGATTTTTATGATCTCTTAAGTTATTTTGTTTTGTAGTGACAGTAGTTACCAGTTTTTACATCCAGAGGTCTGGTGTAAAAAGAAAGRATTGTTGATACTTTTGGGAAACAGCCTATATGATTAGACAAAATCCTGTACGAGTGTCTTCTGTGAGTATTTGCATTGCAGATTAGAGCTTCGGTTTTTTGTCAGACTCTTTGACATTTGTCTTACTATCTAGTTAAATTCGCAAAACCATAGAATGGATCACATCAATAATGCAGGAAGAATAGCTGCCTCAATTTCCAAATAATTGGTTAAATTCTTCCAAGCTTTCAACAATAAGTGTTATGTACTTCTGTTTAGCCAGCACTTCATTCCTAATGTTCTTTCAGATATCTTTAACTTTGGTAGTTTGTCACATTGAGGATTACTACTTGGTCCTTATTAAAATGAATGAAGATGATGGTTGATTTTAATTGGTATTGAGCCGTAGTTCTGTGCTGTATTGTAATGCTTTGGAAATAGTAGTGTCTAGAAAGGGGAGCAAAAACCTTTGAATTTCAGTGATAATTCTATTGTATTTGTAATTTTATATTTTTTGTGTACATAATTTTTTGAACAGACATACTTTTTTACATTTATTTAATAATCTGAAAGAAGAATAGCATTTGGAATAATGGCAACAGGAGACCTAAATGGAAGTTTAAGAAAAATAGAACAAGGACTTCGCTTGTTAAATTATCCAAGAGATGTGGATTATACAGTGTAAGTGGCAGTGTGGAAATTTATGCTAACACATGATGACAGCAAGATGTCCAAACAAGATATGTTATTAGTATTAGCATTGCACCCAGTGATAAGTAAGCAGAACATAAYTGTGGGAAGTTGGGGTGTGGTATATGTTAACTGGAGTATAAAAGTATGCAGTTTTGCTCTTCTGAGCATTCCTTAGAACAGTCCTGAAGTGTATCACTGTCTTGCTCCTCTTCTGCTGTTCTTCTCTTTGCTTTGGTTAATCTCTCACCTTTCTAATTTCTTTGTAAGTGCTTKCAAAACTTCCTTCAGGAAATTTTGTCCTGTAAAGATTAGAAACAAAATGTCTTGAATGTTGAGCTGGAAATGCTGGTGGGCTTTAGACTTGACAATGTTTAAATTATATGAAGATCACAAAAATATTTTTTTGAGCATTTTACAAATAGCAGCAAAGCRTGCTGAATGAGAGATGCCTGGACAAAAAAACCTTAAAATGAAAGATGTTTGGATAGAACATGCTGTCTGTATTTATGCCTTTCAAGTTTTTGAATTCATGTARTGGAAGGCTTTTGTTACCTTCTGCTGTGTAAAATACTTTTGTTTCTTAATAGGTTAGTAAAGGGTGATCCAGCTGCATTTTTACCTATCATCAACTATTGTTTTACATCTTTTTCAACTTGCATAGCAGAGCTTTTGGTAAAGTGTGATGTGGAACTGACAGCAAAGAGTGACTTGCGTTTTACTGAAGCTGTTTATAAGGTATCTCTTCATGTTCTTTGCAAAAGAAACATGGGTTTGAGTATAACTTCACAAAAATTAAACATCTACTATGAGTTTTACTAGAAAGTGAAAAATTTTGGCAATGAACATGAATTTTAGTTTTGTTAGGATTTAAGATGAGAAGTAAGTCGCTGTGTGCAAGTGTTTAGATTTTAATGAAAATAAGGATGTGTGGTGTTAGSCAAATTTTAATTTTGAGACAGTTGCAGAAACAGTACTATTGTTAGATGTTAGTTTTGAAGAACACAGAAATGCTTGTTGGACAATAAGATTTATAGAAGTGACCTTGGCAGAAATCTTAACCACCAAAAAAATCACACGGAACTAAAAAAATTGTAATGACAGCACAATTAAGAAATGCAGCTGTTTTAAAACACTGTGCCATTTCAATATATAAAGTTGAATACTTAAACSTTTATAAATTGGAATCAAATTCTTAACTGATTGAAAATAACTTTGAGCTATCCTTAAAATGTACATAAGCACGGTTTTATGTAAGGTGGATTGATGAATTAAGAAATAGTGGCTTATTCAGACTAGTTTTCCATCTGAGAAACTGCTTTACAGAGGGGTTCTGTGGGAGATTTACTTTGCCCTCTGATGCATTTGCTGAGATTAATACAACTTTTTATTGTGCATTCACTTTAAAAAGCTTTTGGTTTAAGTTTTTTAGTATTAATTTGTATAGTCATTTGTTTCATGAATCTTAAGACTGTGAGTTAAAGTTTACAAGACTGATGTGATTGAAAGAAGAGATATGTTTAAGGCCTTCCTTTCTGGAAGAGGAGGTATGTTTAAAGCCTAGTTAGAAAAAAACGGCTATATATATCTTTAAATATGTAAAAATAATCAAATGAGAAAAGGCTTAACTGCTGAAGTGCAGAATGCAAGAAAAGATTGTAGTAAAATAAGAATATGGGCATGCCATTTCGACAGCAAATTGTGAGATGATTTTGAAAGTGAAGTAAATTCTTATTTTTTTGCAGTTTCTTCGAGATCAATTTCAGTATAAACCAATTTTAACGAAAGAGCAGTTTCTTCAGTGTGGCTTTGCGGAAAGAAAAATGCAAATTGTTTGTGACATTATTAACTGTGTGGTGAAGAAACATAAGGAGTTGAGTAACTCTAGTAAGGTACTGATCAAATGGTTGCCTTTATTGTAAGTTTCTTTTGACATGCTTGATGCTGCAGATAAACTGGTCTTCAGCTTCTATTTGAAGATGCAGCATTGCTCATGGACCAAATAATGGAAAATTAGTATGAAGTTCCATTGTAAGATTCTTGAATGCTTTCATTCAAGACATGAAGCTGCCAATACTTCGTAGTATTAAAAAAATATTAGAATKAAAATAAGTCTAATACTTGGTGTCTTTACAGTGATGCATTTTCTTTTACGCTTCTTGATATAGTGAACATGTGAATCAATAAACTTTTCAGATAAAGGCAAAGCAAAATGATCTGATATGTTGAAGTTCTTTAACAATTTAAACATGGCACTTGTATTTGTTTCTCAAATCTGATTATTTTTATCCATGATACTTGTAATGGCATTTTTTTTTATCAGTGTTTGTTGTGTATCAGTCTCTGCTTTAATGAAAGCAATTACCAGTCTTTATATTTTACAGGATTTTGTTTCCTTTGAGTTTATAACAAGTCTTCAGGACTTCTGTATACTTAATTTGTCAGTTTTGAAGACATAACTACGTTTTTTTGTATTTGTTTTACTTTCAACTCTTGTGCAAGTTGTCTTTTCTATTATAACCAGCTTTGATGCAACGTAGCCATTAATGAGTGTAAAAATATGGCATTCACTTCTGGGTCTGTGTTCTCTATCAATTTGGGTAATATTTAATTTTTTTTTGGACATTATTGTACTACAGAGGTTTAAATGTGTGTGTGCGCCATGAAATATTCCTGACCGTCAGTGATGGCGGTAGAAAGTGGGGTATGGAATCCTGAAAATTTTCCTGTGTTATTTTCTTCTGTTCACTTTGGAGGTTAAATCCCAAATGAGGAAAAAAATCAGACCTTTTAAATCTGAAGTATGGTCAAATTGTGGTAAAGGTCTTGCTGATCCTAGTGGCAGTGCTCTGAATTCCAGACAGGTATGAAAATAATTTTTRTGTTTATGTCTGAAGGTTAATCTCATTTGTAGCAACTCAGGCTCTTGCTGAAATTTTTGCTTTCGTTTAGATTTTAATGCTTAATCAAACCAGTTTTGAGGTGGGCTGATGTTTGTTTGTTTGTTTGTTTTTCCCCAAAGTGTGGTTGGCTGAAATAATAACTGAAATACAGAGTATGTTACCTCTCTCTTTTACTGAGTAGCTGGTCTCAAAGTCTTGGTRGTAATGACCTAGTGCTGTTGTTTGTGCTGTATTTGAATTATATCAAGTGGAAGGGACAGCAATGGAAAAAGATAAAATTGGACAAAGAAGCTATATCATGTTTGAAGAGCGAAGTGTGCTTGGCCTAACACGTGTTTTCAACACAGCTTTCAAAACACTTTTTGCTCTTTTGTCAGAATCTGTTCAGCAAAGATTTCATAATGTAGCATTGCTCTTGGCTTTGGTTTTACACAGGTGAGATGATTATGCATTGAGTAAAAATGATTATACATTATGCTACTCTTGACATGTGAAGGAGGCAGCTTTCCTGATATTTTCTGCTAAAAGGGTGGAAAATAAAATTGTAGAAAACTTTTAGGACTATGCCTGCCTGTCAATAGGTGGTGATTTCTATTTATAAGAAAAATACTGCTTTTATCAAGGAAAACTTCACAAGGAAAGTATTTGGAATGGCTTCTCTTTCTCTCTCTAGTAGTTGTTTTATAATAGCACTGAATGGGGATAGATTGATACGTGTGTTTTAAGAGTACCCTAGTAGAGGAGAGTTTCATCTTAACTAAAACATCGAGGAATCTGTACATGTTAAGATGCTGCACAGAACTAGTAATTGTGCATTCTTAATCATTAAGTATTTTATTTTGTTTTGTGAAAGTATCATAGGATTTAATCCACCTAGAAAGAATTGCAAAATTTCTTTATTTTCTCTAAGGGAAGCCTTCAGAGGAAACTAATGTGTACCTCATAGGGCTGTTTTGCTGTCAGTTGTCAAGAAGAAGGGGGAATTCTAATCTTCCTAGCTAAACCTTTTTTTTTTCTTAATGTTTTAGTCATGGTTTTGATGTTGGAACTATCTATACATATGCATTTCACTGTATGTAATAACATATTTTCCAGCCCACACTTAGAAATCTAACGGCCCTTACATTAAGGGAAGACATTAATGTCTTCATTACTGTTTATTGAAAGGAAACAAGGTACGCAGTATATATGGTAAAGTGTGTGCGTATTTCTTTTACAGTTCCTTCAAGTCTGGGTGATTTTTCTTTAAATGAAACTGCCTGCTGTTGCTTTCTGTATTTTGCAACCAGCTGGGATAAGATAGTTGGATTTAAATAAATATTAAAATAATAGATCTTATGTGTCATTATTTGGCGAATGAATTGAAATATTCTTGTAATGAAAAACACCAGCAGTTTGTTGATTTTGTTTGTTTGTTTTTTAACATACTCAAAAGAAGCCTCTAGTCGAACGGCACTCAGGAAATGAAGTTAGTGGTGAACTTCATCCACTACCCCTTCCAGCACAGGGAGGAAATGAAGAAGAATTGTGCCTAGATCATGATATTGTGGAAGTTAAATGTGAACAAGTAAGAACTTCTATTTTAAGATGCTGTCTGCATGTATTCTTAACCTTTTTTTACAGGATTTTTCAAAAGCGATAAAGGTTTTTACATTATAGTTATACTTCAGGAGCATGCAGCTGTTAGTTATTTAATGAATGTATTGAAAAAGTTGGAAAAAAGGAAAGTCAGTTAAATTGTACTGTCTCTTTCAAGACACAGTTCTGTCAACAGCTTCTTTTAAAAGCCAAGTTCCCAGAATAGGCATATTTTGGTAATTCTGGAAGAAAAATAATTTTATAATGTAGCGGGATGTGGTTACTGAACTTGAAGATTGCACTTAATTTGTTTGATCAAATGATGAATTGTATYTGGTTTGAAATTAGAGGACATGTTCTTATCGATATTCTCAGGTCATAGAAGATAATTCACAAATTGAGTTTTTAAAGAATCAGCTTGCAGATTTCCAGGAAAAGCTTCATAAGCTAGATTGGATGGAAGATAAGCTACAAGTTTTAGAAGAGAAACTGCAAGGAAAGGTGATCATAGATGAGAAGGACTGGAATAACCTATTGAATCGAGTTTTGCTTCTTGAAACAGAACTGTTGTTACAATCCAAAAAGGTATGGTAACTTCTTTTAATTCTATAACAAAATTGCCCAGACACAATCTTGTTGGTCTGTTTCTGCCCTCCCTGCCTCTTGATTCGTTTTTTCACTGGTTTTAAAGGCATGATCTGAATGGAAGTGCTGTTTTTGAAGGTGATGGTATTTTTTCCTTAACTGTTAAATTCTGTTCTCCCACACTCTATGAACCAAAGCTCTCCATTGGAAACTGTTTCTTTGTAGAAATATGTTCTCATTAGTAATAATTCAGTGCATTTTGTTTACTACCGAAGTTATAGAAGGAAGTTTTTGAACATAGAGTCTTCATTCTRTACAACTGACAAAAATAGATGGCATGCACAGCAGAAAATGCATGGTTAATCACAAAGTTAATTCTTATTTTAGTCCTATTTTTAATTTGTGGGTCCTTGAAATTTCTATCCTAATCAGTGGGTTTTTTTCTCCTACTTCCACTCTCTTCCCCCACTTCCTATTTCTTGTCAGCGATCTTCATTGCAGTTTTAAATGTATGAAAGCACTACAGTTGTGGTGTGGCTACATTTGGCATAGCAAGTAAAGCCTCTTGTTGCATTAAGACTCTGGGTTATTTTTCATGCTGCTGAGAGGTCCTTGTGTGCACATTATGTAGTTTGATATATGTACACATGTAAATATTTTGAGTTGCAGTGAACCATAGCATCACTTTGAAATTAATCACGTGATCCAAAAACTGTATTCTCACATGCATGTTGTGTATCCTTCAGATACTGTCAGATGCTTTCCAGAAGTTGAAAACCCTTGTGGAAAATAGTTGATCAGTGTTGTGTTTTTCTCTGCAGTTGTAAAACTGCTGAATTTATTCATAACCAGAAGCTGTGTGCATGTTGCTGACCCCACAAATTTGAAAATGTTGYTAATATTTGTATACAAGAYATGTTTTACTGTGTGCCTTGAAAGTGTGGTGGTTATGCAAAGTCTTGAAATGGACAGGTGTTCAGACTGATCACTAGGTTATTTCTAACGGCTGTAGCTCAGTTAGTAAGAATGGATATTCTCAGACACTTTAAAGAAATGTAGTAGCTCAAGTGATTTACCATCTGAAATCAGATTCTTACGGATCAGTAGACATATGTCCAAATAATACCACCAATGATAATTTTTTTTTCTGGCAACAGTCTCAAGAGACCTTCAGGTGGACAGCCACAGATAGTTTTTCTCCTGTTTCAAATGTATTCTTTTCAAGAAATTATTGTAGCACGTGGGAAAGCTTGTGTTTCAGACTAGATTTGTTCTTTATTTTTGTAAATTTGGTTTACTGCTTCAGTAATATGTTTATTGCAGTTGTTCTTATGGTTGGAATAGTATTTGGAAAATATTCTCAAAAATACCGCTCAGAAATTTCCAGTGAGATAATTATATTTCTGTACTTCATGTTACTGAAAGAATTCACCTGCAGAAACAAGTTCAATTATAGTTTCTGTGTGGCATTGTTGCTGGTCTTTTTTCAAAGCAAAATTAACTGGTTTTACATATATACATRTATAAGGTTGTTTATATATGTATAAATAGTCTCCAAAACTAACTGTTTTGCAATAGACATTTAAAAACTGCTAAGAAATAATCCTTTGGGCCACAGAATTACTGCTTTTTTGTTTCATGAAATTGGATCCAAGTCATGCTTCACACATACAGAAACAATTCAGAATTACTCCTCTTACTCTTGCACTTTTCAGGGAATTTTTGGCATTTAGCCAACATAGCAGGAGCACTCTAAGATCTGTCCGTTGCTGTTGCCAAAGTAGCAGCGGCYGTGCATTTAGCTCTGGGAAAGTCTGAAAGCTACCAAATCCATTTCAATGAAAGGAATTGAACAGACATAGTCTGTGCAGATTCTACTTTTGTATTTGTTAAGAGATAGACATTATTACAGTTTTTTCCAGCGTTTTCCCATACAATACCTACTATTTCTCCCTCATTCATTTATTTGGGTATAGTATTCCCCTGTTAGCCTATGTAGTTGATTCACAATACAAAGTGACGTATTTTAAAGGCTGAGATGTCAAACCATAGTGATAACTCATTGGTAAAAAAAGTCCAGTTGTTGCTTGGGTGTTGCATTTTTTTACTTTGAAATTAGAAAGGTGAACTCAAAAATACTATTGTTTCCTTCCTTATGAACAACCTTTTTAAAGTTAGACTGATTTAAACTGACAACATTTCTTAAAAGAGCCCTCTCTCATTTAGGAGCCTGGGACACCAGCTTAAAATAGCCTTCTGAGTTCTAGGCATTGAAGTGGAATGAATTTGAGTTAGTCTGTAGGCTATTTTTTTTAGAACTGAGGACTGTGTTTTTGAATAACAACCAGCGGTAGAAGGCACACTTACTTTGTTAAGCTAATGGCAACCAATGTCGAGATGAAATGATTAGTACAGGCTAAGAGCAGTCTGATTGTCCATTCTACTCATACCTAAGTTATATGCACTGTATTTTGGCACCTCTTTATGAACAGCAATACTGATAGGGAAAAAAAAAGACCCATGAAATGGACTACTGTTTTAATGAAGCATATGTATGGAAATGTTGAAATTTTTTTACTCCTATGAAGATATTTGTGCAGTGCCAACATATCTGGATGGTGTAGCAAGCAAATGCATACATACTTAGTACTTAAATATATTTTGTTCAGTCAGAAGATGATTTAGACAGGGTGTATGGCTAAAATTCAGTAAACTTGTGTTTCAGAGAGACTTACCTAAAGAGTTCAGCAATATAAATCAAGAAAGTACTTCTAGAAGCCTTCCAGTTTCTCTTGGTGAGTATTAATGATTTTCCTTGTAATTAACATAAATATGCTAAACACTTCTTGCTGGCCTTGACTAAAATAGTTTAAGTAGGTAACTGCAGTTTAATGCCTCTGAATTTAAAACCGTACTGCAGATTAGAAGTTAACCTCGTCCTCATTTCAGGTTTCTAATTTACTCTTTAGAAGATTTAGTTGCTGTAGCATAGAAAGTASTAGTTACAAATAGCTACTAAAAATATTAAAGATGCAAATTTAATTAAGGTGCTGTTACTAAAGCTGTGAAAACAATACTGTCATCTGAACTTTGAAGTAGTTACCATCATGTTTTAAAAATGCGCTGTTCTGAAGTACAAGTGGAGTTATTTTTACTGCCACTAATATGTTTTAGGTTGCTGTGTTATTTTTCAACTCACTGCTGAATGTTTTCTGTATTTCATCTCTGAAGTAGTGAGCAGGTATCCAACTGACATTTTTGCTAAACTTTCTTATTTTGAAGAGAAAGACGAAATTTTTCTTCCATTTCCAACTTCCATTTAATTTTGATAACAAAAAGTGAGTGAAGCAGCCTTAACTGGGAAAGAAGTTAAAAGTATTGCCTGGGCCATGAGTGGTTCTTCTGTCTTCCTCAATGGTAGCTCTTTAGCCCTTAGCTCTGTTATCTCCCTTAGCTCCCCCTGTTCTTCACTGATTTGGTCTGTTTCCCTTGTGGCAGCTATTATTCCTRCCACCTGTGGTAAGGAGGATATTCTATTTTCTGTTCTCACAAATTAGGCATTTTTGTCCAGTGTTGGGCTCTTGAACTGTAATTAAAAGGGAGTCTCAGTAATTCAGTTTCCGTGGAAATTAGGAAGGCAGTGTCTTGGTTATGTCAAAGCTTGTTTTTATCGTGGAGTCTCAGGAACGGGACCTTTATTTTACAGGACATAGAAAGCTTGCAACGTGTTTACTTCCTTTGATAAGTTTGGTGGTGTGTTACTGACACTTGAGGACTTTGTAGTAAGTAAACAGGCAGATGGTCTTTAAAAGAGAATTTTCATATTTTCAGACTCCTCAAATTCTTCTGAATTTGTTATTCCTGCTTTTCTAGCATTCAGGAAATTTTAGGCATAAAAGTTACGCAGACAGTCTTAAGTCTTTTATCTGAGAAGTAGAGTACTTGGAATACTTTCAGAGTCTTTTTCATTGTAGCACTCTTCAGAAATCACAGATGTACAGAATAAACACTTTTTAGTTTTAGGTATTTAAAAACAATTTAATATGAATTTTAGATACAAAATAGCGTAGCTAAGTATGTTCCAAAGGTATGATGCATAGATGGTGACATTACTAAAAAAATGGGTATRGGAAAACTTTTTTTTTCTAAATACTAAGTTCTCTTCCCTGACAAGAGTAATCTAAAATTGCAAAGAATATCACAGCCTTCCAAAAGAAAAAAAAAAAAATCTGCAACTTATAAGACAGGTTACTAAGCAGAAATTAAAGATATGTTTGAACAGGCAGTTTACAATAAAAATAATGTAAGCCATATGAAATTACTATTAAATGTTTGGCACTGTAATCAGATGTTCATAAGCTTTGATTTTACTCTAATCAGGAGAAAATAATCTTCTTAGTAATMTTTGGAATTTGCTTTGTGTATATTATGTATATTATACATAGTGTAATACTGCACTTGTTTTAAAAAAATGAGAAACCTATTTTGGACTCTCATAGTAGCTTTTTCTTTTCCCTCTCYAAACAATGCATTCTCTTCTGTTATTACATACTGTAAATCAAGTTATTTGATAGCTGACCTTGCAAAAGAGAGCAAAAAGGCAAAGGTGACATAAAACTGAGTATTTCTCTGTAGATACGGAGAGGAATGAGGAGATGCCAGAGAGTCATCTTCAGTCGTCTGGATGCAGTTCACTATTATCCACAGACCAATCTCCCAAAGACATGACCATTAATTCTCATGATCTGACAGACATTTCAAAGGTAACTAAAACTGGTGAATGCTCAGTTGATTTCCTTTGAGGTCAAGAGAACAAGTAAGCATTGGTTTTAGTTGTATATACTGATAGAAAAACAAGGAAACTGTGCAAAACTACATCTAGGTCTGTCTCATAAAAATACTTTTGATATGTAAACAGTGCTTAAAGTTGCATTTTCTCTGAATTTTCAGCTGAAAGTCCATCTGAAGAATGTCAGCTTTGAAGAGTTTACTAACTTTGTTGCTTTTAAATTGTAGGAGACAATAAGACAAAGAATGGAAAAGATAAGTAAAATGTAAGTAATAGGAAAGGGCAGCAGGAATTTATTTCCCAGGAGGGAGTTGTACTGGACTAAGGCATACAGAGAATGTACATATGTGTTCCAAACCTCAAAGGTCTCTACGTCAGGTGTGGCATTTCCTTATGGCTTTACTGGATAGTAAATCCACTTACAGTTCTGTATTTGCAGGACGAATCACTGTTTTGGTTTCTAAAAAGCARTAGAAATCACTCTTAATAGTATTAACTAGAGATTAAAGAGTGTTTAGAGTTTTGTTGRTAAGAAATAGGAATATTATTTATCTCCTGATTGAAATTCCCTGGTACTTGCAACTTTGCTTCCTGAAAAATAACTATGTTATCTTAACTGGCTTTTATTATTTAAGGAAAAGTAAAACCAGTTTCAGCCTAAGCATTAAAATAACTGTATTAAGATGTATTTGATATTAATCCTGAGATCTCTAATGAAATTTTTTGTTATATTTTTATTATACTTGAAGAGAAATGCATTGCTCTGTAATGTTTCTCTAGCAAGAGATTTCTATTCTCTAAGTGTGTGGCCTATAAAAACCTCTAGCCTTTTCTGTGATTTCAGTTTTATTCTGTGGATTACTTCTTTCTTTGTGTACTTAAGGTTTATTTATATATGGTAGGCATTTAAAATAGAAAACAATTGCAGTGGAAAAGGGGGGGGTGAGAGAAAACTTATAGTTTCATGTTGCTTGTTAGTATTTTAGATAATTAGAAAGTTAAAAGCAAGCCAGTTATTGCTTACCTTATTTTATTAAGTGCATGTAAACAAAATTTATTTTCAGAATTGAAGAAACCTTCAAATTGCTCAAAACACCAAGCCCACATGTGGGAATACCTGAAAGCACAGGTCTTCAGACCTGGTCTCTGCAGACTTATGGATACCAGAAGTAATATGTATGTTTGTACAGCATTAAATTTTTAATATATCGAATTTGTAATGATCACCAATGCTTTTATTGCATTGAATAAATATTTTACTCATGCATCTGTGTATTGATTTCCCTCCCCACGACCACAATTTTRGGTTTTAAAGACTGTACACGTAGCTTCTTCCCCCCTCCTTGCACTTTTGTAAATTGAAGTCATTACAGCAGTGTATTCTTGTGTTGACATTTGTTAGCAGTGTGCTAAGTAATATGTTTTTTAAAGTGTGGGCTTGAGGACCGTGGTTTACATCCTGTTGGAAACATTCCAGCTGGAACTTTCATATTACACCCAAGAGGCGTTCTTACATACCATCTTACCATCTGTACTGTTGAATAAGTCTTAATAAAAAACTTACATACACAGTTTCAAATATGTACCTTTCTTGCTGTTTTTTTTTTATTTTTAAATATAAGTTTTCATGCTGAGCTGGAGAGTACCAACRCTTTATGGCTTCCATTAGCACTGACAAAGTGAGGGTCAGTTTGATCCTAAACACTAAAATGTGCAAGTAAGTCCACAGACTTTGACTGCAAGAGATGTGTTGAGTGTTTTAGTGCTCTTACCCAACACATTTTAAGACCAGCAGCACAGATGTAGACCAGCCAGTATACAAAGAAACACAACATTTTCATTATTTGAAGCCATATTAAGATTTCTGTTTAGAGACATAAGTAGATGTAAGACTTCCATAAACATATGATCAAACCAAAGATGTGTGAGGCTTGATAAGATTTATTTATTTGTTTATTACTCTTTGTAAATTGGTAGCCTGTCATATCAGGGTTCCTTTGTTTTAATACTTCACTTAAAAAGATTTTTTGGAGTTTATTATTACAAAAGAATTCAAATTTTTTTTTTGAGCACAGTTTGCAGATAAGGGCAAAAGCAGGTGTTTGACATCCTGTAAAAAGTGATTTCTGTGTTTTAACAATAATTATGATCTTTTTGATAACCACATGGAATATAAATGGACTTTATTTTACAGAGAAACAGAAGAACTTCTGGTGATTGGTTATGTTATATAAACTAGTTCAGGGTTTTTTTGATTTATGCAAAGGACTTTTTCAGTTATTAAAAAATAAAAGAAACTAAAAAGATTGGAAAATTACATAGTAGGAATGTGTTTTGCCTCTTACTTGAAAATAGGCCCTGCAAATCAGTGTTCATTATTCTAACAATGAAATGAAATGAAGTTTTCTTCTAAATGTTAGAGCAATTCATGTCTTAAAATAGGACTACAGCACCATCTTGTGGAAATCTTTATAAAGTCATCAAAGAGGTAAAWATTAATATTTTTGTTTGCTTTAAGTCGATATGGTCAAATATTTTGAATTATCTATTTTTCCTCTTTGTCTTGGAGTCARAGAGGCTTTTATGTTCAGTAAGATATTTGTTCTCTATGATATTTGATAATGTTTGTGTCAGGAACCAGAGGAATGAATCTGTTGTTTGTTGATGTCMTGGCAAAAATGAGAAGTGTTAGTCAATATGCTCGATTCAAGTTACAGAGACTTATCATTGAATGCATCTGTGGAATGCAGCAAGTGTTAGAAAAATAACTTTCTCTATGTGTGCAATTCGATATCATCTCTATTCAGTGCTACAAAATTGAAAATCCCAAGTTGTTCAACTATTTCCTCCTTCCAGCAGCTTATATAGTAATGAAAAGCTAAAATCAAGGATACGGACAAACTGAAGTTTGAGAAGTGCATTATTGTCTTGTAAAGGTTAATTTTTCTGGAGAAACAGGAAAGTAAGATGATCAAAATATGTTAGAAGCTACTAATTGTGGAATTAGTTACTTTTTATTACAGATGCTTAAAATTCTTTACGAATCACTAGGGAACAGGGCTTGAAACAGCTTTTTTCTGTCATCTGCTTGTTTTGACATTGGAAGTTAGGCATAATTTCAAACAGTTGCAATTGTAATATATTCTGCCTTAAAATTATTTATTTGCTAATTATTTACCGTTATCTTTTCAAACACTTTATGCAGCATGTTGTTCCTGTTCAGTTTTTTTTTGGGATCTTTTTTAACTCTGTGTGTTGAAAATATCTTAATTCACTTATAATCCTCAGACAGCAAATTATGCTTCCTCAGGAAAAGTATTATATCTGCAAAAATTGTTTAATAATCGTATTTTGCTTCTGTGCATAGGCAGATTTCTGTGTGCTAGAGGTCTGTATTGTGGTCTTTGTAGGATACTTGGGATGGTGCAGTCTGTCACCTGTGCCAGAAGGGTGCTGGTTAAAACACTTTTAACTCGAGTGTCTCAAATGGGAAAAGAAGTTGTACCAAAACTGTGATACTCCTTCACCTGAGCATCCTACAGCTTATTTAATGAGGAGTAGTAAACTTAGCATCTCTGTTTAAGCAATGTGACCTCACCTGCGAGAAAAATGCTGTTATCAGTCATTGCAAAACTTGTTCTCTTTAGACAATCTCTTTAGAACAGATGCTTGATTTGGAAGTAAGTGAGGCTTTTTACTCTCTGGGAGCAAAATGCTCTAGTTACAGGTTAACAACAATTAGCATTAGCGTGGAGCACTGATGTTCTAACACAGCATTGTGTGTTGGTTTTCCCCTCCCCTTTCCCTTTGCAATTATTGTAAAGAAAACTTATGCTGTAAAGCAAAATCACTTGATGATAGACTCAAAATCAACAGAAATATAATTTTGCCAATGCTAGGTTTATAGTAAGTTTTTAGCATAAGCAACGCCAAAGAATATTATACTTCGGGGTATTTTAATCAAAGGTATAATTATATTTCTAAAACATACTGCAAGGTCTTCATAAACTTTCACACTTGCATGTCTGTTCTCTTCTTACCTGGTGTTGCTGCACTGCATTGAGTGCATGTTGAAATATGAACTGGGATTAAGAGTTAGAGAGCCTTGAATACTTTCCATGAATGCTGAGAATAGTTTCACAAAGCTGAAGTTTTTGGCAGCTTAAGGGATTTCCTCCCAGCACTGATCATTCCCATCTGTCTGTGTTATCAACTGTGTTTTGTAACTGATGTGACTTAAATATACTCTTCTGAAAATAAATAGCGAGGGGTATTGATTGTATTTTTTGGGRTGGTCTTGTTTTTTTTTATTTTTTCTCATTCACATCGGTTCTGTGATCAGCTTATGACATTGCATCCAAATGTTTGTGCCTGAACTTTCAGTTGGAGCAGCCTGCTGTGCTGTCAACAACTGCAACAGGAGAATGGGTCAAGCTGGTGTTTTACTGCTGAAGGATATCTTCCTCTGAGTCCACAGTGAGCTAGAAGTGGAGAAGTTCCTATGCAAAGTCCGAATGTGCATATTCATGAAAACTTGTTTAATTTATTTTTGAATTGACTGAATGAAAGAGCAAATGTGTCTGAGAAAAACGTGGAAAATAGGATTAAAGGAAATCTAAATCTACTATTTGGAATTGGGTCAGTTTTCAAGAGCTGAAATAGCTCTGTTTATTACATGTGCTGGTGTTATTTATTTTTTTTTTTTCCCTTGGCCAGTTTTTTTGGATTTAGAGCCTTATTTTTCATATGTTCAAAAAAACCTGAAAAACCCAACCCCTTCTTTTCTGTGTAAAATGACCATAAAATATACAGGCAAATGCAAACCCAATCCTTGGGGAATATTCTTTGAAATCTTTTGTATTGTGTAATAAACATGTATGAATGTGTAACACATTTAAAATATTTCACATAGGTGATCACACTGTATTATAAAAATATGAAACAAACTCTCCTTTCAACCTGAGTTTAACTGTAGTTATAAACTGTAGTGATAAACTAGGCAATATAGTTAATGGAGTTTGAAGCATTTCATTGCTACCATTATAAGCAAGTTTCAATATACATGAAGACTCTCCAGTTATTTTTAGTGTGTGTTCGTTGTCCCATAGGTGATCAAGTAGAATGCACAATGCCTTTCCTRTCATACTGACTGATGATCTGGTATTGTGTAGTCTTTGTCCCTGTATTGTTGCATAAGACACTGATAGTAATTTCTTTGTCTGCTTTCTCCAACTGCAAAATTAAGAGATTCACCTTGTTTTTCTCTTGAGTATGATGTGGTTTGGTTCATTGTTGATGTCCACTAAGAATTACTTAGGAAAAAAGCTAATGGAAAAAAATGTAGTCTGTTTTTTTCTTGTAATTGAAACCATCCCTATTGGAACCTATTGAAGGAACTAAGGGTAAGTTCATGAACTTACTTGAGCTTATGTATTAGTGGTAACCTAGGCTCCGACTTCTTGTAGTTATAAAAGTGGTTGACAGCTGTGATAATTTCAGTTAAAGTAGTTGTGCTTTTGTGTGAACTACAGAAAAATAGGTGCTGATATGGTGGAAGATTACTAGCCTGAATACTTTATCAAGTTCCATTTTAAGCTGAGATATAACGATTTAAGATCAGTGACTCAAATTTTCTCTAGGTTTTTTCATATATCACTGTTAGAACATTTCTGTATTTTCTATATTACATRCAGCCTTTTTCATGAAGATACACCAGCAAACAATATATTGCTCTAAGTATTTTGTGATTGAATGTCATATTCAAAACTGCAAAATCTTTTTGTTTGAAGCTGACTTGGACTTGCATAATACTGTGTTGATGCACTGATCATAAATTGTCTTGCGTATGAGATATACACAGGGAAGGGGTACAACTGTTATGTTACTTTTGCATGGAAAGAACAAAAGGCAATKATTCTAGTGATTGAGAAGGCACTGACGTTAATATTATTTCATAGTTGTTTTAAAGGCTTCAGCCTTGAGTGGAAGTATTTTTGTTACAGGCATGTCTTTGATAAGTCTTTGGATTTTAAGTGAGTTTTCTGATGGTGTTGCCCCCATTTTAAAGATTGACATAAATATGTACTAACTAATACTGATCTAGTATGACAAGTAGGAGCAATGATCTGTGGGTGTTCTGGTAAGGTTTGTAAGCTTTGCTGTACAGGTATAATTTCACTTCAGCAGTAAAAGATAAATTATCTGTGAATCCCTTCTCGCTTAAGGAGAGAAGTTGTCTTGAGTGAAGAGCAAACTGAACTCCTAACAGATGAGGCCTTGAAATATCAAAACTCAGAATATGGGGGTCTTTTCTGGTTATTGAAGTAAGGTCTGCAGGAGACTCCTCTGGAGGAGATAAAAATGAAACTACAAGGGAAGCAGGAAAAAGGCTCTGGATGAACCAAAAGTGGGTGTCAGCAGGACATATTTTATTTAAGTAACACTTTAAAAGTTGCTTTCAGAATGTAATGTGTCTGACAATCAAGCAGCACAAAATACCAAGGAGGTGCATTTAATGAAAACTATACTCATGTTGAGAACCATTTGAAATTAAAACAGCTCAAATGAGTAGGAAAAATGCACTGTAGCATGGTGGACAGGGTTAGGTACCATAACCACATGAACAGACCAAGCAACCTTGTGGCTCCATACCTAATACACAAATGCTTAGATCAAAATTGTTTCCAACCTGCTCCGGGCAGATCTGTTGTTATCTCAACCCTTCATACCCTACATTGGGTACCAATTAAGGCTGTCCTGGTTTAGGAATGATATTCCCCAATTCAGTGCCCTCACTGAGACTATCCAAAACCACACTGCTGCTCACTCTCCCTGTTTTGCCCTCCCCTTTCCTGCTGGGCGGGATGGAGTTGAGAATTAGAGGCAAAAAAGGTAAAGATCATGGGTTGAGACAAGAACAATTTACTAGGAACAGTAAAGTACAGTAATAGCAACAGCATTAATAACCAAAGTGTTCAAAAGAGAGAGTGATTCCATGGAAAATGCTCACTGAGCCCGGAAGGAACCCCTTCTCCCTGGACAAGTGTCCCTTTCCCCTGCCCTCAGCAGTGAGGTGAGGTGGTATGTAAAAACTTCCATGTCTTAATCACACCCTCTCCCTGCTACTGCAAAAAATTAACCCTGTCCTGGCTGCAACCAGGATAGACAGCAATATTGCTTCAGCAAATGTTTTCATAAACCTTTAATCAATGAAAGAAGATGGAATGTGACAGCGTCATGAATCTTGTACAAAACACAGACCTCTAAGTAAGAGGAGAAAACTTAATTTGACAGGTTATCTAAAACTGCCCAGGTGTCAGAGAGGGGTTTTGAGCTTTAGGTAATAGACCTTTCAGACCTGTGCTGACTGACCTGAGCAGCATACTTTAGCACATAGCTAACTTTAAAATGTCTGCCTAAGTTAAGTTGTTTTGATTACTCATTTAGCTCCTCATTTACAGTGTCTTGCATTTTTATCACCATTTGAGTCCCATCAGGCATGCTAACAGTATTTATTTCTGTTATGCTTATGTATTTAATGTCTGGGGGCAGGGGAGTGAAGAATGATTGGTGGGGTTTTTGTTGTCCACCTGAGTGAGGTTTAATGTGAACACTTAAACCACAGCTCTACTCAGAAGCATAAGGTAGCTCAGGTACTCACTCTCAGTCCATGTAAATGAAATTGTAACTGCAGCCAGCGCGAGCATTCCTAAGTTATCAGTAAATTCAGGAGCTCAGGTCCTGACTTGTTGCTGGGGCTAATGTTGAGGTCAGCAGAGGCTACAGGACCCAGGAAGTTTGTGAGTCAGAACATGCCAATCTGTGTTGCAGTAACTGTGCTCTTGCTGATARCTGGGCTAGTTTGGTAACTCCAGTCCTAACATCTTGGACAGCAGCATATACATCATTGACTGAATGTGGCATCTGAAGTTAAATGCTGCTCTTGCCAGTTCATCTTACGCAGTTGAAATACCTCATGCATCCCACCATGATTGTTGTATGTGTACTTTTGTGTCTATCTATGGGAACTGAAGGAACGAATATATTTATAAATATCAATAAAATATTCAAAACATAATTAATAGTAGCTTTTAACAGAAATGATAAAATCAAGTAAGGATAACCATATACTCAAGATTTCTATTTTAAATGGGCTCAGTGCTTTGCTGTTAAAAACTGAAGTTGTATTTGGAGTGATTTAAGAAATAGTATCCTGTTTTCATGTAAAGTAAGCCTGTAATTCATGCAAAAATAATCACAGAATATACTGGGTTGGAAGGAACCCACAAAGATCATCATCCTGGCCCTTCACARGACCATTCCCAAGAGTCAAATGTTTTTAAATGGGAATGTTAAGGCAGACAATTTGGTAAAGGGTCATTCTTTTTTTTGTTGCTCCAGTGCTAGTCATTGCACAAAATTAAAAGTTTACTCTTAAAACAGAGACTCTAAAGAAGGCATATAAAGTATGATACGTATTTTCTATTTTGGTGTAGTTTATAGGAAAATGTAGACAGACTTGTCTACTATAATATAAACAGTTTAGTCTTTAAGCTACATTTTTTTCGTAAAAGATTGACATTTGCTGCTTTTTCCAGATAACAGTAGCCGATGTTGTCTTATCAGGAAACAGATTAGCTGCAGTTCTGTAAGGCATGGAGAAGATAAGAACAACTTTGAATAATGGAGCAATGGTGCAACAAGGTCCTTGTGTTTGAGAAAAGATTAAACACTACACTTCCCAATAAGCTGACAATCAGCCTTTTTTTCCACATAAAATTTCTCAATCACTTAGAAATATGAACTTCAGATAAAGATGTTAAAATATAAAGCTTTATATAAAAATCTTAAGCTTTTAATCTTTATAATTATAAAGCTGCTTGTAATAGAATATTTCAAAATGATGTGGGTTTTTATAGGAGAAATTCAATTTAATATTCCCTTTTTATTCCTATGGGTCCTTATTTGTAACACTGAGTCTATGTTGCAGATATAATCCCTCTAATTTAATATTTTCCAATGTCTAAGAAAATATATCCAAGAATACTGTTTTAAAATCTCTATAGAAATTTCTGGGTTACATTTCTTGCATCTCTAAATGTGTATCTACTCCCTTGCTAAGAAAGATTTTCTTGATGTCAATGACAAGTACATTATTGCACATTATTCCAGCTCTCTTTCTATTACTAGCACGTATGTAATTTAGTCTTTATTGTAAGTTCGGGTAGAACTGGTTTTGTAGCTGAAAGGGAGTTTTACTTGCCTGTCACTTCCCTTCCTTATRTCTGTCCTACTAATGTTTTCCTTCTTTACAAATTGAAGCTATGCTTTTCTGTTTCAGAAACTGCTTCTTCAATTTAATGTCTGGATTACATATCTGGGGAAAGAGAGAAGAGCAAGCTCATTGCTTCTGCTACCAGTACTAAGACTGATTCTCCTTTCTGGTTTTATCTTCATATATTTGTTTTTTGTTGAAAAAGAAAAAGGTCAACAGTGCCCATACTCTAGTATAAATAGAATTAATTTTGTAATTATGTGAAATAAAAAAAATATATATCCCAAAGCAGGAGCTTTAAGAAATGTCAAAAATACGGTTTTGGCCRTATTATTGTAATATGGCTTTTAACATACCTGTTACTCTAAGCCCTCTCTTTTTTGAATAGCATTGCCCTTAAGCAAATCCATTTTTCTCTCCTTCAGTAAAGAAGAAATTGTTAATGGTGTTTATTACTGTGTCAGGTGAATCTGTGAGTATTTTGCTTGCTAATACTTTCTTTTATGCCCTGAATTTCAGAAAGAGACAGCTATTGTTGTGGTGAGTTTTGTATTCCAGTAAATCTAGGAAAAAGGGAGGGAATAAATAAACAGGTTCAGTCAAGTACCATGGCAAAAGTGCTGTTCTTGTTAGCTCATTCTATTCTATTGGTAAAGATTCTGTATCAATTAGGGTAATTTTTCAAAAATGACTGCTGGGGACATTGTGCAGGCTCTTGCAGAATGTGAACCATGAGAGAGGCCATAGTCCAGAAAAGGTAAACCTGGGCAATATCCCATGGGAGCTGTAGATAAGCATACGAGTAAAATTGTGACTATGTTTGCATAATTGGCATGACTGGAGGGAAACAGTAGAGACAAGATACGTAAACACTAAACTTCAAGTATGAAAACAATGCTTGCAGAACAGAAACAGGTCAACAGGAAAGGAACCTGAGTATTTCCGATGTTATTTGGATAGGTAAATTTTAGCTTGGGATTCTGTATAAATCATATTCATGTCTTCTGTTTTCTGTTGGAAACCTGGATTCTTCAAAGCAAAATGTAATGTCTCTGATATTTTCCAAAGGGGCTGTTTTGCCTTGTATCTCACTTTTGCATAGGGAGATAAAACTTAGAACCCATCATTGCAAAGTCAGATTTGTCATATATCTTGTTTAGTGTTTGTCAGCATTGAACTATTTCAGCAATTTTTTTTTCACTCAATATTTTCACTAAATATTTTTTCAGTATTTCTGTTCCTAACAGCCTGAATATTATCAGCCAAAATGATCATATCACAACATAACCACCTCTTCCAGAACATTTATGAGTAGATTTAGATTTTATATTTCTACTTTATAATAGTAGGAGCAGCACACATTAAATCTTTGTCCTAACAGCCTCTTTTAAGTTTTCTTCAGCTTTTTGTTGTCTGACCCTTAACAAAATATCATTCTAGAAATTACAGACTTGTCATTCTAGAAATTACAATTTTGAAATTACGGACTTGTATAGCCATGTGTTTTTCTTTCTTGTTCCTCCTAATTTATCCAAGCAAAACAATTTTATCTTTTCCCTTTCTTTTTTACCATTCTTAGGTCAAACATTGGGTTCTTTTTGGCGTGTTASATCTATGTGAAATGTGATCAGTAATGGAGAATATTGGAAGCATAGTATTAAAAAGAAGTTCTCAACTAAAAATCCCATTCAAATGAAGTTGTTGAAGAAGGGATCTGCTTCTCCTTTTGAGTCCTTTGAGGGTATTGTATGCCTAATGTTTATATGACTTGAAGAAAATCAGACATTTGTCACAGAAAAACTTGATGGATTCTAGGGAATGAGCATAGTTATCATATAATTGCAGAAACTCCAACTTTAAGCTGAGCGCAGCATCCTTCAAAGGGAATTGGATTTCATACTGTCAGTAGTGTAGCATAACTTATTACTTGGTGCTTAATAACAACTTTAACTTGGAGGTAATGATTTTACATTTAGAGTCCCATTAAAAAGATAAACACCTTAAACTGACTGCTCAGCTCACTTAACCATGGTGTCTGTTTAGTATGAAAGACTACAAATTTTTTTCCTCTTTCTTTGGGTTTCTGAGGCCCTGTCTGGTACTAAGCTTTAACAACTTGTCTGCCTGAGACCTTAGGGCCACACAGAAACGTCTGATGAAATTGAGGAAGATTCAAAGCTCCTTACATAGCTAAAATTGCATCAGATGACCTGTGAGAAATAGGTACCACTGCAAATTCAAGTTAATGTTAGGATTCCTGTCAGCAAAGGCAATCATTTAAGCCCTTTCTTGCAAAGCAACCAAATAAAGTATTACTCAAACATCTGTCAGCAGAGACTTGAGGTCTAACCCTCAGCTAAGCTAGAAACCCATAATGAGGGACACCTGGTCCAAACTGCTTTTGCTTAGACAAAGCTTCAGCACTTCTTTGATATATTGGTAGGCCACGTTTGTGACAATATAATTTTCTAGGAATAATCTGTCCAACTTAATTTATGCACTCTGATTAACTCTTCTTCATTAGGCTTTGTTATTAATCTTCACATTATAAAAATTTTATGYATCTGAATGTATTGAGCCTTTCTTTAAAACTGTTCAAATTTAATGCGCTAGTTTTCACTTGTAAAGCAATTAAGTATTTARTAATTCTAAGATAAGTAGAAGCCTTCTGATCTCCTTTCCATATCCATGTACTGTAGCAAACCAGCAGAACCCACTTCCTTCCTTTTCTAAAATGTAAATATTACACTATTTATCCATAATATTCCCTGTGACTTCTTCCTCTGCTTTAATGTGCATATTTGCTAATTCAATCTTTTGTCATGGGATGGGTTTATTTCCTACAGATTCCTCACCTTTTTAGGTACTCAGATGCTTCTATAAGTTTTTCAAAGCTCAGATTGTTCTGAAAGCTGAGCGTTAAGAAGTAAGATTTCACATTGCATTTCCAAGTAGGGCAAAAGGGGTAAAGCGAAGGGCTMTTTTTAACAAAACAGTGGATAATCATTGTCACCTTACTAGAGAGTTTAACTGCTGCTCTTGACTAGAGATGGGATAGTTCATTTACATGGAAAAAACATAAGAAAGGCCATTAATAATTGTTTCTAGAGCATGGTAGATGTCACCTTATAATTACCACTATTCTACTGGTAGTAACCTGAATCTTACTGTTGTCTTGGGAAATAAAAAAGTCAGAATCCCACAGAAAACAGGATCTTTGTATCATTTTTTTCTGTTCTTTCTGCTACTGTTAAAAAGCTTTAAAGTAAATACCTAGTTGTTAAAAACTATTGCTGAATCTGAAGACTTTTTACGCTGCTGTTCATTTTGTTACTCAAATTTTAATTTCATGGATTTCTTATATTGCAAAGAACCTCTTTTAGCTTTCTGTAAGGATCTCTGATTCTTTATTTCAAGGACTATCTAGAAACTCTTGAGAACAATTTAAATTGCTAATTGCTTAAGTAGTGGATCTCTCTTGTGTTATCACAAAGCAGGATATTTTTTTGAAGAGTACATACAACCAGAATCCTTAATTTCTCCACCATGTGGATAGAAATCCTGAGGGACCTTAAAGATCATCTAGATCCAGCCCACCTACCACAGACAGAGACACCTTCCACTAGACCAGGATGCTCAAAGCTCCATCCGGCCTGACCTTCCAGGGGTGGGGCATCCACAGCTTCTCTGGGAAACTTGTGCCAGTATCTCATCACCCTCAGAGTAAAGAATTTCTTCCTAATATCTAATCTAAACCTGCCCTCTTTGAATTTGAAGCCCTTCCAGCTTGTCCTGTGCCCTTGTAAAAAGTCCCTCTGCAGCTCTCTTGCAGGCCCCTTTGAGGTACTGGAAGGCTGCTCTAAGGTGTCTTCAGAGCCTTCTCTTCTCCAGGCTGACCAACTCTAACTCTCTCAGCCTGTCTCCTTAGGAAAGGTGCTCCAGCCCACTGAGCAGCCGTATGATCTCCCCTGCAACTTGCTCCAGCAATCCATGTGCTTATTTTGGAATCCCGGAGCTGGGTGCAGCATTCTAGGTGGGGTGTCACCACAGCGGAGCAGAGGGGCACAATCCCCTCCCTCTGCTTGCTGGTCACAGTGCTTTTGATGCAGCCCAGGGCATGCTTGGCTTTCTGGCCTGCAAATGCACGTCTGGGTCATGTTGAGCTTCTTGTCAACCAGAGAAAGCAATCTGTAACCAAGGAAGGTCTTGGCAAACAGTTTATCAGCATTATTCAGGCAGTCTAACTCAGCACCGTGTCCATAGAGCATTTAAGTTAATTTTCCTTCTAATTAAGTAAACCTGAAGTGTATCAGTGAAGGTTTGCTTTCCTGGAATTGAAACATAGAACTTAATGTAAGTGACTGAGTTGCTCACTAATTGAAGCAATCAGTCAAGATAATGAGGGAGGATTTTCTAGTGAGTGGTAGTGGTGGTTGGGGGATAGGGGAGACATTCAGAAATTCCTTGAAAGTAGAAACATGATTAGTGGGTACAGACTCAGAAGGATTTGTGTTAGGGTTGGCAGTGAAGAAGTTGTGCACTCTGCACTCAGGAATGATATTTGAAAAGGCTGTTGCTTATGTTTGTTGTACTGAACTGTTTTATTCTCTCACTAAGCTGGTTTTTCTGATAAATGGCAACCATAGAATAACTATTGACTTAAAATGGAAGAGTAACTGCAATTCTAATTGGAATTGTTACTTGAGGGTGGAAATTTTACTTGCTTGCTGTAATTCTTACAAGTAAGTATGTGATCTGGATGGTGTTCAGCACTCATTAATCATGTTTGCATACCCCTTTTACAGCTGGATTTTCAAATCTGGTACTAAAGTTCATTTAACTTGCCTTCCAGAAAGTAAATATGTCAGTAGGTTTTGGTTTGTTTTACATACTCATTCTTCAGGTAGTTTAACTTAGTACAAATCTATACTGCATTCAAACTTTATTCAGAGTTGGTCAAGACGAGTTTCATTTCAGATTATAGAGTGATTCAGGAACACCTGGAGCCAAGATTTATGTCTCTACCTGAATTTTGAAAGTACTGTGTTTTTATAGCTCTTTAGAGGAAAGGCAGGAACTGCATTAACACTTGTTAGAGCAACAGTTAATGCAATGCTGACTAGAACTTAACCGCCTCAAACATTAATGTTAAAATGTCAAAAAAAAAAAAAAGGGAGGGGGAAGAAATGTAAATACTTGTTCTTGGGAAATTACTTATTCTCCTTTAGTTAAAAAGTAGTCAAGTTTTAAAGCATTTGAGAGATATTATAGTGATGTGAACAAGGTTTGCTTCTTTATTTCCTGCTGATCTGGTATCAAAAGTAAAGACCTCAAGTCCTCATAGAAGTTATTTCACTGGAATAAGTATATGAAGATTTTAAAGCCTGACAGGTTATGTGCAGCAGTCACAGACTTTGAARCTGATGTATTTCTCAATTGAAGTATCTCATTGAAACTTATCCTTTGCTTAGCTTTTTCTTATGCCAGAGAGATTCAGACCCAGTATGTTGGAAATCTGGGTTTCGAGTTGCAAGGATTTGAAAACATCTAGCTTTGAGTGCTTCTGTATAGTTATGCTATATCATTTAGAAAAATTGTATCTGCTTAAAGTTGTACTCATGTTTAAATCCTTCCCCAGAGATGATGAAAATTACAGTGTGTATTTCAGGTCCAGTAATCTACACTGTGTAATTCCCTTGCTTCAAGGAGATAGTAGAAGGCCATGAGTTATAGAAATTCTGGCAGGTTTCAGCACTCCAGCCTGCTTTTCCAAAGTCTTAAATAGTGAAATGATGCCATCTTTTGCTCTCTTTAGAAAATATCAATCGGCTGGAATTGTTGTTTATCACTGACAGCATCCATTCAGTATCATTTCATTTGAGTCAGGGTGATAAATCATACTCTGCAATTTCTCTGAAGAATATAAAACCATTCCAACACTACATCTGTTAAGAATATAATGCTAGTCTTGCCATGCAGCAGAATGTAGATTTTATCACAACAGCACCATTTAGAGGCGTGCGTTCATGTATTTGAATATTTTGACTAAGCAAGATGGGTTACTTTCTGAATAAGAAAAAAATGTCTTGGGATAATCTCTTCTATTCAATCTCTTCTATCTTTTCTCTGTGAAAAGAGATTTTGAGATATACTTGTTTAAAATACCTTCAGGAACTTGAAAGCAACAAGTGTTTCCAGTGTTTCTGCAGCTGTGTGAAATGTTTTGTATGTCAAAATGAAGGTGATGAATTATGGCTACACAAAAGGGGCAAGCAAATTCTATTAAGACAGTCAGCAAAAGTTGGTTTTGTAACTTTTTTGAAAATGATAAAACTTTTCCTGTTAAAAATCACCACAAAATAAATGAAAATTGTGTATCTGAATTTTCATTTATTTTTGTGACAGCGCTGGGATGCATTATTTTTGGCTGCCTCAATATGTTCTGGAGAAAACCAAATTTTTTCAAGTATTAGAACAACCTGACAAAAGCTGACAAATCTTATCTAAACAGACTATACACCCTCCTTTTCTTGCCTAAATCCCCATGACTCATGTATACATTATCTTGTCTCCTCAACCTGTATCCTTTCTTCCCCTATCCTAGTTTGTGCTATGGACAGGTTTTACTCCTCTGCAGCCATTGTGACCCTGTGGTGTGTAGTCTGCATATTCTGATTTGGGTTACACCCAATCTGTCCAAATAGACTGCATACCTGTCAGTAGTTTGAATGTTTTAGCTCCCCCACATCCAGCAGCTGTTGTTTTTGTTAAATCTGACCAATTTAACATTTCAGAAGTATCTGTAAATTTGCCAAATGAGTGACAAAAAATGAAACAAATCTAGTTCCACTTGTGACGCTAGCATGCAGCTAGTGAGAACTTAATTTGATAGTATATATTATAATGTTATCATGGTTTGTACTTTTAATTTTACACTGTGACCGTAGTTTGAACAAAATGATGATCAACTTAACTAAAGATGCCAAAGCACAAAGCTGTCTCTCAAGAGCTGATGTTATGACTAGGGCACAGACTCAGACCGGCAGGGAATCTGAGACGTTTATTCAAAGAAATGAGCTGGTTTTATACACTTCTTCAAGACCCAATATTTCCTTATACGGTATTTTTCTCTAAGCAACCTATCACAGATTGCCATGTCAGTAACACACTTTCTTAATGTCCTTATATGGGGGTGATCACGCGCTGTCCACTCATTGGCAGCTTCCGGCAGGCTCCTCTCCACAGGGCTCTCTGCCTTGTAGCATCTCCTCCCCCCAAGGTCAGGTGGAGACAAGCCTCTCTGTGCTGCCATGGCATTCTGCAGGCACATCCCACAGCCCACAGTTCAATTCCATCCTCTCTCTTCCCACAAAGAGCCAGCAGAATTCAAAAGAAATATTAAAACAAAAATTCATGTAGTCTAGAGCTCCACAAACTTGAACATCTCTTTTTGTCCAGTACTGAGAAGCTTTTCACCTGGTCAGTATCCAAAACCAACCAGCTCATTTACACATATTTCCTTGGGGATTGGTCTGATAGATGTCCTTGGAGCCCACTTACTGCACTGATCTGCTTGCAAGACTGATGGCAGCATTGGATGAAGAAAAGGCTGTGTATGTCGTCCACCTGGACTTCAGCAAAGCCTTTGACACTGTCTTCCACAGCATTCTCCTGGGAAAAGCTGGCATCCCACAGACTGGACAGATGCACAATTCACTGGGTTAAAAACTGTCTGGATGGTCGGGAGCAGAGAGTGATGGTGAATGGTGCTACATCCAGTTTTCAGCCAGTCACTAGTGGTGTCCCCCATGAGGCCTATCCTGTTTAATATCTGTTGATGAGGTGATAGGTTGTACACTCGGTACTTTGCAGATGACGCTGATTTGTGTGGGAATGTTGATCTGCTGGGGGGCAGGCAGGCTATGCAGAAGGATCTGAACAAACTGGATCATGGGCCAAGGCCAGTTGTCTGAGGTTCAGCAAGGCCAAACACCAGCTTATGCCCTTGGGTCACAACGACCCCATGCAGCACTACAGGCTGGGGCAGAGTGGCTGGGAAGCTGCCCAGAGGAAAAGAACTTGGGGGTGCTGATTGTCAGCATCTGAACGTGAGCCAGCTGTGCCCAGGTGGCCAAGAAGGCCAATGGCATCCTGGCCTGTACCAGCAATAGTGTGGCCAGCAGGACCAGGGCAGGGATTGTCCTCCTGTACTCAGCACTGGTAAGGCCATACCTTGAGTACTGTGTCCAGTTCTGGGCCCCTCACAACATGAAGGACATTGAGGGGCTGGAGCGTGTCCAGAGAAGGGCAACAGAGCTGATGAAAGGTCTGGAGCCCAAATCTTGTAAGGAGTGTCTGGGGGAGTTGAGGTTGTTTAGCCTGGAGGAAAGGAAGCTTAGGGGAGACCTTATTGCTCTCTACAACTGCCTGAAAGGAGGGTGTAGCCAGGTGGGGCTTGGCCTCTTCTCCCGAGCAATAAGTGTCAGGACAAGAGAAAATGACCTCAAGCTGCATAAGCGGAGGTTGAGGTTGGGCATCAGAAGGAATTTCTTAATGGAAAAGGTTGTTAAGTGTTGGAACAGGCTGCCCAGGGAGGTGGTGAGTGTTCAAGAAACAACTGGATATGGCACTTAGTGCTCTGGTCTAGTCGGCAAGGTGGTGATTGGTCAAAGGTTAAATTTGATGATCCTGGAGGTCGTTTGCAATTCAAATGATTCTGATTCTGTGACTTGCCTTTTCTGTTATGACTTAGGACATGTAGTAGTTTTCTCAGCAGAAGGAATGCAAATATGTGTCTCTACTTTCAGGAATTGTCTTAACCACCAATCTATAGAATAGTTCATATAAGAAGTGTGGTTTGGTTTTTTTTCCTGCTTCACAAAACTTTTCACTTGTTATTGCATTATATGTACAGCTACAAGGTAAGCAGTCTTGGGAAAAGCAAATGGAATGTAAACTGTCTCTCCTTGAGCTTCCCGATGACTAGACCAGAATTTCATGGATTTTTTTGTCATTATGGCCCAGACAATTTCCTCCGGATTACTTTATAGATGTCATCACCATGTGTGTTTTAAGAGAAAAATATCTTCCCTCCAATAATAAGTAGGTACTTGTAACTTAGAGAGTGTTTTCGTCGGCATTTAAGGGTAGGTAAAAAACCTAAGCACCAAAGATTTTTCCTTTTTTTTTGGCAAGAGTTTTCTATATTTGGCTTATTTCAGGGAGCAGCTTAAAGGAAGCAAGGAATGGCTGGGGTCAGGGAGGAAATGCATGGGAACATCTTAAACTGGCTTTACTGTCTGAGGACAAGACGATGAATCATGGAACTACACTTTAATACAGATGTTTGTATTCCTTTGAGAGAGGAGCTGGTCAAGTGCTTAAGTGGTTTTGCAGCACCTCTAAACTTTTTAGATGTGAAATTACAATTTATTGTACTGTGGAGTGCTTCATAGTCCCTATCAGAATGATGTACTCTCAGCAGTACAAAAAAATTTAATTATTATTATTTAATACTTTTGCATATAGTCCCATATGTAAAGCTGCACATTTTCATAACCAGCAATTAAGGTATTAAAATACAGCTAATATAGGTAAAAAACCCCCAAACAAACAAACAAACAAAACACCTCTAAAAACCCCATTTACATATAACCCAAGAGATAAGAAGTACTTTGGATACAAGTCTGTGGGTTACTTTTTTTTTTTCCCTTTTCCCTCCAAGAACAGTTTTAAAAAAAAGCATAAATTCATCACCCTGACCAAAACATTCATATTCAGGATAGACATTTTGTGGGGAATTTACTCTTCTCCCTGCCACTATGCACTTGGATCTCTAATGCATTCCTGACTTGGGACCTCTGTCAACACAGGAAAACAAGCAAGATTATCACGAGAATTGTGAATAATTGCTTAAAGGAGAAGGATGGGAAGACGGGGAAAATTACTTAAGGAAGATCATTTTATGCTAGATACTTGCAGGTGGTTAGTGTGTGTATTCGCTGTTCTTCTTGAGCAGTCCTTGCCGAGAGAGATTATATGCGTCAACTTACTTCCCTTGATTTAATTTAAATTTAAACTGTTTTACTCATTTTGTCTCCATTCAAATGGCATAGGCACAATTAAGATGAGGACGGCTTTATTTGCAAAGAGCACACTTTGTTCTGCTTTTCTCTGAACTGTTTCATGTTTTCTTTCTAATGTCCTATCTTTTTCAGTTGTCTTTTGAACACATGCTCACCTGCTTCACTGGATCCAAAGCTACTAATAAAAACACCCCGTAATATATAACAGATGCAGAAGTGAATATAAGTGGAAACAGTTGAATAAGGGGAGCAGACCCAGAGCTGTCATCAAGCTCTTCACAGTCACTAGATTTTTTTTCACCTGCTCATGAAGTGCTTGCTCAAGACGTGTTGGCAGTGACTATATGTTTCATCTCTCACCATTTTTTTCCGCCTTCACCTCAGGCTTTTTCTGAGAGTTTGTGAGTATATTAAATTCATCTTTAAATCCTGCTAAATGTGCTAAACAATGTAAAGTGGTTGCCATTAAAAAGACAAATTTATGTGCTGCCAATATTTTAACTGGGACCTCCTTCTAAAATTTGTCTTTGGAGACTTTCTGGAATCCTTCCAGCTTGTGTGAAACTTTTGTGGAAGGGTGTATGTCAGCTTGGTGAGGAGACCATTGGAGGGCTAGGAGATCTTTCGTTTATTTTTCTTTATAAACAAATGGCATTTCCACATTTCTTCCCAAATTTTGGGAAGAAATATGGAAATGCCATTTGACAAACATTTTATGCAGTACTTTGAGTCTGTGGCCTAGTCATGGTAGACATACAAGACCTATTGTAAATGACCCTGGTTCTGTGTGTAAACTTGACAGCAAAAGAAATGGCATTTCTCTTTCGTCAAAAATGTTTTTGAAAGCAATTATGTTTGCTGTTCTCTATCCACATGCTAGAAGTATGTTTACAGAATTTTTTCTAGATGTGTGAAGAAAGTTTTGGGCAAAACGGCTTTAAACAAGATGCAGAGAAGTTTTTATTTGCTTACAAAATTAAGTACTCCAGAAATCGTAATTTCATGTGCATTCCTTTCCTTCCAGGAGTGTTTTCAGATTCCATTAAACACACCAGACTTTGTTGCCTTCTTTGTGGATACAAAGAAAAGAAAGTAGAGGCTATTAAAACAAGCTTAGAATCTAACAGCTGATATGTATTAATAAAGTCAGTTGCATTCTTCATTGTGAGCTTTATCTCCATTTGTTGGTTGTAGTAAGGTAGGTGGACGGTAAACCTATGGAAGAAGGACCCTCTTGGTGGCACACCAGCATAATTCTGTTATGTTAAACCAGAACACTTAAAAAGGATTTGACAGTTTGGTTTCATTTAAGTTCTGCTTACATGTCCTACAGTGCTTGGCAGTACAGTGCTGGAGTGTGAAATAAGCTATTGATACAAGTGTATTTTTAGAGGGCATGTGATCTGACTGGCAGCACAGAGAACACATCCCAAATTCCCTACCAGAGAGTACAGACAGAAAAATAGTTTTGGTCTCCTTCCCTTTCTCTGTCCTCTTTCCGTTATCCCATGTGAAATGAAATGCAGCGGTCCCAACAAAAAGTTATAGCGTTTTTTTTCCAACTGAATTAAACAATAGCGTTTCTGCAATTGAGTGGTGCGTGTTCAGAGGGGTTTTGTATTTTGTGGTGTTTATTGATTTGATCTATCTGTGTTCAATGTTACTGTTTGATTTTCTTTCTAGAACTGAGCTACAGGGTCTTCTGCTTTCTATTCCACAGACCTCCTGAACCCACGTATCTTTCTTTATTATGCAGTCTAGTGTCACTTGCCTGTTTAGAGGCAGAGCAGGACAGCAGTGAAAATTAGTTTATCAGTTTGTTTTACACTGTGCACTTCCTTTCTCCCTGCTCAATATATGCTTTTAAATATAAAGTTCAGATTAGTGTTGCTGTAGAGAGACCTGTCTCTCTCTTTGTTCATAGATGCTTTGTATTGGGCGTACGGACAAATTATAAGTGGAACTTTATTCTCTTTTGTTTGCAGCCTCTTTGGTCCTATGTGGTTGATAGTTTTAAGTATGCATAGAAATAACCACACATTGAAACATATGGATCCCAGTGCTGACCTCAGTTACATCACTGTAAATCTCACAGTAACTGTTATCATTCGGGTTTATGCTGGTGCTATTAAGATAAAGAAAGGGAGTGATTTATTAGTGATAAACGGAGTTTTTATAGCTGTGTCAGTCTTGCACAAGTTTATAAGGTTGTTTAAGTACCAATACTCACAAGTTTAACTCTTTCTTTTATTATGTGTAAAAAGTCTATGGCAGGTCATTCCTTGCATAGTAAGTGAATGGTATATTAATTAAAAGTCCCTTTATTTGAGGAAATTACTTGTTGGATTTTTTTAAAGTTTCAGAGCTCTTGTATAATCTTTAATTCAACTAATTTATTATTTCTTATGCAATATTTTTGTCTGATATATATCACTATTGCATGAGAATATCCTTGGCTCAAAAGAGGACCATTAGCAAGACAGTAAAACTGTTTGTAACTTCTTTAAGGGATACAAACATGTAAATGTGTTGTGACACATTTTGTGGACATCTCAAGAAATCTTGACCAACATTCAACAACAAGGGAGGGAGGCGCGAGGAAAACTTTTTTCAGGGATGTTGATTGTGGTTCACAATTATCACTGCTGCTTGGTCTCTTCTTGTCTTTTCATTCATAGCTGTGTATTTTTTCAAGCTGCACTGTAAAGGAAAGAGATAAATAAATAAAATTGCATATGTAGAAAGAATAAAGAATAATATAAGTGAAGAAAAAACACTTGAGTCTAAAAACTTTTGTCTTGGTCAGTTTAGGTATTTAATGAGCATAAAATACTGTGATCTTATGTCTTTTGAATGGTGTCTAAATAAATTAACATTGTAAGATATACTTAATTATTTTATTAATTAATGCTTTCAACATTTTAAGCATTTTAATCAAATAATGTGCAAAAATGAAACTTCTGTGAGAAAACTGCCAATAAAATAATTTTAAATAAAAGTCACAGAAAAGGCAGGAATGACTGCTGTTATAAGGCCTGATACTGAAGTCTATGCCAATAATGTCTTGTTCACTAATCACTGACTCTGAATAACCTGTACAATTTCTCTTTAAAAGGGCACCACAGTCGTTTCGTATTTAAGAGAATTGGAAGGCTSAAGCTATATTTATCAACCTCATCAGAACAAAATCATAACTTTTAGGAGAAATGCTTAAAAAATAAATCCTTTAAGGAAGGTTCCTGGTTTCTTCATTCTGAAAAACTGTTCAATGTCCAAGAGTATAACACTGAAGATATTGAGTGGATAATTTTTCCATTAATATAAGCAACACATAGAAATTAGGAATTTTCCTGGGATACACATAAGAATAAATGCAAAGTCAAGGCCTTAAAGCAGCCCAGAAATGCTTAGCTCTCTTGATGTCCACAGCTTTTCAGAGCCAGCGCTACTTTTACTTACCTAAAAGTGGTTATTATCTTGACATGCATATATAAAACTTTTATGACTTCCTAAGAATCTGTGAGAAATTATGCAAGTGTACTCTGGGGGAAAGGGGTACAAAATCCCCTAAAGGTGGATGTTTAAATAATACAGAGAAATTGTGAACTAACATCAAATCCTTATTGAACAGCGCATGGAGACGTGGTCCTTTCAAACACACTGCGCTGAGAGCTCTAAAATATTAAAGTGATTTCTGATGTCCAGCTTTAAGGCAATAAAAAKAGATCTTCATATTTTTATGTATGAATACTGGGCTTATATAGTAATAATGGCCATCAGGAGGATGCTGCACATTTGCAGACCTGCCATTTTCTGTGCTGGTATGCTACACATATGTTTCTTACTTACTCATATAGTGCCAAGTCCTGTGTTTGAAGTGGAAATTATTTGATGAAGATTTTTTTATGTACACTAGTAAAGCATGTTATACTTTGGTTAAGGCAAAGACAGAGATAGCTGGCATGTTAAGGTGCAGAAAGTATATTTGGTCTTAGACCAAATGTACAGATATACATTTATATGTATACATTGTTTCAAAAGATTCGATGTTTCTATTGAGTAATTATTTTCWTGCTCATTAACCATTTACTGAAATTTAATAAACAGGTGGTTTCAGAATTTCTCCCACTTCTACCTGGATTTATTCTATCTTCAATTGAAACTCCCTCATAATCTAGTTCCACTTCACTTCCCTCTCTTGTGCCGAAAATGCCAGGCTGTTTTGGGTGTTGACCTACCTTGGACAGCAGTACATTCCCCAAAATGTCTCTGAGAAAATAACTTCATGGTGTATAATATTCAGATATTATTCATTGAATAATATTTATTTAAACAAATAAACCTATTACATGAAACTTTCCTATGATTTTGTTATTGTTTCTCACAACTGGATCTGCAGCTGTGGGGAATGAGGGTTTCTGACTTGGGCCAGAATATGGTGCTGSAGCTGCCCTTGTAGAAGAGCCTGAGGAGAGAGGAGGGAAAAAGACCAGGATGTGTACGGGCTAATTCACATCCTTAGATAAGTAACAATTTAGAGTTACTTCTTATAATCAAAAACATTTAAGCAGCTTTATGGTTTTTAAAAGCTTTAATATAGTACTTGTCTGTGGAAGCAGAAGTTTTACCTTTCCACTTGGTTTTAAAGCACATCAACTTCTCCATTTTAACAGACATGCAAATTTAACAGACAGGCCAACTTAMTAGGCTATGCAGAAGATGATCTTATTTTTACAGGATAAAACCAGCGTATTTTTGATAGAACCGTGCTTGTTGCTAATACAAGCTCCAGCTTAGCCCAGCAGCTGTAAAAGAAATAAATGCATTGAAGTTACCTATCCAACCAGCAACTTGTGGATAGAGAATCATTTGGGTATTTTTGGGGTTTTGCTTTTGGATTTTAAATGTGTGTTTGAAATAAAAAATAGCTGATTTTTGTGATCGGGAATTGCACCGCTCTTCAGGCATGTGGTCCTCCTATATGTCATAAGGATGATTCTAACTTTAATTTTACATTMAATTCTGACTATAAAAGCCTTGACAGCTTTCAGTCAGAAAATTTGTTGTTGTTTGTCTCATTCTGAAGTCTACCACACTGAGGTGGGCAGAATTTTATTAAGATTTTAAGGTCTCTTTGTCACTGTTCATGTAGAATACTATGTCATAGAAGCTATTTGTTATGCTACATTCTTGAACTCTCTGCTTACTGACATACAAGTTCTCTTTGCTGTTCCAGTAGTAAAGGTTATTTCTGGTCTGGGTAGGCCTATTAATTGACTCTCTCATAGCTCATCATAATTAAGGAGGGTCTTGTTGATTGTTGCAATTTTCACTCAAGTAAAACATCTTCCATGTCTCCCACCCTATTTTGCCCAGTAATCTTCTCTGCCCCATACATGATGGACAAAGGTTGGCTTGTTTGTGTTTTGGGGGCAAACAGGACCAAAATCATCTCTTTTGTGGCATTCAGGACCTTAGAATTCAGTAGTCTTCCTGCTGAGGACAATAGAGGAACACTGTCTTAATAAAGTGCTGTACAATCTTCATGAGCTCAGGAATGCCAATATATTTTTTATAGCTGTTTGGGGAATATAAGACGTCCTTATATTCGTAGTGGCCTGTGGAAGTGTGGTAGAGAGGGATAAGGGAGAATATTTAGGAAGATTAACTTGAAGATGGAGTAGGTCCAGGTAAAAACCAGTCCAGGTCCAGGAATACATGTTTTTAAATATATCAAACTCACAGCCCAAAAAAGAGGCATCAAAGCACATTTCCAGAACTTCAGACTTGATCCCAACTGTAGTTTTGCTGAAGTTACTGTTCATGCTGCAGAGTTTTGTACGCTGTGTTATGGTATTTTGCTTTTTTAACTTTTATGGGTGGTCCCTCCAAAATTATAAATCTCAATATAAAAAATTTCACAAAAATAGAAGATTAGACAAGTTGTTATTCTTTTGCTGAGTCTGTCTGTTATAACACCATTTGGAACTGATGAATGTTTATTTACCAGCTCTGAGTGAAARATACATACCTTGTGGTTCTTACAGCCTACAGTGGAATTGAAGTGTGATTTAATCTGTAAAGGGTGATGAAATGCTTCCTTCATGTTCGCGGTGGAGCTATGCCCACTCTGACCATGAATTCTGCTCAGTGACAGCTCCTCCAAGGGTGAGAAATGTTGTACAGGTGTTATTGGGGGCATTATTTGAGATACTGAGTAGATGCTGTTTAAATTATAGGTGAGAGGATGTGTTTGAAAGGGGGATTTTACAAATATGGTTCTGGAAAATTGGAACATTCCAATTGGTCACTGAGCTGCATTCAGTGTAATACGATTTTTCTCTCTGAGTTGCTGGTTTTATCTGAGTTGCCCTTTGAAGTACTAATTTGGTGCAGAATCTGTCTCATCATTTTTATGTTATATAGAAAAATGAGTTAAACTGATACTGTCCTATTTAAATAAAATAAAAATATTTACCTGTCTGATAGGTAAGAGCAGTGTGCTGAAAGAAAAGGAAATTTCCTTTTGAATGGGTGTTTCATCCAGGGAAGCTAATCAATAGAGAATGGATAGTTTCCACAAGATGGCAGTGTAGGTGCATTTTTTTAACTTTTCTGAGCTAAAATAAATTGTTCTACAAAATCCAAGAGAGGATTAGTGGTAACAGCCATTTATGACTACAAAATAATTACTAAATGTTGTATTAGTGTAGTTATTCAGATCCTGGGTGATACAGAATTTCAGTAACTTCCATAACCACTGGGTTTTAGTATCATTTATTTAAAATACATGTAACTGSTTTTTTGCCCTTTGTTTTGTGGTTGGAAGCCATAATCACTCTAAGCAATGAGCATATTATATTTTGAAAATATCACTACTGGACTGATAAAGTTGAATCTTGCAAATCGGAGAGTTAATGCTATATTTTGTTTGAATTYGATTCACCAAATGTTTGAAAACAGACTTCTATGCATTATTGTATAGTCAGAATTTCTATGTSTATAGGCCTTTTCTTGGATACCCATTTATCCATGTGTTAATTCTTAAAGACCTCGTAATGCATTCAGTCCTCTACTTGTTATTAACTGCCGTCTATGTTGCAAGTTTAAAAGCAAGGCAGGATTATGCTCTTAAATAATAGAAACTGTGATTTGAAACTATCCCCTGCATTTTGTTTGGGTTTGTTTTTTTTTTTTTACTAAATGCATGGAGTTTACTTGGTGATATCTTGCTCTATTCAGTATCATAAAAATTTTCCACTTGTAACTGCTCCAGCTGGCTTTTGCACACAGTGCTTGAGCGTTTTCAGTTAAGGTTAAGTGATCTTATTAGTAAAATGTAAGTTACTTCATTTTCTGGAATTTAACTAAAATAAGCTCCCCCCACCTGTGTTCCCAAGTACCTGAAGAGGCAAATGGAAAAGAATAAAGGTCAAACCATGGTCAGTGTTCAAATGCCAAATAGGACATTAAAAGCATATTGAATCTCTACTGTACAWTTTCTGTTGATTTCAGTTTGTAAAATTATCATTGAAGCAGAAGTGATAAAAAGTTTCTTGGGTATTTTTTTTTGAGAAATGTATGGGTACCAGATGATTGCTACAGAATGCAATCTGACAGTGTAACAAACTCAATTGTATTTTAAAATCCCATTAATTTGCTGCTAAATTGGTTTGCTCCAAGTTGAGTGTAGCAAGAACAAAAAGCCAGAATGTGAAGACTTAGGCTTCCTACAATTTGATTGGATTACAGCTGTGGGAACGTGGAAAAAAATTGAGGGGAGCTTCAGTAAGAAGGAACCATCTTTCATCACCACGTAAACTGTAATTGTGTTTATCTGTGCTGAATAGCTTGCCGTGTTGTAGCTGTAGAAATCCGTTCTACAGTCTTGGAGGCCTAACAAGTTTATCTTTGTCCTTTTGGCCTGTTTCTTATCTGGCTGGCACAGCCAAATCTGTATGGGTTTCAGGGAAGTGTTGAGGCTTTTAGTGCTTTACACAGGTATGTTACTGATTAGCAGTACAGCTATTTTGTGTATTATATGTCTCCGTGAGTGTAGTGAGGATGGAAAGAACAACTTGATAGTGTATGGAAGATAGAATATGTTTGATTAATCCCAACAACCAGTGATTTGGTGCAAAAATGTTTATTTTGGTGCCCAGTAGGATTTGTGTTATGTTACCTAGGCTATCATACAGTTTCAATATACTTCTTCAATTTATATCAGCTTCCAGGAATGCTCAGGAATTTTGGTATCTGACTGACAATTATTATACTGAAAAGTATTTGGCAATATGTTTGTCAGTGAAGTCATGGAAATTTACTGTACAGGTTAACTACTAATGTTTGCTTAATAGATTTCAGTACCTTGTTGAGGTCTCAGTCACTGCCCTGAGGAATTTACAATCAAAGATACGTAGAGATAACAAAGCCGCATTGAGTTTACTTGGCTGAAAATTGTTAGCCGAACCAAACATGACACATCAAGCATGACAGATAGCATATACCTTGCATTCCATCATTAGTGAGCCAGAGAAAATAATTCAAATTTATAAATTATATACAGGAAAAATTAAATTGGAATGAGGACTGGAGGAATAGTGTGGAAAATGAGGTGGCTTTCATTGCCCAGTGAAAGCTTTAAAGGGAGTGGATTTTTATATTCAAAAATGATATAGAAGTTGGAGACAGGATTCTTTTATTATTCACAGCAAACTCTTTATATAGAGAAGTGGCCCAGAAAGAGTTGAGCTTCAGTGTTGTGTATAAAAGTCAGGATGAGAGAATTAAGTTTTAATATTAGGAGATTTTCAGTTATTCCTTGGCATTTTGAAGAAAGAACTGATACGAACTTTGTGTGGGAAATTTTCTGATTGCCTTCAGAATAGATTTTTTTTTCTTGAAAGCAATTTGTCTCATTTAGTTTATTGGGTCAATGAGGCCCAGTCCTGGAGCTGAGTCACAAAGTGTGCCAATATCTTGGCAAGCTCAGTGCCAGCCTGCTTGATTCTCAGTTTTCTCTGTGTAGAGCACACTACTTCATCACATCATTGTCAGTACTGCACAGGGCATTCAAGTGCAAGTCCCGCATAGTTATGTGTGCTAAAATAGGCCATTGAATTTTAATCAGACTTAAAGCTGTCCTTTTGTATCTCATCCAACACTGATAGTGATGTGTTTTATCACTTACAAGAGAATTGCTGTACATAAATTGAATGTCTTGTCAGTAAACCCATAGTTATCTATGTAACAAAATTTTTACATATCCATTGTCAAGGTCACCTCCGTTCTTGCTCAGTTTTACTGAACAGATTTATACTGGCTTTGTGCAGTTAGATGGAAAAGATAAAAAAGCCACAAGAAATATTTTGTTTCTTTATTTTCAAATTTGAAGATTAATAAGGTAGATGGATTGAGTAAATCCAGATTTACCTCATTCATCTTCAAGTGTTCTCATTTGTTCAGGTGACAAAAGCTTCATCAGAAAAGAAGAGAGAAAAATTTGAAGGGGAAAGCTATGTGCTCTAAGGAAAGAAGCAATAATCTTTCCAGTCTCAAGAGCTTGTAAAATGAATTTTGGATTACAAAACCCAGACAACTAATTCCAGGAGCTTTGATGACATGAATTTCAAAGGGCAAAAGCAAACCGCTTTTAAACATTGGTAAGCAGAAGGAAGAGACATCAGAATAGTTAAAAAAAGTAGGCACTGGAACAAAATGATAAGGAAGGCTTAGACAGCCTTTTCAAAAAGGGAACATGGTGTATGGGGTAGAGGAAAGATACACAGTCACTCTCTTCAATTACCTGAAGGGAAGTTTTTGCCAGGTGGGGGTCAGTTTCTTCTCCCAGGTAACAAGCTATAGTACAGGAGAAAATGGCCTCAAGTTGTGCCAGGGGAGGTTTAGATTGCATATGAGGACAAATTTCCTCACCAAAAGCGCTGTCAAGCATTGGAACAGRCTGCCCAGGGAAGTGGTTGAGTCACCATCCCCAGAGGTGTTTAAAAGAGGTGTAGATGTGGTGCTCGGGGTCATGGTTTAGTGGTGGACTTGGAAGCCCTGGGTTAAGGATTGGACTAGATGTTCTTAAAGGTCTTTTCCAGCCTAAATGATTCTATGATTGTTGAGTGATCCAGAGCATGAGAGAATATGCATATTGTCCTTGCACAGAACAGGACATCAGACTTAATGAAGGTTATTTCTTGGAATAAAATAAAGTCTGGTTTTCACTGTGAGAGGCAAGAGGGATAATTACTAGCAATTAGGTTTGTCCTGTACAATAGCTATGTTTGTGAATATTAAATGTAATAATGCAGGCAAACCMTCATGTCTGGTAACCACACTCTATGTTAGATTCAGTAGCAAGTTTTTGACTTTTCATTTACGAAAGGAGATATGAGAAGCAGTGAAAAGTATCTTCTTTTTTTTAGAATTAAGACTAAGTTTTTTCTTCACTTTGTCTTATCCTTTCCAGCTCCATGTCCAATTGAATAGAATTATGTTATTTTATTTAGTTATTTTTCACATTCAGATCACTTTAATTAGAATAACACTTCAAAGGGGTTTGTGCATTGCAGTCTAAGCAAGCTCAGGAGTATATTTTAATTCAGATGACCTCCCCAGCTTGTGGATTGATGGACACACATATTATTCTAGTTTTCAGTTTCCTAGTGGCAAAATTTAGTGGAGGAACAGGAAATGGAAACGTCACTTGAATTAAAAAAAAAAAATCCCAACATAAAAAATATCAGCAAACCCAAGAAACCAGCCCTGCAGGAGAGGGATGTTACTTTAGAGTAGAGGCAGTAAGTAGATCACRTAATTGTTAGAGCTGGGTAGGGGTTATGGCCGTATTATCTATGCCATGGATATTTCACTCCTGTTGAGAGTACTGTACTTTGATGGGAGTCACAGCAGGAGATTTGTAGCCTGAAGCTAAATAGTCCATAAAGGGATCATGCTACTGCATTTTTTGCTTCTGGGGTGCCTGAAGGCCTAAGCAAAGGGGTGTTCAACTAATAGATCTAAGGAATAGCACCTTTTATTTTTGCAGGTTTCTAGTAAAGTAGTTCTGGAGATGTAAAGACTCGTGTGGAGCCCTGACAATCCTGACTTGCTCTGGATCTTGTTATAAACACCTGCCATATGTGGTAGAGTAGGCTCAAAGCATCATCCTTTATTAGAGAGATTACCAGGTATGCACACATTTACAATATGTGCTTCAAATTCTGGAGAAAACGGAATGATGAAAATGATCTCTGGCGGTCACAATGCATTTCCCTAGTTTTTCTTAAAGCAAGAGCACAAATGAAGAAGCTCCTGGCTGATGATGCCCTGCCTGCAAGTGAATGATTTCCTTCTCTGTTTCCTTAGAGGTTTGTAGGGCTCTTATTTTCTAATTCAACCTCAATCGCTCAACAGCAATATGTTGTTGAGAGCTATCAAGCGTCTTGTCTGCTTGCTAATCCTTTAACAAATATATTTCGTGTTTCTGATTTGTTTTTTCCATTTTCCCATACATCCTGGCATCATACTGTGTTCACTAGCAATACGCTCTTTGGGATGAATCAGATGTGTTATGGCGCTAGTCAGATGGACTGGAGTATCTCACTGGACTCCCCATCATAATAATAATAATAATAATAATAGTGAGTATGAGTCAGTGCAGGAGTGGCTAAGATTAACTCAGAGTTTCGGGGAGCCAAGAGATGATTCATCCTTTGAAATAAAGGGAACCTGCTAATAAACATTAATAGACATTTTCAGTTTTGTTTGCAGCATACCAGCACTCGCTGTAGATACTGAGGAAGCAACATGAGGAACTGAGAATGTCATACTAGCAGCAGTTTTATAATCAATGGCTTATACATGTTGATTTGTCACTGCTGTAGATATTGGCACTCTCTACTGTCAAGATACAGCAACAAACTTTACTGGTTTTGCTACTGCAGCAAAGTCCTTAGTGCTGTTCTTTTGCACTTGAGATTTGCTGGGTGTTTCCTTGAATTTCTGTATTCGAAGCGCATATCAACAACAGCTACACTAATTTATAGTATTTAAAGTGGCAAATGACTCAGATAACAGGAAATTCATTCTGATGTAGATTCACTGGACAGTAGAATAAATTTGTTCTCAACAGAGTGGATGTGTTTGCTCCTCCTCTTTGCATCTCTGCCAAATCATTTTAATTGGGACCTCATGCTACTCTGCCTGCTGTGACAGTCACTCTGAACCCTGTACTGTCTTGTTGTGACAGTCACTCTGAACCCCCTACTGCCCTGAAGCCATCTTCACTATTCAGTGCTGAACTGCACCCAACTTTTGACCACGTGCTCCCAGCTCATGGAGAGCTCGCTTGCTTCAGGTGAAAAAGAGTGTGATGCTTACTTTTCTCAGCTGTCAGGCAATGTCTTTGACTTCCTTGCTGGTGTGGCCACTTGCAAGAGAGCTTTTATGTTTTCTAGTCACTGCATGTGTTTGGACTGCTTTTATCTGGTCAAAGGAAAGACACAGGTCAGAGTCAGACTCGAGAGTRTTGTGATAAACTCTGATTGGTATCCCATGTGATAGAGCTTTCCGCCCTCAGGAATTTTGTTCCTCCCTACATATTGCTCAGAGTGGGAGCTGGCCTGATGTGTAACAAACTGTCATCTTTTCTTGTTATATTTAATGGACACACAACTGCTGTTTTTGTTGCCTGTGCAGTGCCTCAGACCATGATGGCCACTGCTCTTTGTCCAGCCAAAAGAGTTCCATCATGAAAACTAATAACTTATGTTTCTTTTAGAAAGAGAAACAGGAGAGAAAACACCAATGACACCTTACTGGCCATGCTTGTTTATGTCCTTGATTTTTTAAAAATTGTTTATTAATTTCTTTTTCAGTATCAGGCGTTTAAGTTGGACAACACCTACTGTACAAAAAAGGATGTGACAGGCACTTTCCTTAACAAACACACACTCTTGTCATCTGGATGTCTGTAAAATTAATCTTTTCAATACATGCTCTTAAGCTATGGTTTTGGGTTTTTTTTTTTAATCAAGACGAAGAAAGTTTTCATTGCAATTCCTCTTATGCATTATTGGTTTCTCACTGACCTTGTACCTGCTTTGAGACTACCATTCACACGCAAATATGTCCAACATTTTTCTCAGCTTTCCTGTTTGTGTTTTTGAACAGAATTCTTCTGTACTGAAGTGAAAATATTCAGAAATAATTTTGCAATTTGTCGTCTCTTTCAGTGCTCACATATCTCAAATTCAATGTCTGCGCTGTTAAATTTTCATTAATTCCCTTCTCTCAAAAAAAAAAAAAAAGATTGGCTTGAAACCTTGAGATAGCTGTTTGGGTTGTGTCTGCTTTCACATGAAAAATTCATTTAAAAATACTGTAAAGTACACACCTGCCTTTAGAATTTGATAATGTTTTACTTTTTTTAAGTGAAAAATGTTGAATAGATAGCGATTTCAGAGACTGCCTCTACCCCTCCTCTTAGTTTTTTTTTTTTTCTCTTTTCATGGCTTATAACAACCTTATTTATAAATGGGTTTGAGGTGACTCTGTTTCATATTTGACCTATATCATGTTAAATTTTTTTATATGTTGTGATCACTTTTTTGTTGATGTTTGTGAGTGTACTGATTTTGGCTGGAATAGAGTTAATGTTCTCCACATTAGCTTGCATGGTGCTATGTTTAGTATTCATGACCAAAACAATGTTGATAACACAGAACCGTTTTTATTATTGCTAAGCAGTGCTTACACAGAGTCAAGGTCCTTTCTATTTCTGCCCTAATGAACTTGAGAGTATTGTGCTGCATATGAAGAGTTTATTGATCTGTCCTTCTAACCTATTCAAAAGTGGGTACTCCTTGACTTCAATGAATAATCTGTTTACGTGGAAAATATTCACATGACAGCGTATGAGTAGCTAAAACATAAGAATTCCACAACAGTGGAATTATCTGTAAGACAGATGGAATTAAGAGCATATAAATGTTATTTTGTTTAAAAGAAATGTAAAACATTACTTTTGTGATCAGTGATTACTACCTTTTGTTTTTGTGCTGCAGGTTTTATGAAATCAATAGTTTTGTCCTGTCTAGCAACTCTCCAGAAAAGAGAATTGTATTATTGTAATAACRTGTGTAATAGTAGTGAATTTCTATCCACCTCACGCACAAGGAATCCTTCTACCTTGGAAGCTGCATTACTTTGTACAAGTACTTTATTATTATTTCTCACACTATGTACTTATTACATGTTACTTCAGTGGCATTCAAGCAGATTAACCTTCTTTACCTTTCAGATTCGAGTACAAATGCATAATACTTGTACCTTTCCCAAGTAGAACTRGTAAGTGTTATATAAATCAGATACTTCCTAAAACTGTGTGTTACTCAAGAAAACTGTGCAGTTTTCCCAGGCTGAGGCATCTTTCTCCATACCTTCTTACAAAAGTTGTGTCAACTCTATTTAATTAGCATTGACGTGGTATCAACTGGCGATTGTACAGGCTGTTCAGAGACCTTTGTGTTGCAATGTGGTGTTCCTTTTCATTGTGGGATGACTCTGCACTACCGGCCTCCATCACAACAAATTAAAGTTTAACCCATTCATGTTCTGGAAATAACGGGGTTTGCCAGGTGCCACTACACTTCTGTGTAGGAGTAGAAACCTTTATGGAAAGCTTGCAGCTTGAATAATTTAATGGGGAAAAACTGTAACCATTTTAGGATTTCTGGATAAATAGTTCTGAGCCAATAATTAACAACATCTATATACACACAACAAAGTTCACGTTGTTGAACCTGGACTGAGAAATAAGGGAAAGAAGAACAGATGAGAGAAAGGAGAATCCACTTTTCTTTATGCTGAAGATATATCAGATTCTTAGTAAGGTAGAAAAAGGATCAGAAAATTGCAAGACAATTTACTATTGCGCTCCCAGGCAGATGGAGTCTATTGTGTTTTTTCTTCTGTTCTAAACAGTAGATGAATACCTTCCAGTTAAATGTACATTTCAGAATGGGAACATTCCTGTGGCCTTGCGAAAGTCAGCCAGCCTTGAGGTGATTCATAGTAAGACTCTCYTTTGTGGGAATTCTGAATTAATGAAAATACTTATGGAAAAAATAATGCAGATATCCAGCATCCTGTAAGACTGAACAGTGCTGCTCAAATTCTTTTTATATGGTCTATTTTTATTCATCTAGTTCTGCATAAAATGATACTACTATGTGAAWAGGATGTAAGCATTACACTCCCCCTCTTTCTGTTGTGTAATAAGCCTTCACATTGCTCTTAGTTTGGAAATTTGAAGTACATTAGTCAGTTACTAATTATTTATTAAACAGAATAGTTGGCAGTGTAAGCTWTTTTGGAAGTTTTCATCACTGTTTGGTTCCCACAGTATCTCACACTAACTGTGAGAAATTTTCCTTCACTTTTAGAGAAGTGRTCTCTCTGCTGTCTCTCTTTTTTTGACACTCAGCTGTGACATGGCCTGCATCTCTGTCCCCATACTATTAGTTCAGATGCAAACAATGAGGAATTATTTAGTATAATCCACTGAGCTGGAATCCAGTACAACAGGATGAGGTCTGTAAAATAAAATACAGATTCGAATATATGAAACTTCTTGAGAGTGAAATTATGAAGAAAGGGACATTTGGTAGAAGTTGTGGAAATCTCAACATGGTAGATCTTTGTAGAAAAAGTAGTCTTGTCTGGAAAGTGCTGTCTATACTGAGATATGCTGGATGATCTAACCCAGCAGGGTCTGTCTAGGTTTTTTTTGGAATGGCATAGAAGGACTGGATACAAAAGATAAGGAGGAAAGTTAACTTTGAAATCCTATATTACTGTTCTAATCATCCGATGTGATAAGACCCAGCAACAAGAGGAACATAAGCTTGTATTAAGGTGAACTGCTAAATTATAACTCTCTCCAAAGTTTCACCCAAATCCTTCTGCTAGGTTGCTTATTTCTCACTCAATACAAGAACACTTTTTCACTGTAACTTTTCCTAACCTTTTTTAAAAACTATGAATTTTTAACCACAAATTTTATTCACATAACCTCAGATATCAGTGAATAATATTTTTGAAGTTTTGATGGAGAAAGTTACATGAGTTTGCAAAGGATGATGTTATTATAAAGCTTATTTAAACTTATTTTATGCTTAATTTTCTTTTCAGTTTTCCCAGTGGAAGTATTCAACATTCACGTTGAAAAAGCTCATTTTTCAATCTTCTTTTTCAAATCACATTTGAGGTTACTTTGAAGAAGACATGACTTCTTACATGTAAACAAAGCACTAGAGCTGTGGAAAAAAAAGTTAAATTGTTCTTTTGGTTGGCTTCACATCATGCCTTAAGAATTAGATGCATTTTAGGAAGACCTCAATGACTTTTCCGAATTGTGTTGTCTGATGCTGGGAAGCAGGCCAGGTTCACTTATAAAGTAGAGAGTGTGAAGGAATCTATTTTGATATTGCTTGTTCGTTTCCATAGAAAGTTGTATAGTAATATCTGAATAAATTCTGAAGTTTTTATGAAGGCCAAATACATTGCATAATCTGAACAACGCTGATATGTCCTGAGGGTGGTTGTAGAGTAGAAACCTGGTACAATTTGTTTCTGTATGCTGCCACTGGCAATCCTGCACTAGAAGTGTGTGTTTTGGCTGGGAAAAAGAATGGTCTTCTATCGTTAGGCAATAAAATTGAGTAAGAGGTGGGATCTTGTGCTGTCATGGAGAAAGATGTTCTCTTGGAGATGTTCTCTTGGAAATACACTAGGCAGTTAAGCATTTTCATGTAACATCAAAGCCAAAGGATTAAAGAACAGGCTGCTGCTTTGTAGAGGTAGCAACGTTATTTGTACTTTTTTTACAGTTGTTTTGATGTTAGTTATCTTGTAGACATGAACCAGTTTCAGAGGGTGGGAACAGCTGTCCATGTTGATAGGGATATCTTGTTACTGTTGCCTGCTTTCTTCTGACAGTGATAGCGACTGCTATCAGAAACAGGATATGGAAGTTTGACAATTCCTGTGTACTCTCATGCATCCACTGTTTACGTAAATCAGAGGGCAATACTTTCACTCTGCATTGCTTGTAGTTTTGATGGAGAAAAGATCCAAGAAGACTAAATGAAAAGCCTGTGTACCAGAAAAGTGCTTCATTAAACATGCAGGAGAAGCTGCATGCATTTCAGATGTAACTTTTTTACTAATTTTTTCTTTACTCACCCTGTAGGAGGATGGAGCACAAAAAACTTTTGCTGTTCAGGGATTTCATAACAATTTTGGTCTCTGTTTTCTGTTTAAAAAAATCCAAACACTGTAAAATAGCTGCTGAATATTCCCACTAATGTACTCTGCCCGACTGTAGTCAGTTTTGGTGCTCAGGATCTGCCCTGTTTACAGTGACTGAAATTGATAAATTTTCCAAGTTTATTGGATTTGTTTCAGTATAAATTGATTATCCTACATTGCATTGCATTCCACTTTTTTTTTTTTTTTCTTTAATGTGGAAGTGTTTTAGGAAAAAGAACAAGATTAGAGTAACTACTCTACAGAGTGTTCCCAGAAAGCCCAGCAAACAAAAGGAAGCCAAGATTGCGACAGATAAGGAATGTCATTAGGAACGTAGCTCAGGGCTATTCTGACTTGTGGCCATAAATGCAGGAAGTAATTTTCCTCCTGGATCCTTTTAAATATAGGAACAAAATAGAAGTCTGGTGATTGCAGGTGTAGTGCATGGGAGATACTGGAAGGTCGTATAAATATCTGGGCAATAGGATGAAGGTGCATGTATATGAATTCATAACTCCTAACTATTATATTTTTTAGGATATTACCACTAATCCACCAGCATCTGTGATGAAATTACATAACTTCTTAATAGTACTTCCTTTCTTAACAGTCAAATAATGTCGTAGGATGTCCCTGTTCTTATGCTCTGAACAGTATGTTCACAGAATTGCTTAGAAAAACTCTTCAATTTTGTTTCCATTATGTCGACTACAAGAACTACTTGCAGAAGCTTTAGGCATTGTAATAATTAACTGAAGAACTGTCAGGATTGATTAAAAGTCTCAGACAAACACCATGTACATGAAACAAATTAACCTTGCTGAGATAATAAATGAAAAAAATATTTTCCAGAACACTACCTTCTTCTTTAGTACAGATTAAATAGTGTATATRTTTATCTCTACATGTACATTTTATATGCTGATCTCCATGAGTGTTTTTTTCTATGATTAATAGGTAATTACCAGTTTTTATTTACAGCAAAACCAACAGTACTCTCACTGCTTTCTTATAAGTGTTTGTTATTTGTATTTGTATATTATATGCATGCTCTCTATAAATACGTTCTTTAGAAGGACTTTTTTTGGTGCTAAAATTTAGTTGTGAATTTTGCTATTGTGTTTTTGACTCAACTACATTTTTCAGTTGTATTTYGTAGTTAATTCTCGCAAATTAAAATTGGCATCATATTCAGCAAAAAAAATATAGTTTATTGCTTATCTGGCCATSTCATTTTCCGGTTGCATCTTTCCTGCAGTTCACTGATTTTTCCTGGTTTTTTTTAAATTTATATTTTATCTGTAAACATTTTTCCCTTACTCTTTATTCTGCATTTTAAATTAATCATTTCCCAAATCTTTGTTTGTACTGAGCCCTGAGGGCAAACCAATTGCCTTCATTTTAGATTCAGACAAGCATCTTCCAGAACAAACAGAAGTGAAATTCTGGTGACATGAACTGTTTACACATTACAGGAACTCTACCTTTAAAATTCAATCTGCAAATTGAGGTTCTTAGAATGTGAAATCACAGCACTTAGAATGAAATAGCCTTCTGTGTGGTAGGTGGGAAAGGGTTTGATGTTTGTGGTAATCTTGCAGGTTGTTTCATTTCTCAGTGTTTCCTAAAGAAAGCGTTGTTTTGCTTTCTTCCACTAATTAAATGTTTGCTAGGTGCAAAGAGCAGCACTGGTTTTACATAAAAAGGGCAGTTAAAGTGGTTAAAGAGCTACCCAGAAGTTTGTTACAGCGCTCCATAGCCACCAAGTGCCCATATGAATTTGTCYGTACAAAATACTATCTCCTTTAAAGAAAATTGTAAAAGCTCATAGACTTCTTGAAGGTAGGACTTAATCTTTAATGTCTTCCTGTCTCAGGTTCTCCACTGTAAATTGCAGTCATTCATTTCTGTGCAATCRAGCATAGAAAATAAAGAGTATGCTTCATTCATGTGAGAATAGGAACCGTAGTAAAACATAACATAGCAGTGCAGAATGTGATTACAAGACTGGGCTTTCTACAATCTATTTAATTTTGCTTAAATTTCTCTCTGTCTGGATTCCCCAACAAAATTATGGATAGTACAAAGAAAAATTATGAAGTAAATTAGCATTCCAGATATCATACAGTGGACTCTGGGGGAAAGCATGCAAGCAAATTAAGTAATACATATTTCATTTCATTAGAGGTTAGAAATTGTGTTGATCAGTATATGAACAAAAGCTGACAGTTAACAATTTTTATCTCAAGTGAAGAAAAATTTGTAAGCTGAATCAGTTGAATTAAAAAAATTAAACTTAGTTAATGCGGGCCATTCGCTTAAGAGTTCGACTTGATCATCCTTCTGGGTCCCTTCCAACTCAGACAATTCTGTGGTCTGATGCACATTTGAAGGATGGAAAGTTGGCTTMGGTGGCTCTAACTCTAGGCTGCTTTTCCTAGAAGAGGCTCACCTACATAACCCATATTCAGCAAAAGATTTGTTTCTGAAAAAGGGTTTCTTGGTAAGTGTCTTCTTGTTAAGAGAAAGATTTTTGATTTTGTTGTGGTATTAGTGATGTAAAGGTTTAGGGGCTATGTCAAAACATGAGCTGAGTAAGAGACAAAATCAGAAAGCATTGTGTAATATTTCTATTGTAATTTCTGGTGTTATTTGGAATTTCAGTTTTATTTGTTATGACCTCCATTTTTCAGACTGTTTTCTAGTTAGATTTATAAGYCTCTTTGCCAATCCCAGACAGAAGCTGCTGGTTCTGACTTCTGCAAGTTCCTCTTCTTGAGTAAGGGCATTTTGAGGAAGCGGTTTAGCGTCAGTGTCAGTGGTTTGATAGACCCAAGGACAGAGTAAAAGGCTCCAACAAGTTCCTGGAAGAAAGAGGCACTTGAGTGTGGTGTAGCAAAAAAATAGGAGAAGGAAAGAGGTTGCCTGCTCCCATAAACACAAATCATTTTTCATGTTCTAGTTCTGTCTTTGGCTGAGAAGGACTTGTTGGTAGAAGACAAAGAGAGGACAGTCTGCCACTGCCTAAAAGCCATAGTACTTCATCAGTTTTCCCTGGTTTTCCATACACACCCTAAGAAGGTGATTTCTGCCAACCTTGTAACAGGAAGTCAGGATTTATAATGAATGTAATTTTTCTGAACCAAACTTCTTTTACTCAAACTAGGGCTACTGATTTTACACTGTACTATTTCTTCTGGGAATAAATTTCACATGGAAATGTCCCAGAAAGTAGGAAATTCACAAGACATTTTACTTGCAATGTTTCTCTCCATCTTTTCTTTATATTTGGTTCATAGAACTTTCATGCTCTTCTGTAGCATTGGCTGGTGCAAGGTTTCTAGTGAGACATTCATATTTATTAAAAAATGGTTTCATGGTGTGCCAGAAATTGCAATTCTTTTGGAAATTAATGATACATGGAATCCTATGATTCAGAACATGCAAGTGCAGAGAAATGAAAGACTTTTTTTTTTATAACAAACTAGCAGCAGACAGCTAAAAGGTAGAGAAAAAAAACCTGAAACTAAAAGAGAAAAAATTATAAATGTACAATTTAATTCCCTCAGAATTTCAGCAGCTATAAATTGGCAAATGTCATTTATGGTTTGGAAATGAAAGATTTAGTTAATCCAATAGGCTTTTCTCCTCAGGCCAACTGTATGAAAGACAATCAGAACATGCAAGCCTGGTCATGTACTTATGAACATCTTTCTGCATGATCAGGATGTGGGTTTGCTAGTCATCCTTGTGCCTCCATGATCCACACCAGTGCTGATGTCAGGGCTCCCTAGTGATATGAACTGGCTCAACCTTCTGAAAGCTGTCACACATATTGTGTGACACACACAAAGACTGTTGGATTACTGTGGCACTTTGCCAGCAGCTGGCTTGTTTAGAGGAACAAGTCGTTGAGGAAGCCTGTAACAGGACCAAATGGGATGAACATCTGGCACTAATGGAACAGGGGCAGTATGGGTATAGGCAGGTTCTTGATTCCACTCTCTGTTCCCTTTTAACCTGTCATYCTAAATCTCAATACTATCTGTGTATTTAACCATGTCCTCCAAAGCTGTGGCTTTTCAATAAGCTCACTTTTGTCGCTTTTTTTTTTTTACCCAATAAACAGAAGGTGGTGTACTTTTGTTGCATTTTTTCTCATGGAGACTGTATAGTAAAAGTGATTATCTGTGAGATGGGAAAAACCCCAAATGAACATGCACACGTACTGAGCTATCTCGAGTATGTTCCTTTTTGAAATAACTTAGGAATCACAGTGTTTGTGCTACAGGTCACATGTTTATTACTACATATTGCCACAAATGATAGCAGAAACATGGTAATTCAGCCTTTTTATAAAGCTTCATTCATAGTAGTGCAATGTGACCTTCAAAAACCCGTCTGGCTACTTCAAGTGTTTGCAAGAGTAGAGAATGTTTGGTGTGCTGTTACATAGATGTTTTTAAATATTAATAGAAAGAAAGTATCTTTCAACTCTTTACCCAATCAGTTTCTTTCCTTCTAAAATATATTGTACTTTGAAGACTAATCTGTTTGCAATATAGTATAATAAATTTATGACAACTAGTGTTCATGAGAAAATAGAAATAATATTTGAGTATCAGTTCCTAGTTAAAAGATAATATTGCTACAATAGGGTAGTCACAGCACTTAGTTTTGCAGGGTCAAAATGAGTTTCAGCTCCAAAGAGGCCATGGATTCTTGAGAAAAAACAATATCAGTTCATGCCAATAATGATAGAAATACTTTCTATGGTGAAACAGCATACATTACCTTTGAAATAGAAGTACTTTGCCCTCACCTCCCTACCTGCAAAGGAAAATAATGTTAGTAATTGCATCTAATACTCCTAGTCTGAAACAGACAAAAAAAATTCAGGACTGTGTCTGTCACTGACAAAAAAATTTTCATTTGATGTGGTTTTTATCTTTTGGATAAAATGAAACTTCTGGGTTTCCCCTTAGTGCTAAAATAACGTTAAAAGCCTTTTCAACATGATGCTAGCAMAGAAAACAGTATTTCCTTAGAAATTACAGGGAAATCAGAGGTATGAATATATATAAATAATTTAGAATTTATGTGTTAATTAATGTTTTATAAATATAAATAATAATAAATTAATGTTTTTATGTGAGGAATCCTGCCTTAATAAAGTAATCTCATTTACTTAATAGTCTTTCCCAACCTTAATAATTTTGTGGTTCTATAATTTGCCTTCCATTTTGAAAGTTGTCTGCTTTTGCAAAGACAAAAAGTRCTGTATCTCTGTAAATTCTGCAGCAGGGTCCTCTGAGTGTAAGTTCCTTCTTTAGCCTTTCAGTCCATTTTGCCAGCTTGCCTTCTAGGCTAGGAAATACGGTTTTTTGATACGATTTGCAAACTGTGTAATTAGGACCACCTAGGGATGCATCTGCTGCACAGTCCAGATCAGCTGAACAACTCCTGCTGATACACAGGCCAAGAAATGGGGTGAGGTACAGTAAAATCCCCAGACCTCCTTCTGGGCAGAATTGATGTTGGAGGGATAACACAACCATTCAGATTATTCTAGTCCATCCCAGTCTGTCATGTTTAGAGTTTCCTTAATGTAGCAGCATATTGTGGCCTAGGAAGCCCTTTGATATGTTAGATACCTCCTCTCTACAACCAATTTAAGGCCAGTGTAGGACAAAGCCCTCCTTGTCTCAGACTAGATTAGATGTGTTCTTTCTGTTCACCAAGGGAAACTCAGAAGCAATGAAAACATTGTGTGTGGTGCCCTCATGCTGCTAGCAGCACTGGTTTTTTTCTACCATAAACATAAATTTCCCTTCTTTCGTTGGGATGTGCACGTGGAAGTAGAACCTCTGCTGTTTCAGGCAGAGGCCAACCTCGCAAATGGTTTCAGGTTTCTGTGTATTTTTTGCCTTCCCTTTACACTACAGTTAGCAGTGTTATCAGTTACTCAGTACGAGATAAAAGCCTGCAGCCTGTTTTTCTGTGTATAATTTCTAAACYTCTGGATCTGGTCATGGGAAATAGAACTGTGCAGCCACACTCAGTGATTACAAGAGAAACCAAAAAAAGGAAAAAAGGATAAAACTTTATTTCCTTTTAGGAAGAAAATTCCTAGCCATACACTGTCACTGTATGGTGGATCTTTATGCCATTGCTTGCCACCATATGACATGAGCTATTTGTCGACAGATTAGCACTCAGACAGGTTGTGGGGTGATGTGGTGGTCTGAAAATGAGTAATCCCAGAAGCATCATAGTATAGCCCATCTGGAGRGTGTTAAAAAAGCAATGTGCAGAACCACAGAACCCGCCATGTTGGAAGGCACATTGAAAAACCATCTGGTCCAACATTTAATAGGAAATGGAACATAGATGAGATTATCCAAATACTCTAAAACATCATAGAGCTCTTTGTCCCAGAGGAGATGCCCCTAAGAATGCTTTCCTGCAGCTTGTATGGATTCTTGCCCATCTCCTTGTCCTTTATTCTCTTGACTGGTACTGGCTTATGTTCTTCCCTCCTAAGAATTTTGACACTTCACCTCTCAGGCTGTGGACTGATCTACAGCCAGTGGGTGACAAATTTCTTTTCAAATTCCTCTCTCTTTAGTCATCTGATGAATGTGTTTCACCAGCGTTCAAGTGAAACTTATCCAATACCAGCCTGATTCTCAAGAGCAGGGGAAACACTCTGATTCTGTGTCCTCCAAGATGATCTCAGGCTCTACAGAGTCACTTCCTTTATGGCTACTTTTACTTCACCTTCTCATCTTTGACCATCAGAAACCCTACCTCAAAGTGTAAAAAGGTGAAGTTTTAGGTGTGGAAAGGTCAAATATGAAAAATAGTGTAATTTCATTTCAGCCTGGCACTAACAGAACATAAAATTAAAAACAATGCTTTGCTTGATAAGGAAGAACTTATTGCTTGTAGAGAGGCCCAAGTCCTCAATTATCAAATGTTCTATCTGAAACCACATCATTTAGAACAGGAAACCCAGAAAAATATGTTTCCTCCAGATCATGTTGACGTAATAGTGTATATAAGGTAATTAATATTCTGGATTTCAAACTGGCCTAATGGAATCCTCCAAGGCAAAATGATACGAGAAAGCAAACAAAACATTTCCTTTCTTTTTCCAGAGAAAGATAAATAGGAATATCTAAGCAAGTCCTGACAAGCTTTAAAATCTGATATGAAATTCGATTGTATTATATCACCTAAACAGGATGAGAGAATTGTTGAGAGTTGGTTGTTCCACTAAATAAACTTTATTTAGGAGCAAAAAAGTAACAGTTGGTGACCAGAAACTCTTTCAATACAGAGCTAAAATGTGGTATATCAGACTAAGAAGTTTAAAAAGCCTAACCATTTTCTAGATATTAGAGGAAGCAAAACAAATCGTCTCTCAAAGTGTTTATTGTTTGAGCCGTTTAGTTAGGAATCAACACTCAGAGGCATAAAATCTGCAGGAAAATAGTAGAACGAATCTCTGAATGGCGGAGACCAATTATTTCGGTATTGCATCCAACTTCAGCTTAAAGAGCAAACAGATGTGCTTGCGGTGTGTTACCCTTTCCACTGTCCTTTCCCTAATTCGATTAAGTAGATGGAGAGAAAGAGCAAGAGAGAATGTGCTTTCTCTCTCCACATAGGGGTGGCTATTGATATGCAGCAGGCTGAAGTTGATGGTTCTTGTGACAAATTTATTAAATTTGCTCTTTCGGTATATCTACCAGCTTCTGCTAGAAGACACACRATACTCATGGATTTTAAATCTGTTCTTTTAATCAAAAGCGTGATGTAAGGCAAGAAGTTTGTGTTTTACCAGCTTCAAGTTCTTGCCTTTTCTTTGACCGCCAAGTTAGAGGGTGGTGCAGGATGTAAAAAAATACACTGATCTCCACTGGATTTAATGAGTGCAGTTTTAAAACYAATTTTATACAAATTTATCACTCTATTTATTTTTTTGATACGTGAGTGGAATTATGTATCCAACAAGAGATATTCAAACCCCTGAAAAGCTGCCAAAGCATACAAGTTATACAAGCGAGCATGTCACAGGCTGACTTAGTGACTCACATCTTGGCARCTGCCCTATAAACAAAGCTACTGAATTGGTTTGAATCTGTCTAATCATAGAACCTTTTATGCAGCTCACTTTCAAAGATATGCTGTGAAGAATTACTAGAGAGTGAAAATTTGATCAAAATGCATGAATTACTAATTATTTGAAAAAACTAGAGTAGGCTTTAGAAATTCAATTATAATAGTTGTATTTCAGTCTCTGAGTTTTAATCAGATATGAGTACATACTAAATTGAAACCAAAGATTTGCAAATAAAAATGCATTCTCTTAGTTATTTGTRTTTCTGCTTTGGGAGTCAGCCAATCACCAATGCCAGAGCTTCTGATCACCTGAAGGACTTTTTGAATATCAGGTAAATACTGAAGATCCAGTAGTCATAGTTGCTTTACAGATGATTTGAGTCCTGCTTATATATTCTGAGTGCTGGAATGCAAGGAAAAAAAAGTAAAGTAAAAAATTAGAACCCAATAGCTATGATTCTGCAGGTCAGATTTTTCCTCAAAGTTGTAGTATTATAGAGGTAGCCAAGTTCCAAGACAGGGTAGTCATGCTGATTATTAGCAGTTATTTGCCAGTTTATAGAAGTGTAAAATGTCYTTATACTCCAGAGCTCAATAGCAATGAGTGTTAAGCATTAATAGTTGAGGATACTTTTGCTGGATCACAAGCCCCCTTCAGAAAATCCCAATAAATACYGAAAATTTAGAATGATTACTATACTATGTTGCTACAGTCTTTATAGGTAGATTTGTGCTGATCTGCACCTGTGACTGTAAAGTCTCACCTTTCTCTTTTCATTTCTTCTGGAATGTTGGTTTTTTGACTTTCAGAACTGAGGACAAAATCACCTCTGCCTGGAGAGGAGTGAAAAGTATTTGTGGTCAATTTGGCTAAACATTAGCATTTCATTTAGAAATTGACTGAGAAATCAGTTTAGGCATATTTTCAACTACTTTTAGCAAATCTTTACAGTTTGTCACATGCTCTGGAGCAGCATTTACTGTTAGATAGTTCCTAAGTCCATGTAAATTAACAATTTCTTCTGCATTTTCTCCAGAATTGTGCAGCTCAGAAGCTGTGACACAATACATATGGAGATGAATTTTAGTTTTCTGGGATAGGCCAAAAGATACTTTTAACAGAATGTTTATTTGAATATCCAGAAATTAAGGGATACTGGAAGCAAAGAGCTAACAAACTAAGACAGCTAATGCAGCTCACTTTTATCCAGAAGGTGGAGAACAATGCCTTGCAGGAGGGAGGTCTTGGAGAGGGGCAGAAAATTCCATCTTGTTTCTTTGGGGGATTCTGGCATAGTTTTCACCTTGCCTGATTACAAGGGCTGTCCAAAATTCTYAGTCTTCACAGGAAGATTTGGCAAAGAAGGAAAACTCCATCAGGACCAATTTGCAGTTAATGCAGTAATACCTCACTGCTATATGCTATGCCATTATTTTTTTGTCTAGCACAGAGACTTGAACACAGATTCAGCTGTCTTGGAGGCTGGTTCAGGCTCACTGAAGTTGATGACATCTTAGCATTTCCCTGAAGCTTAGCGTGCAAATACTGCTTTACATACAGATGTTTTCCCAGCATGACAAATGTTTCGGTGCTGAAGTGTCATTTAATTTGAGAACAAAAGYGTTTTGTTATAAATGCAGCACCAAGGCTTGAAATTTACAGAAATTAAGCACATTTAGTTTATTTAAATGATCATGATTGCTCTTCAAGCTGTTGCTAATTGAAGATGCCAAAACCAATGTCTAATAGGGTTTTAGTCCTTATGTTAAACAGACTCCACAGATTTTTGTTGGCACCCTGGAGTATTTTAATTTATGCTACAAATGTGTTTTCAGGGCCAAGTGTTTTAAGAAACTCTCATTGGAAATGAAGTTTGAATTTTGTTCAAGTGTGTAGAGTGAGTACTGAATAATTTTTCTTCCTCAAGCCGTTTAAATAATTTTTTTCCTGACAGTACAGTACAATGACAAATTAAGGGAAAAATAGTGGCCAATAGGAAACTTGCTATCCATACTAATATTTATACAAGTTCTTTGTTGTTCATAGGAATGAACCTTACTCTTTCAGCCAGAGTTTGAATCAGGTACATGTCATAGACAAATATCTGTACTGCAAGATACAGCTATTTATCTTCAGTTCAGTTGAGTAGCACAAGCTTTGTACTTTATAGAAACATTTTGTTCTATGTCTGTGCTTTTTTTCTTGGCTTTTTTTTTTTTTGAATGCTTGATGTATTAGACATAATGACAAAGAGTAATGAGGCTACTCAGATGATATATTTCGTGATTTTTCAAGGAACACAGTCCCCGAGGTCGGCCTAGTGGCCATATTTTTGGTTTTGGCCACACTGTAGCATAATTGTTCTTTTTAAGCAGAACCCACTGTTTTATTCAGTCCATGGTTCTGTTCACCAAATGAAATGGCAATGTGTGTTCTTTTATGCCTTTTTTGAGTTTTGGCATTATTGTTTCATTTTGTTTGCCCCTTCTGCAAGTAAAAATTAATAATGCTAGCAGTTTAAACAACAAAAGAAGGAAAACCCGTATGAAAAAATGTACATTTGCCCTGCCCAAAGGTTGGACTAAATGGTGTTAAATATTTTTTCCAACCTAAGTGATTCTATGATTCTAAAGACTGTCATGAAATATTTGGGTAGTGTCCCGTGTACAGCATCACAAACCTTCCAGTGACTGTGGTTATCTGTGATAGTATATAAAATAATATATAAGAAATTGTAATAGATAAGAGCATAGATTTGCCTCAGCAAGTGGTGTTGGAAGGATACATAATATATCAAAGATTATACATCAGCTAATGTTTGTTTTTAAAGAGCATATCTAATTTTCATGTATTTCAGGAACTGAGAAGAAAAATGAAACCGCAAATTCAACTAGGTAAAACATTATCAATAAAACGTAATTTATACAGATTTAAGCTTATTTCATGATCTTAAGACACCRAATTTGAGAGATAAACATCCCTGAGAAATAATGCTTCACAACTTTTATAAAAGTTATTATCTCCAGGCACATGCATAGGTAGTGAATATTGCTCTAGAAGAAAAGATTTCTATTGCATGTGTAGGTTGTGAGTGTGAAGTAGGTACATATATGTGAAGATATATGTGTATATATATGTATATAGATATGTAAAAAAAATGCTAGCTGCATTTTCTCTAGTCTTGCATTAATATGTACTGTGTATAGTAATTCTCTTAAATCGAAAAAACAGCAATAATTTTGATAAGTGCCAGCTAATTTGTGAGCATTGCTGATGGCAGTGTATTTAAACAGATTTATAAATGCAGAGAAGAATAGAAGCTCCATAAAGGAACACTACATCTGTTTGAAGTGAAATTGCCAGAAGGATTTTGTACCAGGAAGCTGTTTCATTTTTGTAAGAACTGTTCCAGAATAAGTAGCAGAGAATTCAGTATTCTCTGCCCATCTCTGGGTCTTTCTTCAGARCTGCACTGTTTGTGTGTATATGATCTTAACTGCTTCTAGTGTCAATTGCTGAAATAATCCTTCAAGGTCAAATGCTGTACAAGATTCTGAAGTGTAAGTCATTTAAACTAAGTCGGAATAGCCAGATGAGCTAAAGTACAATTACTTTTCTGAAGAGTTTTACATTCCTGTATTCCAAAAATATCTTTATTTCCTCTTCGCTTCTGTGGGTTTTGTTTGCAGCTGTGGGAAAGTGCACTGTAAGTTATCTGTGTGCCTTTTTTTTCTGAAAGCAAGCAGAAGTGAGCTTATTCTCATGTCTTATAGTAAAAAGTTCAAAGCTGTGTGACTGAGAGCCTGATTCCCTATTCTTCTTTCTTTCCTTTCTCAAGATTGTGGTTGCTGAGGAAAGGTTCCATCGCAAAGAAAAAAAGCTGCTGAGATACCTTGAGCCATTTCTTTGATGTGGAGCATCATGTGGAGTAATAAACTGCCCTTACAGTTTCTCTGAAATCAGTGAAATGAATGATGTCTTAAGTGAATATGTTCTTGGTGGAACAGCTGAAGAAGAACAGCTGTGTTTTGGTGCAGCTGGAGCGTAGTTCACTTCTGAAAAGCTTGTGTTTAAGGTAGTCCAATGTAAAGATGCAGAGAAGGAGTTGGCAGGGTCAGGGTGACAAATAAGGGATTAGACAGATCTTTTGCATTCTTCTTGGATGTCACTACAATAAATCTCTGCTTGATGAGGCTAAATCTAGGGCCTTCAACAATTCAGGTTTTCTGGACCACATGTCAGACCTCTCACCAGATGATCATCCTATCCTRTGTAGCCTCTCTTCTGTGTGAAAGGAGGAGGGCTAGGAGCCCTCTGATGAAAGGGAAAGCTGAAAAAGTGCAATTCTTGTAGCAAGAAATCAATTCCACCTCTGCAGTAGTAATAATCTCTGTAAAGTTTGCCCAGCAGATGCCAGCAGTGAATTAATAGAGAGCTGGTGAAAAATAAAAGGACCTGAATACATAACTGCTTCAAATGCTTCTCTGCTGAATGATTGCTTGAAATAGTTCAATTTTTTTCATTAAGATTTATTTTCACTTTGAAGATCATGATTTTATCCTCTGAATCCCTGAGAGAATAGTATGGTAGACTGTCTCTATATAAATCAGAAAACATTCAGATTTAAATTTGGGCCACAGTGCATAGTAATGGCCATTCACTTAAACAGTGGGGTTAAGTTACTTATTTTAAAGGTGTTCCAGGTTTAGCCTCTTAGCACCTTATTTTTACCTGATCTTGTCTGTTCCTGTTTACTGTCTTCATCAGAGTAGGAGCATAACTCTCCTTGTTTACTGTCCCTTTCTGTTCTAATTTTAAATTTAACCTGACATTAAGCTGTTCCTTTCTGTACTGGAGGGGAAAAAAAAAAAAATCTAAGTCATATGGTATTATCCTTCACTTTCGTTGCACCATCTGGATTCCTGGAGCTGGAGCTGAAAACTGTCAGCGTCTCTTGACGCAAAGCAAATAGGCTTAGCTAAAAGGGAAGTTCAGGATGGAGAATCATCCTGTAGAAAGTTTAGAGCAGTTCAACACTGGAGGAAGGAAATCATCTGTCAGAAGAGCCTCATCCTGCCCAAAAGCCATAGCATTAGATATCTAATGCTGTTCCTTTAAAGATTAGTCTCATATTCATGATTTCAGTGGAAATCTGATTTTGGTTTTATTGAAGTTTATTTTTGGTACTGTTTGCAAAGCTTATGTTCCAAAGAAGAGGAAAAAGTTTAGTCTCTCGTATCTGGACTTCCTTAATTTAAGGAAACTACAAGAAGGATTTGTTACTCCATGGTTCACCCCGTCAGTAACAAAATTGATACCCATACGATTTTATGGCACTCATAATACAGGTTAAGTCCAGGTCATTCTGAGCTCTACAGAATGCAATGAATTATCCACGTAGTTACATAGACTATGTACCTCTTAAGTGCCTTGAATCAAGGCATTAAAGAATACAAATAAACTAACACTGTCATGCAAAAAGGCATTTGAAATGCCTTATGATTTGGGCTTTTGCGTAGGATCATAACCACTGAGAAAAATGGAGTTCGTTAGTAGTATTTATTTAGTAATATTTATTCTTTACCCCTAAGAAAAATCCTGTTTGAAACTCTAAGGACCCACTGAAAAGTAAACTTGTGTCACATGGGGTTGAGTGTTCATTCCAAATAATGATCATTATATGATTCTAGAATATTACTTGTTATTTTTGTGGCCTTGGCAATTAGTGTACCTCATTTAAAATATTGATTTTTCCTTTTGGCTGAGTTTCCCTACAACACTGGAACAGTTGTCTTTAAAATGATGGTCTCTCAGGCAAAATAAATTAAGTCTTGGAAATATGTCAAGACTTTTAACTGAAGATGAAGTTTCAAAACAGTCTATGTGCAAAAAATGAATCTCACTTTCCCCCTTCAACTCATCTTTCTACCTACTGCTTCTCTGGTGTTTCTGTAAATCAAACATATGCTCTCCTTCTTTCTTTCTGACTGGAAGACTTCCAAAGTTTGGGGGGAAGTCTTACAGGAAACCCTTCCAAAACATATGTAGGACTTGTTCTTCCTGTGCAGATAAAACCCTCAGATGTGTTTAAATTCAGACTATCTGAAACTGGAAAGCTTTAGTATTTGGTTTGGGGCACTTTTTAATTAAAAGGTAGAATTTTGATGGATATTTTTCATATTATAATTTGCATCAAGGATTTTGCTTCACTGTACATATTTCTTTCAGTAAGTTCCAGATGTGCTAATCATTTGAGATTTATCTTAGTTTAAATGTTTCTTTGATTCTGAGGCTTCCTTATCAGATTGTCAAATGGAAATCAGTGCAGTATATGCCTTTCATGAAGTTTTCTGTGTGGCTTTGATTTGAAAACATCTGTCTTTTGAGTTAAAAAATTAATCCAGAAGAAAAGACCTATATGTATAAGATATGATTTAAATCCTTTCCCAGATATAGGCTTAGATTTTTGAGGTGTCCTGGAGTCTAATTGCATGTTTCATGAATCTAATTTTTTTTTGTGTGACTATTGATATACCATATAAATTGAATCTTAGAATAATGCCAATTCATAGAATCATAATTTTATAGAAGGGCAATATCACAAGTTAATTGAGCAATGACTAAAGTGATTAGCTGTAATTAACTTCACATTTCTTTCTTGTTTTCCTCCTTCAGGGAGCATACATTGGACTCCTGGTCTTTTATTACTAACATTATTAAAGTATACATTCTTTCACTTATTCCCTGGGAAAGTCAACCCAGCCTGTTTAGCGGAAATTTCTTTTTGGGTATCAAGGAGCAGGAATGAGCAAAAGCAATCAAGYCAGCAATGTATCATCAACAATATTCCTATTGTTACTAAGTGTGTTACTAAGAGAAGCTGCTGAACTTAGTGTGTTGTTTGGTGGTTTCATGTTTTGCACGTACTATCGTTATTATTAAACCTTCCCTTGTTTCTAGGCTACATTGAAATCCTGCTTAACAAGGAGACACACAGAGGTAGGTGATTATCAGCATTAGGACCTGACTAACACATGCTGACTTCGAGTTTACATCACACCTTTTACACTATTCTGCCATGTATTGGGAAATGCCCTGATTGCAATGAGACAAACATAGAAACTAATACTATCAAATCAGATAGTAGTTTTTAATCCAAAGGGGTATACAGATGCTGTCAGGGGTGCTAAAGGTGTGGCTAGCATCCTGTGTGCGTTCAAAATGGGCTTTAAGAATARTGTTAACATAACCAAAAATGGAGGCATTGGGAGAATGGTGAGCAATTCAAAGTATGGGTTTCTGTTTCTTTTCTTCTCCCCACAGACTCATTACTCCCTGACTTCCACAGAAGGTGAGTACTATAGATCCCACTCTTTCAGTTACAATGCTAAAAAAAACAATCAGTGAAATTAAAGTCAGTACTCCTAAGAAGGGTAAATATTAACTTCCCAGCTTTCCCAGGAGATATTAAATCTTCRTATGCCATAAGCCTAATTAAATTACCATGCAAAAAGTTATTTTTGTTAGGCATGTGACCCATGAAGTATGAAGTTTTTTTGCATAAATGTAGCTGAGGATTGACCTGCATTCAGAAGGTCCAGTAGTGCTCAGGAGGTAGGAAGCATAATTTTTATTTTCATGCCACTATATGACGTGCGACATCTGAGAATATGTACCGTGAAATCAAAAGGCACATATATAAAACATGATAAAAAACAGATTATTCAGGATTGAATTGAGRTTTTACTCAATGAAGGCAAGAAATTAAAGGTTTAGAAAATAAGATTTAATGAGCAAGCAGACATTTCAATCAATGCCAAAATATTCATCCTYGTATATACAGAGTGAGAAAATTCACATATATATTTATTTATAAAAGAAAACAAAAATATTTCTAAGTATTTTATAAATATCTAAAATCCAAGAAGTTAAAAATCCGTACTTTCTTATATGATATACAATATATTGAGTTGCACATATATGTGAGGAATGTGAATTTTGTCTGTTCTATTTAACATTTCATAAGAAAAATTAAATTCTTGACTCCTTATGGCTGCATTTGTGATCTAGATTCCTGAACTGAATTCCTGGTCTGAAGAATTCAAGATGTAAATAAGTAGGCATGACAGTGAAAAGAATTATAACAAAGTAAGTCAGATCTGCTAAAATATGCTTCGAGTAGGTAGATCAGAACTACCAGAATGAAAAAAAGTGGCCCCTACTCCTAAATAATAATTAAAAAAGGCTTCAGAAGAGTGTGTTTATTCTACTGAAAAAATACTGTTATTAGTGCTCCTAGAATCAGAATAGGGTGGTAACATCTTCCCACAACAGATTTTCTCACCTATCTCTTTGTTGTTAGGATGCAAATGTTTGAACACTGTCACTGATCTAGAAAAACCACTAACCTTTTTTCCCCCAAAATTACTCTTTTCAAAAAATTTTATATTTAAGAAAAGCCAAAAGTAATTAGCACAAAACAATTATTTATCTCTTTGATGATGTAAAAGGTGTTTGGCCATATTGATGAAAATGAATTCCTTGGGATGCTGTGATCTTCATAACTTCTCCATTTAGAGTATCATCTTCAATTATTGTTATCAATCCCTCAGCAATTATTGATGGGCTGAAAAAAAAAGTTATTTCAGGCTCATGATATAATAGAACAAGTAAAAAGGACGAGAAACTCAATGTAAATCTATATATCTGAAAATTTTAAAAATTGGCATTTGAGCAAATTTATTTTGAGGAAAGCAGAGGTGGTATGAGTGTTTCAGGAGAGATATTTATTCTCCTCAATCAGGACATACATCTAAAGTGGCTACTTTGCAAATCATCATTTGTTTGCTCTAGCTTCTGATAAATGCCTGTGGACATCCAGCTGCCACTGGGCCTCCTATCAAAGTCTTCCCTGCCAGGGAAATGGACAGAAGTAATCCTTACACAATCCTCTGCAGCTCTTTACTGTTGAGTTATCCTGTTTCTGTAGCAGAGCTGACATACAAATTAGCATAAAGGATAGTTTCGCATGCAGTTTACTGTGGTCAATAGGTGCAAAATATTTTACGTAAAGAAAAGTATGGGTTAAACAACACAATCATACAATTTCCTTTGTGCAGAAGTATCTTAGAAGCTAATTGTTAGAAACTAAGAAAATGTTAAAAAATATCACTTTATGCTTGTCTTGTTCTCACAGTCTGTCCAAGCTGTCTGCTTTTGGCCTTTTCTGGCAATACTACAATGGGCCAGGTAACTCTGATCTGATCYGTGGTGATTGCTATTGTGCTCTTAATCCAGTTTTGTCAGTTCTTGGTCTGATTTCTATCTTGGTTCACTTGAAAATTTTGTGAAAATTCAGTGCCAATTATATACACTGTATCTCACAACACGTTTGATTAAACAAATTCATGAGGGAAAACCAAGGTCTATTTAAAACTAAAATCACTATATTTAACTTGCGAATTTGATTTGGACTTTGCTGGGAAATGGAAATGCAAAAAGGGATATATCACTGTGCAGATGGGCAGATGTTGCTCTTAAAATAGCCTTAGATAGCTGCCATTTTTTCTTTGTATACAAGATAACACATTTGGTAGTCTTTTATCTGAGGCATCATTTCCCTTTTATTTTAATTTTACTGAGAGTGTGCCTTTGTTCCCCATCAAGAAAGTGCAAAACCCCCACTGTATCTAACTTGACTTACTCCAACACGCCATAGAACTGCATCATATTTTTTATCTCATCCTTATACGAATAGTATTGTCCCATATTCTCTTCTTTATCTATTGACTGAAGAATCGGTGTGTTGACAAATCCTGGACAAATTGTGTTGAGTCTCACACCGTAATTATCCATATTAGCAGCTAACTAGAAAAGAGAAAGGGTTATGCATTTGTCATCAACATTTTAAGACAGTATTTTGTAAGCAAGTTTTCAAAGAATGAGATTTACCACAAAGTACTTTTCAGCCCTGCTTAGTAAGGAGATTTTGTTACTACCAATTGTTTTACCAACTAAGTTTGAAGCACATTTTCTCTAGTAATCATACTAGATTACTAGAAAAAAMCCCACATTTCTTTTGTTAGGAGAACAATTCTACAAGAAATCARAACTCTTTCCATGCAGCTGTTTGTTTCTAATATTTTTTGTTCTTAGTGCTCTTAGCATGTCATTAACAGTATTCTATGGTGATGATATAACTCTTGTAAGCAAAAACAAGAAAAAATTCTCCTAAATGTACGCTTCCAATCTTATAGGAGCTTTTTTATTTAAAAGAAAACTCTGAAATAAATAAAATTATCTTTAAGATACTGTGTTTACCTTCCTCACATCAACAGAAGTACGATACATTCTCTATTCCTACAACTGTAATGCTAAACCTTTCTGGTTGCTCTGTTGTCCCTGCCAAGGTATGAATCTATCACTGAGCATCTCCACTGGAAAGTCCCTGTGAACTGAYTTTTTTTTCAGGAAGCAGCTCAGGAACATGATGAAAGCAAGAAGCACAAGTTGTTTTGGGAGAGGTCGGACTCCTTGCTTGTGGTTCTACCAACGTGCGTGTGTGGCAAAGAAGTCTGATCGACATCCAGGTATGTGTCAAATGCTGGATGAACTTCCTTAGCAGTAGCACAGAACTGATGAACTATACATGATATACCCAAGAATAACCATAACTGCTAAACACTGTGTTCTACTYATTTTAACACTTAACAGGGCTCCTTTCAGGTATTATATAAGTCACATCATTTTCATGGTGTGGTAGCCTGCCCTTTTGGTCTGGGGGAGACAAGAAACTGAAGTCCTAGATAAAAGGTGTCAGACCTGCCCATCATCAGGCTATGCTGCCTTTTCGGGTAAATACCGTAGCTCACTACGTTTATTATTCTTTTTTTCCTGGGCATTCTTGTGTTCCTTAAAGACAGCATTTCCTCTAATTTACTTTTGCTCTTAGATGATGATATTTTTATTTATAACGAGAAAACAAAAATGTAAAACTAGGTGTCATGTTCTTGATGTGTTTAATATGGTACATGCAACATTTATCCATACTATTCCCTTTATGTTAATCTGAAAAATGACTTATTTGTGTGGGGATGGGTGTATAAAACATGCATTGAGTGTTCAAAGTATAATTTCAGGTGATTAATTCTGGAAATCAGTTTGGAAATCTTATGTGAATAGACTATCTTTAAGATGAATCTATTAAAGTGTAATCGTATTTTCTCCCTCCAAGTTATTTTATTACAGCGCTTGTTCAATTTAATCAGCAAGTTTTGGAGTCAGAGGCTGAGACTTATGATATGGTCATCTTACATGCCCCATCCTGAACGTGTCATTTTGCATCTTCAGTGTATTAAGAGTCRGTAAGAATAAATAATGATGTGTTCAAGTCACTTCTGTACACTTCAGTGCCTATTTATCATAAAAAAAGTCATCAACCTAGCTTAGAAATAAGGAAAGCAAAATGTTAAATGACTGGGACGGGGTTCTGAAAAAATATTTTTAAAACTCGGATTAGAATTTGGCCTTTGGACCCCTCCCACTGTCCTTAGATTACTTTGCAACATCTTTCTTCCATGCTCCCCAAACCTCAAATCAGTCATAAACACATAGATGCTGTACTTATTCCATCTCTGGATTCCCTTTGTGAAAGGAGGGAACCTCCACTGCTTCACACACTTTGTTTTCTTTCAGAAAATTAGTTCCAGTTGTGTGGCTATAGAGAAGGAACATGAAAAGCTTAAGCATGTTTCCAAGGAGCTGCTGACACCCTTTTGGAAAATGCATACTTACTGCTATGGACCGTGTGAATCCAATTATGCCATGCTTTGTAGCACAGTACACAGGCTGGAATGCAGCAGGCATGAGTCCTTTAAAATAAAAAGGTAGCTGAATGAAGATGTCGAATATTCCTAATTTATGATCACCTTAAACAAACATATAGGTCTATAGTGTAAAAATATTTGTGATAGAGGTGCAACAAAATGGATTAGTAAAAATTTGTAAATTATATTTTGTAATCTGGGATAGGCTAGGAAAAAATATTAGATGGATAAAAATGTACAGGCAAAAGAAGAATAATAAAAAAGCATAACTTTTAAAAGGAAAAGTTGTATCTATGAAGCATGACAAAAGAGAGGACACAATCTGGAAGAAAACACTCAAGAATGAGATTTTTGAGGCATCTTCTATGAATCAGTAAAGTATTTAAAGATATTGAGGAGCAAAGTATTTTAGACAGGTTTTGATATCTGACGTGTGAACTGGACACCTGCAATCATTTACAGTGTGTTCAGGGGGGAAGTGTGGGAGTAGGAGAAGCAAAATAAAAATTTTCTGCTCACACTGTAAACCTTTATGGTCTGAGTGGGAGAGCACAGAATTGTTATTTATAGTAGAGAAAGAAGAGAGAACAGAGGTTTTGGAAGAAAACTAAGAACTTAATTCTGGTAGGACTGAGTTGATGGCAAAAAGCTAGTCAAGAATAAATGACAGGCCATGAGTGCATATTCATTTCTGCCAATTATGCCAAAAATTTCTACTATAAAATGAAAGCTGAACTGGACCACATGGATGCTGTAATTCCACCCGAAAATTAAGCCCTTATGAACAGCAAACTTCAGCCTGTCCAAAAGTTAGAGGATAAAATGTTTTCCTGCATGTGCTATTGTAAAACTGTATAGTAAATTTAATGCCTTAATGTTTGATTCTAATGGAAGTCATCCCAATAAATAGCTCACATATATTTTTTTCATTTTTCATACTTCAGATCTTAAAGTGATCCATTCAAGAAGGGATGTGATTTATCTCAGTGGAGATGAAAAATTCACTACCTAGCTCTAAGTAYGGATTTGCCAGAAAAATTGTATATGCCAGACTTACATGGGCTCTTTGCTCAGGAATCTATTTTGTCTGAAGGAAAAAACTTTCCAAGACAGCACAAAGCTCTAATTACCGACCTGACAGCTTCAAGGTTTTATCTTGATTTAAATGCTACCTTGGTGATCCTGTGAAAGCAGCACTCTTCAATACTGGGAAATGAAGAACTTAACCTATTGTCTGGTCATTCTTTTAAAATCGTATTTATTTGCTTAGCTCGGATTAATGTGTTATGATTCTGCTTAAGAACTTGGTTTATGAAATGGCTTTTGTACTGTCTCCTGTGAGTTGTGATCACAACACAGGCTTAATATTCCTCTGTTTGTTAACTTTTGATGATCACYATTCTTCAAAATATTGAAAACATTGGAATATTGGTACATTAGAAATAATACAAAATTATTTTTAAAAAAACTCTTGTACTTTTACATGCTTTAAATAAAGGAAATTCTAATCAGGCTGCTGCTAACAGAAATAAAACAGACAACATCTACTGGGAAACACAGAGAAGAATTTAGAGGTAATTTTATTTTTATTTTTTAACCATGGTAAGAAAAATTACCTTTTACTTGAGAGGGAAGAGAAACAAAGTCAAGAAATAAACAAAGGAAGGGCACAGCTCACAGTAATGAAGTGGAATAAGGTTCAAAGACTTACTTAAATGCCAAAGACAGCAGGAATAACCAGGCAGGAAGAGAGGAACAAATAGCTTTTTTTTTTTTGAAAACCAGTTCTTTCCTAATTGAAATTATTATTTTTGCTGAAGTGGAGAACCAAGAAAAAGTCATCTCGCTTTCAGACAAAGCATCTAAGACTAGTCCTAGCATCCCTCACATAATACAGTAACAGTCCTGTCTCACTTTTGTTCTCGAGTCCAGTGCTCAGAATCACCACRTGGGCTTTCCAGCTCTGAGCCACTTCCCTGCCCTGGGAAGAGCTGGACCTGCGTTAGTGGTGTGTCCCAGGGACTCTCCTAGCAAGTATTTTCTGATGAACCACTGTGCCATATTGAGTCTGCTCTGCCTGCATATTTATTCAACCAGTGAGCAGAGATGGGTTCATAACATATTAGTTAGGGCATTCATTTGTTAGAACATCTGGATTCTATTTSCTGCTTCCATGAATATTTAATTATCTTATGCAAAGAAGAACGGCAGTGAAACAGACTAGAGGACATTATGCACAAAATAATGGGGGGAAGAGGAGGAGGGTGTTCAAACAGACGGTGATGGATCAGTGTACTTCTGAAAAGTGATACATTTGGGTTTTAACCTCTCTTAGAAGCGGGGGGGCAGCTATGGCTAGAGTTTTCTCTCTGTGGATGTTGCTCCATGGTGAATTGCAAATGACTTCGTGATGACTCAAGACGCTCTTTGGTTTACCAAAACCAGTTCAAGCACACCAACAATAATCCTGTGCTCCAGTGTTAACTGCTCTGTTTTATTTTTCTCAGTTCCTGGCAGGCTGAGAGAGATRGCTCTTGCCCTTATACTCTACTCTCCTTGTTAGACTGTTGAGATCAATCTACCATTGCAGACATGGTGCCAGGCATCTCACTACAACTCCCTATTTATCATGGACAATAATTTCAATAACCACATCTTGAGAAATTAGTACTGGATGTGGAGAATTCCATCAACAAGTTTGAATCATATCAGTAAGCTTTGCTGAAACCAGTATTTCCTTTCATTCCACTTTGATGGAACAAAGAACCTTGAGGAAAACAGAATTAAGCATTTTTCCCCAGTTACGCTCTCTGAACCTGTTGCCCTCAGGGATTTGAGTAAGCCCCTTTCTTTGAATAAGATTTATTAGCCATTTTAGTTTTAAGTTGGACTTTGGCCTTTCTGATTTTCTCTCTGCATACTCCCGTGATATCATTGTAGTCTTCCTGAGTATCAAAACAAAGGTGAAACAGAAATCCTAGCAAAAATTCTAAGCTGTGCCATTTCTATGATTTTTTTTACAGTGAACTGAAGTCTGAAGGGAATAGCTTCTAATTTTTTTAACCTCAATCTGGCAGATTCTGCTCAGCATTTTTCTTTTCACAAAGGGGAGGGACCAGAAGCTCTGTCATGATGCTGAACTGAAGGCCCCAGTTGTACAGCCATTGRCACTTCTGCTCCCCTGTGTCACTGTGATAGAGTCCTTGCTCAGTGATGTAAGCATAGGCTTTGTTCTCCTAATACATATAGGAACTGGTCCTAAAAAAGCTTGTTTGCTGTGACTGGTACTTTAAGCATTTCTTGTGACTGAAGCTTTCAATAAAGGGAAGACAAACCAGCCGCTTGCAGAATCTGAGTGCTTGAAGTTGAGTGCAATCAAACCATGGACCTGGCTGTAGAGCAGAATGGTTTCCAGATTCACTGCATATTGAACAGCCTCTCAAAAAAAGTAGCATGCTACTATGCTAAAAAATTCTAACATTTTTTAAGCCCTCTGTGAATACTTTGGCTTTTTTTTTTGTCTGCTAGAATACGGACAGATACAAATTCAGTTTCACAGAATACCTTCTTAAAAATACAAAAGCTATCAAAACAAAAGTGTATGCCTATACTTGAATTCCTTTTGCTCTTTATTTGCGAAAAGCGTACAGGTATCAGCCACCACAAGGTAAAAGACCATGTTAAATTTAATAATTTAAACAGCCTCTTGAGTTAAATTTAGTTTTGTATGCTTTCTCTGTTGCCTGTAACTATTCCATTAAATGCAATTAAAGGTACCATGTATAGCTTTCTACAGAAGAAATTTTAGAACATTTTGTTCCTTGAATTTGAAATTAAGTCTATTCCAATGCAAAAACCTGCAGTAATTGGAATTATATTTTATGGAACCAAGTTCAAAGTAAAACACATTTCTCATTATCGCAGTTTAGCGGAATAACTTCTTCTTGGTATGAATGCACAAATCCAATAAAATTGAATTTTATAGCTTTGAGACATAGTTGAGTGCTTGCTGCATGTGCTCACGTATTTCTCTCCCTCCCTTACTTAGTCCTGTCATGTGGAGAGACTAAAGAAAGGAAGACTCAGTACTGGATAGACGGGGTGGATGCTTTGGCTTTAATCCAGCTGAATGAACACTTTTAAGCATCCACTTCATAGAAATCATTTAAGTAGTTCTGTTGGTGTTTGGAAACATAAAACTGTAAGGCTTGATTCTGTCCCTAGTCCAAATCATTGGCAAAATTCCCATGGTGATGTTCTGGCAGTTCATTAATGTGCAAAGGAAATATTATTGAATGTTACATAAGCACTGCATACAACTCTTCTTGTTGCTCAGAAAGACATAGGAAGATTTGCTRTCTGTATCTTATAGAGAGCTTGGACAGTGGGGATCAAAACCACTCAGAAGTTTAATGATCAACAGAAGCTAGCTCTAAGAAAACACTTGAAGGGGATGTTAAGCAAGCCAATGGAAATTTGCYTTTCATATATGGAAAATACTGCAGGACTTAGACCTTCAGACTGGAAAGAAGAATTACAGTCACAAAGCACAAAGAGTAGTAAATAAATAAGCAATAAAATTTAGTATTTGTTAGCTTTTAAAGTGTGTTTTTCCTTATGACCTTGGAAACAATTGCTAAATACAAGCCATGTAAAACCAAACAAAGCAAAGAAACTTTGTTTTGACAGATATTCGCAATCACCACGGCCCAATATTAATATTAAAATATTAAGTAAGTAAAACCAAACTTAAATCAAATAATTAAAACAGCACTCACTAGCTCTTAACAAACTGAACAGCTAAGCTTTTAGGTCTTAGAAACAAAATCATTTTGTGTTCACTTGAGACTAGTTAGAAAAGCCTTCAAACTACTCGCTACCTCTACCTTTTCTCAAGCACTGCACGGGCATCAGTGTTTCTGTGAAAATGTTTAATCTTTTACTTGTGTTGATGAACTCTTGCACTGCAACAGCAGTTTCCTTCGAGTTAATTTGGACCCAATACAATGTCCATTTCAGCCTATAGAGATAAACTTACTGGTGTCAGCAGGCAATGTGTTAAGCAGTATGACAAATGCCGACCTAAAKGTACATGGAGTCTTTTGATAAAGAACCTCTCACCCATTTGACAGACGTGCATGTATTAAGTCAGATCTTCAAGATCCATATGCACTATCTCAATAGGATGAACTGCACTTTTTATCACAAAAGCTAAGGTTTATAGGAAAACTTAAAAATGCACAGACCATCCACACCTATGCACAATCAGTTAGCTATAACCAGTGCTGTCTTAACTGGCTTTTCATTGTTAAAACACAGGAATATCCTGGAATGAAATTACTATAATTTGGTAATGTGCAGAGATTAAAAAAAAACCCTCTGACAATCTGAGTGTAAGGTAGCATATGTATTATTTTTCACTGACAGTCTGACAGTAGAAAGAGAGAACAACCTCTCCAAACAAAAAAGAGAGAATGTAAGTACTTCCCCACAAATTGAGGAAGGTTGTCACATGACTTCATTCTCCATGTACAGTTTCCCCTTCACCTGTGCTTTTTTTGCTGTGAGCCCAGTTACTACAACATTGAGTATATCTACAGGAAATGGTGCAGAATTCTGCCTCAGAACTGGGCAGTATTACCCCCAACGGACTTAGAATCCTTAGAATTCTATTTTTATGCCAATAAATTGAAATACAGTGATAGCATAGATAAATAGTGAGCAAAGAAAGCATTTGCTTAAGCTTGGTGAAATATGAGTGTTAATTTTATGACTTCTCAAGTACAGGTAGATCACATCTGAAAGGACTTGGAACATAGAGTGGGTGTGTGACAATCTTTGTTCATAAAGTAGGTATACTCTAGTCTTAGATATTCCTACATTTGTGTTCCTCTGGAGTTGAATGGAGGAATTGATGTCAGGCTCAAGATTTTAAATACAAGACTGATACATTAGGAAAATTGCTGGTTTTTTCCTATTGAATTTTGTTTAAAAAAGCAAATGAAATTTGTGGTCATCTGATATTCCTTCTGTTGCTGTGATGAAAACCAGTTCAAAATAGTTCTAAACTGGGAAGGGCCGCAAAAAGAAGAAAAAGTAAGGCTGATCAGTATGATTCATTTACTGAAGAAGAAAACCCAACAGAAACTGTTTATGCAGAAAATTTTCTCACCTGCCAAGGATGACATGTTAATGATTACTCCTCCATCACCTCCATTTCCTTTTCTCATGTATTCTAGGCCAAGGTAGGTTCCTCTGATCACAGATGTCTGGTATAGAGAGGAAGAGTATTGAAGATACTCAAAGATTATTTGAAACTATTAAACATATTTTGCTGAATTATCAATGGTATTCAAAATATCTATTGTGCTTCTACAAACTGAAACTTGCTTTTATTGTGGTGCTTGGAACCTGTATTTCTTCACCAGTGATCTTATTTACACTTTGAAGATTTTAAACACAGAGACACTCCACTGTATTGCAACTCAATAACTTCAGAAGCACAATTGCAATAGGTAGAAATAATAGCAGTTTACTTATTTCTCTTAAAAAGATATAAATAAACAAACTAAAATATTGAAATGTGAAATAAAAGCTGTGAAGGAAATGAAATAAAGAGTAAATAAATAATTTATAGATTAAACACCTTATCTAAAAATATAAGTGGCAGACAAACTGATCTAAATCCCATAATTTTTATTGAGACACCCTGTTCTATACTTTAAAAAATGTACTGACTGTATCTGAAGATAAAATTAACACTCAAAACTGCATTTGGTTCAAGTCAAAAGAAATTCACACTTTTTAGGATTAAGTACCATGATATATTTCTGGTTCCAGGATATTAAAAGTGTGTATTATTTTCTGACTAAAGTTACAGGAGTTTTACCACTCCTCTCAAATGGAAGTTAGACCACACAGGCAAATACAGAGGAGGTAAAAAAGGCATTCTAAGAGATGCAAGATGTTGTTAGCCTAATATAAGCTGTAATTTTCACAAATATGTTTTTTTTTTTAAAGAATGAACTTTGAGGAAAAAAATCTTCTGAGAACTGCATCGTCTTGATTCCTTAAAATCTGTTTTTGAACTCTACTGCAGTCAGAAATTCTGCAGAGATTCCTCTCACYGAGCTTCAGACTTTTAAACTGAGATATCCAAAGACACACCAAGCCTGGGGCTACCAGCCTCCTGGGTGAATCATGAGAGAGACTTTCTCCCAGAAAGTCACTTTACCTGAGAGGGAAACAAATAGTAAGAAAAAGGCAGCAGACAAGGCTCCTGGTGGAAGATAATAACTTTAGAGAAATGTTCCAGTATTACTTTATTAGTGGTGAGTTTCATAATTATTTACCAATTGTTTTAAATGTCTCTGTAATAATTTTGTATTTGCTTTGCAATTTCTACTTAAAATGGACAAATGCATTGAGACACACTTTTAGTCTTATGGAAATATTATTTCAACTTTTAAATGAGAACTTTGTTTGTACTTTATGGCTGTTTAGTGCTATTTATTCACCCAAATAAATTAAGATGTTCAAAAGATGAAGCGCGCATGATTATTTCGCTATTTTTGACCAGAGACAGTCTGCAGAATAATGGAGACAGAAATTTCCCATACAAAAAATCACAGAGAAAAGTCTGTATGTGCCTAAAACCTAACAGATAGTGACTAAAGAAACTGGGGGGAAAAAAAGAAGAGCCTTTAAACATTATCTATTTTCCTGCTACTATCTAAATTCCCAAAGACAATTGGAATAATCTTGAGATGGGTATTACATTTCATTTTCATTAGCTGATATTTTTAGACATGCATGTTGTAAAGTAGTACTTCTGATTCAACTTCAGTTATCCTTCACAATTTTCGGTTTTAATAGGAATCAGATTTGGAAGAGTGCATGTCCTGCTTTATTAATAGCATTTGTTCATTTTTCAAGTAACGTGAGGCTGCCCATTGATGGAGATAAAACAACCTGAGACCTCATTACCAAGTTTGCTTTGGAATCTTGATAATGAATCAACTTTTCTCATTTTCTACAGTTCCAGCACTTAATGAGGTATTTTCACTAATAATAGATTTTCAGAATACCTATTTCCTGGAATTGTGTAAAACCACACAAAATGAGAATATTTCAAAACTCTGAAATAATATTTTAAATTTTTCTTAGAGAAAAAATCCCATAAATAGATTTTTTTTGTTTGTTTCTTTCCTGGAAATTCTTGTTTAAGCTAACATTTAAAAAAAAAAATTGATTAATTTAAAAAAGATGCTGTTGATTAAATGCTTTAACAGAAGCTTTCCAAAGAATTGTCTTCAGTGTCTTGACACATACCAAACTAAATCTGATTTCTCTTGCATGTCCTGGAAAGTAGCAGAGCCCTTGTAAAGGTTAATCTATTACTGTTTAATGTTGATTGCCACATGTAAGTTTGATTTATTAAAAMCAAGGTTGTTAATGCCCAGTAGTGTTACTATAAGGTATGGTTATTCTGAACATAAACTTATTGGCACCTCAACTGAAATTAAATTTGGACTTAAGAGTGGGGTGTGTTTTTTAATATATATATGTATGGTAGGCTGTACAGAGGATATTTTAGGAAGAAAGGGGTTAATGCTGTCTTTGGAGAGCAGGTGCAGGTCCTGTCATGCCCTGGAGCAGTGGCTCAGCCTGCTGAGCAGAAAAAGAAAATTCCACTTAGGATGATTAGAGGAAATAAATCAGGAAGGAAGAAGGAAGCAGCTTGGGGCTCCTTTAAGGCTTTTCCATTCCTTCTAATTCAGAGATAATAGACCTAGATGAGTCCTTGGCCAAACCACAATTATAAACCAAGAAAAAATTGGGTAGCTTGGCTGTCCAATCAAAATTACTGTATTATTCTTTCTCTCTCTCTGGAATCCATTAACTTAGTATTTCTTCAAGTGGCTGGAGACATGTTCTCCTTTACATAAAGGTATTGTCAGAGGTGGTCTTCAAGATAAATGCAGACTTCCATTTGGATATTGCCCCTTACGCCTGCTACAGCCTTGTAAACCTTACCTGTGATCCTCGCAAGAACCTCACTGAATGTGGCCGATCTTGRGTGAAATGGCTATTTATGATGTTTGGGCTGATAAAATAAAGGATTATTCTGCAGATAAACTCTGAACCACATACCCAGGGTGAGAAGAATCTATCTGTCTGCACACACAGCAGACGACACTTTTCATCTAAAGTATTGTGTGATGGATTTCCCATTCTCTTGCAAGAATCCACCTCTCTCCAATCCTCTTAAAATTTATGTGTTTTCTGAACCCAGTTTTTTTGGTTTTAGATTATGATGAAAATGTCTGTAATTTCCTTTCAATTAAATGAAAGAAACTAAAGGTCTTTTCAGATTGTGCAGTTCCCCAATTGTACTTTTAAGACTAATAATTTAATCCTATGTTCTTAACCAACAATAATTCATAGATTACCTATTAAATAAAAATTCTGGGAAAGTTAAATTTAAAGTTACTTAATAAAAAAAAGTCTGACTCAGCTTAAGATGAAAATATGCTGGGAGACTTTGTACAAGAGAGCATTTTAGAGTTGAATTTTTTACAGTTCCTTTGTTTACAACTGCATTTGGCTGAAGGGATGTTGTTCATAAACATGTCAAGAACAAAGAATATCAAAGTAGTCAGCTTTGTAACTAAATGTAGGTAAATCAAAAATTGGTACAGCTGACTCTTACAATTTTTTTTTTTTTTTTTGGTCCTGGCTATGGAAACCTAGTATCATTAAAGTCAGAAAATAATCTAAATTACTGTCCTTCTAGATGTTGAAAAACATGTGATCTCAGTAACACTGCTGTTTATTTTCTTATCAAAATACAGAGTTTTACCACAGCATATAATAAAGATGTGCCATCAAGGTACAATGGATGTCTGAGTGTGCTCTCAAGGGAGGCAATTTTACTTTTCAACTGCCAGCAGAAAGTTTAGGATTCTTTCAAATAAAGTTATAGTGGTGAGTGTGGGAATATCTCCTAGCATTAGTTTACATAAATTACAGATTTAAATTAGAGGAGATCAGACATGCTGAATGAAGTATCATACAGTAATGAACCCAAAATGATATCTGACAGTATGGTAAACATTGCAACATAATTGTGCAAATACTCAAAATATTTGCAGTTGCTTTTGAGAATAACATATCAGTAATCAGTAACTAATGTAATGATTTCTTAAATGGCTATTTAGTTGCCAGTGTCAAAATCAGAAATATAACTTACAAAACTTTTGATTCTTCACATTTCTATGTGCCCTTTGACTGTATAGTTTTAATTCCATCATTCTAAAAGAAATCATATGTTGAAACTCTTATTCTAATTAGACTCAGCGTCTTCAGTAGAGCACTAATTAATTTTTTTCCWCCTTTAGGAACAAATGTCAGCCAGTGTGTATAATGTTCTTGTATTCCAACATTACACCTGTAAGTCAGTTTTCATCCTTTGTGTTTCATTTTAGATTTATCTATTAAAAAAAAAAAAAAAGTGTTTTTTGGTGATGGTGCCCAGGACATCATTAAATCATCATCCTTTTTAAGTGACAATTGCTTTGAAAGTAACTTAGTACATGGTGCTTTTTTTCTAGTGTTTCAGGGCAGCTGTTCCAACCAACATAGTTTCTCACATCTATTTTAAAAGGTTTCCCTTTGCCAGCTCTTGTCTGATACATATGGTATTTCATGCTGAGAAAACAGCTCAGCATCTTCAGTGCTGAAGACGAGCACTATGTTGCTATCACGGTGACATGATAATATGAATTCCTTTGAGAAAACAAAATAGTAATCAGTCCTGACATTTTATGTAGGTTCCTGAACTAATATAGTTCAGGGATAGGGATACAGAACAAAAATGAAAGAGCCACTGACTTGTGGTTTCATAAAGCAGGTTAGCACAGAGCTGGAATTTGACCCAAGATCATTTGCCTTTCATACAGTGATGTTGTAAATTGATGGCTATCTATAAGGAAACATTTAAAAGTACTTTGTGAACTGTGGAAGATGAACTTCAAAAGTCTGAAACTAAGTGCTGCTTGTGTTATCCATGGAAAATTTTAGCATTTTGCTGTTGGACAGGAAGGTGGGACTAATTTTTTTTAATGTAGATTTTCTAGGACGTAGACAAGCTGGAGCAAGTGTGCAAGTCCCATGGCATTCCTGTGTATGGGTTAGTTTGATTGCTATATGAAATGAAATTAAAGGCTCTTGAGTATGAATTTCCAGCTCAAACTGTGGAAAACAAGAAGTCTAGAGAGGAAGAYGCAGAAAGGAGAAAGGAATATATAGCAGGATTTGATAATTTGCTTCAAGTCAATAGCTTTTTTAAAAGGTGGGAATCAAACACTATGTTTCAGATTTTTATGGTGCAGAAAAGCAAAGGTTTTGAACTATGAACAGAAGACCAGTAAGTAGCTGGTGTTATGTTCTTAGTCCAAAACTTTTCCTTTTCATTATACTTCAACATTGGTTACTGTAAAAATACATTAAAACCATAAGCTAAAAAATTCATTGACTTACTGTGCTATTAAGGTAAGTCACTGTGTCCTTCCTAGTACAATATAAACAGCAAAAATAATTATACCTATAGGCTTCTTTATGTACTTTGTGGTTTGATCCCTGTCCTACTAATTTCAAGGTAAGTGTCACTTCTCACTTTTTGGCCGCATCTCTCTCTAGACACTTGGTCCTCTGACATCAAATTATGCTGAAGAGTAGGCAAGTAAGCCATTGAGGTAGCCACTGGTTGTCAGTAAACCAGTCACTTATGCCATTTTATCTACTACAGACAGCACTGTTTGTTTTGGTTTGTTTCTCTGCTGGTGGCACTGAGAAACGGTGCTTGCCTTTGTACTGTGGGACCTGGTGGCTATTTCCAGCTGCTGAATCCAGCTATGTGTCCAGGTTACATTACTTTGGGATGAAAGTTCAGTCCTTGTCATTTCTCCTGGTGCACCAGGAAAGGCCAGCAAGGTGTATGGACCAGAAGAAGGTTGCAGCATACCCTCTTTTATGGCTTGGACAATGGAACAGCCTTGTGATGATCATGAAGTCTTTGTCACAAAAATAAATTCAATTAATGACTTCTGGTGTTTGCTCAGTTACCCTTCTGGTTTCTGCTGAAACATTCATCAGCCTTCTGAGGAACAGATCCTTACTGATAAGCAAACATGGATTTTGCAAGGTTTGGTAGTTGCTGGAATATGTATTTCACCATGAGCTATATTGAAAGAAGTCACACATAAATATACAGTGGTACATTATCTTCTATGTAGTTCCAATATCAGTGTTTTGCAGGGACAAAGCATGATGTTGGTAGACTTCATTTTAGTAAAGGACTTTTCTAAATTCATGGAAATCTGTTACTTCTGTCACTTATGAAAATAAATTGTGCAAACTCATGAAAAATGTAAAAATTTGGAATTTTTGCATATTTCTACATTTTGCCTAGTAATGAAGAATAAGATTGTCATGCACCTGAACAAACTTTATGTGTGCATTTGAATTCTACTTACTTCTGGGCAATGCTTAAATAATTGAATCCCACATGACTGAGGTCTTTTGATGCGCCCAGGTTCTGGCCTGCAATTTAAAGTTTTGCCAGAATGTGTTAAAATGTGCAAAATCATCACATAAACAGGAGATAGTTGTGATTTTGCTTTCAAATTTTTTCATAATTACATTTGGGGAATTGGTTTAAATATATATACAGAATTAACTTTTGCCATAATAAAATAATAAGGTGGTCAAAATGCCACATAAAATACTTCTAAAATTTTGATTCATAATCAAGGCACGGTAAAGCGTCAAGGTAATATTTAAAATGTAAGTGTAGGTGATACCAGTACTGCTACATTTAACTGTATACTGCAACCTACATCAGTTTTCAGAAACCTCTGACATGAACATAAAAAGAGAACCTACATATAATTTGGGGGATTGACTTTAGTATAAAATGTGCTAAGTGCATTTGTAAAGACAAAAGATACTGTAATTATAGTGGCCACTCTAATTATAGTGGTTCCAGAAAGCCCCATCAACACAATATAAAATTATTGAAGCTTCTTAGAACATCCAGTTGTGTTTAAATAACATATATGTTCAAGGCTCATAAAGACGTGGGCCCTTTTCTTGCTTCAGGGATTTGAAGAAAAAAAAAAAGTCAGATTATAAAATTTCAGGATCCCTTTGGCAAAAGTTTTTACAAATGCAATAAACACTGTCATGCTGGAGGACTGCAGGTAGGACCCTTAATAAGAATATATGTGCCATACACCCTTGTGCTATTCTGTGCACGAATATGTGTGTGTGACAGACACCTGAAACTACACTGGTAATATCTCTTTAAAATGGAATTCTTGTATGGTTGCCAAGTGCATTTTTTATGTGCCATAATAACAACAGTATACCCTTGTATGAGTATCACTAGTTGAAGCTGCTGTTGATCAAGCTAACATCAACCAAGTCAACACCACGACACTTGGAGTTTTGAAGTGAGGAATAGATGTTCCAGGCATTGCTGGAATACTTAACTAAAAAGGGTAATAGAAATATTAACAAAGTAATTAAAAGATGGTTGTTTAGCACAAGATGTAGCAAAATGATGGAAAGCACTGTAACAGAAATATCATTTTAGCAGTTAGTACTCCTTACACCCCCTCCCCAGCTTTATCAAGTTGTCTCTTCTTGCTCTCAGGAAACTGTAATGGATACAAGTAAGAACTGTGGTTTACTCCCCCTAGTCTCCTTCTAAATTAAGTCCAACTTTTGGAACCTTTTTCTTCATGATTTCTCAAGCAGTACAATCACAGAACTTCCTTACACTCCTTTAAAACCATTCCTGAAGACCAACCGGTTCTGTGAACTGTTTTAGCCGTAAAGAACACACCCCAGATGTGTTTGTTCTGATTTATCTTGCTCTGTACTGCTCTACTTCTGTACTTTGTACTTTAAACTGGGGCAGGGAACATTTGTTGTATCAATATATATATGATATCACTAAGACAATGACTGGCGTGTAGAGGGATTTTTCCCCTTTTAAAATAAAAAATATGCGTATAATGTGTATCACACTGTGTGGCTATAGCAACTATTCCTGTTATTAGGAATGATACAAAGAATACTTAAACTATCCTACAGAGGGAAATTGAGACATTTTAAAAACGTATTTCACGTATATTTTTCTCCTTTCTACAAGAAAAAATTTATTATTAACCAACCCATTGAAGATATTACATGTGTCAGCCATTTTTCTTCCATTGTTACAATTAAAAAAGCAAAAAGTACAAAGTGTTATCTCTTGTTTTACAGAAATTACAGTAACTAGATAGAAATGCTTCTATGGAACTATGGATATAAGTTGGTTAATTGACTACATGTTAGACAGGGAAAGAATAATCAAACCAGTAAGTGAGTGGAGATATTTGGGTCTTAGTGTGGCTTTGATTTAACCCACATAACTGTACTTCTACTCTGTTTGATTGTTTTAGATGTTCTTCCAGTCACCACCATGTATTTACAAAATTTTTCAATGTTCAGCTGTGTCTTAGGTCATTAGGACATTTATGGTGAACTCACCTATACAATAATATATAAACTGTATAACATTCCCATTAAAAAAAAAAAAAATAGGGCTGTAGGTTGATAGTTAAGCATGTAGGTTTCTAAGACTTGGATTTTAGATTTTCTGCTCATTGAGACAACTTACGGTCTGCTTCTGCTCAATTAATTCTAAAACCAAAAAAAATTAATAGAATCATGGAATTGTTTTGATTGGAAAAGATCTTTAAAATCATCAAATCCAACTGTTAACTCAGCACTGCCAAGTCTGCCACTGAACCACGACCCCGAGCACCACATCTATAGGCCTTTTAAATACCTCCAGGGATGGTGGCTCAACCACTTGCCTGGGCAGCCTGTTTCAAAGCTTGACAGCCCTTTTGGTGAAAAAACATTTTCTAAGATCCAATCTAAACCTCCTCCAGCACAATTTCTGACCATTTCCTCTTGTCCTATCACTTGTTACCTGGAAGGGGAGACTGACCCCCACCTCATTACAACCTTCTTTCGGATGATTGTAGAGAATGATAAAACTCGTCTGAGCCTCTTTTTCTCTAGGCTAAATACCCCCAGCTCCCTCAGCTACTCCTTTTAAGACCTTTCACTGGCTTTGTTGCCCTCTTCTAGGCATGCTCCAGCACCTCAATATCTTTCTTGTAGTGAGGGACTCAAACTGAACCTGAGATTTGAGGTGCAGTCTCACCGATGATGAGTACAGGGCGACAATCACTGCCCTGGTCCTGCTGGCCACACTGTTGCTGACACAAGACAGGGTGCCATCGGCCTTCTTGGCCACCTGGGCATGGCTGGTTCTCGTTCAGCTGCTGTCGACCAGCACCCCCAGGTTGTTTTCTAATGGGCACTTTCCAGCCGCTCTGCCCCGAGCCCGTAGCTCTGCATGGGGTGGTTGTGACCAAAGCGCAGGACTCAGCGCTTCACCTTATYGCAGCTCAGACAATCTGCCTCGCCCCATCAATCCAGCCTGTTCTGGTCTACAGAGCCTTTACAGGGCCTTCTGATCCTTCAGCAGATCAACCCCCCACCCGGCTTCGTGTCRTCTGCAATACAGTAGAAGGAGGTTCTCAACATCTTCTGTTTGAAGCTCTTGGCATTGAAAAATTATTAGGACATCACTCTAAGTTAGGATATGTACCTTGACAGTGCATATCACAGTCAAACATATTTCTCACATGGACTTCAGTTTTTCCAGTGATGACTACTTATCCGTGCTTGCAAATCTGACAGGTGGATGGCTGCCTACATTAACTTATACCCTGTGTTAAAACCAGGCACAAAAGTAAAGAGAAATAAGTAATCTAGAAYACAGCCTTCTTTCAAATTCAAGGCATCTGTACTACTGATGCTGACGTTGCATATCACTGAGGATGACAAACTACTGTTACTTCACAATATGAAGTTTCCTGAWGTTTAATTTTTGAGAACACTTTAGAAATGAAATAAAGAGAAAGAAATATAAGTAGTTAAATGAAACATAAGTAGTTAAATCTTGAAGAACATGTAAAGAATAGATAGATATAAAAAAACAAGAGAAAGGCGTTATGAAACTTAATTTCTTTTTTTTCCAAATGCTTATTTTCTCATTAATTTTTCTGTAACTTGTCTCATATACAGCTTGTTACTTGTGTTACTTGTCCTGGAGTTATTTTGTTTGTTTTTTTGGAGGCATTAGGATTCAAAGATGGGTACCTTTGTCATTAAAATTTTTGACAAAACATACCTAATTTTAATATTCTGAGCTTTCTTGTTGCACAACAAATTTCAAATGAGAAAACTCCACATTTTACTCTTCAAAGCTTTCTTTTTTTACTTTCTTTGCAGTAAGTATGATCATGGGGTGACTTGTTGAATCACCATTGAATTAGGACTTCACAAGTAGTAGACTACAAACTGAATTTTATTAACCTAGAAATTCTATTAGTGATAGAAAGGTCATTCCTTGTAGCTTAGATGTCCTAGAGGTGTACTCTAAATTAAAAAAAATTCAGCTGAGAAACAGATATTGTTGTTTGATCTGATGAGATACCAGATAATATCAAAGAAGTGGTAATAGTTTGTTTGAAAATTAATATTTCAGGCTTGTTGAATATACAGGATTTTAGCAAATAAGTGCCCTTAAGTAGTGTGCTCCTACCACTGATGATGGTGAAGTGGCCTATATTAAAACTCACATTTTTTGCTGGCAGGGTTGGTGAATAAAATGTGGAGCTCTTGGTTGAATGAGTTTTCTTGTAGTAACAACAAATGGCAACTTATTTTCTAACGCAGGCCAGCTGAGCCTCACAAGCAACTAAAATGTCCTAAAACATCCATATGAACAGACTGGCCTACTGTAGATGCAGCTCTACTGCCTTGGGCAGTCCATTCTTACACCTATTTGGGATTTCATTGGATTTTATAGAAAGAGAATGTCGTCTTGTGATTGACAGCTGGAGCTAACCTCTACACAGTGCTGTRTGTCTCGGACAGACAAATTTAGGGACCCACCACACACTCAGTTATGTGGCGATTGTTTCAATAGCTGTACTTACCAAGCCAGTAATTAATGTTCTGTCATCTGGCACAACCTGCACAAGCCACAGGCTGTTAATTCTATTCCAACATTGAATACTGAAATATTGACATGTGAAAGGAGATAATGCTTACCAAGTTAGTTTGTATCGTGCTTTCCCAGTCCTTCTCATTGTTCACTCCAGCATTATTAACCACAATATCCAGCCTTCCAAAATGTTCAATTACTTTTTTGAAAGCACCTATAGTAAGATCCAAGAGTGACATTTCTTAGAACTTYGTGAAGTAAGATATAAAATACGATGCATACATAAAAATGAATGGTTTATTAGTCTACCAAAATGTCATTATCATTCTCTTAATCATTAGTCAGCAACATGCATTTAAATTCTTTATCTAACATGCAGAAACATTACATGCATTCAGGGAAACTGTAAGGATTAAGGTACCATGATTGCCTTTTCATTCAGTTTTATAATGTCTGATAACAGGAGGCAATGAAAGTTCTTAGCACYTATACACTTTGTATTAGATAGGATGTTTGGCACCCCAATTATGTAAATTAAGCATTTATAGCTTGATTTGTTACAGTTTGATATAGCTAGTGAAGTCAAGATTTGACACCATCTATTTTGAATGAGAAATAAAATCTTCATGTATTCAGAAAAATTTTCTTCATCCAGTCCAAATTTAACCTAAAAATGCAATTTTTATTTAATGAATAACTGACATGAATATTTCAACTACAAATAATTAATCATGATTTTTGTTTAGATGTATCTATTTATGGATAAATTGTTATGTATCCTACTTGTCAGGTAACTGTAATAATGTGTTTCTCAAATTCAAATCTTCTTTTTTTTTTTTCCTGAGGATAAAAATAGTGACCTGTCTTCCAAAGAATTTCAAAATAAGAAGTGGGAAACTTCCACAATGACATTGTGTTCTCCCAGGTGACAGTGTTAGCATTGAGATAAAATATGTGTATGGAAAAACATGCTGATGTCATAATGAGGAGCAAACTCATCAAGCCTGGCTCTGCTTTGACAAGATAGTTGGATGAGATGACTTCCAGATGTTCATTCCAGACTAAGACGTTCCAGGACTGAGGACATTATCTGACGTATATATATAGCTTGCTTGTTTTCCCCTCCAAATACTGTTCCTTGTCGCTAAATATTTACTATTATGTGAACCAAGGCACCACCCCCCCCCAATATCGTTTTACAAAACGTTGTTTGGTGTCTGACTCAAAATCTACGGTATTTCTGAAATTATGCTTGAAATTATGCTTGACAGGCCTTAATGAAATCATTTCACTGAAAGGTGACCCCAGGAGCATCTTCCTTYTCTGATCTTTAGTGCTTGGCTATTCATGTCAATCAGATGYGTGGCATCAGCTTTCAGACGTCTACCTTTTTCTGCACCCGTTGCAGGGGTTTACAAAGCTTCCCTTGCACCAGCCTTTTCTTTGCCTCAAGGCTTCAGGTCCCTCACAGCCATCATCTTGTCATCAAAACAAGACCTAGGCAGCTGATGGGACAGGTTTTATTTGTCCAACTGCCCTTTATTGTACAGATTTTTCTAATATTCCATACTAGAGTATTGTAATATTACTAAATCCTCTAGTTTGGTCTGTCTGCCTCTTTTCTTATGTTTGTTGCCAATTCATTCTCTGGTTTCTCAGCTCTTCAGTCATCTTTCCAACTCTGCATCAGCAAGGGCAAATGAACGCCTTTGGCTTTATTAGGAGCAGAAGTGAGTATTTAACTTATTTTCAAAGAATAAAATAAATACAGTTTGGGTCCTCACTTAGCTTCCAAATTTTGGAAACTGGCTGATTCCCTTTTAAGACTTCTCTAAATAACATCTTTCATCAACCTAATTCTTAATAGAATCTTCAAAAACCACGATGGATAATGGCAATTTTGCCAATGATTTTTTAATTAAATTTACACAGTCTTGACTAATTGTAGTTTTCTATTTGCCATGTTGAGAAAAGACCAAATGCTTTTGCATATCTGTGTTTGGAATATTTCAGGTAAAAGTTTATCTGCCTACAGTAATCCCACCCATTATCTATCCACAAAAAGAAGAATCTCACTCTAAATTCTTAGTGAAGTTGTCACCTACGCATAAGTATAAGCTGATTTATTCTTCCCTTTTCAAATGTAGAATAATTCCGTGTTTGCATTGCACACTAGTTAGTGCTTATGGAACAGTAAAAAATTAAAAGCAGATGATGGTACGAAATATTGAGTGGGGAAGGAAGAATTAAGAGGAGGATCCATTTTAGAGGAGGGGTAAGAAAAACAATGCAAAGTAAGCGCAAGCATTAGTTATATGTGAGCTTCCTAAATGTCTCTGGAAGGCAAAAGTAAATGTATGGTGATTTTTCAAAAGTGGGATGAGATAGGAGATTTTTGTAGGGGATTACGTGAAAGACCCACCAGAGAATAAAGTACAGGCAGGACTCGAAAATAGATTAAACAGATGATTTCTTGCCCATAAGCCTCATGAACTCACAAATACTAGTTCCAGTACTGGGACTTGCTTCCTACTGTAAGGGCTAAAGTTAAAAAAAAGAGGAACTTCATTTACGCACATGACCTTTAAAGTGAAGTACGGGACTTGATTCATCYGATAAGACCTTTAAACACTAAATGTGAAATTAATCTAAATTTGTTAAGTAGTCTCTTACAACTGCAAGTAGAAAAATATGAAAATAAAGCATTTAATAGCAAACAAGCAACACCAAAACCAGCTCAGAATCCCCAAAGGATTGTGAGACATGATTGCAAATTTATGGTAAGAAACCTTCAGCAGGATTAATGCAATGATTGGAGAGGCATAAGCAGCAGCAGCTGCCTGTTCTTGCTCTTTCTCTTTGCAAGAACCACTTCCAATTCTACTGTGAGTGCTCTTTTCCTAGTAACTTGGTTCCAAAAACTCTCTCTCTGACCTGTTCACTCCAACTTCCCGGTTCACACCCTGTTGGTCCTGAACTTGCCTGGCACTAAAGAGAAGAGGAGTTGTGGGAGAGAAGGCACACAGGGGTAACACCCATGCAGCAGCACATGTTATTCCTACCCCTAGGATGTTTTTTCTTACTCCTTACTCCTCCCGCTTGGAGAAAAAGTCAATAATCAACCTAGCTGATAAAAACTTTGCTGATTAGAGCAGATCCCAGATTTAAAGTCTAGCATCTCTCTTACAAACAGACAATGTAAAACTATAGAATTAGGAATAATCATGCCAGCTTGGAACAGTGGACAATACTGTTGGATTCTGGAATAGCAGCAATGTCTTCTAAAAGAGGAATGATATGCTCAACGATCACCGAGAAAGTAAAAAGTGAAGCATAGTGAACGAAAACAGAACAAAACTGTTCACATTGAGCTTGGCAGAAATTACTCTGGGGAAAGGGCACTGACAAAAGAGATGTCAAAATCTGATTCTGAGTCATTACCTATGAACATATCATTCAATACTGAAACTTTGATGAAGTGATGTGCCTGTTATGAAATATTGTGAAGGTACATCAATGTTATATGATACTCTAAGAACTCAATAGGGAACACTGTTTATCCACTAAGTGAAAACAGAAATGCAAATCATTTATGAGGGAAGCTGCTTTCATTCCATGCTTCTGCAAAATGTGTGTGAAGTGTTATCACCCTATAGTTAACCCTGTGACAAAGTAGCGTGCCACTTCTTGCCAGTTCTGATTTCAGCTATGGCAGCACACAATGAAAGTTAAGTGTGCTGTATGGAAAGAGCACTGCAACCCAGCACAGAATTTATTACTCCTGTGACGAGGGAATGCAGCTTGGAATCCGTACTGAAACCTCATAAAAAGCAAGTCTGAGCTTTAAAGTTTATATATATTACTCATAAAATAGCAATTATCTTCTACAGAGGCTTTCATGCAAAAAATATCACACACAACGCTCAATGGAAATGACTTCTTTGGCTTTTCTTTCCGATGTGCCAAGGAACAAAGGGAAATTGTGGTAGTAGTAATATTTCACATCTGCAGGTTCAGGAACAAATCGTTTCTGAGTCATTGCCAGGAGGGATCGGGAGCCGGCTGTCCTCCAGAACGCTGCGCTGAGCGCTCACCGGTGCGGCAGCCGGGCGCGCTCCCGCTGAGTGCTGCTTCCTACCTTTCAGCTGCTCCTGATCCGTCACGTCGCACTGGATGAACAGCGTCCTCTGCGCTTCAAACTGCTCGTCCAGGGCCGCCTTGCTCTCCTCTCCTGCCTCGGAGTTGCAGTCCAGCAGGGCTACCTAAGCGGGGCGGGAGGAAAATGAGTGGCAGGCGGGCGGATGGACAGACGGACAGGTTCCCAGCCGAGCCGAGCCGAGCCGAGCCGAGCCGAGCCCAGCCCCGGGGGCTGCCGCCACCCCCCGCCCGCGGGTGCCGGCTGGAGGCAGAGGGGAGGGAAAGGGAGGACACTCTGCCCGGGGCTTACCTTGGCGCCCTTGCCCAGCAGCGCCTGGACGAAAGCCCGGCCGATGCCCTGCGCCCCGCCGGTGACCAGAGCCACCTTCCCATTGACGTGCATGGCCGCCGCGCTCCTGCCGCCCGCTCCGCGCCCGCAGAGCCAGAGCAACACAGCGCGGTGTCACCTGCCCGGTTTCCTTTCTCCCTCCTTCGTACCCTCCCTCCTGCCCTCCCTCCTTCCCTCCTCCTCCTGCTCCTGCTGCCGCCGCCGCTGCGGCTCATTCCCCCCCACTCCCCACTCGTGTGACCGAGAGCCTCCCGGAGCTGCCTGGGCGGGGGGAGCAGGGGCGGAGCAGGTCATTAAATCGTCCTCCCGAGTGTCTGGATGAACCCGGGAGAGCAAGAGCCAGAGACAAGACTAGCTTCATCCCCTCTTCCCACTCCCAGGCTTTCCGGAGGGGACAGGCTCGCGGCATCCCCCGGAGAAAGGGCCCCAGGGCAGCTACAGCTCCGCTCGGTGGAGAGGGGGATTTGTGTGTGTGTTTGTGTATGTGTGTGTAAATCGCGTGAGAAGCTGCTCCAAGCTCTGATAAGGGCTCTTGGCAGCTCCTGAGGCTGTGTGAGTTTTGGCTGGCCCAAGTTTCATGAGGAGCAGGGGGAGGAGAGCTTCTAAAAAAACAAACATAGGGCACTTTTTCTCACTTCAAAACAACCCACCAGCCTTCTCCCTCTCATTCTGGTAGTGAACAGAATCTATTTGCATAAAAAAGCAACCATTTTATGTTACAGATGTTAGCCGTATCAACATAAGTGCTTTTGAGAAGTTTTCAGGTCTGTGGTTAAAGTAGCTTATACCTTAAAACGTGTTTAATTGCTTTTACAACTTATAAGCCAAATTCTGTCTGCTACACTAATGTGAACTGCATGCAACTAAAATTTCTCAATACAAATGTATGTGACCATGCAGTTGAAATAAGAGCACCCTTAATGATCTAAAAGCTGAAATAAATGCTCTTGTTCATTAGCTTGTTACGAGATTCACRAATGTTATCCCGTAGAAAATGCAATGTTGTGGAGTGTTGGGTAGGCAGGAAAAATCCATTATTTCAGTCCTAAGCTCTCTAAACACGTACATCATGCGAGTGTGTGTGTGTTAACACACATGCGCTTGTCTTTTATGTTCTCCGTTTTCTTTTGCCTGGTGTATCAGGCTTAAACTTTTTACTCGTGCTTTCGAGGCCTTAAAGTACTCTGACTCAACTGCATCTCTATCATTAATGCCTTGTAATKTCTCCTTGTTTCTCAGTAACGGTATGCCTATTTTGCTCTCTCTTTTATCCCTCTTCTATTTTCTACTAGTCTGCCTTTATCTATGGAATTCCCTTCTTCYGTGTTAGCTAGAAGAAAGAAATTACATCTCTCCTAACACCCAGCAAACTGTTACAGAACCATTAAGGTAACTATGTTACCTAATTGAGTAAATTGAGTAACACAAGATCTTGTTATTATAACCTTTGTCCTTAAAAATGTGAACTAATATAATCCAGCTGCTAAATTGGATCACAGCCATTAAGTTTTCCTAAAGATCATGATTCACCGTACTCATAAGAGCAGTCAAAGATGGCCTCTGGGATTAGTGATTTGTTAGGATATGATACCTGTGTTTCTGGGAGGACTCCAGTTTGCTTTGGAGCTGTGAAATTTATGCCACCTGAAGTGCCATGCCTAATGAGCTCTGTCCCAACCAGCTGAGCCAGCTTCCCTAATTTGTTGGGACACAAGTACAGTGCTAGGTTAAAGTCACATCATGAGAACAGTATTACCACATAGGGGCCTAACGATAGCATTGCAATGGAGTCTTTCGCCCTCAATTTAACCCTAATACCCCCCTGCCCCTCCTTCCCCCTCTTTCCCTCTCCTATGGCAATGATCAACATCTGTCATGGTCTTTATTTCCACAATGTAATTTTTTTTAAAGAGCTATGCAAAGGAAAAGATCAATAAACCCTTCTGTATTTCAAACAGCTGYAGTTGGAATGACCTTTGGCAACAGTTTTCTAAATTGTTGATAATTTGGCATGAATGTTAAGAACAATCTGGACTCTTCAGAGATGCTGGAATGCTTTAAGATTTGAGTGCACATACTGTTTCCATAAAACAAAGCTTATAAGTCTGTGTTCAAAGATCATCTTGGTTGAATACAATCTTGGGTATCATAGGGTGAAATTATTTATAAGTATTCTGATAAAGTAACCCAGAGTTTCTAACCTGTTTTTGTTGGCTGAACAGACTCTCACCATTATTCCATTCAAGAATCTAAATGACACATCTTCCGAGATGGCAAAAAAAGGATCCGCACTGATACCCATAACCTTGGAAAAGCATATTTGGTATAAGAGACTGTTCCTAACTAGAACAGGATGTGATAATCCTCCAAATGCAGCAGGAAGTAATAGAAAGATGGAGCCAACAGAGATCATTTGGCTRTAAGGGATATGTGTGCTTTGCTTTTTCAAAGTACACTGGATTTGTTGCCAACTCACTACAGGTACTCTTAAGAAATTTGTTGCCACGWAGTCCTTTACCACCACAAGTTTCTAATTTGACCAACTGCATAAAAGATAAAATATTGCCCATAGGAAGAAGCTCCCTGTAGATATCTGCTAGAAATCCAGAGTTAGCATCTCAATCTTCTTGGTGAAACTTGGRGGGTAGGGAGTAGTTATGAAATATTTTTCTTCTCTGATTCATAAATTGACAGTTTTTGAACATTTCCTTCAATTTTAAAGAAAACTTTCATAGAAACATGAGGCCTTCCATTGTTAATTTTTCAATGGTCCACCCTTTCAAATAACCCAACCTTAAGAAAAAAAAAATACCCAACTTCACAGAAAAAGTTGGAAGAGCTGTCACAACAAGCAGTAGCATACCATAAATGATCTGTCTTCCTAAGTGGCCAGTTTACAGAAGACTGAGTATATGCCTTGGGTACCTTATTCTGTGTATACTGATATGCTGATTTAAGCTGCTATGCTCATTTAAGAAAATGTGGGACAGTTAATAAGGGCGCATTATTCAATGGTCAGGAGTCAAACCAAATCTTACCATATTTGTGATTTTTTTTCACCAGAATGAAATTTGCACCAATTCTTGCCCAAAGGATTTTTTACCTAATACATTAGTTAGACTCAAAAGTATCACTATTATCAACAACTATTATCAAAAACTGAAAAACAACTACTATCTGAAATCACAGGCGTGAAAAGATACTAAATTAATCCATGAATATTTGATTTTGGTGCTTTGAGAGACAAGTAATTCCATGCATTTTCTGTTCAAAGTTAAGGAATAATAATGCTGCTAAATAATATCTCAGATGCTGAAACTCTTCAGGTTAAATCTTCCACACAAACTCCTGCACAAGGGTGCAATGTTGAATGCTTATTAACACTTGCATATTATTTGTGTACAGGATGTAATTTCAGTTTTTGCTTTCTAGTAGACCTCTTGGCTAGCAACTTGTCTTTTTCTGCTTTCCTTTTATGACTGTGCTTCCTCTTCCATTTCCGCCCATTTACTAAGTCTGTGGCTTATGCTGCCCTGTTCCTCATAGACCACAGTGGCATCAAAGTGTGAAGGAACTCCAGGTAGTTATAATCTGTTTTTGTAAAGAATACAGAAACATGACCTCTCAGAAATATGACACCCTGTTCATTCATTTTTTGTTACCATCTCTTCATTCTCTGCCAGGTGTTATCCAATTTGCTATGAAAACTTAAGTGGTGTCACACCTGTGAATGGTATCAGGCAATGCTTGTAGCAGGGCATACAAACAGAGCTGAGCAGTCTGTGTGCTTTGGTACGTAGCTTAGTGCATTTCCCCAACTTCTACTCAAAAGAACGGGTGGAAAACAAAACTAGAGAAATGCCGCAGATGTCCAGCTTTGTGTGGGGTAATTAAAAGACAGATTTCAGGCCACATACTTAATGTGGTATGTGTTTTTTCCTTAACAAGAAACTTAACTGTTCAGCAAGTATGAAACAGTTTTCCATGTCCAAGAGGCTTATTCATAACGCCATTTCTATATTATCTCCCTGCATGTATGAAGTTGAAAGGCATCAACAACTGCACAAGGAGATGAGCTTATGCGGCTATGCTACATTTCAGATATTACACCTAGCTGTGTATACGAAAGAATTCAAGACATAGACTGGCTGCCAGAAATATCTAACTAACTAACTCAGGACAAGAAAATTAATGAATAACAGGCTCAGAGATTTGCCAAAATGTGTTTATAGAGCACATCATATCAGCTCTTGATAGTTGAGTGGCTAGATTATTTTGCTCATCGAGGACAACAGCAGGACATGCACAAAAAAAATGTACTTGGGACAAATCAGAGAAAACAGGGTACATCAAAATAGAGTACAAGAAAATAGTTGCCAAAAATCTGTTTTCATAGTGCTCATACTACATGTTCAGGATGTCATGACTTTCATGATGAGATTTGTAATAAGACACTAAGAGAAACAGTCCTATGGTCTGTCTTTTCAAAAATAGGCAGGGTAGGAGAGCATAACGTGGGGTTTTTGAAAATACAAGCAATTGAGGTTAGTTGTATTGTCATAATAGAAATAGCAGTTGATGAGAATAAAAACTTGTTTATTGTTATTTGTTTATTAGCTTAAGGAGGATCGTACAGTGAAGACTAGATCACTTTGTTTCATAAAATAGAAAAGGGAAGTCACTGGAGATGATAAAAAAGAGAAACTTGTACAGTGCAATTTCCTGATTCTTAAGAATGTCTCTAAAAAGTATACAATTTTTGTGAAAACATTTGTCAGAGCATTTGGGAGGATGTTACAGTAAATGAGACGCAAGAGAGACAATGACTGTTTTTAGATTGCCTTTAACTGACATTAGAGAAGGAATGATGAGAGAGCTTCCTGTCATTTTGGAAGCATCTACTACTACTGAAAGAAAAGTTTTGAAGTAAGGAAAATAATGTAGTGACAAATATCTAGAGAAGAGGTGAAGAAAGTAGCTTCCTAGGAAATGAAGGACAGAAGATTTAGAAATCCTCTCCTGAGTACCCATTCAGAGAGGCTTTCTAGCTCTCCAGCATATCTTTCCTTGATCAAATTCCTTCTGCCATGCTCAACATTAATTCAATCTATATCTCAGGCATCACAGTGGTAAATATTCCAATCCATTGTCCTGCATATAGGTCAGATAACAGGGGAACACTTAGCTGCTTATGTTTCCCCTTAGATACTTAATTTTGTTAAAGAAAATTAAAAAAGCTTAAGGCAATTAAGGTAATACAATGTTCAATGAGAATAGAAGCATTATTATTAAGATGACTTTTAAAAAGTTACTGGATAAGTGAATTTGGGCTTAATACCATGCCTGAAAATCAATAATACATTAAAAAAAATTGTCTGCTGGAAGAATGAGAACATGAGAATGAGGCCTTGCTAGGAAGGCAGTTCTGCAAGGTGTTAAACTTCTCAAGGCTCAAGACAGGCTCTGAATGAATAAGGAAGGATTCAGTGTTAAAGCATGCCCTGCCCTTTCTCTATCTGATATAATTATAGGAGAACTTTTAAAACCCTGTATTTGGCACTGTCTTTAAACACCACAGCAGTACAGCAGCTGGCAGCAAAACCAAAGCAAAAGTATGTGAACCCCTCCCATGCCTCTTGCAAGTTTGGCAACACACTCTATGCAGGACTGACTGTCTTCTCTATTAATTTGATTATCAACCCATCAAGCACTGCAAATATCTATGTGTTTGCAAAGAAAATGTTGCAGGCTTACAGTCAAATTGTAAAGGGCTTCTGAAAAGCTAGGGTGAGCCATCAAAATCACACTACCCACCCAGTACAGTAACTTGAGTTTCTTAGAACTGTGAAATTCTAGTGCAAGTGACTTGTTGTCTATTTCTTTAAAAGATTATAGCCACAGAGTTATATGGATTTTGATATTTGTTGAAATCCTGGAGTCTTATTAAGTATCTAATTTGATACATACTACTAATGTGCTTCCTTTGAGTAATATCCAGTTGAGAAGAATTGTTTTGATTATGTTTTAACCTTTAAAAGTAAGAACCTAAAAACAAAAGAAAAAAAGAGAGAAACCCCAGAAAACCTTCATTCCAAATCTGAAAAATAAGGAGTTAGCGGGAAACCATGAAACCAGTGAATCCTCCTTATGGTGCTCTCCAATTTTATGCACGGTCTGATGGTGGTAGTTGTCTTTCAAGCTAGTGTTTTGGCTCCCTCCTTTTTTTTTCTATACACATAGTCACTGTCTAGGTGCATCAGTTTCTGGATGTCCTGTTTTAAGAAAAAACTATCACATACAGAGGTTTTTTTTTGATCTGGGGCAGATTATTTTGTGCTGCAGAGTGGTTGTGATATATATATATTTTAGGGAACATCTACTACTACTGGAAGAAAAGTTTTGGAGTAAAGAAAACAATGTGCAAACAGCTTGGAAGTGCTACAGAAAACTTGTAATATGCAATAGATTAACAACTGGTCAGAATAATGGTGTAGTCACATCCAGAAATAATAAGAAAAAGTGAACCAAAACTCAAAGAAAAGGTATGAAAAGGGAAGTAAAAAATTGATGAGCGAAATTACACTTATTGCATTAAATGAAATTAAGAAATGAGTCAAAAATCTCGAATGTCAACACCATGGCACTTTTTCTTATAGGAAGTTCATTCTTTTAGGTTAAAGAATGTCATATGCAAAGGGAAATTGTGTTGAAACAATTTCTGACAGAACAGTAGCTGATACAYTGTTTTCATAGTTTCCTATTAGTAGTTACAGTACAGAATTAAAAAAAAACCCTCAACAGTTATTGGATTAATTCTATCATGAGGTAAATCAGGCAGAAGTGGTCGGCAAAGATAGTTTAACCTTATTTCATCTCATATATGCACATTGATAGAAAAATTGTTTGAAAAGATTGTCCCATGTGTCTTTGAACTAGAGAAAATAAAAAATACTTACAGGAAATATTTCATTTTGTTCACACACTGAATTTACTGCAGTGTAAAAACCATTTTCTTAAAATGCCATGTTTAAAAAAATTATTTTAAATTTTCACAATTAAAGATCTTCATGAAAGAAAACATAAAGTATTTTCTTAGAAATTATGAGGGCAACTATAAGCAGGGTTGCTAGCACAACCCAAGAAGCTGTCTCACTTTTCTCATTAGAATTTGTCTACTTAAAATTCTTAATAGTTCTACCACGTCAAAGTCAAGATATTTTCATATCAGATGTTTTCTTCAAATTGGAAAACTGCAGGTAAAGACAAGTTAAGTAAGACTTGAGACTCCCTCAGATATACGTCTCATGTACTTGGGCTGTGTCATGCAGAGCTACATCTGCGAAGGTTTTCAGTAGTTTTCAAAAAAGTGCTCAGCCACAGCACTCGCAGGACGTTTTTGTTTTTACAGGAAAACCGTCTCAGTGACTGTTAATGTGTAAAGTGTAAACTCTGTGTTAATCTTTGTCTAGCAAAACCTCCCAGCCTTGTGACTGGTCCTATGTGATGTGATGTGAGAAGTGACCACAGATTCTGATTTGGGGTTTGTTTAATACCATGGCAAGGCCTCTCTCCCTAGATTGCATTGTTGAGCAACTCTTACTTTTCAAAATAATTCCATGGAAAAATAATTGCTTGGTCTTCAGCTCTTTTCTTTTTCCAGTCAGGGAGAAGGGAAGGTTCAAATCCACATTTCTATCTTTTGGAAGGTGTCATTTTCCTACAAAAATTAAAGCTGCTTTAGGGTTTAAGTGCTTCTAGCATTCTTTTGATATAGGGTAATGATGAAATTTCATTARGCTAGGTACAAAGTGAAATATAAAGGCAAAGACACAACGAATACCTTCCTCTCATTATTAATTTCTTGGAATGAAGATTGTCAATATCTTTGCACTATACTATTAAATAACATTTTCAATTTTCTGAAATGACTTTTCAATTAGGAGAGAAATATTGCTCTTATCTGAATTATTTCATGTCCTGTAACATTATTGTGTAACAATATAATGTTTGAGATGCTAAGAATTACTTAGCCTTTTCAAAAGAAAAAGAAAAATCCTGACAACTGAGAAGTTAAAAATCCAAAGTAAAGATATGAGACTAAACATACAGATGAACATGAAAATGGACATAGTCTGCCAAAAATCTGTGAACCGTGTAAAACCAGAATGACCCCTGATAACAACCTAAGAATTGTTGCTAACGTAAAGTGAATCAGATTGGATCATTCCAGCTTTCCAGCTCCCTACACCACACCATATTTCAAGTCCCTGTTCTCTGTAAGTAGGGATGTTCAGTGTTTCAGTATTAAGAAAGCACAATCTCTTATAGAACCACATTTATTTTGACAAGTTTCAAATAAAAAAATCATTAGAATGAGACTGTTCTTATTTCATTAGTAATGATAAAATTTCTTTTGGCAAAATTAATTTTATTCTTAATTTGTTTAGTTATTGTAGATTTGGGCTTTTATATCTTATTAGTTGTGTTATGCCATAATGCAGTTTCTGTTACATATAATATTTTTTTATGTGTTTCAGTTTTTTAGCAGTTCTTTTTCCCCAAAAAATTACTAATTTCATATTCCATGAATAATTTCCTGACTATGAATTCCTTTGTAGTGATAAACGTAGTTGTGAAATGTGAGAATTTTCCATAACATTGAACTTCAAAGTCTCAGCCACTCTAGTTAGGGGTTTTTAAGGCTTATTAGACAAACATATTTTGACAGATTGTCTTCCTGGAAAACAAATAAGGGTAGTACTACTAGACTGCATTCCCATGAGTGAAACCAGCTRTTCAAGACCCCCATAAGTTTTATTGTCTCTCAATTATTGCCCTTCTTTTTTTGCTTTAGATCATGGAGCTCCCACAAGATACTCAAGTGTATGCTGTACAAAAATTTATTAGATATACCAGGATATGAAAAAACCCTCCCAATTTTGGAGGAAAGTTTTGTGTTGGTTTGAGAATCCCAGCCTGAGTGTAAAAAATTATGTAATCTATTTCTAAGCAKCTGACGCAACAAAATCTGTAAGGCAGATTTACAGCAGAAGTATTGCAGCAGAAGTCTACAACTGATTTTAATTAAAGTGCTCTGGTGATCTGAAGATATTCACAATCCAGCACTGAATTTAAAAAAGTCCACATCAACAGAACATTTTCTCAGGCTTATGGGGCCAATTGGCCTTGTTAGGCATATCTATCTATCTATCTATCTATCTATCTATCTATCTATCTATCTATCATGTATTAATCTACAGTTAATGACCATTGTTCAACCACTTTCAAGTAAGCGAAGCAATGCCAAGCTATGAGGCACCTGGTCCTAGCTGGTTGACTCAGATAACTCAGCTGAGGCATTCTATGTGTAAGCTTTTGATACATTTCATTGAGAGAATGAGGTGTGTGATYGAAATGGGAAACTTTTCTGCTGAGATGCTTAGAGCTTGTGAGTAAGAATGTTAAAAATTTCATAGGGCTTATGAACAAGCCTTGTGCTTTGGGTGTCTGTTCATTTGGCTTCTCAACATCAGTGTATAACTAAAAAGTAATATTTGGCTATTTAAAAGACACATACTAGTGATGGCAGAATCATTCCACCATGCAGTGTGGTTAGACTGTGAAATCCRTTGCCACAGGGTGTCATATAATTTTAAATGAGTTCAAAAAATTATCCATGAAATTTAAAGAATCACAGAATAAGCTGGGTTGTTAGGGACCCTCAAGGATCATCGAAACCAACTCACAGCCCTGCAYAGTACCATTACCAAGAGTCACACCATGTGCCCAAGAGTATTGTCCAAATGTTTCTTGAACTCTGTCAGCAGATACAAGTGTGTCCCATCGTCACATTAAGCTCTTTGATTTTTCATTATTTTCATTATTTTATTTTGGCAAAAGGTCTAATATTTTTAACCTTTTTCTAATATCCAACTCAACCCTCTCTGGCACAACTTCAGGCCATTCCCCCAGGTTCTGTCACTGGTCACCAAAAGAAGAGATGAGTGCCTGCCCCTCCTCTTCCCYTCACAAGGAAGTTGTAGACTGCAATGAGGTCTCCCCTCAGTCCCTTTTTCTCCAAGCTGAACAGATCAAGTGRCCTCAGCTGCTYCTCRTACRGCTTCCACTCAAGGCMCTTCACCATCTTTGTTGCTCTCCTTTGGATTCTCTCTAATAGTTTAATATCTTATATTGTCATGCTCAAAWCTGCACACAATATTTGAGGTGAGGCCTCCCCAGAGCAGAGCAGAGTGGGACAATCCCCTCCTTTGCCCAGCTGGCGATGCTGTGCCTGATGCCCCTCAGGACACGGTTGGCCCTCCTGCCTGCCACGGCACGSCTGACAACGGATGAGGATGGAGCCCTGCAGAACCCCACAAGTGACAGGTCCCCAGTCTGATGTCACCCCATTCACTGTAACCCTTTGTGCCCGATCCGTGAGCCAGTCACTCAACCATCACATGATGTGTTTATCCAGCTGTGTGCTGGACATTTTGTCCAGAAGGATTGTGTAAGAAACAGTATTGAAAACTTTACTGAAATCAAAAATGATCACATCAACTGGCTTCCCTTGATCAGCTGGGTGGGCTACCTTGTCATGAAAGGAAACCAGGTTTGATTAGCAGGACTTTGCCCTCATGAAACTGTGCTGGCTGTGACCAGTGACCGCGTTGTCTTTCAGTTGTTTTACAATACCTCCCAAAATAATCCTCTCCATAGCTTTACCAGGCACTGAAGTGAGACTGACAAGCCTGTTGTTTCCGGGGTCATCCTTCTAGATCTTCTTGAAAACTGGGACAATGTTCACTAGCTGCTGCTCAGCGGGGACCTCACTGGATTCCCAAGACTGCTCAAAATCATCAAGATAGGTTTTGCGATGACATCAGCCAGCTCTTTGAAGAGTTTTGGCTGAATCCCATCAGGCCCAATAGATTTGTAGAGATCTAGCTGGAGCAGCAGACCCCGCACAATTTCAGGGTTGACTGGGACTTGATCATTCTTGCAGTCATGGTCCTCCAGCTCAGGACACTGAGAGCCCCTTGGTCCATCACCTGTGTTGAAGGTGGAGGCAAAGAATGCATTAAACACCTCTCCGTTGTCCCTGTCCCTGTTTGGGAGGTGACGATCCTCATCCTGTAATAGGCTGATGTTATTTCTGCACTGCTTATTGCCTTTAATGGATTTGAAAAAACTCTTTTTTATTGTCCCCCACATTTCTGGCCAGCTTCAACTCCAGCTGAGTTTTGGCCACATGAATTTTCTCCCTACAGTGTCAAGCAGCATCTCTCTATTCTTCCTGTGTCACCTGACCTTGCTTCCAGTGTGCATATGCCTTCCTTTTTTGCCTTACTTCCAAAGAAGAGACCTGTTCAGCCAAGTGGGCCTTCTGCCTCTCGCTTGACTTCAAACATTTGGAAATTGCATGCTCCTGTGCCCTTAGACACAAAATTACCATCACTGAAGGTGAGATAGCAAAATGTGGAAGACTCACAACATATATATGTATGTTCTCATATGTTCTGGTGACTGTCAAAGACAGGATTTTAGATATGTGGATCTTTGTTCAGAATGAGTACAATCACATTTTTGTGTTCCACACTTTTTTTCAGAACATTTTTTCCAGATAAAACATTATTTTTGAAGAATGTTTGATTTTTTTTTAACCTAATTTAGGCATATTTCATTCTGTCCTCTCTATATCAATATGCATTCAATAATCAAAGTATATTTGTGTGTGTTTATGCAAATATACATAGCTTGCATACCTTTCTATATCTAGGAAATAGGCTGGGTCTCCATTTCACTAATTTCTATTTGAAAGATAAATTAACTCATTATGAAATACCCAAACTTGTACAAGCTGGCAGAAGAGCAACAGTATTTACAGAGTGAGTTTATGTTTTCTTTTCTGGCTTAGGTGACCTTAGGTGGGGCTGACACAGCTCAGTGCCAAGAACAGCATATGTACGTGAATCTTGAAGAGCATTTTGATGAACTAATCTGATTTCATACCTCAAAAAAAATTATGCTTGTTTAAATGAGAAAAAAGAAATTTCTATGTGTGATATTTTTAACTTATACAGTAAGAGTTTTTGTTCTTTCTCCTCCTGGATTTCATGAGATTAAGGTCAAGCCCATAAGTGCAGTTTCTGTGTAATTCTAAATAAATTTCAGGTAAGCTGCAGGTGTTTTGTGGCTCTTATGAGAACCTGGTATGATCCAATTCCACAACCTAAAGACACCATATATAAACCATAGAGTTTATAATATGGCTTTAAACAACAGAAGACCAGTATTTTATAGGAAATGAAGGAAAAGAATGGCTTTGGGTCAAACAGACTTTCATAAATATGTTATTTTCACAAATTATAGAGGTACAAGATCTTAAAAATACACTTAAAAATTTTGTGTGCCTCTGTAAAGCTGATTGACTTACTTGAATTCTGTAAAAAATGAGTATTCTTCATAAAGAAGAAGAAGAGTACCATGACTCTTATTATCATGCCTGTTATTATCAATATATTCCTGAATATATTTATTTATTTATTTATTTTATTTTGGACTTTTTGCTTTTAAAAGTAAATACAGTTGTTTATTTAATTCATGCGTATCTTCTGTAAGGTAGAAATATATTCTCTTCAAGTCAGTTACACAGGGGCTTCCCAGGAATAAGACACAAGTAAACTTATATATGTTGAATCATAGGTGTCTAGTAAGTACAAAGTGTACTGCTAGGCTGAAGCCTTCTGCTTTCCTTTTTGCAACTTTTCTAAGATCATTTTTTTCACAGTGTTAAGCATGTAGATGGAGCATTTGTTTGCTCAAAGTTTTCAGTGTACCTTCTATGCATGAAAAGTGAGGGTGGATTTTGGCACCACTGTAAGTTCTTTTTCCATATCTGTTTTGCCCTTTTTTTTTTTAAGTTTCTGGGCTCTGGCTCAAACTTACTAACCACATCTGGCATCTGGAGCAGATAAAGTTCAAGGCAGGATGTCTCAACAACCAGCAAAGATGTCCAAAAATTTAGAGAGTAACTATGCGCAAATTCAAAAATCATACACTAGGAATCTAGGAACCAAGACAAATCAAATATTGCATGACCAAATGTAATCCAGTGAAGCTAAGACACACATGAACTATTTTATGCCGATTCACTTAGGTCTATGACTAATCAGGCAGAATTAACACAGTAGCAAACTAAAAGGGGAATGAGAGCTGGAGAAAACAGCAAACTGCAAAAATATCAGTAACTGGGAAAACACTTTATTTAACACTTAATTTATTGCACAAATTCGTTGCATAGCTTCCTTCTCTAACTCTGAGAACAAATAATCAGCCTCAACAATCAGAGATGTGTCTATACTAGCCTTTTGCTCTTCATCTTTCAACCATTAGTACTAGGGAGGAAGCAGTCCTCATGGTAGCTGGGACAGTGCTACTTGCACCAAGAGCTCCTGGCATGCCTGACTGCAGATAGCTTGGAGGTCAAAGGCAGTAGCAGCTGTCCCACAGCAGATTTCTACAGTTTCTCATAGTACTACTCTAGCTCAAATCAAGGCTCAGAGGGTTTCAGGCCAAGATCCACAAAAATATTATACTGCCGAAAGTTGATCTGTAGATGGTTCGAGCTTCTAAGTCCAAGACTGTGATTCTCAAAAGCCCTGCTGGACCATGTTAGGGACTGTATTTTTGGCAGTCAACTCCTCTAGTGCAAAAGATTCCACTATTTTCAGTGACTGCCATCTTGCTAGGATTGGTAAGATTAAGATTAAGACTGGCAGCTGTTTGAAACTTAAATGTATTCAGTAGTCTGAAAAAATGGAGTTTTTCTGTCCAAGTATTTACCCACTCAGCTTCACATTAACTTCAATAAAAATATGGATGTTTTCAACACTTTTATAAATTTAAAAAAAAGGTGGTAGAGGTGATCTATCTTCTGTTTTGTGGAATACCTGAACGATTAAAGCATTCGCATAGAGTGTGTGAATGGGGCTAAGGGGTTCAAGACTTTCCACAAAATGAAATCCATATGTCCCAAAATGAAATCCATATCTCCCTAGAAATGTTTTAACCACGAGGCTGTGAGGCTGCACAGTGATACTGGTTTTGGTGTCAGGGAATGCCCTTCTTTTGAAACTAGGACACTTTAAGTAGTCCTTCAGTAGTTCCTGAAGTATGCCTGTGTATTTTAAACTAAATGATCATTTTATGTAGCTGCAGAAACATCCAGGCTTACATGAGATATTTTTGTTGCTTATTTGTTTTTAAGCATACCATGCTTTAAACATGATTAATTTAAATTCTAGACAATATAGTTTCTTGCAAAGAATCCTGTCGYACCCTGTGGGCTTAAAAAAAAAATCCTGCAATTATTAACTCCAAATAGAAATGGAAAATTCCAATAGAAAAGTCATTTTATCGTAACTGCGGATTACTTTTTGCATCTAGATACTGCAAAAATAGTCGTCAAGAAAAATAAAGATGAAATAATAGATACAGAAGTAAAGCAGAAAGATCTATGTGTCTATTGAATTCTTACATGAGATAGTTTCTGGTCATTTAACCTAGAAGTTGTACCAGCAGGAGATGCCATTTATCTTGACATTAACTTATTGTGACTAGTATTTAAAAAGGGATATTTTTGCAAAAAATGAGGTAAACGAATACAGCTGAGTAACAGCCTACTTTGAGACAGCTGTTCTCTTTGTTTTTCTGGCATCAGGCAGCATTTTTTGGTCATAGAATCTAAATGAATTTTCAATGCTGTGATTATGAAAGGCATATGTAGGCAGAATTAAAGTTAAATAAGAAAACCAGAACTAAAGAGAGAGAGACTGAAAATGAGAAGAGTAAATAAACACACAGTATGTGGTAACTACAATTTAGTATACCATAAACGTGAAATACAGATGAAGTATCCTGTGATAGGAAAGTTGCAACTAAACATCTGTTTCTTCCAAACTTCCAGAGAAAAATAGATTCACAAGTTACGTCCAAATGCTTCAGAAACTAGACTATACAAGCATGTCAGAAAATGTCAAATTCATATTCAAATTTTAACATCTTAGTTTGTATGTTTATAGACTGTCTTCAGTGCAGTCACTGTCAAATAAACAATAGTCAATAAAAATGCAKATTTACACCACATGACTATTTTTTCCTTTGGATCCGTCCCAAGAGAAATTACATCACAGACTATCTACATGTACTAACAAAGAAGGCAAATATCTTGACTTTTGAGCAGTGGTTATTATGGCTATCTTCTGTTTCCTAAGAATTATTCACAGAAGGCCTCAAAACAATTATGGCTCAAAGCTAAAGTATGGAACTAAATCTTTGAGGTGCACTGTATTCTATAAGACATCTTTTAYCTCAGTTTAGAGACAATAGTGGGAAGGATTCTGTGGCTTAAACATTGGCATACACATCATTTTGTATGTTTTAAGGAGTAGTAGACACCCACTGGTAGATTTGACATAGGGCATTCAAGAAACCCAGATTTTCTGGAGCAACAGTGAAAATATAACCATGCACATAACCGTGAAACCCAAGTCTGCCCTATGCAACAAGTGGAGATTTCCTATAAGTAAATGAGTTTCTCTGAGACATAAAAACTGTCATATCCTGTTGATAGTCTTTACAATCCTGAGATCCAAGAATTATGCTCAGGTGACAGAGCATATAGGTACATGTGTACGTGTGTCATACATATACATAGGTAGAGACAATAAGTTAATGAGTTCATGGTAGTGTGAAATGTTTGAGATCACACAAATGATTAGTTCTTATTCCATTGTGAAATAATTTTAGATTAAGGCTGGTGCTCTCTCACCTCAGAGCAACTCATTCTAAAGGCATCCTAGCCATGCAACAATACAAGGTAATAAATAAAAAAGAATTTAAATATTTTTTTGTCATACCAGGATGTTTACAGCCAATGAGTATGAAATGAATTATTACTTCAGGATGACTCCAGGAAGATGGTATAATTGTATTTGGAAGATGGAAGATTTAAAAAAAATGTTGCCTCTGGCGCATGAGTCTGTTTTTCATTTCAGTTTACTTAATGGATTCATTACTAGTGTTTGATTTAGCTGTGGTGACTATATGCTAATAGTTGCCATATAGATTCTTTGTTGCACAAGTACAGTTATGTGACTATTATGTGTCTTTAGCAAGATTTTAGCTCCTCAGTTTGTTCCTAAATGTTAAGACGTTTGTATCACCACTGAATAAAGAATAGATTTTGCAATCAAAGAATACTTTAAAGATCAGATCTCTGAGGTTTTATGAATCTATTCTGCACTTTGCAAGTAGTTTTCACTAAAGTTGGTCCAAAATTCTCATGAATAGCATTTTTTCCACAGAAAATACTGGTAAACCAAAGCTATTCTGCACTTTGCAAGTAGTTTTCACTAAAGTCGGTCCAAAATTTTCACGAATAGCATTTTTTCCACAGAAAATACTGGTAAACCAAAGCCACATAATTTGTATTGACTTCAGAAAAATTTCCAGTAGCATGCTCAAGCTAATTGAAAAATATGTTGCCTATTTGGTATCGTTGTGGTTTTACTGTTTCATTCTGATTTGACTTCAGGAAGTTCTACTTTYCTTGCATGCTACTGCATGTGTCTGTTGACTTTGTGAGTACACACTGGTACATAAGTGTCTGAACGGACGGTGTCAAGAGGCAGTCCCTTCTTGGTGGTGCCAAGCAATAGGACAAGAGGCCACAGGAAGAAACTGGAACACAGTTTTTCACTTGAACATGAGGAAGAACTTCTTTGCTGTTGTTGCTACTGAGCACTGGAACAAATTACCCAGTGAGGTTGTGGAGTCTCCTTGGAGATATCCAAAAGCTATTTGGACACATTCTGAGTAACACGCTCTAGAGAATCCTGCTTGAGCAGGGAGGCTCGATTAGATGACCTCCAGTGGTCCCTTACCCATTCTGCAATTCTATGAAACTGCCATAACGCTTGAAGTGTGCCCCTTATTGTAGTTGTAAGATTTTCCATTTGAAACTGTGTCTATTTACAGCGGTGAAGGGAAGGACTGCCCGGATGAGTAGAAGCAGCAGTCACTGTAAATGATTCTCTAGAAAAACAGATTGATTGCATGCATAATTATACTTTTTGAATGGTGAAAAGGAGGATGGGGACTTACTAATTTCCCTAGTCTCAAGAAAGAAAGGGAACTACCTCTGATAATGCAATATTCTGCTTTATCTGGCAACTTCACAATTCCCAAAGCCACGAATTGTGTTTATGGTTCTAGGAACAGCAGTACAGGCTGTTCACAGCATTCCTCTGACCTTTACTTCAGAAGGAGAAATAGAAAGAAGTCCTCTTCTGGAACATTGTTAAGTGGAACAGTTAATTTGGAAGTGTTGCAACACGAATCCCAAGAATCAGTGATTGTGAATTGCCTAAGCCAAATGCTGACGTAGAGGTACAGCCCTTCACTTTGAGAATGTTAGTGATGTGGAAGAAGACCATCTGTAATCAGCCTAGGATCACCTGAGAAAACTTCTTCAAAGTCTCAAAAGTTGCCAGCCTTTTCCCAGACATTGTCAGTGAAATCTGTAATAGTGATCGACTTTCAATTATGGAAAGAACATTGTTGCATTTTTTTCACAACACCAGGCTAGACGCACTCCCTACTAGGAGATTAACTGACATATTAATTGGTAGAGATCATCTCCACTTATAATTTTTGTAACCCAAAACAATTGAGTGGCCTTTTGATGGCCATGCAGATGTTTTGACTGTGATCTGAAAAGGGTGAGGACATCAGGCATGATAAAACAAATTAGAAACAATCACAGAAAAAATTATGCCCCAGAAGGTTACTTCAGGTGAAAAGGAGTCAAGCACTGTGTCTGCTGGCAATCTCAATATAATGTTTAACTGTTTCTTCTCATGATTTCATCAGTTCATTCCAGCAGCATGGCTCAACACACTTAAGCAAGTCTTTTCAGAGGCAGCAAAAATATCATTGCAAACACCCTGGAGCCATGAACTTCACCAGGTAATGTGTATGGATGCTGACCACAGCTATGCTTTCCTCTAGGGAGTAGCAGAGACATTATATGCTTTGTTGCTGCTCCTGCCTTCACTGGCGTGTTCCCTGTAGTCTTAAAAAGGGCATTCGCCAGGCTCTGTAGTGCCATGAGAAGAGCCCTTCTGTACAGAGGTGATGTTGGCAGAGTACAACTGGTCATCTACATTGTCCACAAGTGTCTGTAGGATGGCACTGCCTCATGGATCAAACAATTAAAAACATATGGTAAGTAGGACACATCCAAAAAGAGCAGTTTACCAGGTGGTGCATTTTCTAATAGGTGGAGATTGAAATGCTCCCAATGGTGTCTATGGAAAAGCACAACATCGTGAATGAGTGATCCTAGAAGCTTCTGCTGAATTTTTGGAACATGACAATAAAACTTCACAGGCAGCAAAAATGATTACTTTTAGCATCAAAAATTAGAAGTTTTTAAAATGTATATAGACCTGTTTTCCAGATGGATGATATTTTTTAAACCCCGAAATATTATTTGCTCTTCCAGCAAACTGATATTTCTGTGCATTCAGGACCCGGAACACTGATGCATCAGTTGTTACTTCCTTTCTTTCATCAGGAAGCAGCAATGCAAGGGAAAAAGACGTCCAGAAAAACCTGACAGACTTCGTGGAAATCTGTGTTCAAGACAATGTCCTCATCAGACTGAATCAGCCTTTAAACTTTTCCTCAAAACCCCTATTGAATTTTTTTGGTTGTATTTTGAGTAACATATCCCTCTTTTTAATCCTGTGGATGGAACCATTAAAATAGCCTAAGTAAATGTGTTCCTCTAAGTCTTTTAACCTAATAGCTCTTTTTCTGATTTTGATACAGTTACATACACTACTGTAGGCACTGCATATGTAATTGTGTGCTGTCAAAGTACATTCATGCACAACCCCTTAACTGTGAAAAAGAAATAACAGCCACAATTATAAAAATGTTTCAGGAAACAGAGATACTGAATAGACCAAATTATCATTTAAAACCAACTACAAATTCACTTTTGAATGGTGTAATTAAAAGAAATTCTTCATGCTTACACTATCCTCATACACATCATATGAATGATATGGTCTCAAAAAATTAATCTTGTGAAACATTCCTTACAGTATTTAAAATTTCTGTTAATGCAAATTTAGTTACTACTTTGACAGGCTAACATTATTCTGTTGAGAATTCAGAACTAATGTGCAATGTATATGCATTTAAAAATCATATAAATACCCCATGTTCTTAAAACAGGCTGAACTGACTTCAGCTTTACAACTCTAGCTAAATCTACTTGCTTACCAAAGCACATTCTCTCAGCTAGAACAAAGGACAGATAACCTTCAAGACCTTGCAGAACTGTACAGAAAATAACAGGAACTAAACTGTCTAAAATTGAAAACAAAGGCCTTGCTGCTTGAATAAATGTTCGTAATGAACATTTCAAAAAAGAAAATAGTGACACTCTTCGAGGAAGTTAGGAGTGTGTTTCTTTGGGGGATGTCTGACGCCAGAAGATATCTTTTGGGTTGAAGGCATCCCAGAACACAAGCAAATGGACTGAAAGGTTGCATTTTAAAGAAGCCCCATGCGTTGATGTGACAGCTCTGAACAAAATGGCCGTTTTGCACAAAAAGCTGTACTAAACACAGAAGGTGTGATATTGTAAATGCAGATTGTTTCTTCAGTGATGTGAAAAAAAATGAAGAAAAGGTCTAGGATTTGATGTGTGAGACTAAAGTGTAAACTTGTAGTATAAACTGTCAAAAGCAGTCGTCCTTATGTGGTATATATTTTGCCCTTAAATTTGCATGAATGCACAAGCAAACACAGTCTTGTTTTGAAATCGGTGTTGTTGCGCAAATTCTAGCTGATCATCTGCAGTTTTAGAAAGAGCTGCAGTCAGTGCCTGAGGCACAATTCTGTAATAAGTAATAGCACAATAACAAAATTCTATAAAGAATCAGATCAAAAGGCCAATATTCCCCAGTGGTAGCAATGAACATTTTGATATAAGAAACAAGGCATAGCAGAAGAGTTCTTTCCCTTTTATACATACAATGATCTAAAAAATAAGGGAAAGCTTAGTTCAGTTCCCCTTTAAAAAGCATTATGTGTTCCCATGCCTCAGACAGTGCTTCCAAGGGAGAAAGTCATTCCTCGGCCATTGGGCAGATCTGGAAGTATCTGTCAAAGTGTCAAAATATGCAGCTGCAAGACTTTGCAATGACTAAGATATGAAAAAGGAAGGAAAAAATAAGTTGTCTGTTTTGGCTTCTTGACCAGAAAATTAAAAGAAGAAAATATTTTCTATTAAATGGATATATTTTGTTGTTTGCTGTATTGAAATAAGCTTGATCCTTACTTTCATTCCCCACTTCTTAGCAAAATTCTTTTCTCAAAAGGAATGCTTTCCAGGTTTTACCAGAAAAGCAAAAGGAGGGAGTGTATTCACAAGTCCAGTGAAATGTCACCTTTAGTTTTGACTAGAGGCTGGGAAAATCAGACATAGAATATGGAGTCTGGCATTCTCCATGAGAGATTTTTGAAATTCGAAATCATGTCCTTTACCTCCTGAAAGAGCATTCTAACTTCCTGGGTGTGGAATGGCTCTCTTAACTATTCCTGTTGCAGTCTGTCTTATGGAAACTGCACAAAGAAAACGGTGAGACGCTAAAAACTGGAAGAGTGACTCTGTTTGGTCATTGGGACATTCACTACACAAATAGGCACCTGGATTCCCATTTCACTGCAATACTATTGCTTGAAAGGATAGGTTGAGAAAACCTTCCACTACTAAAGAAAGTTCATTTAAGAGGTGGGAGGTGCAGATATTCAGCAAGTTATGAAATGATTTTTTACAGCTTTAATCTCAAACAGACTTTACACAAGCTGGTGCTTGCTATTTATATGTTCAAATTTTGGTAAGTAAAAATTGTGTTTCTTTTTACTCTTTCCTTATTTCTGAGCCATGAAAGCATGCAGAATTTTTAGTAAGTTCACTTTATTCGGCATTTTGGTGTTTAACAAACACTTTACCAAACTTAAAAACATTTTACCAGAAAAAAAGAATGTGTGTATTGATTTACAATATTTGTTTATATTTCTCTGTACTTGGATGCTGCCAAGTTTGGCTTTTCTCTCCCTTTAAATGTTTATTATTATTATATGAGCAAGCATTAAGCTTAATCCTGTTGTGGTTAAATGAGAAGGTTTAGCAATTTCATTCCATGTCTTCAACTGTTCTTAGCCATGCATGCATGCATGTCTCTTGCTACTGTTTGATCTGCTCAGAAGAGATTTGGTTCAGAACGTCATCTCTATGGAGATTCAGCATAGTTATGAACACATGATTTGGGGGCTGATAACAAAGATATTTGCTCTAAGATTACATCTTCTTAGTTGAAAGCAGTTAAGGAAGATAACTATAAAGCATTTTTGATGGTCGTGGCATGAGTGTAAATTGCTCAAGGGATGGAGCCATGAAAAAAAAAAGCAATTGAGACTGAAAAATTCCCCACCAGGAGAATTCCAGGGGAGCCGGTGAGAAGGACGATGGTGCTGCAGTCATCTAGAATAGTTAAAACTCCAGTCACAGATATGCAAAAAATAAAACTGAAACTAGTTCTAGTTGTCAGAGAAGACAACTAGAGGGACAGCAGGATTGGAGAACATAAGTAATGAGAGACAGTGGAAGGGTGTGATCTATTTAACTGTGCAAAAGGAAGGCTGAGAAGGGCTAAGATTGTTCTCCTCAGGGATAAACACCATGAGGGAACAGATCTGTTTAAGTTAAAGAACAATACTGGCACAAGAACAAATACATACAGAATGACCCTGAAAAATCTAGGATTGGATGTTAAAAGAATATCACTAACAATTAATAAAATGTTCTTCAAGCAGCCACAGATGTCCTGCCAGATGACCAGTGTACACCTTCAAGTGAAGCTAAGAGATTCAGCTTTACATCTCTGAGTGAGAATGCATGGTCCAGAGGCTGAAATCGTAGCCCAGTAGGTGTTTTTCTCTTTAAATTTGGTTTGCCAAATGAGTCTGATGTTTTTATTACCATGGGCCCAGGAGTAAGGGCTCTCTTCCAAGCTCTCCTTCCACCATGTATTCCCAGCACATGATTCCATTAATGTCTTAAAATTTAGCTGGTAGAAGTTCAGTTCTTCTTTACTGTGATAATTCAATTCAAGAGCAAGTTACTGACTTAATGCAGCACTTACTTGTTGATCTGCTCTCTATCTACCTTGTCTATCTGGTCATAACAAATGATCATGATAGTACCTTCTAGGCTTAAAGCCCACTAATATGTGGATGACTCGACCATGGGYTCACTGGGGACCAGGGTTTCATTGGGTTTTACAGATAACAAGCACTTTTTTTTCAGACAGCAAACTATTTTTGCCAACAGGGATTTTGAGGCGTCAGCTATAAAAGCTGCTATCAAGTGTTGTTATGACACTGCAAAGAGAAGGTAAAAGGGCTTTGAAAATGACATCATTTACAATAGATTATTTACTTTTGGCTGTCAGTAATGAAAGATTTAGAGCTTAGTCGAAGTTTTATTGCAGAACAACATTAGGGGTTATGAACTTAAAAGCACCTGGTTTTTTATGTATTAGACTAATATGACATTTGTTCTCATATGCTGTAATATTTTCCTTGCAGGTAAAGCCTTTGTTCCATTGCCAGCATTTTACTGACGAAAAATAAATCCAGCTATTGAAGACTTTATCTAAAATATCTTCTCTTTCATAGGGAACATAGGCATAGGAGCAAACACCTGGCATAAAAAACGATAAGATAAGGTCTATTGAGAAGAGTATCGTTAGATAAAAGAAAATAAAATAATTTTCTAGAAGAAACGAAAAGACTTTTAGTTACTAGCTTTTTAAAATTAACATATCACTGAGGTCTTAGTATTTTTTTTTTTTTTGTTACAGTGAGTTGAGTAGCACTTTGGTGATGAAATGAGAATGGTGCTCCTAAAATGGGACAAGGACGGATATTCAGGTTAGGAAGAAAATCCAATGGAACTTGAGGTAAACACAGTCTTAAGAAGAAGGATCAACTTGTCCACACTAATTCTTGTTCCCTTCTTTGAACAGTAGGTGAAACACCTAGCACATATTTTGGTGTTTGATGTCTTTTATTCTTGAAAGTGCCATTGAAGTAGTGTGTGAATTGGGTTTCTGGAAATCAGTTTTTGGTCTCTAGAAGAAAATTTTCAGTGTATCCAGGTTGACTCATAGACAGTATTTTGTCTGTCTTTTGTCTGTATGTGTCCGTCCTTAAAAACACTTAGCAACAATAAGAAAGAGTAAGGAGAGTATTGAATATTTGCAGTTCTGTTGCAATATATGGCCAATCCTCGGGGAAGAACTCTGAGGGATTTCATGCTTCCTCACATCAGAAGTGAGAATCTTCATAGGAGAACTAAATGATAGAATTCAGATGAAAAGCATCAGGACTGAGTTCTGGCATGCAGATATTTCTCTGGGACATGTTCATTATGTAGGCTGAAAATTATCTTTGGTTAACTTGATAAAAAGTAGGCTTCCACTTTAAAGTCCATCCCATGTATCCYGATTCATAACATAATTTATTGCTAGAAGTCATGCTGAAAAGTGTTTACTGGCAGAGGTGAATACAAAACAAATATAGCACAAATGTGCTAATAAGGGAAATGTTAGAGAGATAAACTTTCAAGAGCTTCCTGTTCTCCCCTGAGATCTGGAAGAACAAGCTGTAGCTCCAGCACCTGCCGTATGCTCTGTGTATCATCTCGGCAAACATGGCATCTACTAGCCCTGACACAGAGAAAAAAGCTTTCTTCAGGCCTGCAACAACGTTTAAAGGGTTGCTTAGCAGCTCCCTATTTCAAGCAGATATTTAAAAGGCAGACTGATGCAGAATGTACTGTTCAGATTAGTGAACAAGGTATATCAAACACTTTTTGGTTTCTCAGTAATCTTAGTGTCAGTAATTTTTCAGTTTAGAGTAGGTTGGACAGATCAGTGGTGATATCTAGACAAAAATCCCCAGAAGCCTAAGTGGTCACCATCAGGTGGATTACCTGCTGCTAGAACTTCTCTGGTCACAGGGAATGTGAGCCATGGGAACTGGGGAGGAGGGAGGTTGAAGTGGAAGGGGGAGACTAGAAGAAAACATGGGCCAGTGGGTTCCAGGAAGGAAAAGTAGCAGGCTGTTGCAGACCAGAGGCAACAGCAAAAATGCTCTGCTCTAACATTTTACATATGATATTGAGACTTATGTTTAATCCACATAGCTGCTGAACTGCACCGGATTTTAGTGGGTAACCTGGAAGTTTTAGATGGACAAATATGATAACTCTGTGTGATCTACCTGTCCTTGCACCCAATAGCAGGAACCTGGAAAAATGTTTGTTGTGAAAACTGTATCCCTCCCTCAGATGCTTTAGGCACTTTCAAACTTAGTGTAAATGTTTTCCTAGGATTTCAAGATTTCTTGTTATTCCTTATTAGAATATTTGTTGTATTTACTACTATGTTCTGGTACCAAAAGTTCATAGAGAACCCTACCCAGCTGGCATACCCAGCTAATTTGTCGGGAACACACCCATTCACTGATGAAATCACCCATATTTGCCCCATCCTCACCTCCCCCCCCAGAAAACAAACATTGTCAAGGTAAGGAATATTTCTTTCTTTTGTAGCCACACCCAGCATACTGTAACCATGACTCAGTCTTGTGTTCATCCTATGTGGCAAAACTATCAGCCTCATTTTGCAAGGGTTGGAATAAATAACCATAGTTTTTCCAGCATAACAACTATAAATATTTCCTTCCAGAGGAAAACTATAGAAAAATAATTTGTCAAATATCCTACTCTTCTTAAAAATTTGTGATAGTGACTAAAACATGAAGCCAAACTCTACTCTTATTTGTAGGCATTTAAATCTGGAACATATCCATTGACTTCAATAAAGAGATTCCAGATTTATGTTTCTTTTGGCAGAACCTGGCTTGAGTCCTTATGGATGACAATTTTTCACAGGATTGCAACCTTTAAAATWCATGTAATACAATAAATTCTGAAGGAAAACTTATGCTCTTTTGTTAAACTCTTCTGAAACACCCATTACATATGCCAAAAGTACTATGAGAATATCAGGGGGATATAGGGCTTCATCGCTTCTTTTATCTCCACATCTCGAATAACTTTGAATCATTCTCATTTATAAACTAGAAAATTGTGACAGGTCACAGCCTTTTTTGCCTCAGGGACAAAACCAAGGGATCTTCTTAATATACAATTAGTATACAAAGCTATTCTTCTTCTAAAGAAATCTAAAGATCAGATCTTGCAAATGTTTAGACGTGCTTAAACTTAAGTAGGTAAGCAGCTTCAATTCAATGGAACCTACTCATTTAATGTTTGCTTGTAAATTTAAGTACTTTGAGAAAAAAAAAGTATATATCTGTATATACAAAGCCATTATTTGCAATCATTGTATCTGAACACCATTTTGATAAGCGTATGCTGATCTGTAACTAATTTACCCTTACACATAATAGTGATAATGATGAAGAAAATACAGGAGCATGATCTAAACATCTACAGAATATGCAATGAGACATAAACTAGTATGAAGTTAAAACATGGAGATGAACTTGCAGGGAAATGTTTTGATATATGATATGAGGGCAGAAAAGATGTGAAAAAGAGATTAAAAAGCTATGAATTATAATAAAATTGCCTAAGTTAACTGGTATAAATAGCTTTTCTTGGAATTAGCAGTTATTCATTGTTAGATAAGACTGAGTTTTCTGTACTCTTGATAGATCGGAAATCATTTACTAGATATTGGAATGGTCATGATCCTCTCAAGAAAGATGTCACAAGCACCACTGAGGAAGAGACACGCTGATCTCTGTTTACAATTTCTTATTAATGCAGGTTATGGAATTGGCACCAAATAATACAAACTCAATCAATATACTTCACTAGTTTTCTTGAATAGATTTCTTGAAATCTTGCTAAAGCCAATGTGGTGTTTGACAGTTTTACTTCAAAGTATAAACCTTCAGTTCACTTCAGTGGTTAAAATTGTATTTATGTCTCATGTTTTGATTTATTAAATTTGTTTCACTGAAGGAGGAATATAGATGTACAAATAGTATGCTCTATTCCTTATGAATAATATGTGGAAATTGAAATGAAATAAAACAATAYGTAGGACAATGAAATAATAGGGGTATTTATTATTTTAAATGGTTAACCTCAGCTGTGTATGCATGTTTAAATAAATATATTGCCAAACTATTCTTATAACTTGTTTTTTATTTAGATAATGTGTATATTTGTCTTTCATTATGTTTATTTAATATTTGTATCTCCCATTAGTCTCTTAAAAGCAAATATTCTAGAAGGTCTGTTAATTCTTTAAAGTAACTGTACAGTCTCTGGCTTTAAAATAGAACTGTTCTGTTTAGTCTAAGACAGCTGTGAAAGCATGAAAAAAATGAAAACACAGCATAAATATTAGCATTCCACTTTGTCTCAGCTTACTGACAGAAAATCATGTGAATTTTATGTTAGGAAGACTATCACAGCTCATTTAAGATCCATGTTATTTCTGTATAGAATATATTTTAATGAAGATTCTAGCTAATGTTACAATTTTATCTGAGATGGAAAAACTAAACCTATTTCAAATAGGTGGACTCAGGTAAAATAAACTATTGCATTAGGCATATAAATCACAAATATTCTTTCAATGTTGATAAAAAGGTGTTCTCTTGGCGTGCAAAATTTCCAGTTCTCAGTAAGACCAAGGAAGCAGCTTGTTTCCTGAGATGTGAAACAGTGCTTATTCCTCTAGTCTTCTTCCTTTTTCTTAAAAAAAGAAAAGTATTAAAGGAATAAAGTACAATTATCTTCTTTCTCCCTATTATGAGATCAATTACAAAGCATCTATGTCAAATTTGTGTTTCCACAAAATAAACCCCAAATCATTGCAAACTAGAATACACAGCAATGAGATCATATGGGACCATTATGGTTATCTTATTTGCACCACTGTTCTTTCACTGTCAAAAGTAATTGTGAAGGGAGGGCACAAAAAATTTGTCCCTTTTCTGATCCTAAGTGGCAGTCATGCATGGGAACAGCTCTTCGTTGTGAYGTCACTTTACATCTTAGCCTTGGATAGATATTGCTGTGGATTGCTTTTGATTTACACCTTCTGCCATTCGAGCTGTCATGACTTGCTCCTTAGTCTGTCCTCTGGACTTTGTAGTTCATCTTCATGGGATTCATCATCAAATTAGGATGTGATCCATTGGTTTCCATATCTTCTGATTTCTCTTCCTAACTGTAGCACCATCAGATGTAGAGTGAGACCAAGAACACAGCATTCCAGACAGAACTCCGTGAGCTAATGAGATTTTGGTTGAAAATGGCTTGTATTGATATGCCAGTTTCACAGATTCTGAGCCTCACATATGAGACTTCTCCCTAATGGAAGTTTTCTGATAATTATTTGTGACTAATTTGAAAAGGTAGTATCACAATACAYTCCCTCTGCCATTTCCCATTAAAAATATCTCAGACAAATAATGTTCTCATCATTAGGCCTGAGGCATACTTGTGATAATCTGCTGATTATRCCTGTGTAGGTTAGGGATTGCTAACACTTAACTCATCTGAGTTCAGTCTTTATCACCAGCTCAGTCTGGTTGTGCATACCTGCCTAAGACTGTCATGCAGGTCTTTGTATTGTGTGGTCTAAACCATTTGGCTGCTTCTTTTGGCATGGTACCCTCTTTATACCTTTGAATACTCTACTGCAAATTTACTGAGACCTTGCAAATCACAGCAGTGTGTGTTACATAGAAAAAGTCATTCTTCATGTCCTACTTGTGAACAGATTTTCAGAAAAGGAATAAATACTTGCCAGGGATGCTATCATCTCCAAAACCATCTATATTGGGTATTCATCTCAATAAGCATCGGCTTTTCTCATCTGATCAGTTTCTGTGAAATTATTATTACCCTTTTAACATCCTGTACAGTACTCCATTAGATGCCACTCATGGTAGGGTAACAACAACACGCCTCTCTGTCTCATCTGTTCCATTTTCTGCTGTTGAAGCTTTGTGTGCCATAGTTCCTACTGGCAAATATGGCAGCCAGGTTTTCCTTCTCAACTTCTATAAAATTCCATTCTGCTTCAGTCAGAGTTCACTTTACTTGTACTGTAGAAATTTCTAATCTATCTTTGCATGCTGAAATGATGGTGAGGCTAGGGAGATTAATCTAGAAAAGTACACAGTGCCTGAAAAGCAATGTGATGTTTGTAAAGTCAGACAATAGTAGAGTTAAAGCTATGAATTTATGTCCATATGTTGGACAGCAAGGACTACCCACATAACAGAATATTGTATCTAGTTGCTGTGGAGCTCCATCACGTTTCTCCAAACACTGCCAAGCTATCCTGTTGTCTTAGCAAAGCTGTCTTCCCTTGGGTACCCTCTGTGGTTATTCTAATTATCTGCAGAATCTTTTGTACAGCTTCCTGTACCATAAAATTTTCATTTTCACTTCTGCTAAAGTCATCTTTGCTGTCATCTGTCTAAATTCCTTTTGTATTTACCATCTTTTAGTCTTCACTTGAATTAAATTAGTATCTTCTACTTGGATCTTTGCCTTCCCTTTCATCTGTTTCTGATCGTGTTCCACCTTGATTGACATTGTAATTATCAAGTCCCCAGTTATGTGGATGTCTGTAGTAACTCCATATGTTTCACTGTTGCTTTGTTGAAACAATTTCCTCATTGCCCTTGTTCTAAAAGCTAGATGTTATCTCTCTTGTAGCTGCCTCAGGAGTTCCATAGTCTCGAGGATTCCTCATTTAAACAGACTTGCCAATATTGGTCTTTTCTTTTTGTGTCAAGTAGAGTAAATAAATTTTGACCAAGTAGTCTCTGCTGAACATCTGTTCACGAAAAAATGTTCAGCAAAGACCTGTTAAAATGTCTGGGATTAAGATTAATTATGACTTTTTCAGCTGTGACTAATTATAAACCTTTTTTATTATGTTCATTTCGGCCTTGACTTTGGTTTATGAGATACTTGGGTACAATTTTGAATCCGTCTCATGCAAAGACGCATGATAATAGTGGCTGACTGATATATGTACTCTGCTGGCCTATTTACACACCTGCAAGGGCTTGAAAAGTACAGTCAGGGTTTTTGAGTGTGTGTGTGCGTTGGGTGCCTTAAAATTCAACACTTGTGTTAAGATAATCTGGTTTCTCAGTCTGACATGAGAGACAAAGAGCTGAAGACTTGACCTTAAATGGTGTTCAAGTGACTCAGTTTGGAATTGCCATCTCTTACAGGTGGAACACCAAAGTAGGTGGTATTTGTTACCACCTGGCATCTAACTCAAAAGTTGTACTGAGGAAAACTTAACTTTAGGCCAAGTATCACTCTTGATTATTAAAATATGGAAAACACATCTGCTGCACATATTCAACTACTTTTCCTGCTCAGCATTAATCTGTTTTGGGTGCAGGTCTAAGCAGAGTAAATTCCATGCATAAATTTTAAGTATTACCATAAACTAAACTTAATTGTAGTCTGCATATGGAATCATAATAATTCAATTTTATAAATTTTGCAATGTGTTCCTCTGAAGGCTGAGAAAAACAGTACTTGGATGCTACAGCACACATGCACTGTTCCTCTGCGTGAGCTATTGATGTCCCTTTTATTCTGACTACGTGTGCAAGTTGTTGAGGACCTCCATGAAACTCGTTTGCAGTGGGGAGAGATTATTTCAGGTTAGTTCTTGGCTTGCATGAAGTGAACGTCTGTTTCCGGCTGAAGGGTTATCAAGTGGCAGTGAAGTCCTGCGTTGAATATCAGTCTCATCCAAAAGAATATCAATTCATGCACTCTGACACTGCCCTACAATGCAAACCAGCACGTAGTAAATGGAGGCAACTGGGGGAGTTTCTTCATGAGGCCGCTTTTGGTCTGAAATAAAAGGCTACTCTAGAGGTAACCGCTGACTCTCAAATATTGTGAAAATCTCTAGGATCCTTTGAAATGACAAGAATTGTACAGGTGGGACAAGGTTTCTATTTTTGTGCCTATGTCTTGAAAGATACTGTCTTTTCAAAAGTCTCCTATTCCTTGTCCTGCTCCACCATGACTACATCTCTTCATCTGGTATTTCCAAATATATGATTTCCTGCCTCTCACCTCTGTTGTATTACAAAATTTTAGTGGTTTTTTTCATTAATGTAGAAATYGATCGTCTGTAACTACTTTGAAGGCTTTATCAGAATCAAAGCATATTCATAACCATTACACACAATGAAAGACTATTATGGACTTTGAGAATCCTTGCTTCTACATATATTAAAGCAAAGCTTTTAAATAATTTACTAATATTGTTTCCTGGAGCCTTTAGCTGTGTGAGGAGTGGTCCGAACATCTCTACTTCTCTGCAAAATTGCCAAGAAGAAATTAGACTGGGAATTGCTGACAGTAGTCTAGTGTGTTTTATTAATATTGCCTTTAAGTTTGTTCATGTTTTGTTTTGACTTGTTTCTTTGATTTTATTTTGTCTCATATATATATATAGTTTAAGATAAAATAACCTCTTCTTGCTTTAACCCAAATGGTGTCACTTCTAATACAAGGTTTCCAAACTGTCGACTACTCAGGAATTCAGAATGAGTCCAAAGGATGATGAAAAATCCTCTGGCCAAACACCATGCTTTACCTCTAGTTCTCCAGACTAAGTATCTGTTTGTATGAGAGCTGCTTCCAACTTCTAACAGAAGCTTAGCTATTAGAAATGAGTCATTTTAACGCAGCATCATTACACTATAACACATTTGTGATAGCTTAGGAGTTTGGGAATTCATTTATACCTCTATATTGCATGTAGTTGTAAAAGAGTCAGATCCCCTGCTCATACTAGAGCACAGAACACAGTCTTAAAAAGATGTAGCACTTCACCCCTTTAGATAGCTTCATGCTGTTTAAAAGGTGACTCAAGTAAGAAAAATACTTAAACATTTAATTATCTATGGGATCAGAATCTTAACGTGGATTAAATTAATTGAGGGTAAAAACGTGGGTAACTACAATCATTTGGGAAGATACAGTATTGCTTTACTAAAGGGAAGTCCTGTGTTGCAAACCTCTTGAAGATCTTCAAAGGGTTCAGCAGACGTGTAGCTAAAGGTAATCTGACTGCTAGTTTACCTATCCAAAGATTTTTTGGGTATTTGTCCAACGACTTTTAAGGGGACTAAATAATCACAGAATTAGAGAGAAGGTCCCACTGATAAAACGCCAGTTAAAAGATAACCAAAATAGAATTTATATGTTTTCATTATAAGACAGAGATGTCATCACTGTAGTTCCACTGCAGTTCCAGGGCATCTTGGATAAGCATCTTGGCTTATCAATGTATCTCTAAGTTATATAGAAAATTATATCCTCAGTGGATGAAACAGTTTTCAGATGATATTATTTACTAGAGCATTTGAAGACAGTTTAAGTACCTTAGAAATCCATGTGAATATGTAATGAAGAGGCAGCTAATATTCATTCTAGATACATACAACAAGATGCACATGAGGAAAGACAATCCTAGCTTTACATGTGACCTGGCAGTCTGCAACGTTGCTCCTCATGAGTGAACCGGAGCTATGATAAATAGCTCCATCAAAACATTGACTTAACATTCAGCAGTGGACAAAAAGGAATGTTAAGAATTATTACAAAAGGAAGCAAGAGCACATGCCAAATAAATGTTTATGCCTCTTTGTAAATATATGCTTCATCTTCTCCTAGAATACTGTGATTTTTTTTCTTATCTCACTTCAGCAGAATATAGTCCTACAGCAGAAATCAAAAAAGTTCAAAGAACAACAAGGATGATCAAAGATATAAAACAGCTTCAGAATGAATGATGATTAAACTGAATGATATTCAACAGAGAGATGACAGGATAGGCATATCGTAAAGGTCTTCAGAATCAAAACTCTCTGGAGGTAGTTGTGTAGAAGCTAGAGAGACCTCTTCACTGTCTCTTACAGGACAGGAACAGGGGGCTAATGAATAAAGCTGTAGTTTAAAACAGAAGGAGGTAGTTGAACATGCAGTGGCGTTGTATATATTTTGAACTTTTTGCTAAATGATATTTTAGATTTAAAAAATAAACATGTGCTCAAGTAAACAACTGGAAAGACACTCAGAAATGTCATGCAAGTACTTGGGAGAGGTTATTAAATAGATAAACTACATGAGGTTCAAGAAATTGGATAAAATGAAAACAATTGAGGCCATGAAAGTATTAGAGAAAATATAATCTGTGCTTGCCCTGCACTAGCTTTTCCCTAGTTACTTCCTTTGTCTTTTAGAATCAGGATACCGGGTTACTGATTTTACTCAGAGCCCATGGTCTCATAGTTTTCTGTACTTCAGTTCTGGCTCATTACTTATTTACATTTTCTCTTTATTAATTATTTATATTTGTTCTTGTAAATTAAATCARTCTCTGCATTAGTGAATTTCAGCAGTCACTTCATCAAAACTGATTAATTTACACTGGCATTCTTAACAAATTGGTCCAAATTTGGTTCTCTGTTTCACACAAGCAGGCTGCCAGCCTGTCTAATAAACACATTCCAAAGAACCAAATTGTCAGAGAAAGATACTCATATGATTAATGAGGAGTATGAATAAAAACATGTATGTATTTACTGGAAATTACTGGATGAACTTTGCCATTTAACCAAATTAAACTTGTATTAACTCAATTTAATAATTATTGCATATGAGTTTTTATGTGCAGTTGTTTCTTCTTGGTTGATACTGACTTTGCTTGCTTTGTTCAGGAGCCATGGTAAAGGTGTAGTACTGTAGAATCAAGTGCAGAGTTGCTTTGAACTTTTACTCAGAATGTACCTAGAGACATTATTTCAGAAGAATTCTTTCTGAAAGCGATACAGGAATAAGCTTGGTTCCATGTAGATTCTCTTGGAAGGGAAAAGTGAATTTCTTAATATTTAATAAACAGTAATAATTTCAGAGTATTACCAAGCAGGCATCAGCCTTCACACTCTTACCAATGCATGCAACCACCACTCCAAACCCCACAATTATAAAAACCTCAGTCTGGCTTTGATTATTAAGTAAGTCTTTACCTCAGGGTAATTACTACAAGCAAAATGCATGCAGTGACAAGAAACCTCGGCTTTTCTACCAGGTAAATAAATAGAAAACAAAAAGAGAGACCTGAAGGCATGCTGCTAACCTAACCTATTTTACCTAAAAGCAAAACTGAAGAATCTTGCCTCTACTAGGCTTTTAATTCAGCATAGGTCTGCAAGTGGGAGTAAAAATCAAACAAAGCAAAACAACAATAAAAAAGCAGCTCCTCTCAAATTACCATTTTCTAAAGCAATAAAGCAGATAATTATCTCCACTAAAATCCCCAAAGCATAACAAACAGGATTCTAGGAACATTACATCTGTATGTTTCATTTGGAAAATCGGGCAAATCACCAGAACCCTGGCTTGGATTTTTAAAAGAATGCATACCTTATGATTGCTTGCCAAGAAAAAAAATCATTTTGTTTCAAACCTTCTCCATGATTCAGTCTAATTAGCAAATTTTGCCAAGAAGGCCCTTGAAAAAGGACCAATATCTGTCTCGACACATAGTCAACTCCCCTCCTCCCTGTGGTCCTTATGAGTTATTTGCATCCTAACAGTTCAAGAAACTTCCTTCTTTTGTAACAATAAGATGATAAAGATCACCAGACTATTCTCAATGTAATCATTAGACTTCTTTGTTTTCAGATGAGTCGTAATTTAGATCTCAAGTAGACAGATGAATTCTCACACATCTTGTTTTCTCCAAAATAATCAAGGTGTTCATGACTCAGTTTAGCTAGCACATGATAATTAAGGTTACTAGTATGAGGTAAAGTCCTCAGGAAGATAAATCGGTTCAGAATTTCAACATGAATTTAGAGATCAGGCTGGACCTTTGCTGCAGCACAATCTGCTGTGGTGAATTGCTAATGTATGAAAGCCACAAATTGCCTGTCTTCATTAGGAGTTTTTTAGGCATTTGTTATCTAAAGTGACAGCACACCTAGTTTCCTACTGAAGACACATCCTCCATGAGGATGGCTTCGATGCTTGGAAAAGATTTTGCTAGCTGCAGGCAGGTAAGTAAATAAACAGGCAGACACAGGCACACAGAGTTTACAGTCATTTGGACTACTTGTCTGCTTCAAATTAAGCAGCAGTTAAATATTTTGTGGCTCATAGACTAAATTTTGGAATTCGAGGCCCTTCCCATTCTCCCATCAGCCGGAGAGAGCCTGCTGTCAAGACCTTTGAAGACAGTCTTATCCAGACCTTTAAAGTTTTTGCTTAGAGAACCCTATAGAGTAGGGTTTTGTTAAATGTTTTTCTTTTCAGCAACAAGTTCCTTATTTTTGTTTGTTTCAGTGTTTTCTTCCTTTTTTGTGTGTGTGTTTGTTTGCTTGAGAGTACATTCATATTGTGGTAGAAGGTTTGTGTRTCCTAAAGAACAAATACTAGTGGTGCTATATGGATAAATAACAGCTAAGATTGATAAGAAAACTGATAGTAACAAGTATCTAAACAAAACTAGTGGACTTTTACTTGTTTTTAAGAAAGTTAAYGGAAAATAAATTTGGCAAATGGCAAGATTCCAAATGCTGTAGCTAGAACATGCCATAATTAAATTCATATTTTTTTTCTGATCTCTGTCAGATAATGATTCATTTTGCAATAAGTTTTTAAAACAATGCATGACTTCTCTCTCTTTGTTTTTGTTACAGAAGACTGAAAACAAAACAACGTAGGAAAATATTGTCTCGCTATGCCAGCTATGGCTACAAGAAAGCAGGGCATAYAGGAATGGACTGATGATGTAGAAAGTTTTGCAGTTAGGGCAGAGAGTCTTACAGAAATTCTTCTTTCAACTGAACCTTTTATATGTCAGTCATATAGTGGTAATTTGCCCACAACACCACATATGTTTCCAGTCTCCTAATAACACAGAGTAAAATTCTTGACTTCTTCCTAAATAATTTCTGTCTTCTGCAGGCTTGTAGGAATAACAAAGATTTCAAGTAGCTGATATACAAGTGCTGTTTACATACATTATATAAGCACACATACATAAACATACATGTACGTAGGTGTATGTAAACGATATAATTCAAAATAATCAGGTGATATTTAGCCATAACCCATGCTCTTACCTGTTTTCTTACCTAAGCGATCTAGCTACAGGGTCTAGTGGAAAACAAATGAGAAACTTGTGAATGAAAGCTCCTACACTAATTGTCAGAGACACAGTTGTGCTGTTATAACCGTACACCTAGTGACACAGGTCTTTTGCAGGAAAGTGATGAGTACATTCAAGATAGGAGTTCTGTAAATCGAGCTGATACTCTATCTTACTCAAAGATTTTACTGTCCTACATACCTTGCTTTAAGCAAGATACAGTTATGCATATCAGTGATTCATCAATTTAGTGTATGTTTTAACTAGAACAAACTGTGAATTGACACACATGGTCACTATCATTATGTGACAGTTCAAGGAAGGCTTCTCTCCTCAATTTTTTTTTCAGGGGAAGCAAAATTATCAACAAGCATTTTAATATCCTGTTTTCCAAGGCAATAGCTTGACATTTTTCTAAGTCAACTGGAAACACTTTTGGCAGGTTTACCAAGTACAAATTTAACATGTAACAATGAACTTCTTGTTTTCATAATGTCCACAAGAATATGTACACAACKGAGAGTTCTAAATTTAGGAGATCGCTTTAGGCTTAAAAGATGTTTATTTTAACTGAGCAGAAGACCACARGAAGCAAGTCTATTTCACAGAATACATTGTACACCATCTTCCTCCTCCATCACATGAATTTTCAGGGTGAAAGAATTCTCCATCCACTTTTTCCTAGACTGTGTGAAATGCAATATTCATGACAGGTAGGAAGACTCTTCAGTGGCACCAAAACCTGCCTTTTAYATATTTTTGAGTTAATAGGATCAAGTGAGAGACAGTAGTGCATCAACTTTCTCACAGCAAGCTGACATTCAAATGAGTGGATGAAACAGGTGAGAAAATGATAAAACAGAAGAAAACCATTCAGGATAAATGATCTCATTCTGATTTGTATTTTATTATTCTTAAACACATCACAACCATCCCCCACCCTCCTCTGAAGACATGAATTCAAATTCTTTTACACTAACTTCCTGGACTATGTATTCTCTTAAAAAATGCTCTTCAAGGCAAATCATTCAGACTTTTTCTTGGAAAAACTAGAAACAAACAAAAYAGAAAAGAGAAACAACAAATAAATGAAATCTTTTTCCATTTTCAAGGAAAAATTCTGAATTGCTCAACAAGAATAGCTTATTTCAGGCTTCAAAAACCTCCACATTCACGGGGTTTTTAGCCATAAGTTTGGTGTCCAATTTTTCTCACCTCTCACAGCAATCTCCTTTCCAATACTATTTATTCTGAAGAGGAATTGCCACGACTGTGCAAAAGCAAGGTTTAAAGTTCTGTGCCATACAAAAAAATAGTTTTCTAAAACTGCACAAGTACTCTCATTCAGTCCTTTTGTGTAAAGTGAATTTTATGATTCTCTTTTTGYCATAAAATGCTCCAAAACATCACCTGTCATGCAGATATGAAAAACAATGGTATTCATGAGACAAATTCATATTTGAGTGTTGTAGTTTGAGGAAGATGCATCAAGAGAAGGGTACAACTAAAGATACCAGAGGAGAAAGATAAGCGAAAGTCAATGGCTTTAGTTACATTGATAGGGAAGTTTGTATCTATAACTTGGTTTTTGGACTTTGCACTTAGTGTAGCTTTCTGAAGTTACATGAAGACATGAAAGMTTACCACTGACACTGTGTGAAAGAGGAACCAAAAGAAGATATTCTGACTGTGGGCGTCATAAGTTTTGCACAGAAATTTGTTTTCAGATTTTTCTATWACATTTCTAAGCTTTAAAGATCCTATATTTGTAGTTTAGAGTAGAACCAATAAAGAAAGGGAAAGAGAATATTTATCACCTTCGATTGGATGATGGAAGAATTTCAGTCCAGATGTTATATAGTCTATAAAAGCAGATGTATATCTGTGATTTTGATTATTTTTCAGCCAGTGTTTCGTAAGGCCAAGTCATATGTTTTGATTCCATCCAGTCTGACTCATAACAGAGCACAACAATATTTCCTCAGTACAACTCCAGCACTTGTGCTTTTCATGCAGCTCCCCTCACAATGGGAAACCTTTCAACAAAAATAACTTAAGGAATTGAAAGAGAGTTTAAGGGAAATGGAAAGGTATGATACTCATAAGWAATTGATTGCAATCTGTTTTCTGCTGAGGCACAAACCTACAGCTTAATCTGTAATCTATGGGTCTGATGATAACTAGTTATTTTAGCATTTCAGAACAGGAAAGCTTTTGTTTCTTTGGCAACGAACTCTTATAAATGCAAGAAACACAAAGGTACTAAAAAGGAAAACAGAAGAATGAAACCATTGGAATTGTTTTTGTATAAAATATATGCTATATAAGCATAGTATGTTGTAGGATTTGTTSTATCAGTTAGATAGAAAAAAAATGCAAATGAATCAGCACAACCTTACCACGTTTTATTGAAAAACAATGTTATTCAAATGCACGGTAAGTGGATGCTGATTCTTTAGGAAGAGAAGGGAAGGTTGTTCCAACTGCCTAGGCTGTTCCTGGGTTTTTCTGTTGGGAGTTGCTGAGAGCATGTTGCACTGCTTTGTTAATACCACTGAACATAAAAAAGATGGATGAAGGCAGTAAAGTAAAACATTAAATGTATCCTATGTTCCTTTTGTTAACGTTGCATCACTAAAGAACTTAAGGATGAGACCCGATGCTGCTATTGGCTTATTATTAAGTAATTTGTTGAATTGGTTTTTTTCATTTTAAATTTTTTAAAATAAGTTTTTATGGTGCTTATTTGCAATTTCTGTGTTCATGTATAGAAAAAAAATCCTTTTTTTTTGCCCAAAGAGGTAATGTAAGAATACAAATGGAGCTGTTAGATAACATAGTGATCAGTATAGTAGAAAAGACACTGTATCTGTGAAAAATTAGATACAATTAAAAATTGCAGAATTTAGTGTAGAAAAACTTCAGCTTTTTTAGTGACAATTTCCRGATTCTGCCTTGCAGTAGTAGCGATTGAGCAGCTCAGGTTTAACTAGATGGGTGTTCTGAAGATGGTGGGCCGTGGGTCTTATCCCTGTGTCTCATGGGGGACTTAAGGCATAGCTCCACATCATAAAAGAAGTAAGCTGGCTGGAACTGTTCAAACCTGGAAGTGTATCATGCAATTTTGACAGAGACCACTGTTCCRTCAGCTCTGTTATCTGAACTATTCAGATATTTGTTCCTGGGATCATTTCAGTCAAAATGAGCCAGTCACTGTACAGTTGTTCAACCTAATCCAGCTCAATCTGAGGACTGCTTAGGACTTCAGAAACTGAGCCYAACAGATTGCTAGCCTGAGAAGGGCCTTGGGTAGGGCCTTTGCCAGCTGATTCAAGAAATACTGCAATTTCTTTTGCTCCTTCATCCAAGAAACCCTTCAGTATTATGGAACAAATAATGTTGCTTCTTTAGGTAGATAGTTTGGGTYGCTATTCTGGATAATATTCTAATCACCAATGCCACAGGTATTTTTGGCTATAAATGTTAATAATTAGTTTTGAAACTTGAAATGGTTAACTGGGTTATTCTTTATTGATATCCATAAAATACACTCACAAATACATGGAAATTTTTATCCATCCAGAAGTAATTTAAAGCTAGAGATTAATGCTAAATATAAATGAGTGTAGTTTTTAGTATAACCCTTGAAAAATTATGTCTCTTTCCTGTTCCTCAATGTTTTGGTAGAATGATTGCCTAAAAGACATTTGTGGAAATGGTGTTATTGATCTTGAGAAGTAGTTCTTTTCATCCCTTTTGAAGACTGTGAATGTAGTTTCAGATGACTCAGCCAACTGAAGAATATTTTATACTAAAAAGCATAGCCTTGTCTCCCATGGTCCTGACTTTGAGCAGCTAGAATTGACTCTTCATTCCCTGTTTTTATTGATAAAATGGAAATAGTGAGCTTAGTGTGCTGAATTAGATTTCTGAAGGGCAGCCACAGAGCTGGTATGAGGGAGAGGGCAGGGCTGTGTATCTGGGTATCAGGGAGGTGGCTGGAAGGGGTGACATCACCTCTTTCACTGTCAGTGGGTTGCTGGACTGCCTTAATTTTTATCACACTGTCTTCAAGCCTATGCTGCACTCAGAACAGTGAGTGAGTTAGCATTGATTTCAGTAATTCCATCAACACTGTGGTTGAACTAACAATAGTAAAAATAGGCCCCACTTGGCTTTCTTCTGACTAATTGTAAGTCCATGATGGAGCAGGAATTGAACAATCCTCCAAAGCTGGAGCCCTAATGACTCACTCTTAAATTATACACTGTTTTTCAGGGTATACTAAGGTACACTAGATCCTAGCTAGTTCCTGGAAAAATGTATTTGTTCTTGCTTTGTAGTGGTGTTTATCTAAAATAAAAATATTGTATAACAATTTAATGTCAATAAAAACACTGACTCAGGGCTATACACCCAAAGTACATATTTTGCTTTGCAGTGGCAAAAGGTTATGACATTTAATTCCTAGCCAGCATTTCACATATCTCTATTTACTCTTCACATGCATACAGTCAGATCAAATACTGCCATGGGTGAAAACACACTGCCGTGGGTAAAACATGTTGTATAATAACATGTAGCTTCTATGTACTGCACTTTTGTCTGCATATACATGTATGTGTATGTATGTGCACAAGTACATGCTCACACAGTAATGGAAACAATGGACTAGAAGGAAAGGAGCCACTGAGAGAAATCTCATTCTGTTGCAGGAAATCACACTATGTTCCTTCAAAGCTCTCTATTCGAAGGCTTTTACTCCTACTGCTTGCGCTAGAAGTCTATTCCAAGTCCTGAAAGCTCTACAGGTTAGGACTCTTTCATCTATAAGAAGAAAGTCTAAAATACTAATGATCTCTTTTTCCCCCCTGACATTCTTTCTCTTTTTTTTCTTGATATTTTTCCCTCATCAGGATTACAAGAATATCCTCACTTTCTGGAAATCAGCCGTATATGCCTGCTGCTTCTATTATCAGATTAAAAAATTAAGCTCTTCAAGCTGTCTTCTGTGAAAGACAAATTTCATATTCCTTTTGTAATCTAAGTAGTCCTCCTCTGGATCTGCTTTAGGTGTTTGGACATATACATTCAGAAGAGTTCCAGGACTGTTGAATGGGATCTTTTCCTAATAAAAGTGTATCTAATTATGCTTTCTTTGTTTCCTTTTGCCTTTTTCTCACCTGCAATCCATGACAGTTTAGAGCTATTCTGTAGTCATCTCTAAGTCCTTTTCTCTGGGTGTTTCAAGCTAACCAGATTCCAGTTTACTGAATAATTTGAAGACTTTCTGTTTTATACTATTGAACTAAAGGTGGCTCCTCCCTTCTTCTCTAGCATACAAGGTCGTTGAGAAGTTTATGGAAACTGTTTTACATATTTCCAGACAGATGTGTTTGGAAGTTGTGAAACCGAATTTTAAGTCACATGCTGTTGGAGAGTTACAGAACTTGCTGTGATGATCACGTGTACTGCTAATGTTGATCTGGCATTGTACCATGTGCTTCTAAATTGTCAAAGGATTGACCAAGCAGCAGCTATTAAATGTAACTTAATCAACTGCATCTACTTCTTGGAAAGAGTTTTTGCGAGCAGAAATAGATATGCCTCTGATTTCATAATGGCTCTGGTGTGACAGGAGTCCAGAGCCACCCAGGGAATTTCCATGTTCCATGTAACGTGTTTTATTGAAGCTTCATACTTTCACTGAAATTTCAGCCAGTTATTCCTTTTACTCTTTTCATTGTCTCCCTTTATTTATGGCTTAGAAAAAAGAAAAAAAAAAAGCAAAAAAAAAGCAAATGCAATCACTGTAAAGTTACAATTAATTTTCAGATAGTTATTTTGTTTCCTTAACTGGGGTCACAACCAGCCCTTCTTCTCTATTAACTTGTATTTTTGTAGTAATTTACCCCATTGCAAGAACGGAAAACAGCAAAGTCAAGATTATAGAACCTCTTGGATGAGCTAAAAGTAAAAACAATAATGCCAGGATCCTAGGGAAAACATACAAACAAAACAAGAAGAAAAAAGGAACGGGAATTCTTCCTACCATGCTATGTAATGAATTCTGACTGCATTCCTGTTTCAACAGAACTCATCTCTCTGCATCACAGATATAGCACTACTGAAATAGCATTCTGTCACTTATTTTAATATACTAAGTAAACCATGACAGCCATTAAGTATGAACCACAAGACAAGAACTCTATTAGGAAAACAAATTAAGATGAAGAAAAAAGTTACTTTTTTTTAAATATTGAAATTCTCAGTGTATGATTACTCTTTGGTACTTAGTCTGCTTCCCAGAGGGCACACAACCTCGTGTTCACTTTCTCACATAACAATCAGAGATGCAACTGATATGGAAAAGGGAAGCAAAAGGACAATTCACCATCATCATTAATGTCTTTTCTTTAGAAAGTGCTTAAGAGAAGAAATATTCCACAGTGGATCTGAGACACCTGATATAAAATCATCCAGCAGTTTACATCGAAGATCTTACTTTTGATGGAGGAAATACTTCACTGCCTTCCATCTCAATTTTAAAATTAGTATCTTCTTCTGTACATGTTTTGCACAGATAATAACTATGAGACAAAATGTACTAAGAATCAGGTCTATTACATTCTTGTTTCTTTAATGAATTGAGACAAATCCTTAGCATTGGGTTACTAATGTTTTTTCAGATGTTTGAAATTACGTCAAGGGAAGCATTTGGATTTGCTGACATTTCTGGATTTTGGAAGGGTATCTAGGTCTTTTTTCCCCCACGTGCTCTCTGAAATAACTGGCAGTCTCATTCAATAATTCTTGACATGTGGAACAGTTTGGCAGGTTCAGGGAAAAATTAAAAATAAGTATTGATTCTGAACACATTGTCCTTAGCAATGAGAAGGAGGGAATAGAGGTGTGGGTGTATTCTTGGGAATATTGGAAACCCAGATGCAAGAATATTAAATTGTTTTGCTGCATTTTTCTGCAATTTAGATTACTGCAATTATACAAAAACCCAGAAAATTGAACTACATATTCTCTAGGAGCAGTGAAAGACAACTTTAAAAACAGTTTTCTGTAGACGTACTAGGTATTTCTGAATTCACCTTCTGCAAAGGTTTTTCTTCTCACCATATCCAGATCTCTTTTTGTAAATGACACTGCATTTTGGGGATAGCATCCATATGACTGTTGGGACCGTAGTCAAAGAATGCTAGAAAGTTACTTTATTCTCTTCCCTTACCAGTTAATGGCTGAAACTCAATTAGAGAAAATGTAAAGGTTCCACAATAAGGAAACGCAAAATATCTTCGGAATAAACCAGTGCTATGCAGATGAGAACAGGACATTTAAAAAACCATGTTTGGATTATTCTGCACTCTCTCTGGATAAAGTTTCAGGGGATAAGAAACCACTTTGCTCCGCAAAAGGGTGGGGAGAGACATTCAGGGCAACATAGGCTGTTTATATTCTGAGCGTCAATACCCTCAAAGGAATGAAATGTATCCCAAAAATCCATAATTGCTTTACTGTCAGTTTGCACTAGGTCGTACTGCTTGAGTTAGATTAATTTGCAGTGGATTCTCTGGTCTAAATACATGAAAATGAGCTAGAACAAGATTTTTCCTTACGAGATGTGATGGTACTAAAGTTACATTTATCCAATGATGGCAGGTTTCCCAACATTCTGAAAACCTAAATTTTCATTTCTTTGTATGAACCTCTCTCATTGTTACTAGTCTCAAATTATACTTTAGTATAATCATATGTGTAGATTGTCACTGATTTCTTTTATGGTGGCAGCAACTTCTCTCTTCCTGTGAGGTGCAAGTAAGGTAGCTCTTAACCTGCTGAGTGAATGCTAAACACCTAACTTCTGTAAGAGAGMAAATTTCACTGAGTTTGCTAGCTATGGCGTCAGAAATGCATAAAATAAGCTTAAGAAACTTCATATTGCCAGGAGAAATCTTTTATTTAATGACAGTTTAGCTTCTACCAGGGAACCATCCTCCAACGGAAGTTATCCTAAGTTATGAATCAGTGAAAAATCTTAACCTGAGAATTGTCAGTGTGAATCAATTAGATATTACAAGGTTTCAAAATATTTATGCTAATAGAGGTATATCTAATGTGTAAACAACTCGCCTATCTTTTGATGTTTGGAAGGCATTCTTCAGGAACTACTTTCAATTCCTTATCTGTTGGAGCACTGATAACCAGAAAACAAAAGCTGTAAGTTTGACTGTTGAGCCAAAAAATCAAAGGACACATTCAAGGAAAGGTGAATATATTTGAGTAACACAGTCTTACTCTCTGTTTCTGTATGATGCTAATTACAATGTTATTGTTTCCATGAATCTATTAGCTTGATTCTACCTTGACCTTTACCTGTCATTTCTGAGAAATTACATAATTGGTTTAGCACTAACAGAACATAGAAACTCCAAAATTAATTCACACAAGTCGCTATTTTTCTTAATAAAACTTTCATTTATCTGTCTACTTGATATTTCTCCTCTCAATTATTGAATAATCAAATTATTTTCAAAGTAGTAGAGTACTTATTTATTTGTTTCATTGGACTCTGCCCCTGAATTTTGCTGGTCCTCTGTGATTCACTTCAAATCAAGTTTTTTGCACGAGTCCCTTGCTTTAGGACTATGAACTAAATGTGTCCATGCTTTAATCAGCAATTGCAGATTTTTTTTTTCTCTTTAAAAAGGTATTATCATGTGACTGAAACACTTTGAGGAATTATATCTAAGATGATCCTCCAACGTTTATCACAAAAATTTTTCACTCAATAGCAGAAACTCCTCCTGTTTAGGTGCCAGCTATATGCTGAGAACATTCTAACAGCTCTCTAACACTGACAGAATCCTCCATAAGAAATTAGTTTGTGCCTGTGAGCATACATGTATTAAAAGGGAAGGATGGAAAATCTGTTTTTTATTTTCTGAAAGCAAGAAATGGCATGAGATGAGTATTTACTCAAAATTTCATGCTTTCTTCCTTAAAAGCAGTCTTATTACAGCATGTGAATAATATGTATCTTGGCTATGACAGGGAAATTTTGTTATTATTGAGTGATGGGGACAGCTCTACTGACACAGTCTTAAAATCTTTGAAGTTTTTTGAAGCTGGGGAAGGAATTTTATAAGGAAGGTTCACAAGAAGTGAGCAAAATATTTTACTCAAATAAGTGAAGTAGGAGGCTTGCTAGTATTTGTGCGCAAAAGAGGATCTATGGATTAGAATGGCTGAGCACGAATCAGCAGAGGCAAGCAGCCGTGAAAAAGAAAACAAATAAACAGAACTCTATATCCAAAACACGCAAAGCAATCCCTCTCCTCTGCACCTCACTAGCAAGGTTTCCATGAGAACACTTTGTACAGTTCTCTCTTTTCCTCTCCAGAACAGGCGGAGGATTGGCTGAAACGCATGCAGAGRAGAGAAGCAACAGTGATTTCAAAGCTGGAAACCATGATCTATGAAGAAAGAACAAGTGATTTGAATTTTTTTTCTTGAAAAACAAAAGAGAAAAATAAAAGAATATGGTGTGGAGAAGGAATGCATTAAATAAGCCATTAGCAAAAAGGAAGGGAGTAATGCTTTCCCTGCTGTAGATAAAATGAGAAATAATAGCCTAAATTGCAAAAAGAAGTAGTTATATAAGATATTAGAAAAAAACTTCTAAGAATAAGAGTAATGAGCTGCTGAGAAGCTGTGAAGTTCTTTAAAAACAGGTTTAACAAGTGTCTGTCCACACTCATGTATCTGATTCTATGTTAACTCAGAAATCCCTTTTACTTCTGTGATTTTATATTCACTTACAATACACATTCTAGGTACACTGAACATATGAATTTGCATCCCATAACTGGCATTACACCTTTTTTTCTTAACCAAAATATTTGGTTACAGAATATTTCAAGTGTATCCCACAGCCTGAGGGATGGACTCATGTTGGAGAAGTTGATGGAGAACTGTCTCCCATGGGAGGGGCCCCACGTGGGAGAAGAGGAAGAGTTTGAGAAGCCTTCCTCCTGAGGAGGAAGGAGTGGCAGAGACAATGTGCGATGAACCAATGGCAACCTCCATTCCGCACCTTCCTGTGCCACTGAGGGGAAGGAGGTAGAGAAAATCAGAGGGAATTTGAGCCTGGGAAGAAGGGAGGAGTAGTGGGGAGGTGTTTTCGAGATTCAGGTTTGTTTCTCACTATCCTACTTTGATTTGATTGGTAATAAGTTTAGTTTATTTCTCCAAGTTAACTCAGAGGTTTGCCTGTTACAGTAACTGCTGAGTGATCTCTCCCTGTCCTTATCTTGAACCAAGAACCTTTCCTTGTATTTTCTCTCCCCTGTCCAGCTGAGAAGAGTGCCAGAGTGGCTTTGGTGGGCATCTGGTGTTCAGACAGGGTCGGCCCACTACAAAAAATCTGAAACTAATAATGTTATAATTTTGTACTTTACTCAATGTATTTTATTTATTTTATTTATCACTTATGTTTCCAATAAAATCGTTGATTTCACATAAAGGTGAATTCTAATTTGATTAAAAATAAACAACCATCAGTGTGAATTTTTTTTTAAAATTTTGTTTTTCATAGCTACAGGAAACCAAATTATTTAGACAGATCTATTTCATAAGTAATATTTACTCTCTACAATATCCAAGGGTGATTCCTCTGCAGGTAAAACGTGGATAAAATCTGTTTACTCACCTGTGCTCAAACATCAGATCAAAGGTAAGTTCTTATCAGCACAGAAACTCCAAGGAGGCAGCTTATATGTTTGGACTTAGAGCAAAGATATCTCTGTTCAATGGTATATCTGGTTGGAGGGTTTATGCAGATTCTGAAGCAGTCCACTTCCTTCCACAAAGGATTTTGTTTATTTCAATAAGATTACTGTCCAGGGAAAGGCAAGAGCTGTTAATGTTTGATGGATTTAAAATGTTGATAGAGAAAATTTCACTTTGGGTGTTTAAGCGGGAAAGGAACAAAAGCATGAACCATTTGGGATAGTTATGGATGTTCTCTAAAACTTGAAATGAAAAGAAAAAGGTGATCTTTTTCTAAATCTCAACTCAAATATATTGTSTAGAGCTAGGTGATTTAAGTGTTTCTTTCCTTGTTCCGACCTCTGCTGACTATTTACTGTCTAGATGTCTAGCACAAACAAAAATATTTAGTTTGTTTTCATAGGTTTTTATTCCTAGATTAAAAAAAAAAAAAACAACAAACAGGGGGATAAAATAAGTGTCAAAAAGTTGTACAATGAAAAGAATATTTTTTGGTAGTGTTTCTGGATGTTGCATGATTGCTCTGTTACCACCTCTGACAATATTTTCCATGTTTATTTTACTGTTTAAAATATTATAGTATAATTGAAACCAGCCACTCTTGAGGTCAGTAGAAATATTTTTGCTTAAGGCAGAGCTAGATTTGATGGCAGTAGAATTAAGAGAGGCAGGATGGCAAGTATATTTTGCAGATGTTCAATTTTAGTTCAGATGTTTGAGCTCAATTTAGATTCCGCTTCACTTTATTTTTATGACGAGAATAAATAGCTCATTAACTTGCAGGCACACAACAATTAAACACTGGAAAGGACTCACAGTTTGCTTAACTCCTGAGTTTGGAACATCTGTTTAAGGTCTGAAGCAAATTGAAGTTTTTCAGAAAGATTATGTCAAAGATGATGATTCAATTTTCTCTGAAAAAACAATAATTAAAATTCCAGTTACAATGAGATCTATAACCAGTGCCTTTTGTAAGCAGGTAGACCATCCTGATCCAATTTCTCAGACATTTTTCCATTGACTACAGACCCACAAAACAGGGCTCTTGGTAACTACCCAAACAGGCTTGACAGCAAATTCTAGTTCAAAATAGATTCACAGAAACTACAGCCACTAAAACTCTGTCAAGGATATGAAGCTCAGAAAACTGCAACCACAGAATGAACTCAGTCACTCACTGATTTAAACTATCAACTATGCAATTTGAATTACATCTTTCAATGGAGACTTTCATCAGGCAAGATGGATGGGCATACATAGTTTGTAACATTCACACGGAGGTGATATTGCAAGGTTTTTCTCCCAGGTAGACAGCTCAGAGTGGTCTGGTAGCCTGGTTAGATATTGTGAAAAAAATATTTTGTTTTGGATGGTTTTGCACAGGCCCCAAGAGGCATGCAGGTTATTTTGCTCTGTTGGTTACAAGTGAAATACTCTGCTTTAATTTAAAAAAGGTTAAGTAACCTTACAAAATTCACAGATGAGCTAATGCTGGCTGTGCCCTGAAATTACCCTGTAGACATCTCCTAAGTATTAGAGAATGGGATATGGTTGCAGGAGAGCTAGTACGGGTTCAGGAGGGATTACGAGGATAGACAGGAAAAGAGAGTGTATAGGATTTTCTGTGTGTTTACAGTTATTGTCCTGTGGTCCCTTTGGACATCCCAAAAGAATTGTACCCCTCAGGTGAAACCAAGAAAGGAATTAAAAAAAATTATAAATTATGATATGATTTAGGCATAGGTTTGATACTTTTAAAATGTGTAGTGAAAAAGATACTTATAGAAGACTTATGACAATTTGGACCTGCTTATAGTGAAAACGGAGCTTGAACTTTTTCCAGGATTTGGTAGTAAAGGAAGAACAGAGGTGAGGAAGGGATCTAAGTACCTGAATTTTCCAGTAACTCCTATGCCAAGAGAATGCTTGGGGTTTTCATGTTGATTTGTGTCCATACTTTCCCTTGCAGGGGTGCCAGAGTGGGGACACAAGCATGAGTACTATAGGTAAGAATAAAGTATGAGAAGTTTAATAATCTGAAAGACAATGTAACTGTTCTACAGGTGGAGCATCTGTGTGAAATGTTGATGCCAGTCACAAGGGAGAAATAATTAGAAGGTGAGCAGGGATAACAAAGCAATTTAATACACTTGCCCTGCGTYATAGGGTGGTGTTGGAATGTATTGCCTTTCGAATGAAAGCAGCAGTCTGGAGGTGCCATTAAGAAATGAAGGAATTAACTCTGGGGTGAAATCAGTGTGTAAGGAGCTCTCAGAAAGGGGCCTTCTAGTATCATCAAGACTTTGCCTGAACACTGGACTACTGCCACAACCAGAAGCACCTTTTCCCTGTTCCGTCATCTAGAAGCTGCTTTGATACYGCTTCAGAACCCTTCAGAAATTTACTTGGTCTCATCTATTTGCAATAACAAAATTCAGGGTGTTTTTTGGTACTTATAAACCTTAATTAAATCTGAGGCTGCTSGAAAGGAGACAGATAACTTTTGAAAGAGCTTTTAAATTTATTTTCTCAAAACTGTGTGTTGGTATAAAATTGTTTCTGTATTATGTCTGACCACAGTCACATGCAATTCAAAATTTTCCTATTGAAGTGAGATATGCTCTTCTTGACTTACTTTTACTGAACTTCTTTTATTGTCAATGCAGTTAAATACAAAGTGTAAAGTAATTCAGTTGCATTATCATTGAGGAGAACCTGCAAAGCCTATGGGGGAAAGAGTTTAACAACCACAATACTCATTGATTTTTAAGTTGTAAATACTTCTGTGAACCTTAAACATACAATTCTTTAACTTTGGAGAGATATTTTATTAACTAGTACTAAATTCAAAATTAATAATGTTCATCATGGTCCTATTTAATTAGCATCTAAATCATGAAAGAAACTGTATGTTGTACTCTCTTGAGAAATGAAGAACAAACAATAAATGGATGTTAGTGGCACAATGCAGTATCTATTCTAGTTTGCAGCTATTCTGTAGTATCTATAATAATAGTATCATTTCAGATCTAAGTTCAGGGTGCTCTTACTGCTGTTCCCATATTTGTTCAGTGAAAGTGTAAAGGAATGAAGTCTGCTAGGAAAGCAAGAGGGTAGTGATAAAACAAGCGATCACAAGACAAACTGAGTTACAGATTTACACTGTTTATATTGCTGAAGTGTATGGGCTCACCTCATCTTAGATATGAGCTAATATGAAGTTATCTATTCCTCAGTGAAACCTGTATATCATAGAATGGTTTGGGTTGGAAGGCACTTTAAAGATCTCTCRTTCCAACCCCTCTGCCAAGGGCAGGGACAATTTCCACTAGACCAGATTGCCCAGAGCTCCATCCAGCCTGCTCTTGAACACTTCCATGGGTGGGGCATCCACAGCTTCTTTGGGAAACCTGTTCCAGTGCCTCACCATCCTCACAGGGAAGAATTTCTTCCTAATATCTCATCTAGACCTACTTTCTTTCAGTTTGTATCCACTCCCCCTTGTCTTATGCAAAAAGTTCACATGCCCTTGAAAAAAGTCTCTATCTTTCTTGAAGGTTCTCTTCAGGTACTGGAAAGCCTCAATTAAGTCACCCTGAAACTTTCTTATACTTCCTTCTTTGATGTTTGTGACATCATGACAACATGCGTGTGGTTAATAAGTGGAATGRCTGTTGTGCATATCTAATAAGTGATGCATCTAATAAGTGATTCCTGTAGCTGTACCTGTACTCTGAAGGCATCCTTACCGTGAGGAATCTACTCCAAAGACCTTCAATTGTTAATTTTGTTTCTAAGACAGCATCACCTCAAAATGTTTGCATCACTTTCAAAATGAATTATGATTTGTAGCATGAATAGTAACTACATTTTATAAATTTCCTTCTTAAAAATGACTGTCAGCGTGTGGGATGTCTTCAGGAAGAATGCATTTTGCTGAGGCTTTTGTCCTTGAACAAAAYGCATATTCCCAAAACATGCCTCAATCCGTATGAGAGGGCGGCATCTTGTGGTGTAATTTATACTGTCCTGAGAAACGACGATGCTTTTGCCACAATAAAACAAGAAATGGGTGGAGAGGGACACCTGGTTCGTACATAATGCAATGAAGTACAATTGCAGTTTGTAAAAATGTCCAATAACCTCCTACTTTAAATATGTTAATCCTAATTCGAGCAACGTGTGCATTTATTCTGATCTCTACATGAGGTTTACTCCTACTTCATACAGAATCACAGAATGGGTCAGGTTGGAGGGGACCACAGCAGCTCATCTAGTCCAATCTCTCTGCTCAAACAGGGTCACCCTAGAGCATAGGGTTGTGGCCAGACAGTTCTTGAATATCTCCACGAGGGAGACTCCACAACCTGTCTGGAAAATCTGTTACAGTGCACACTCACCCACAAAGTAAAGTTCTTCCTCATGTTCAGGTGGAAAACCAGCTGTATCGTGCTTCTAAAAACAACTGCTTAATGTCTTCTGTACCTACTGAACATGCTTAATGAGAATAACTAAACACATCCAAAGTAAAAAACTGAGAAGTTTTCAAGGCAGGTCAGTGTGTTATTTGGCTTGTTAAGAGAGGAAATAAAACATAAGTGGGTTTGAGGCTGAGCTCAATACCTCAGTAGAGGTTTTAAATGCAGATTACTCAAATAGGGACTAATATTACAAGTATTTTCAGCCTTGTGAGGGAAAGTGCAAAGCCCTGCACCTGGGGAGCAACAACCCCCACGTAGCAGTGTCTGCTGGGGCCCRAGCATCTGGAAAGGGGGTGCTCAGGACAGGACCTGGGGTCCTGTGGGCCTCAGGCTGAACATGAGCCAGAAACGTGCCCTTGTGGCAAGGACGGCTAGTGCTGGGCTTGGCTGCGTTAACAGCGTTGCCAGCAGGTTGAGGGAGATGATTGGTCCCTTCCCCTCTGCACTGGTAGAGCCACACCCAGACCACTGTGTCCAGTTTTGGGGGATTTCATCAATTTGTTTAAAAATTTGTGTGAAGTATGTAAAGAAGATGGAGTCAGGCTCTTTTACACCGTGCTCAGTGGCAAGATTGGAGGCAATGGGCACAAACCAAAACACARGATGCGCCCTCTGAATATCAGGAAACACTTGTTATTCTGAGGGGGACTGAGCACTGGCACAGGTTGCCTACAGAGGCTGTGGAGTCTTCATCCTTGGAGATATTCAAAAGCCATCTAAAGATGGCCCTGGGCAACTGGCTGTAAGTGGCCCTTCTTGAGAAGGGGGTTTGCACAAGAAGACTTCCAGAGTCCCCTTCCAACCTCAGCCACTCTGTGACTTTGTAACTGTGAAATAAATGTTTAAACATTTAATTTTTGTTAATGAGAAAATATTCTATATAAAATATATACTTGTTTACTAAATTTTTGGAAGTATTATTAAATTTTTGAGAAAGTGTGATCCATTTCTAAAATGAAAATTGCTCTGTAATTCTAGGTCTGTGACTTCTGAGGATTGTTGTCCTGGGTTTTAAATTCACAAGCTTGTGTCTTATTCAGAAAAAAAAAATGTTCTCAGATCCTGATAGTGTACAGATAGTACAAGATAAAATCCACTGCATGGACTATGTGAAATTAAATATTTTAAAAAAATTTTTAAATAACCAGGTATTTTTAAAATTATTATGTTAAAATTATTATTATATGCAAGCACGAAAAAGAGGTTATTTGATATCTGTTTTTCCAGAACTTTGTTTTGAAAGGGTCGTGTACTCTATGCCATAAATCCCATATTGACCTCTTTAAGATCTGTTACTTCTTTTTCCTATGATCCTTGGGTCACATTGCCTGGCTGCTACTTTCTTTTTTAATTGCTTGTTGCACACCTGGTACGGTGCATTTGCAGTTGTCGTGCTCTGGGAACTGCGTACCTCATCATGAAAACATTTGCTACTGCAGTAGTTTCGTGACATTTTTGCTCGTGAATATACCTGAACAAGGGCAGAGGTGCCACCTATGCTTTGCTTTAGGGAAGACAAGATGGTATAGATCTGCTGGAGGAACATCTGCCACAAATAGCAAAGATCTGAGAGTTCTGCAGGCTCTGTGAAGGCTCACTCAAGATTCCTGCTGAGGCTTCTCTGGTGCTCTTGTTTCATTTGACTGTTCCTTTGAGAAATTTCCATTTTATAAAACTCCAAGCTACAGGTTCGCTGAACTGAATTACTCGCAACTGATAATGGAAATACTTCATTTGTGAGCATGTCAAAGTTGTTGTTTTGTGTCCCATCTACGTGATAAGCAAATTGGAAGGAGTGAACTGATGTTGCCTTTTGTCACATGTGGGCAGGGAGTGACAAAGCTCTGTGCTGTCCCCTAGAGATGTGGCTGTTACTGAGAAGTCCATTCTCTATGCCCTTTATAAGAGCATTAACACTGCCGTAATCAGATTAGAAGGACTCAAACTGTTCTCAAATGACTTCTTGTGTGCCAACTTCAAGCGTTTTCTATCAAGGAGTACAAAGGAGGTGCTCAGAGATCTATAGAATTTTCATAAGGATATTTTGCTGCAAGTGAAACTCTTTGCCTTTTTGATAGTAAGATCAGCAGGACTATTTTGGAGTGGCTGTACTTATTTCAAAAGGCATTTATCAAGATAACTTCCCCTCAGTTTTCAGAATAAGGTTTTTTTTCAGAGCTAGAACTCATATAACGATCTAAGACACTCTATTCCTTCTCTCTCTTGCTTTCACTCCTGAAATACTTAATGGTAGTGCACCGTAACTACTCTTGAGGTTTTCATCCTTCTTTCCAACGGTGTTGATAGTCCCTTTTTTGACTTTAAATTCATTACCTTAAATATAATAAAAATAATTTCACAGTTTCTGAAAAAAGATAAGTTTATTTTTCTTTGAACAAAATATCTACAATGACATGGGTGACACCATAAATTTCACATTTTTAACATTTCTGACTGCAGAGAATGTCAGTTTAAGTGCAATATGATACTGTAATACAATGAAAAGGAATCTAATCAAATCCATGCACAACACATTTATAGATTTTTACCGAAAAAGGAAATACTTTGAGATGAAATTGCTGTCAGAGAGAACTCACAGGAGAATATTTTGAAAACTCACAGACAAGTTATTAATACACTATCGTATCACTTTTTTTTGTTTTTCTTGCTGTAGCCTTTAAAAAGCCGGGATCACTAACACACAAAATACTGTATATTATGTTAAACCTTTATGTCAAAAGCTTATGGCACAATTTCTTTTTATACAGCTCACAATTCCACATTCATGGAAAATCAGTAGCTACTTTAGTCCATTTCATCTGTTAATATCATTCTGTCATACATTAAAATACAAACATAAGAAATGTTTCTTGCATATTTCACAAAGATGAAAGTGAAGAAGTGCAGTAATAYTCAAGAATGTCAAGAAGACAGGATGAGCCAACACTTTTTCTGGCATAAATCCACTGCTTCTAGCAATCTAACCTGCTTCCACAAGCCTTCCAAACTGATAGTACTTCAGTAATTACTGGAGGTGATTGTTGCCTGAAGACACCTTTTCTGTAACCACTCCAAAACAGAACACCCATTTGATTACTAACAAGTAGTCTCGTTTGAGATTTATATTTTTCTTAGTTGTCTCAAAAAGGAAAAAAGCTGTGAAATCTGATATAGTACTCGTCTAACCATATGGTTGTGCAGGAAGATGTGGATAAATTTATTTTACTACCTCACAGGGGTACYGTATGTGTTACTAGCTCATTCAGAAATTTCACATTTTAAAACCAAATTATATTCTGTTGGATTAGATTAATTCCCATGATAGCTCAAATGAGAGCAGAAGTTGCACAAAAAGTGTATCTTTTGCAACCAATCATGTCAGCTTGGGCTGGGAATGGTATAAATAAATTCATTTCCTTCTACTATAAAATTATTGCTGAAAACAATACTTTTTTTTCCTAAGGTTAAGGAAGACTTTTTATCTTTCTCTACTGTTAAAAAATATAAGGTTTTGTACAGTTTATTATATTCTATCTTTATCTACATTATCAGTCTACAGTTCTGTAAAGGATTATACACAAAGTGAAAGCAATACCTCACTCCTTAAATGTAAAGTGCACATTTAATCACCTAGATATGTCTGTCTAGTGAGCAAACAGAACCATTTCTCACACATCACAAATGATTCTTTATAAAGCATATTTTGGAATGAACTATAAGAAAAGGAATCCAAAGAAAATTAACGTATGATTGAGCTGAAAAAAATAATTAAATCTTAAGTAAATGCTCTGTTCTTCCTGAATTATACTAACCTGTTTAAAAAATACTGCTTGCTGTCAAAACTCCTTGAAAGTAAAATGTACTTTCTTTTGCTGTTAAAATAGCTGAATTCTAAGTAGTAAAATACTAGTGTTCCTTATTCTCTTTCATCTTCAAGTGTCCCATAGTCTATCAGCATTATAGAGAAAAAAGCCATCCCTCTAAAAATGGAAGCCTATCGTGTTGATATTTGAATATAGTTTTAAAAATAAAATGTGTTTTGCTGTTTGGAATTTAAGCAGGAGTTTGGTATGGTGGTAGTTGAGTACTTCTACTGCACCTCTAAGGGGCTCTTCTTCTCCTCTCTCAAGGTACTGAAGTTTTTTGCCTTATGAGGGGTGACATGGATTCAGCCACATCTCTCTTTAGTGCAGAACTAAAAGACAGTCATGTGAGATGTTCCAGGCACTGCTTTGGGGTTTCTCTCTCCCTGTGGGCCCTGTTCTGCTAAAGACCAGACTTTTCYTCCTGTATCTTCCTGTTCTGCTTCTCTTTCCATCAAGAAAGAGGATGGTGTGGAAGTCAATCTGCACAGGTAGAAACTACTGTCACAAAACAATATAAACTTTGCAGCAGATGAGATAAACTGTTTTCCCCTGTAGCTACTGCTTCCACCTGAACAAGCGCACCTATGTAGACACTGGGGGATTGGGAAAAATACTGAGTGCCTCATCCTATTGTTCCCCCTTATGGTGACTCTGTCAGGTCCTCAGTAGCTGTTTTACTGGGATATTCCCCCAGATCCTACTGTCTCCCTCTGTTCTCATTGTGTTACAATGTCCTTCTAGAGCCAGTATTTTATTTTTGAAGTATAGGGCTGGTCTACAGAAACCACAAAAACATGACCTGAGAAGTACAGGGTCTGCACCTACGGTGAATGATGACTTGGGACAAAGCTGCATTAGCCTGTCACACAGGGTTTGTGCTTATGAGAAGCCTTCTGGTGTGGCTTTGCCAAGGACTTGTCCTCTGAAGAGCCCAGGTCCAGTGACAGTGTAATGAGGTAGCTAACTACTTCTGCCTAACGAATGGGGTCTTTTTTATATGTAGGAGAAACCCTGCTAGATACCATTTGCCTCAAGCATTATTTCCTTGATGATTATTTTTCTGCATTTCCACTGCCTTTTTCATGGAAATGTAGCATAAATACTGCAGTCTGATAAATACTRCAGAGTACCTTTCAAGTCTTGTATCTTAACATCATTTCCTGCTGCTTCACTATACAATTGCAAGAAAATCGTCCCTTACACTAATCTTAGCTGGTGTTGGTAGCTGTTGACTCCAGCTTTGCACAGAGGGCTGGCATGCCTGCTGGCAGTTTTGGACTATTCCCACTGCTAGTGGTGAATAGCAGGCATTTTTGCCTTGAAGCTTCTTATCATCTTAAATGACATTTCTTTCTTTCTCTACCATGTGATTTTATATTAAGTAATTTAGGAATAATCTAAATGAAACTTGACTTTAAAGTTATGATTTCTTTTGAAAAACACAYTATTAGTGGACTACAGAGGCTTCTGTTACCTTGGCAAATGTTATGGTTCTATTAAAAAAGTCCACGAAACCACAAGCTCCAGAGAGATCTTGGTTCCCTTRTATCAAAATAGAATCACATGCCAAACGTTATGTGCATTTGAAAACAGCCCTTAAACAAAATACGGTTGATTTTGCTGATAACAGAAACAAGTTAACATCCCTTTCCATACAATGCAACTAATCCTAACTTTGAGAGAGGTATCAACCATAAATTCGTGATACCCCTTCACASACCTTCCTAAGCGAATGAGATTTTTCGGAACATGTACATAAAGCAATCAGTAAAAATGCAGACACAATTAATTTTGGACATAAATGAAGCAAAACTATAAAAGAATAATAGTTTTAAAATAAAGGTGGATTATACATGTCCTTTCCGACACAGTTTAACAAAATGTGAGAGCTACTATTACAGAACCTCTCTAACTAATCCTTGGAGGAAAACAATAACAAACGAAAACAAACCCAAGGTTGCTATGCTACAATTCCTAGCGCAGAGTTCCACTGCTTCTGTTACTTCATATGCACCATGCCTTTGGCAGTGCACCAGATGTTTGCCTCCAGCTGATTCTGCTTTTCTATACACATTCTGATCATCAACAAAGCACACATTTTAAACACGTTCAAAATAAAAATAGTTTGCAGTGAGAATCAGCCTCACCTACTGGGCTTAGAGTATCTAATAATTCTAAATGCTGTATTTCCACATCTTAGCAAGGTTTTGTTTTGCCAATAGATTGACAAAATTAAATACTCTTGCTTAGACATTATGCCATAAATGTGATATATGGTGTTACAATTCACAGAAGCAACTAATATGACTTATTTAAACCTAAACAGGGAAGATTTTTCTAAGAGTTTTAATAGTTGTTCTCCTATTTATTATTGTGAAATACAGTAAATGTAAAATACCATCCAGGTGTTTTTTAATGTTTTAGAACAGCTTCATGTTTTTCCAAATTTTTGAAGTGCTTCTTAACCAGTATCTGTCATATTAATAAACTTCAAAGAATGAGTCAGAAAATTTGACACATTCATAAATTAAACCTTCTGTAATTATGTAATATATAGGAGATGAATGTGCATAAACATAACTGTATCCATCTTCCAAATGCTTCAGTGAAGCAGTTGACTCTTTGCTTTCAGTTTTGGTCCAAGATCTCTTTGCATTGAATCAAAATGAAGCATTGCAAAATTTTGATGTAATTTGTCTATTTCACAAGCTGTATGAGTTTTATGAATTGAGAAAGAAAACCCTTAAAAATATAAAAAATATTAAAAATTATGTTTCAATTATCAAAGTATAAGTAATTAAAAGAAAAAAAAATCCTTTGCAGGAATCAATACTTTACAAATTTTAATATATTGCTCATATGATATGCAGACTGTTAGGCTGTTTACCTTGTGTTGTCTGAGATTATTTCAACATACACCCTCCAGGGGAACAGTAAGATGAAGTAAATTGAATAAATTGTATGACTTAAATGTGTTAAATATGCTCATTGCAAAACCATCAGTACTGTCCTTAAGACTAGATCAAGTCCTTTAAACTGTTGTCTCCAATCAGGAATTTGTCATTATATTGTAAAATTAAAATAAAGCTTACAAACACTATTCTATTCTGTAATACTATGGGATTTACCTCGGGTATTCTGGAAACATTTTTAAAATTAAAAACACACCAGAATTTAAAAAATTTAAGGACCATCAAAGAATACTGTACATTTATAACACTATGTAACAGTATGTATAAATACTTGGCAGTAAAGCTTCAGTAGAGAGTGATTTTCAATGAAAAAGTTATTAATATTTAGTTTGACAAGGAAAGTTTGCAATAGCAGATGTATCTTCTCTGGGTGTCGTTCTTCCATCCCACTGTAGCTGGTCATTGCAGGCTGTGCAGGATCCTTTTTCTCCCCCTCATTTTAACTCTTCTGATCACTGCTCTGACGTGCATTTCTAACAAGAAGCCTCCTGTTGAGTGTGACAGCCAGATCTTTATGTACTGCAAGCCTTAATCTTGCTATTGGTGAATGTCCTCATGCCTGATGATTTTGTAGATTACCCAATAAAAAATGTTGAAAATCAGAAAGGCTAATGGGAAACAAGCTCTGGATATTGTGTCTATCTTCTTGGCCCGGTCAATGAATACCTTTCTCATCTCATCAGGGCTTTTTGGTACAGCTTGAACAGGATTATTTGGCCCCTTTTGTGTCATTCCGTCTTTTGCTTGCACACATGGGCCCACTCCATATGCTGTAATGCTAAACTGACTATCACGTGTATCATCATCCTGTTGGGAAAAAAAAAAAAGGAAAGAAAGAAGAGCAAGAAGTTTTTTTTTAAATTATTATTTACAGAAACCTTACCTGCTTCTAAATAGCAGTTGCACCATTACCTCATTCACTTCTTGAATCCACAGCTTATCTTAACCTGTTGAAATTTCATCCCTATCAGAGTCTGTTAAAAATATTGCTGGATCCTTAACAAGCACAGAATTTTTCTATTTGTTCATAGATTCTGTAATCTATTTAGTGAAATGAGAAAGCTTAGTAAACTAGTGGTAATTGGGCACACAACTTCTGATTCAGTTTAAGTTTCTCCATTTACTGTAAATATGTGCAGTCTTCAAATGGACAAACTTCACACTGGTCTTTTAGAAAACAGCTATTAAGTCTGTTAGATTGCCTTACAACCTGGGATCCTGGCCTCTGGAGATACTCATCATAAAATCACTAATGATGTGCACATTAATTATATTAGTGAGAATTCTGCCTATCTGGCCACTGTATGTGTAATTAATCTTATCTGCATGGTTTATTTCTGCTATTCCCTGTGAATGCATCAGATAAAGAGAATAGTATGTAAAGTGTCTTAGTTTAAAATAAAGTAAACAGAAGCTAAAGGCCTCATTTTTCTTCTGACTCATTCTTCTGTCAATTCAGGGGAAAACTGGCAAAGACATTCAGGATTAAGGAACTATAAAAGAAAGTGATTCTTAATCACATGGCACAGAAACGGAAGTGGATGTTCTGAAGATATACATATTTTCATAGCATACAATTAAACAATGTAGCTTATGTCTGGAGACATATTTTTTACTCCTCTTTACCTGGTTATAGGTATCCTCAAGTAATAAAAAAGGCACACATGCAGACAAGTAAATGATACATAATTTGTGAAGTCAGGGCTAAATTTGGTTCTGAAATATATTCCAGGGTACTCCTTCATTATGTAGGTTACCCAAGAATAGTCATTTGATTTTGATGGCATTCACCATTTTTTCAATACTAATTTTAAATTCAGGAATGTCTATTTTTATGTCTAACTTAGCCTAATTGCTTTAGGATTCTACTCTTTTATGAAATATAGAAATCATTATGTTAAGTCTTAAATAAGTATTTCGAAAAACAATTTCAGTAAGTATTATAAAAAGAGTTGAGCAGCTGTCAATTTTTCTTTTGTAGAAGAATTTTTGATATTTTAAAGCTCTTCCTAGTTGAAATTAAAATAAAAGGCTAAAAAAGATTTATTTGGCAAAGCAAGTCAAATTATTCTGTTTCAATTCAATAGTTTGAAGTATTTTTTTTTACTTTATCCTCTTACTTTATACAAATGCAATTTTTCAATGAGCACAACTTAAATCCAAAGTTCCAAATTTTTCATTTCAAAAATGTCTGTGACATTTTGAAAATTTGAAAACATTTTTCAATGAAGAATTAAACATATTTAAATCTTCCATCAAATAATTGTTAATTATTTTGTTTAAAAAAAAATCCAACAAAGTTTATTATCAATATTAGTTGAATATGCTAGCTACAAAAGAATGCAGATAAATTACTAAGTTTGAAGTGAACTATTTGGCCATCAGCAGGACCATCCAGCAGAGCTGTAGTTATCATCCAACTGAAATACTTGTACATATATGTAAATTGAATAAGTATAGAGACTGATATAGTCAACTGAAACTACTATATCTCAACTCTGTATTGGAATTTGCCTTTAAAAAATAAAAAGAAAGAAAAATTAACATGAAAGAAAAGGAGGAGGAAAAATCACTGACTGGCTTTATGATGGAAATGACAAACAGAAATACAAAATGGTAGGATCATTATTTGATGACGTGATAAAACAGAGATTTAATTACTGCAATAGTGTTCCTCTCCTGACAGATAAGAATGGGAAATAATACCTATAATGTAGTTGTATTCTACACTAGCTGTAGTCTTGTGTTCCAGTTAAGAGAARTATTAAGTTATAAATGCATGTACTGTGAGAATTTACCATAAACTTGCCATTTAAACACCTTCACATGTACATTTCAGGGTTTTGTCTCTTCACRTTTCTCCAGAAAATAATGCTTATGATTGCACAGGCTGAGAAAGATAATAAAATGATTCTTCTGAGTAGAAGATTTCAGCTATGCATGTTTTCAGGATCAGGCACTATATACTAAGACTTTACTGTCTCTGTTTTAGGTTTTCTGGAATGGAATGATCCTCTAGAATGTTTTAAAGGCCAGATCTCTCCTTATTTTTGCACTTGCAGACATCCTGTATTTCATCTGCAAGCAAACTGCTTGGAAATGCTCTCTGTTGTCAAATTAATGTGAAGCTTCTTGCAGGAGTCCAGCATTTCTGCCCAGTGTCTGTTGGATGGTGCCTCCATGAGGGCAGGCAGGATGGCCGGAGCCAGCCAAGCCACACCAAAGTGTTAGGGATGGTGGATATGCAGGAAAGAGCACCTTCTGGAACACACCAAGAGCCTCCATAACTCTTTTCAGGGGCAGCAGCCTGAATATTCAGAATGTGGTTCTGCAAGTTTTCCAGCAGATTCATAATGCAGAGAAATCACTAGGTTGGCTCCAGATTCATATCTGAGGGTGCTTGTGCACAGCAGGAAAGACGTAGTTACTGCTATTATCAACACTAGCTTTGAGTGCTTTTTTGAAGGCATTTATGTCAGTGACATCCCTTTTCTTTTTTTCTGTTGACTGACTTGGCTAAAGTCCCTCTTTTTGACTAGAAATATGTCTCAGAATGCATGTGTCTGAGGCTACAGATGTAGAAATCATCTAAAGGACAATACCCTGTATGACCCGGTTGACAGTATTTACAGTGAATCTTCCTGAAAAAGTCRTGCATATTGGCTGATTAATAGAATTATTTTTTTTAAAGTGATAAGGAAGCTTTTGTTTCTTTTGTGTACTTTTTAGTGTATCATCACTAAAGAAAAGAAAACTATTTCTTATAGATTTTTGATAAAACATTAAAAATCTTATTATGAATGAACTTTAGTAAGAGTTTGATTTGAATGCATTTTTCACACATTCAGATTTAGATTTAACAACTTGAAAGCTGGTCTGCATGCAGTTACATTTAAATATTTTATAATTTCTATTAAAATTACTATAATTAAGGAATAAAAAAATGTAGATAAAAGGTTTTATTCGGAAAGTTAGAATTCTTTAGTGGTCTGAATAATTTCAATTCATTTATTTCTGTATCAGTGCTGTTCTACAAAATACTTAGCTATAAATTAATAGAAAACCGTGAGTTTATGGTCTTGTGACTATGGTGTTTTCTGTCCGCGTGCCTAGTAATACATTTATCTTGAGAAATAACATGCAGAAGGGCTGAAAATAACTCCATAGCCATTTGATTGTAAGGTGTGGTATCAACTTGAAAACTTATTTGAAGCCTTGACTTTGGTAATTTGAACACTATCTTTTTTTACTGTTCAGTTTTGAGAAGGAAAGGGGTAGTGAGTTGTTTTGCACTACAAACAGTGCAAAATTTTACTACTATGTTTTAATCCAGATTTAAACAGATCAAAATGGATTATGAAATTAACAAGATAGTACCTTCACTAACATTTCACGTCATCACACACAGGTAGCAATGAAGGTATATGAAGTTCACATGAGAAGACATTATTTCAGACAAAAGGACAGGGCCTCTGTTAATGGTTGGATATCACATTATGACAAATGGGACATCTTCTTCATAGTTTACCCTTAAATTTGTACTGTAGATTTGAGGCAAAGTCCCGTCTATACGTCCTGTACATCTCAAGCCATTGCTATGCTGTAATGATTCACTGATTTCATTTCCATCAAGAACTCCCTCAAAATACTTTCATCAAAACGGATGGTTGACCAAAAAGAAAACAAAAGAAAAAAGGTGTGATTACCATTAAAGACAATCTAGTTTGCATGTCTATTTTCCTCTCTAAAGATATGGTGATCTTTAGATTTTGAAAATAGAACTAAAAGACTGAATATCCCCAAAACCTAAATATATTAACAGCTAACCTAAAACCAAATTGTTATTATTCAGTATATGTACCCAGTTAATATTGTTCCCATGGAATGTAAATGCAACTAAGAAAAAGCACTCATCATAGGTGTGTTTCAGTACCCCTGTGTGACTTCAAATTCTGCCATTTTTTTCCTTTTGTCTTTTACGAAGGAAATGAATAATTAACACTCATTCTGAAGGAATGGTAACATAATATTTCTGAATAGTTCTTTTCACTGGCCAGGTTTCCTTTTTGTCAAAGAACTGTGGCTCATATACTAAGTACCAAACGAAGTCTCAAATTGGGAACCAAAATTCCCCTGTTCTCAAGATTCATTATGATACTTCTGTAATCATAAAGACATTAGACCCTTTTAAAAAAAATCTCCTACACATACTGTGATGCTTATTGGAATACGACATTGAGTAGGTTGCGCATTATGTTGCAACAACAGCTTTTATTTATAAATTAATTCATAAAACAATCCCAGACACTTCAAAATTTTTGCTAGTTCTGTACAAACTGGATTGCACCTCTGAAAAGAAATTTTCCTTTCAGTAGTTTGGAATCACTGAGTGAAGTCCATACTTACAATCATAAAAATGGTGGCCAGAGGGTGCAGTTATACCTAAGAATTGCCTTTGATGCTGCTCTTACTGTTGTCTGGGAAGGGAGGCTGCAAATGAACTAGGTGGTGAAAAAAAGAGGCAGTGACTATAGGTGGAAAAAGCATAAAGAAAATGGCAGAGATAGATGAGCTTTGGATGCCAAAATGTCTTGTTGCAGCTCTGTACATAATTGTAATTTGTATAACCATAGAATTACTGCAGGGGTCTTATTCGAGTTCAAACATATGCTTCTTAAGAGAGAGATTCCAGTTCCTCTGTGTTTTCAATCAACATTGAGAAGGTATAACCTCTTGTTTTAATCAATTTTAAAAATACTCCAACCTATGAAAAACTGCAAATTTGTTTGAGGATCTGTTTAGAAATAAAATGGAATTCAATGATTTGAGCACAGCATCTGAAAAATACAGAAGTGTCAGTATGTACGACATTTAGCCTGAAATAAACAACTTTGCATTAGATGGAAAGTCAATGGCTCTGCAGTAGTTCTGGGAAAAGACCCAGAAGATATGGAAGATCACAATCTTGATATGAGTCACTAACACGACGTTGTTTAAAAGGAAAATGGTAGACTGGTTTGGATAAACAAGTGTATTACTTGCATCATTTGAGCCTTCGGCTGCTTTCAATTGTTACTGTGTAGGTTTCATGTTCTTCATGTTGCAAACACAGTTTTGAGGAATTATATGGACTTATTAGGAGAATTTTCAGGGAAGGTGAATGAGAAAAAAGCAAAACACAACAAAAGCCCCAAACCAAACCAAAACCAAAAACTGTATCCACTGAGAATATTTATAGAAAAGACTGAATGGAAATGTGCAAATGGTGACATGAAGGAATGAAGTAGTCTGGTTTCTGTGTCCTTTCTAGACAAGACATGACAGGACAGAAAACGCATTAGTAAAAAAACCTTTTTAAACAATTGGAATAGATTTCAGGGGAGCTTGTGGAATTTTTATGACTGGGATGAATTACATATGAATGATCTTAAGTCAGGAAAATGGATCCACTTACCTCCCRAAGACACAGAAATTCAATCATAGGACTATTGCTTTGGTTACTTGATAAAAGTAAATATTTCTTGCAACAGGCATGTCTTTCTAATTACAAGGAAAATAGACCTTGGAAATCCTTCACCTGCCCTATTGCAATTACCTATAATTCATAAATGATGTCTCCTTTCAACAGTTACCTGAAATGAAACATTTCCAAGCTGATCTATTTTTGCATTTTTGCAACACAGTCAAATCACTAGAAGTTTTGCTGTACCCTTGTAGATAAAATGCCAGTGGCAAAAAAATTCTGTATTCAACAATTAGAATTCACCTGGTAGAAAAACTTGATCTTAGTAAAATGTCCCAAGATGGTAAGCATACAGAACGAAAAAGTCTAATAAGTTATCCAATCTGCCTTATTTCTCTAATAGTTTTGGACATAAATACTGGAAAGAATACTGTTTTTCTCTTTGCCAAAGAAGAAAATGTAATGTTCAAGGAAGCCCCTGAAGTTTATTTTAAATGCAGCTTTTTTACATAACTTCTTTTCGCCTCTTGACTTTATGGTCAAATGAACATTTCTTAATACATGGTAGTTTTAAAAGTCAATGCAACGTGATCCCTGACAGCCAGTGGCTGTTTGACCTAGTCCAAAGGAATAACAAACATACAAAACTTTATAATCATGAGCTATAGTAACCGACTTTGAAAAAGACAAAAGAGGAAGGAAAACCAAGTTACTCTGAGTTATGATCCTAGGGGCAGCATTTCATGTTATAAATTGTGGTGAATAAATAATGACATTTGTGGTAAGGAAGGCTAGTTATTAACTGCAGTTTTTAATCTGTAAGACATCATTTATTATTTGTATACCAGAGGGTTTAGGATGTGATCCAAATTTCTTTTTGAGAGATAAAATCTCCATGCTGTAATGCTTCAAGTCCTGTGTACTTGTTGGGCAAGGAAAGGTTTAATAAAACATTGAGAAAGAGAGAAGCAATTGGCTGAGCTGTCCCTAGAGCTTGAGGTGTATTCTCAGAGGTTAACTCTGTCCATGAGCTCCAGCTCTACATGGAATTGGAGTGAGTTAAGAAACATTTAATTAAATTAATCTTTTCTGAAAAATTACTAGTTTTCTAAAATCATAACCTTGCATAGGAACAAAGCATTTTTTGGTAAATTCAGACTGAGAAGCTTGTCTCATGGTGAAACATATAGGTACAGGGAGGAAGGGAAAGCATATACCCCTGAAAATATCTAATACCCTCATCTGAAGTGTGTTATAAAGAAAAATACTGAAATGCACGTCTCTAGAATCAAAGCAGAGTACTTGGTACTTTATTGTACACTCTAAAGTCTCTAATTCTAATCCTTTAATTTTATGAGAATTTAGCAGACAACCTACCTGAAGCTAAGAACTCTCCAATGAAGTGTAACTTTAGAATAAGGACTTTCAAGTGTCAATTCAAAAATACCATGATCCAGAAAAACAATGTCTATGCAGTTATTCACGCACAAACTTTTTTTTTCTTTAAAATGTCTTCTCTTAGAAGTCCTTTTTATGTTGTGGTTCCTTCCTTACATACCTCTAAGCTGAAACTTAATTGATTGTGATTGCTGAATGAGTGCCTTTGGTGAGTTTGAAGTCTTGCTAAGGGGAAGCTGAAAAGAGATTTGGGTTGATTCTGAGGAAGGAAGATACCACCTGCCAGTTCCTAATCCTGTGGTCATAATAATTGACCTGCATTTAAGAAAGATATCACTTAAATTGAATATGGTAAATTTGCTTGAGATCCAGAAGAAACAATAACACATGGTGAGAAAGAGGAATGGACTAAAAGTATAGTGACATAATACATCACTTACCACAGCTGTTTGTTTTAGATACACGATTGAGTTGTTGTGACTTACCTACCCTCTGTCTGGGTATCAATGTCTGCCCCACCCTATTCTTCTCATTCCAAAMCTTTAAGCAGCTTCCAGAGAGCTGCCATATTTCAACAACAAACACCTTGTCACAAAACTGCTGTTTTTGCTGCTACTGCCAGCAGGAAGAAAGAAGAACATTTTTCATAGGGTCAAATGTTGAACGCAGGTACCTGTAGTCTGAATCATCCTCTAGTCTACAGTACCTGAGTTTCTCTGTACAGTTGAAGAAGTCTGGGACTCAACACAGACGGACAGGCAAATGTATGAGAATGTCATTTTCACCTGACTGTCTGGCCTGCCTTTTAACACGGAGTCTCACTAACAGAGACTGCTTAGGTAGGCCTTACAGCAGTGCAGATTTTCAGCATCTTCTAAGTGAGAGGGAAACTTGTAAAATATGTTCTCCTTGTGATGTAAGCAGTAGACTGAGGTAAGTCTTCAGGAATAAAAGGTGATTGAACTGAGTCATGTTGCTATGGTCAGACTTTCATCCACTAGTAATATTCTAGATAGTGACTGATAGTGACAGGCTCTGCATGACGTCAGTGGGGGGGTACTCATTTAATAAGTAGGTTGGAAAACTATTCACACTTTGTAAAATCTGAAGTAGGAGTTACATACTGTTGTAAGAAATTTTCCTTATTTCTTGATTTAACTACAGATTTCAGAGTTTTCAGAGTTCAAATTGTAGCCTTAGCTGTTTGGCTTTGCACACTGGTAGTGAGTTATTTTACTGGCAGTCTGGATACCTCCAGCTATAATATAAATACTAATAACCATTACTATAATTAAGTTTCTTACTTGTAATATGAACAACTACCACAAAATTAACAGGACAGAAAAAAAACCACTGCAAACTTACCAACCCTGTAAAGTAAAATGTTTGTTCTTTTACCAATAAAGTTATTTGTATAAGTACTTTGTGTATTAAAAAATATTTGCACGAAACACAGCTGTTAAGGCTTTGAATTGAGTATTAGAATGAAATTAGGAAACAACATTTGTTGAATCCCAATGTAGTAAAAACTGTTGCAAATACCAGTAACATTCATTCACTGAAGTATAATCTAACTCTTGTAACAGAGTGAAATTCATGCTTGTGCAGATGGCTCCCACATGGCCCATGCCTCATTTAAATCCCTCTTAATCCCTCTTTCGAGAATTCAAGTTGGATTTATGCAATTCATAGTCCTTGTAGTGACCTTCTGCCTATAGTGAATTTTGTGCTGTGCTGCCATTTTATTTATATTGCCACCTCAAGCTGCAGTATGTTTACCAAATTAACCCTGTATCCCGGCATAACTCAGTCAGACCCTTCCAAAGCTGTGAACAGCGTTACTTTTACCTTGCTCTTCTTCCTCTTGCGTCGGAATCGCAGAAGTTCTTTATGCTGCCTTGACACAAAGTTTACAGCTGCATACTCCAAAAGTGCAGAAAATACAAAGAGCAGACACACTGCCATCCAGATGTCAATGGCTTTGACATACGACACCTACGAGAGGAGACAGGAGAAGCCTGAGCATGTTAAAACCACAGACGTAAAGTTTAGTATTTCATGTCAGGAGGGAGTGCATTAATATCTCCACATCCCAACAATACTTTTATGGAACAAAACTTAGCATGAAAGTTAGGTAATAATAAGAACAACAATTCAACCTATGAATGTTAAGTTTTTGTTTAAAAAATTTACTGTTTTACAAAATGTGTTTAAATCATTAAGAGTTCCTTACAGTGCACTGTTTATTACATCACAAACCAAATAATCCTCAAAAAACACATGCTCTTCCCTCATTTGTTCCACTGAGATCTATGAATGACACTAAGGAACCAAAAAATAGCTTGTAGTGGGACCAGCGGGAATTCCTGTATTAAAATGGATGTGGCCAAAAGTTCCTGGAACAAAAATTAGGTAGAAGAAAAGAGATAGGTGTAGAGGTCTGCTGTGTTCATTCTCTGCTAATATTAGGCACAGTAAATCAAATGTAGAATTTCAAATTAGTCCTATAGCTTTGACACAGTGAAGGTACTGTTTGGAGCTGTTAAGGTTCACATTTCTCTACATTTTAATATAAACATGTTTGTAACTAGTGAGCTAATTAATAATTTAGCTTTGAGAAAGGAATATAATTGAGAATCAATGGTTAGAATCTATGGCCTTTAGAACTTCGGTCATATCTGCTAGCATGTCATCAGATACTGCGATGTGAAAAAGGATGAGCCAGGCAGTTGTTAAGCAGTGTTTATGTAGTACTGAATAACATTGTTTTCACTGCCTGTTAAGGTTTATGGAATTAACTAGATATGGAGCTGGCTGAACAGTTGAGAAAGGGAAGAATTAGAATATATTTGGGTGGAGAATCAAAAACCCTCTAAATATTTCAAAATTATTTATCTGTTTAGAAAATGATTGGATGCTAATAATTAAAACACAAGGTTGACTGAAAGTGTTTGTCACATAACATTGTGATTAATATAGTACAAAAAAAGGAAATTTTGCCTACCTTTGGAAGAGATGCTCGTGAACCTGAGCTTTGTGTTGTCATGGTCAGGACTGTTGTTATGCCTAAAGCCACTCTGGCTGGAGCTGCATCCATATTGATCCAAAACGACACCCAGGAGAGAATCACGATCAAGAGGCTCGGTATGTACATCTGAATGAGATAGTAACCCATCTGCCTCTCAAGGTGAAATCGGACTTCGATACACGTAAACTTTCCTTTTTACAACAAAGAAGAAATATTCAAGAAAAATAGAGTGTTTTTACTGTCAACATCTAGTGCACACTCCTAAAGAATGTATGCTACGTCAAATATATTTGTTCCCCAGAGAAAGATTTATGTTTTGAATTCTCTACAGGGATTTTTAATAAACACAGTCCCCATCACAACAGGACTATCTACTGGAAAGAAAAAGGGCAGAAAACCTGAAAAATTAAAAATCTGGTAAGCTCTGAAATTCTTATTTTCTTACAAAAAATGAACCRCAATTCATTATGACAATAGGAAATTTCCTCTGTGAGATCACATTTTGTGCCACTTATGATTTGGAAATGCTTCTGTGTACAAAGAAAATGCTTGCTTCCCCAATGTATAATATCTCCTTTATGTTTTAGTTCAATTTTAAGCTTAATTTTATTTTTATTAAACTAAAAATTGGGAAAAACATAGTGAGATCAGTATGGGCATTAGGTTATCAATAGGAGAGTCTGCTAAGTCTCTCCCTGTGTCCCCATTCAAACTGTTCCAGCTCATAAGTGAAATGACCAAGTTTCAAACACAGATTGAAGACTAAAAAGACCAGAGATTAGGAAACTTTAGGAAGGTAATTAAACGGCCTAGTTTTATCTAGGTACTGAACATAAAGCAACGTCTACTGACTTAATAAAACCAGAACAAAAAAAAAAAAACAACCTATTGTTAGCTCATAAAAATTCCATAAACCCATAATTTTATATTATCCAGGTTGTTGTGGGGTTGGATTTTTTTTCCACACTGTAATCTGTAGATTATTTCGCAGATCTTCACCTGGCCTCATTAGATTTTCTAATTCTGCTCAACGGTCATATTAGCCACATAAGAATGGTGCTGAAGGCAATGCTGTTACTGTGTGTGTATACATAAAACAGTTTCTCACAGCAACAAATACACATAARTCAGTTTTCGTCCTTATTTTGAGAGAAAACATTTCCTAATTCTAAATTTAACAAGGAAGGTTATATAGTTGTATATTTCTTAAGAGGTATGAAGCTCTTTGGTTATGTTTTCCACTTGTTTTGGATAGTTATTTTCCTAATCAATTTTTACTTGCCAAAATGCCATTTTATACAAAATTTTTCCACATTAAAAAAAAAATAGCAATTWATAGAGATTTGACATTTATCAGATTTAGAAAAATATGTAATGGATTTATGAGTTTATCCTATATTAATATATTGTGTTTTATGCTGTGACAATAGTGTTAGGCATACAGAAATGAACTTCAGATTAAGTCAAAATGAAAAATTTTTATTCTAGGGATATTAAGTGCTTCTGAACTTTACTATTTTCATAATATTTCTTTGAACAGGCCACTAGTTTTTCTATGATGTCATAACGAATGTAATTTTATGACATTTTTATTCTGCTGAATGATATTTTTATTTATGATMTTTTTATTCTGCAGTAAAAAAAATTTAGAAAGACATTTGTTATSATGTTCAATTTTAAGATTACATTCTGCATCGCAGGAGTTTTATATCTGCAAGCTCAATTATTAGTTCCATTCCTAATTGCCAGTGTTTTCTGAATCGTATCTACACTCCCAAAATCCGTGTCCCAGATCCTGGCTCAACCATCTGCTGTCCAAGCTTCAGGACGGATTTCTGCCTCAGTCACGGGATGAAATCCTGGTTTTAAAAAGTGAATGGGAATTTTGGTGTTTACTTCAGAAAAGGTCAAGATATTCCCCTACATTTCTCTTCCATGGTCTTCAAAAGGATACCAAGGCAATTTAGTCTTTCACTTAGCAATTCAGTATACCCCACATAGTCAGAAGTTCTGCACTGACTGGCCTTTGTTGGAATCATATTCTTACTTCAAACTGGTTCTTACCCAGATGATTTCTCTTTTTTTGTGACATTCATTTTGTTAATTCAGCTGCCTTGGACAGCAGCAGTCTCTGTCTCATACCTCACAGTAAATCGTTCTGGCAAGGAGTGACAGAAATGCATCAGCCCAACCTAGGCCTAAGCAAAGCCATTTTATTTGGCATCATATCAGTAAGAATTGTTCAGCATGCAACATTTTCTTCTTATAGGGTACTATATTCTCCTTTCAAAACAAATTAGGAAGGAAAACTAAGGAGCATCAGTGCGTAATATATGTATATGCATATATGAAGTGCCAATAAACATTAGCTATTGTTTGTAAGTTGTTTTTTTTCCATCTAGAGAAACATTAGATAAGAGATCTGAGTTACTTTCCTGAGGACTCCAGTGGACTTGAACTATTACACACCACTCAGCACAAAAATTCTGTGGTCCTAAACTGTGAGCAGTAAACAATATAGTAGCTCTGATATGGATTATTTTACGTGGTTGCAAATTTGACAGACCTAACTGAACTAAGGAGAAAGAGAAGGATGGTTGTGAGCAACAGAATCCTAACAAAATTAAAGAGATTCTAAATGAAAGAAGTGCAAATGGAATATATTGTAACCACAGGGAAGGAGAGAAARAAAGCAGGGATAATGAAGAGGCCAGAACTAGGACTGAATGGTGTGTCAGAGAAATTATACAGAATCATTTTTTTCTTCGTTCAGTAATTTTTAAAATATCTTTGGTCAAGGAAAAGAACAAAACCTCAAAACCTATTACACAAGGACCAAACAAAAAATTGAAAAAAAAAAAAAAAGAAAGTAGAATGTGTCTCAAAGTAGAAAAATATCTTTTCTTAGCTCCACAACATGTGTGACTTAGAGTCCTGCCTTTGTCTTAGACCCAGCAAGTTTATGGACTTGCCAGGTGCATATCCAGTGCTTCCTAGTCAAGACYACTGTGTTGCTCTCTTGCAGGACAGCACTGAAAAATTAATATATAGCAACTCCCCAGGAAGACGGGTGGCTACCCTGTTAGACACTCTTCTCTGCTGCTCCAYTACTGAGTATTGGAGAAAGTCAGCTGGTGGAAGTCAGTCTCAGCACTGCAGTTGCAGCAGTTGCTGGACTAAGTGTGAAAGAGTTGATGTTAGCTTTTGCCTTTCCTGACTGAAATCAGAACCACCTGCATAAACTTGGCTAACGAAGCTGAGTGGAAAAAGAAAACACTTGCACTAGCAGATGTGAGCTTCAGCTAGGAGGCAGACAGCAGAGGCTTTGCTGTTGTTTCCCACCTGAAGCAGCATTCAGCTGTGGGCCTCCTTTCTCTTCCTGTATTCCATTTCAAATTCAAAGCCAGGTTAGCTGTGGTTTAATCTATTTGACTGGATGCTTGAACGGATAAGAAGAGACATACCCATAAAGTCATCTCAGCTGGGGAATGAGATAGGCAAGCAACTAAGAGCATTGCTCTAATAATTCATTTGCAGTACATGAAAGGTAAGCTCTAGTTCATTTTGATATGCACTGTGAATGTCACAGAGAGTGCCTAGTAGGATGATAGAAATCCCTTGAGGTATTGTGGTTTTGCTGAGCTGCGCAACAAATTAAGACCTGATGGTAGTTTCAGATTAAAGCTAAATGTAAGTGTGCACACAATCCATAAAATGGATTTTTGTAATACAAAGGAAAGAAAAACTATTGCGGGCTTCCCAAAAGAAATATTTTTTCCTGAATTGAGGTGACATTTACTGTGTTTGTAAGTCTAGTCTAAACCAGGGATTTAAGTGTGCAAAAGGCGCAAAAGTGCTGACTTGATGAATGTTGTATCTATGCATGTGAAGTGAATGCACTGGTGTAGAAGCATAAGATGGTGCATTTTTGTTTCTCACCCATATTCTTCAGTAACAACAATGTTAGAGCTCCTGGACTGGCATGATTTCCATGCAATGTCCATGCTGAAACCATTAGTGTAGAGAAAAAGTATATATTGTAGTCAGTCTATATGATTTTTCTTTTCCCCAGAATGCATAAATTGCTCTTCCTTAGAGTCAGTATCTAGATCACGTAYTTTTTTGCTGTTGTTTCTTCCATGGCCAGCTGTGAGTAACCAAAAAAGAGCATTTTTTTACTTCAGGTCATCTTCACACTACACAGCCTCCTCTGATTGTGGCAYGTGCTGTTTAGAAAATGGGCTATGCAGGCAGCAGTATGCTTGTGTCATTAAAAGGTACTGTCAGTAGTGTGGGATGTGCAAGGGAAATCAAGCATAAGTAGTAAATTCAGGCTATAAAGAGTCCTCTTTTATAGTTTCATCTGTCTCAAACTGTCCCAGAGGTTTTGGTAGGACTTAAAAATATTYGTCTCCTTTTTGCAGCCCTTAAGATGTCTTTTGGGGAAAGCTTTTCTTACTGCACCCCTACAGCGTCATAAACATGTTACGATTCCCAGGAAGGCTGAGTAGCTGTTTCTGAAGCTATACAGAAAGTTTTAATAAGGGAGAATTACTTCAAGATTCTGAGTCAAGGAAATAGTTTGCCTGAGAAATAATTAAGAAGGGACTAAAAATTATTAAACTACTATGAAATTAAAAATTAATAGCATAATAAATAATTAAATGAATAAGTATAAACAAACGAGAAAAGAACTAAGCATGCTTCACATGCACATGCAGTTCAACTGTTAACCCATKCAGAATGGAGGATCTGCTGAAGGATCTTGATACTACTTTAGATAACAGTAAATGGTAGTCTGAACTTGTAAGTCATTGATAATTCTAATAATTGATTTACTGTGAAATATTTTATGGATATAGAGAGGACTGTGGCTTAAAAACTATAAACCTTAATGAAATTACATTAATCTCTTTACTTAAAATAAGAATCTTATGCTTGCTGAATAGAGATGATTTAAAGCATAGCAAAATTGAACTAGGTTAAGCAAATCTGAATAAATTCTTATGGAGCTCTGTGGAATATGTGTCTTGGATCTGGGATGCAGATATTTCATATTCTGATTCCGACATCTCCATTAATATGGATGTAGACTACACAATTCTGATTTTACCRGTGTCTGATAGCCAACAAGCAGTCAGTCTAGCAGCCAAAATATTGCTAGCTATGGAGATTTGCTAACAGAATCCTGYGGCAATCGGACTGTGATGATGTTCCTCTGCTACAACACTTCATTTTTCCCCTTGAAAAACAGCTAGAGACAAAGACTTAGCATAAATTAGGTACTGAGAGACAGCAGAAAAGGAGAGAGTGAGACTACTTCAGTGACTAGGATATGCTCAACCTAAAGGGCTGACTTACTTAGATTTAGATCTCTTAATACAATTCCACTTGTCTGTCTTCTGGAATGTCATTTCTTAAGCACCTCAATTCCTTTACTCTCCATATCCCCATAGAAATCCTAAGTTCAAAATGAGTTTGAAAATTGCATTAGACAGAGTATTTACCTCTCAATTTATTCTAAACCTCTGCTGTGTTTTACATTTTTAGACTTGTAAAAACCAGAATTTGTCATCTTATGTGGAAAAGATAACATATTGCAAAAGCCAGCTGACATGCTTTTCTCTATAGAGATAAAAGTAATGACAGTTCTTTCTTCTCAAGACAAAAGTTAAAGACTTTTCTTCCAAAATGAAGCAATAAGTGGATTCAAGAAACAGATTTTGCATGGATTGATGTAACGTGGCTATTGCACCTTATGCCTTTGACTGTTTTCTAATGTTTAATACCTTGGATTCACTGGTTCTCACTAAATTGTTGTCACTGCAATGCTTTGAGTATTCCTATCTACTCTCTGTACAAGGACAAATATTTACTCAAAACAAATGTCTGTTGCAGGTCAACCCACACTGAGAATAGTTAATGACATGTAATATATATAGTGAATATGATTTTACTGCAGGCCATCACAGACCTTCCCTCTGCTGTACTTTTCCAGCCCTTCTGTAATGCTTGTTCTGGCAATTGTCTCACCCTGAGTTGGGAAACTTCAGTGTGCTAGGTAGTAGAAAGCTAGTCCTTTAAATAGCTGTGTGTTAAAGCCCCAGACAGATGAAGTTTGATCAGCATYGTCCTGAGACAAAATCATTGATCAGGTAATTAATTAAGGCTTTTATTATGGGTCCTGCATACATAAACCCTAATGTTTTATCTAGTACACAGGGTGGGATCACCCTAGCAAGGGTTATTGCCTTTAGTGAGAGTGTGGCCATTGACTCCAAGTATCTTCAGACAAAACAGATTGGTGAAAAAAAAGAAAGCTACCCCCAAAAAAGACTTTTTATTTTAAAATTATTAATGTTGAAAGGAAATTTTCTGAGGACAATTTTATCTTCTAACTAAAAAAACTGCTTAGATGRAAATAGTCTCAGGAGGAAATAAAACTGTACTGCCATAAGAGGGATCACATAGACCACCAGCACTTTCCTTTTGCCTTTTGTTGTGTTCTTTTTTCTCTGCATCTGCTAAAATAAGATTGCAATTAACATCTCTTGGCAACAGCGTGTTACGTACAACACTGCAATCAGAATAGCGGATGATTTTCACAGAGAGGATGAAGGAGAATGAAATATATAAACTGAGTTTTCCATGAGGCAATACTGTCCCTTTTACTTTCTCTCCTGTTTATCATCAGAATCTCTCCTGTTTATCATCCTGTTTATTATCAGAATCACCACAAGAAAAGCAGTCTACTTGATTTTACCGTGTTCAGTAAAGACGTTTCCTTTTTATTCTTCCAAGAGTGTGACACTAGCATTTGAGAGGAATTCTGCTTTACTTATTACTGAAATACAGCTAAATGCTTTCTGTTCCCTTGCCTTCCAGTGATAAAATTTTTTAAACAAAAAATAAAATTCATAAATTATGTGTATGAAAATTTCATTGTTTAAAGAGATTGTACCCATAAAACTGATTACATATATGTAAATTTAGCTGAAATTATTTTCATACCTTTCTAAGAAGGAGTCAAGATAATAAAAAAGCACTTGGCAAGTGCAGTCTCCGGAAACTTTCCAATTTGCACTTTAATATAAATTGCAATTTGAATGTATTTTGCTGATAAAAGCTGCTTATAAAACTACTCGTTTTTTCCTCATCATAAAATAGATGAAACACTGTGTCTATCTTTATACAGCCTGAATAGAAATAATGATTTTCCAGCATCTAGCATATAGAACTAGACAAGTTCTCATGTGTATGGCACTTGTCTAGGTATCTAAAGCCAAGATTCACTAAATGACTCTAGGAATGTACTACCATTCAGCTTTTCTTTCAAGTCACAGTCTGTGGATGTCAGCAGCATACTGGGGGAAATCAGTGCTGATGCCGTCACCTGTCTTTGACTACATAAATTCCTGGACAGGAAGGAAGTGTCTTTATATAGCTTTTTTTGAAAAAAATTCTGAGGCAGGTGGTAAACTTAACATTGGTGTAAGACTGATAATGACTGCAGTAAAAGACGGTTGAAAATAAATACGGAAAAGATAAACTTTTTCCTTTTCAGCTTGACAGATTTGCACATGCAGTTCCCATGTCCCTCAGAATGGAGAACCGAGATGCATTGAGCAGGGCCTTTGTAGGCTGGAGAACCCAGCACAACATCATGGCAAAGAGAAATGCACAGATCTGTGATGAGGATGGAGTAACCCCCTGCACTGATACAGGCTGGGGGTGGACTGGGTAGGCAGCAGCTCTCCCAGGCCGGGGAGCCTGGGAGATATCAAGTTGAACATAAGTCTTTTGATGTGAAAGACTTGTCACATGCTGCTCTGTGTTAGCAAGGGCAGAGAGGGGATAAGTATAAACTAAAGAGACGTCTAGATGTAACATTTCCACTTCCAGGACAGGTGATGAATTTTTATTCGATGAATCTTTAAGGCAGAATGCTCAAATTTGCAGGGGTGACAATTGTGGCCTCTTTGCCCTTGAGAAAAATGCTTTGTTGGAGTCAGACAGGGCCATTTCATGCATCTAGGGATGGTCACATCCTCAGCCTGCCATAGACTCTGTTTTCCAAAGTGTTAACAATTTCTGCTTTTTCAGTGAAGGAACGAGCAGCTTCAGAGATTTCACACCCATTGACTACCTCCTGGATAAAAAGTACAAACTTCCCTTTTGGAGAAATGCTCAATGAAAAAACCTGAGGGAGTTAAAAGCTCACATCTTAAAAATCACTTCTATAGTCTCAAAAAGAGTGGTTTAGGTGTTTCTCAACACAAGTAAGGGTTTGAGTTGTTGTTGGCAGAGTAAGGCATCAAAGTTATGTCTCCTTTAATCACTGTCATTATCAAGCTGGCAGCAAAATGGCTGAATATAAGGCACTAGGTCACGTGAAGGTGAGACTTAGAAGGGCCACAATCTACAGGTTATTAAGCAACTTTTTTGACTATGGGGGAACAAATGGGAAAAATTGTGTTTGGGACGTGCATATTAGGAAGTCAGATGGGGAGTGTGGAGTTAAGGAAACCTGCTGTTCATCAAGATTGCAATTATCAGAAATGGTCGCCTACAGAATCTACCAGTTCTGCTGGTGAGTGTAGCAATCATAGCTCCACTGTTTCCAGGACCACTACATCCAATTCTTTGGTCCAAAAGGCATTATTAGACCTAAGAGAATTCTGAGCAGCATCACTCAAGTGCAGGTGTAAAGCATTATGCATGATGCAGGAATAAAGCCAAGACTCATTTGCGCCTGTTAGCCAATGCTATTACATATAAACTCATGCTACTGTATATTGGGCTTTTTGCAGCTGTGATTGAAATGATATGTGATTGAAATAATATTTAGGTGTTGCATAACAGCCCAGGGAAGCCATTAACGTACGTCACACAGGAAGGCAGCAAAGCAAGACCATCCTTGTAACGTAAATGTTTCATATGTGATTTTTCTGGTTGTTATAATTCTACTTCATTTCCCAAATTGGTCACTGCGGATATGCCTGTGGATGCAAAACACGAAAATTATCAGAAATGTTGTTGCGTCACTTCAGAACACAAGATTTGATGAGCCATTTTGCTGTACTGTTGCTGAAACTGTTATGTCTCTATATTCAGACACAGTTTATTTTCTGAGCTCTGATTACAGTGAACCATCTTCAATTGGGCATGAAACACTGATGAGACATGTACTGATGAGTTTCCACATACTGTCCTGAACCTTCATGTTAATTTGCTTCACAGGGAGAATCTGGGGATTTTTTTTTCTGTTTTACAAGATGTCTCAGAAGAGCTTTCCATCCTGTGTTGTAAATAAATTTAATATGAAAACTCTTCTTTGGTCACTTACTGCATACCAGCTGCTGTTGCTTAGCATCATTTCAAGAATTCATTTTATCTAATCTGTCACAGGCTAGAGAAATAGACTTCACATCAAGTTTTGAAAGTTGCTTTTTTAAAATTTTGRTTCTTGTGGAGTGTCCTAAAGGCATATATGCCTGCAGTATCTCATTGCAGAAGCCTTAATTACTGATCATATATCCAAGTGACATAGTGAAAATACTTGCTGTTGTCTTTTAATATAATGYTTATGGGGTTTATCTTACAAATGGTAGTTAATAATACTGGTTGTAACAAAGATATAAAAGGAATTCTTACTCTCCTAGAAACCAAAGCCCTCTAATCTGATTAAATTTGCTTCATACTGAAGATCTGAATAAAAAAAAATACTTTGGAGAAAATACTGTTATCTCAAAGAGGAGACTATCACAATAAATATAGTCCTTTACGGGTGAGACCACCTTTTCTTTCTGATTTGACCTGACAAAGTTCTAGATCTGTACTTTTGGTGTAATTTTGGTGCTGTAACTCAGAGCAGGCCACTCAGCTGCTTCCTCTGGTGAGGACATACCCTTCCACCTGCTGCTCAGCATCAGCATCACATTTTTCCTCCCTGCCCATCACAGGCAGGTCCCACAGCTGTGCAATTGCTTTATCTTTTGCTGACATCTTTTAATGTCCCTACCATCTAAGTGCATCCAGGCTTCCAAGGTTTCTGTTATCAAATGCCGTGACTTTTTTGTGGACAAATTAAATGGTCCAATTRCATTTTTAGTACAGGCATGAGCTTCATCTTTCCAGGGCTGTGGGTTGCGCTCACATCTTAGAGCACGTTTGGCCACAGAAATGCAGTTTGGCCAAAGCAATACAGAATACAACAGGCTGCTGATTGGCCACACTGTCCTCTAGACTCATTACAGTAAACACCTCCTCTCACCTAATTGCTACAGAACTGCACAGAGACAAGCACACCTGTGTAAGTGTAGAAACACATAACCACGGACGGGTTATATGCAAGGTGCTTTTATTGAGGCTCYGGGGGAGAGGGGTACAAACCCAAATCAATCCTCAACATGGATTTCAGGTGCTCACATTATATACCCTTCTCGTTGTATAATCATATATTAATCATTTACCCAAGCATGAATCTCGAAACCCCCCCCCCAAACGATCATTTATTCATTATTGTGTATATTGGTTTCACTCAAGCATAACTTTCAGCCCCCTTTCCCAGGTGCAGCTAATACACAATTAACTCATCTATCTTAGTCTTTTGCCCCCTAAGTGAATACTCAAGTTCAGGCTTGCCTTCTACCATCCAGGCAAGTACACAGGTTCAGGCTGGCCTGAACAGAATATCCATCTTGCTCTCGGGGCCTACTCTAGCTACTATAATTCAAAACATTTTAACCCTGTGCTATCACCTGTAGCCACATCTTGAGAACCATGAGGCCTCACATGCAGTTAATAACATCTGTTTCTCCTGCTTCTCCACTCAGGGCCACAGTGAAAAAACAGTACRTACATACAAGTTGACCCCGTGCAACCTAGTATAGCGTGCCTAGGCGTAGCGTATTTTCCTATTTTCACTTAGATGAAAATTAATACCAAGGTAAATAGGCTTCAAACACAGGTTGTGAGAAAAATGTAGTGCCTTAAAAATATTGAAAAAATGAAGTTTTAGTCAAAATCATGAGGTTTGAACTCTGACGATTATACTGTAAGTTCTCAGACAAATGAGTGAGAGTGTAACTCAGCTTTGGATGAAGTGTTTGGAAATCACTGGAAATCCTCAAATTTTAAACCAGGTTCCATTCAGTATCAGGTTAAGCATCACAGTAATGTCTTAATTTCTTAGAGATTTTTGATGCATTGTGTTATGCAAATGAACTTTAGAAAAATGAGAAGAATACTCTATACCATGATTTCTCATTATTTAATATCATATATGGGGTATGAAATACAATTACAGACACTCATTAAAATGGCACAAAAGAAGGAGAATCTTAGAAAGGGTAAGTTGCTTGCATATCTCAAAGGAGAAAGTGGAAAATAAAGAAAATAAAATTTTCTTATTTGTCATAAGGATTATGGTAGAAAGGAAAAAAGACATTTCTATCTTATCATTAACAAAGAAATKTCTGAGTGAAAAAATTACTCTGCTATAGGATATGTATCACAAATTTTAGAAGGTTTTTAAGTATTATCYGGATATTAGTATCTGTACAATAAAAGTGCATGTTAAGCATTTCCAATTTATTTTAGGGAACACTTCAAAATATCTCTACCAATGTCTTCCTATTCTAAATGGAAAGTACGAGAGAACCTTCCTTTCTCTTAGGGCACCACTGCAGTTGTGATAAAACTCAGTGTTGAAAAGCATTCCTCCTTAATTTTGACTGTAACAGGACATTCCTTATGAACACCACCTATTTAATTTTCTCTCTCTGACATTTCAGCAGAATCCAAATGAATAATTCTAATCTTAAATTTTAAGACATGTTTAATCATATTGGAGAGCAAAAATTAAAAAATATATGGATTAGAATGGAAGAGTTTTAGCTTTTTTTTTTCTCTCGAGAATATATAAACTATGCATTTTTAGGCTTTGCTTTTCAGGATTATTTTGCTTGTGATTGTTCAGTTATTGATATTGTTTTTCAAAATTAAAAATGAAGATATGCTTAATTATATTATTAATGTTAAACCCCTCCTTTTTCCCAGATATGAGCTAAATATCTCAGTTCAACAGAGGCTTCAATTCAGTATCATGACATCATAGAATTATAGAATTATAGCATAGCTTAAGTTGTAAAAGACCATAAAGATCACATAGTTCCAATCCCCCTGCCAAGGGCAAGGACACCTTTCACTAGACCAGGCTGTTCAGAGCCCCATCCAGCCTGGCCTTGARCACTTCCAGGGAGGGGGCATCCACAACTTCTCTGGGCAGCCTGTTCCAGTGCCTCACCACCCTCACAGTAAAGAATTTCTTTCTGATACCTACACCTATGCTCTTTCAGTTTGAATCCATTCCCCCTTGTCCTGTCACCRCATGCTCGTGTCTAGTTTGCACACCTGGCCATTGCCCACTAAGAATCCTTTCAGCTCGCTCCCATTGCCCCCTTGCTGGATGAATTAGGGCAGGGATAACTTGGCTTGGCAACCCTGTGTCTGTTTTTCCTGACTGAGCCAGGCTATGATTAGTGCACAGCACACAGACCTTTGGGTTTCAGTAGCGCTTCAGATTGCACTCTGTAAATGTGGTCGYGGCACCTGCTGAATAAGTAAAACTCCTGACTGAACAGTTTCTGAATTATTTCAACTCTATATTTTCTTAAGGTGYCTAAAAWCGAAGTTTGTTCAGTCTTCARGTAGTTTYRGTTTGTTTGCCAGTTATTTAAGACTGCATTAGCTTGCACAATGCACCTGTATGTTTTAACCCTCTTCTGAAATCAGTGAGAACATTTAAAAAATACCCCAAATGTGACATTTATTATAACGTCTTTTCAGTTGTAATCACTTTCCTACCTGTATTGTAATGCTTGGTGCAGTAACATAAATCCTTTTCTTCTTTCAACAGAAATTGTGGCAGAGTGAGACCTTCTGCGACTTGAACTGCTCCCTTTTCTTGCCACTCAAAAATGAGATCATTCATTGTGTATCCAACTAAAACAAAGAAAAAATCCAAACAAACTCTAAGTCAGCTACAAACTTTGAAAAGCAGCAACATATCAAATTACAATATTTTAAGTAAATGTTATAAAAAGGAGGTAATACAGAGGGTCTGCTTGTACCTGTTAATCACAATTTTGTATCTGCCATTATACATCATACTGAATTAGAAGAGACAAAAAKGGTGTCTTATGAAACTCTTTTTAAATCTTATTACTTAGATGGTCTATTAATGTATTCAACAAAAGCATCTAAATTAGCTAAACATCCAAATCTCTTGGATGCTTGGGAACATCTTGCCTTCCCCAACCCATTAAGGATAAAATAGGCCCTTTACACTCAGACCTCTCCCTACTTTTACTTGAGGTGAAATGTGGATTGTCAAAGTTATGTTTATGGAATCATGTCAGTTTGAATTGTTCAAAGACAACAATGAATTAAAAATTCTGCAGTTTGAAAAACTGCTTTTCTCTGAAACTGGAACAGCATATGGGAAAGCAATTGGTTTTAGTCTTCTCATGTTAACTGACTGTGAAATATAATGATATTAAAAAGCACTCAGCTTTAATATTCAAACTCTGCACTTATCCATACCTCATGCATGTGTATAAGATTAGATATAATAGAAAAAGACACAATAATCAAGGCCCAGACTTTGCAAAGGACAAGTACTTTCCCCCTCTCACATGAATATTTGCATGGGATATCATTGGGGAAAATATCCCAGTTCCTTCCGAATATGTGATCTGTTATCTTTCCCAGGCATTTTATTATAATTTTCTTTCTGAATAAATTTTATCTGGTTATTACAACTGGAAAAACAAAGGCTTCATATTCTCATTCAAGTTTGAGCCACATGAACCAGAAGGTAAAAGGAGAATTTTTCATCTAATTTACATAGCTTTCAGCTTCTTTGCAATATTTTCTTTCTGCTTTAGGCCAATGCTAATGAGCTGTTGAAAATAACCTGTTGAGAACCGGAAATTCTTTTAACCCTTCAGTAACAAATTACTGTTTAAAGTATATTGTTCAGAACCTTCTAAGTGTCTGCTCAAAATTAGTGAAATTTTGAGTTTCAAGGAAAAAAAAAAGTAACCTCTTTGCTGTGTGGGCATAAATCTTATCCCTGTTATGTTCAGTGACTTCATGAATCTTTTTATACATCTATAAATGGCATTCAGAGACYTGATCTGCTGACCTGAAAACTGAGATACACTTTATCTTTTATGATGTGTGTTGAATGAACCTAGGAGCTAAGAATTAGTGTTTATGAATGTAAAAATGTTTTTGACACTTCTTCCTTCTAAATTCTTGATGTTTCTTTCTGGGACAACCTGTATACAAGGTATTCACAGGAACTCAGGCTGACTGTTGGTTTACTTGGCTTTTTTTTTGAGGCTGGATGAATATGATAAAAGTGAGACCATATCCTTTTAAATTAGTATTTAATTAAGATCAGACATTACCCAAGTCACTATAAGCRTATATCAAATGTACAAGGAAACATTTGTTTTTCTTACTGATTGCATGATATTCCATAAGCACAATCTTAAAATTCACTATAAAGTGCCATAAACTGTGAAAAATCAGAGGTATACATCTTACCAAGCTTTGCAKGAATTCAGACAAAAAGCCATTGTGTGTAAAGCAGATTACCATTTGAAGCATGTAGATTATYGCCAGAAGTGATATTCCCTGAGTAAAACTCATTGAACTGGCAAGAAACAACTGCTGTGTCAAAATGTATTCTACTAAATCAGATTCATTCATCTCTAATGCATGCTTTTAATTTTGATTATCTACCCTGCCCACTAATTCTTCTATTATGCAATATATTAAAAATAATAGCAGTGTATTCAAAATGTTGGTGTAGTAATTAATTTTTGTCATGTTTGCATTTTAAATGCCCAAATATAGCCTTAGCATTCAAAACTGTAACTTCAGTTTTGTAAGTCAAGGTCACAGTCATAAATTAAAGGCATMTTAAAATATAGAGAACTTAATGGAGATGTGAGTTTATGTTATACCAAATAAATTTAAAATAGTATAATGTTTCCACTAGCACGTTAAATTAAATCAGCTTGAATTAAATCAAAAGGAAATCTGGTTTTTCAATTAATTTTATGAAGAGGACCTGCCGAAGAGCACYGTGCTTAACACTCAGAATTCTTATTGTACTGTGTGCATTGTGCATAAGGGGAAAAAGGCATTTCTACAGAAAACACTCTAAAACAATCAGTGGTTACCATACTGGAGTATATATACTATTACAGTTTAGGTGTGTAGTGTTCTATATGCAATGAGCCTAAAATACAGTCCCCTGGCACACTAATTTTGGGACCTCTGCTGATTATTTGTGATAACTGTCCATGTCCTGTTCTAAAAATACTAAACCTGAAGTCCACTTGAGCTTTTGRTTCTTGGCTACTTGCTACCTGATTGACAAATGTTTACTGTCTTTAAAGGAATTTAAAAAATCTCATTCAGTAACATAAACTTAACTAGAAGTCTAAATGTGTGTTGCTGATATTTGTGTGCTTTGGAAGATTCGAAATACACTGTGTGTATTTTCCAAATTATCTATGAGATAAAAAATCTGAGAAGTTGCGTTCCATTACGTGGTTCTCACTGTGTGAATGAAGCAGTAAAGTGTGGTCCTGAGATGTGAAGGCTTTATTCTGAATGGATGTGTGGTTACCAGTACAAGCTTGTGCTACATGTGTTAGTTACATTGCTAGACATATTCTGTGACTTGTAAGAACTGCACTGAAACATGCAGTAGTTATAAAGAACAAGACATTTCTCTTTAGGGCCTACAAGGGGTTAGGAAGATAATGGTGTCTTTATTGTGCTGTTAGGTCCATAAATCCTGAACACACAGAAATTAATAGGCAGGAGAATTGGCACAATCTAGGACCCTGAATTTGAGGAAGCAGAGAAACCAGTTTGCAGTAATGACATAGAATGAGGAATCCTATTCCTTGCAGCTTTTCAAGTTTAGGTTCACACCTACAGAAGCCCTACTTTCTTGATAGTACCTGTTTCTAGATTCTCCTCCTCACATTTGTTATGCTACAGAAGCCCATGATAAATGTTAATGCAGTGATTGAGTTTTGCAGTTTACTTATATATTTTTAGATCATAAAAAAATATAAAAGATTATAATAATTTTCTATGCAGCTAACACTTCCATCAGGAGAACACTTTATTTTGTTTTCCTATGGAAATAATTCCCGTGGCCTTCTACTCAACTCTAGTAGTGCAGGAAGAGATGACCCAAAGCCAAATCAGAGGAGGGCTTTTATCAACTACACATAACTTTAAATGTGTTATCTCTGCTTATAGATGGATGGAGTTTATTCTGTAGTAAACATAAGTGCCTAGCTCTTGAATCCTGACTTCTTCTTGGGATAAGACTTGAGTGTAAGGTGTTTACTCTCTGTGTCTTGCTTTCATTGTGTTCTGCTTCCAGCAGGAAATGTGGTACGAATCCCCGAAGTCCATGTGTCCAGAAGATAAAACTGAATTTACTTCTAAGAACAAGTGCCTTTCAGGGTAAACTTTTGCTACATGATGGTTATTCCTATTCTTTGTAAATTCTCGCTGTTCAGTCTCACTGTTCAGTCTTACTMTGAGCAGCTTACATAAAGCAGCTCTCTTGCTGCTGCTTTATGAGCAGAACATATACATCTGTTACTTATTTGGATTTGCTGCAACCCAACATGATATTCAGCCTCCCATTAAACCAGAATTTTTCCTTTTTTGACTATGAGGTTGTGTTGGTGACTATTATAAATTGCTACCAGATACTTTTATTACCAGTGGCTGGGAAATACAGTGTTATGTAGGAAATTCCTAGTGGCTAAATTTTATTTTTTGAAAAAGGACAGTCAGTCACTAGCCTAGGTAGTATATGACGGTGCAGTTCACCGGTGCAAAAAGTGAATCTTTTATTCTACATGAATAGCTAAAAGCAATGGAGGCTATAATCTAGCGTGGTCTTCAGGACCAGGCCAACCTGAACTAAATCAAGTGGGTTAGTAAAGACTTCTGTCACTGAAATGCAGTGTGCTAGCATTTGGGTTTGCAGGGCATGAATGAGTGAAGGTTGAGAAAGTTGAGTTGTCAAACTGTGTTTTATAGGACAAACACCAGCTGCTTCAGTGGCTGAAGAAGAGGGCAGTTAACAATGTATTTCTTTTTGTCTGGCTACTGTGCAGTATTTGCTCTTAATTCTAAACAGATATTACTAATTATACAAAATCTAAGTGGTATGATCCTAGAACTATAAAGAAAGGACAGGGAAAACCTTGTTATGTTTCAACAGTGGTGCTCAGGAGTTACARGACTGGTTAGGTTACACTAATACTCTCTCCAATTACTCAAAGTCTAAGGTCTTGCACACCTAAAATGCAAAAGCAGGTTGTAAATGGTTGGTAKCTTTATGACAAAGGCATCATCCCGGGAGGATAAGGTTGTCAGAGGAAGTATTTCTCAGGAAAACTCAGAAACTGTGTGAATGCATGTCATTGTAGCCTCTGTGCAAACAGTTCTCTTAAAGAGACAAGTAATTTTTAGGAGCCTGAAGTCATTCCAGGTAATTAGCYAATGAAGCATATACTGGCAGACGGAGAACTCTGCCTGAGACAAATATGGTGAACTGGCCACTAAGTAGAATTTAGAATTAGCTAGAAGGGAAGAGGGCCTGAAACAATTGGGAAACTTGGATTTGGCCTGCAGAAATTTTACTTTAGAAAACGATGTGCAACAGATTTGGTGATAAGTGTGACAAAATGAAAGTAAAACTCTGTCACACTTACAGAGGGGGAAGGTGGAAGAGTTAAGGCATTGATGAAAAGTGGTTCTCAGGACTTGTGCCTGGAAGAGTTGATGGAGGGTTTTGAATGTCTGGACATCAAATAAAATGAAATTGTAGTGATGTTTTATTTAGTTGATCTAATCTATACAAAGATCTGGCAGATGGTGGACAACACAGACATAGTAATTTTAGCCTTTAGACAGCACTAAAAATTGTTTAGCTAGAGTGAAAATTTTCAGCATTTTCAATKACAGGTTCTAGGAAAAATTGCAGGAAAAAATAATTTGATCCTGCTGAAATATTTCTAAGTAGCAAGGGCATCTACAGTGTCTTGAAAGAAAAACCAAACTTTTCCCTTAGTCTGACTCATCTTTCCCAGAAAAAAAAAAATCTTTTCAAAAATGGTGTTGACAAGTTGTTATCAACACTCATATGAGRTCCCTGAAAGAAAGAATTAGATTTAATCTTTGTCTTTTTTTTTAACACTACCATTAATACTAACTATCACCTTTTCATTCATCCAATTTTGAAAGTATAGGACTAAAGCCTGCCTTAAATAAAGAGAGTTCCATTCAACTCACATCAGTCCGCATTACTCTATAGAACTTATTGGAACCAAGCTATTTATATCAGTTGCCTGCTAAGAGAAGGAAGATTTCATTTTAGCTAGTTCTATATCAGTGGTAGGCATTAAAAGCTCCTTATCTCATAGACAAGACAGTGAACATCCAACAGTTTTGTTTTGAAGAACTATGGAAGTGCCTAACATCTCTTCTCCTGCTTCTCCAAGGACTACACCATTACAGAAAAAACAAAGTTTGTTATTCAAGGCAAGCAGCTCCCCTGTACCTTTAGAGACTACACCTTTGAATCACCATTGTCTTGGCAATTCCAATGTAACTCCTTTACCACATCTGCTGACACAKTTTTATTTGCTTTGCCTGTCCATCTTTAGCATACCTTTCCAAGCCATGAGCAAATTTGYGATCCAGCTGAATATCGATATATCCTGTAAATTTTCTGCTCGTTCTGTTTTATTACAGGAAGGCTGTTCTTCCCTTGTGTCATTTTAAAATACCTACAGGTATACTAAAACCCAACTCTTTTCCTCATGTTCAATAAACAGACACATGTACATCATGAAACAACTGAGCAGAGTATCTGGCTTTTTYATAAAAGAGTTCAGTTCAACTACACAATTCATATTTTTGTTTTTAATCCCAGTGATTTATCTGAATTCCATTCTCATTTCTTTAATTTTTATTAAGGTACAGGTCCAAAAGGAACATTGGATTTAATCATCAAACCCATCAGTTCTTTAGGTATCCAGTTGAAGCATGGACTACGGTCGTGTTGACTAGGGTTATTCCACTATTATTCTGCTAGGCATCCCATCAGTTTGCCTCCAGGACAGGCTGCCTGTGCTTTACTATTCCTAAGAGCACGACAGACATTTGAATCTTGCCCTAAATTCCCAGCAATGTAGCAGAGGGAAGATATGACAGAGCTAACAAATCYGGTTTTGGCTTGAGGTTACAACAAATTCTTCTGCATTACGCACTAAATATATTAGCTTCAGAAATGAGCTGTGATTCATTTCAARGCTAAATTTATGCCAGAGCTCCAAGAAAGCAGGATTTTATTCAATGTACTTCTGAGCTGCTTTGCGAAGCGTCTGCCCCTTGCACTGCCCTCTAAGTCGTTCTGATGGAATCTCTCCCTGGGGAGTTATAGGTTTATTCTTCTTAGCCCAAATTCCAGAAAAGAACAACATTTCAGGTCAGCACTCTAGCACATCTCTCATACCTACTTTTATACTAGTTTCTGTATGTCAGCAGCAGTTGTACAGTTACTACTGCCCTTTCACCCTGCAYTGGTCAGGAGCTGAAGACTACAAGTATCTTCATCTTTGTAGCTGTGTGTCATGTCTCACTTCAGATAGACACAATAGGTTGAGTCACCCATCTGCAGAGCAAGACCACACATGAGCAGTTGATAATTTTTGTGCTACTGAAATGGAAAGGAGAGAAGCAGTATTGTTTCTACACCTTCTGGCACAGACAGGCATTGACCTAGTGTGTCCATAATTTCTGTCGTTCAGGTAGAGGCCTGAGGACTCCCTGGCAGATAAGAAATACACACCAGTTATTTTATCTTTCTTATGGTGTCTTTGTGCTGTTGTGTCAAAGGAAAAATGTGCACATACTTTTCTGTAATGCATTGGCTTGTACTGCTGCAGCCTGCATACCCATCTTTCCACTTGTACAGTCTCCAAATTAGAGACTGGGGGGAAAGAAATTGTGCAACTAAGCATCACTTAGTACAGAGGGAGTTTTCTTTAACAATCCAGAAGACAAGAGCCTGATTGCTTAGAAAAACTGAAAAGCCTCCATAAATCAAAAGGCGGGGGGAAAAAGGCCATGGTTTAATTTAATAATAAGCATCAAATTTAAATTATGAGGAAAGAAAGTAAGGTAAGAAATACCTTAGTTATGTTGCTTTTCATAGTACATTTTTTCCTTTGTAACTGAGTTATTCTTTTCAATATTCTTTGAAAATTCAGGAATATTAAATGTCACATAAAGTTATAATTCTAATTTATGAATAAAGGAATGCTGTGAGGTAAAAGTGAAACTTAAAAAGGAAGACAACAAGCTCTAGCACATGAAGGAAATACATTTCTTTCCTGGGAGACAGGCCACAGAAATRAATATGTATCTAGCTGACATTTCTTTGTATCTTAGTCAAGCAGAATAAAACTAAAATTATCCCACACGGCTATAGGCTGCCCTGGTGTAAGGCATAGAAATGTAGAAAGGATTATTTCATATGTGCATTTTCATTTGTTCCCTTTCTAAGATAAAAAAGCAGCTCATTCTAGTTGCTGAGAAATCATTTGGTAAAATAAATCCTTTAAAAATAGAAGATATTTCCACTTCAATATTTCTCAGACACTTCATGATATAAGTGAAGTACTTTTACCAGGGGCAAATTCAGCTGCTTTTTGACCTTGGAAAAAACATTACATGAGCCAGCTAAAACTAAAGATATAATTTGGGAAGAAAATCCATACATGAATTTTTCTCTTAGACTTTTCTATGATGGAGCAACAGTATCAATATGGAAGGAAAGTATCTAGTACTAAAAGAAATTACTATTTAAAGGAGAGACAAAACCTATGATCTGTCTCTTATAACTGTCAGTCTTTGCAACCCAATGGTAAGATGAGTAAAAGAAAGATGAGTGACTTATTCTAATTTGCTTAGTGACGCATGCAGGAGCAAAGCTTGCAAGATCAGATACAGTGTACAGAAACCATGAGATCAATGGGCCTTGTAAATTCATAATGTACAATGTCCTACACAACTTTGCACTCAGTGGAAAAAACAGCAATGATCTCCACTTCAAAAAGAAACATCTGGAAGCATGGCTACTGCTGTTTTGCTCCTGCAAACACTTTGGTTTTTATAATATAGCTTGGTGGTCAGATCATTTACTCAGGACATGAGAGGACTGTGTTCTCAGTTTTGAACCCAAATGTCTTCCACCTGCCCAGACAAGGCATTAAGCACTAGGGTTAGTGCTTTGATCCCTCTGTTTACATTGTCTCACTGTGCACCAAAAAATGCAAGGCAGACAGCCAGAGCAGAGTATGACACTGTGGCCTAGAAATTAAAGACGCTTGGATGGATTCAGGCTCTCAGGGTTATGCCAGTTCTTACCTCGGGAGATTTGATGTGAAGCCTGAGAAAATGCCAAATGCACCCATCCTCCTTTTTTCTTCTAAAATTTAAATAGAACTGGATGCCTTTTCTTAATTCCAGAGTATGGAATTTGAATGTTTCTGCTCATCCTTTCCTAAGTTTTGGAAACTGGTCAGAGTTCACTCTCATATAAACTATTTTGGTTTTTTTTACCTAGTTACTTTTCTTCCCGGCATGCATATATTTTTTGTAACATTTCTAAGTTGACTGTTTCCTTTCCTGTCCTTCCTGCACAGAGAAACTGGCTATGGACAGGTGAATTCCTGCTCTCAAAGGTCTAGGATCTTGGAACTTAGGTCACTGTACATATCTGCTTTGGATCTGTCCCAAAATAATTTCAGGGAACTGCTGCCTTGTTCTTGCAAACCTAACTGGTTATTCTGCTGTCAGACATGTAAGCATAGYCAGAGCTCCCACATGCTACAAAACTTTCTGCTTCAGGCCATCTTTTCCCATAATCTCTGGTTTTTGATGTCCGAAGTTACAGGTGAAACAGAATTAGACAAGGCAATATGGGAAAATCTTTATTACTTGTAACTTCCTTAGGAAATTAAATTTGATCTTTCTCTGTGAATAAAGAATTTGAAGCACTCATCTGTATTTTCTTCAGTTCCTCTTTTGTGAGAACTGCCTCTCTTTACCATGTGAATGTGCAGCTGGGAATTTACTCCCACTGAACTCAATGATTAAAAACAAGACTTCAGTGAAAAATGTTCTGCTGGAAAATACAGTAGAACATCTACAGTGCTATTCAACTAATAAATGTTGGTTCCCTGTGGTGCAGTTTGTGGGAATTGTGGGCTCCTGCAAGGTTTCTATAAAGCAAACCAGATGCCTGTTTGTTCAAGAATGCTCAGTTGTTGTCTGACCTGTCCTCACAACAGCTGAAAGAGAGGAAAAATGCAGCTGAGTTTCATGAAGCTGTTAAAGCAAAACTTTCACAACTTTTTAAAACTTTTTTTTTTTTTAATTATACCTTTTGATTGTTCAGCCAAACAATATGATACTTCCTCTTTGAAGCATAGTTGTATTTTGTGAGTATACCTGCCACCTGCATGTGCTTTGATGCAACTGCCTCATGCTAACCTTTTGTTTAGTCACATTAATTATACAGGTGACATAGGTTATCAGTAGCACCGTCTGCTTAGGTTGACTGTGGAGTTTTGCTTCAATCCAGGATATATAGTATTGTCCCAAATTCCTTGACATTTGCAGCAAATAATGATCTCTCCATTTTAGTCAAGAAAATTTCTGCTGTCAGATTCAGCCGTCGTCCTCATATTGAAAGGCTGCTTCATGRTGCTACCATCTGTCCATCGTAATAAAAGATAGATCTGGCTTTCATACCCACCCTGCAATATTTTATGAAAGGATACCATACAACAAAGCTAGATAATTACCTCCCCCTTCCCTTAGATGCTGCTTTGTTCCAGTAAAAGAAAAAAAACCCAAAATACTTTAATAAAATTATGTGTGTTGTGTTTCTTATCTATGGTATATTTCAAATAATCCAGTGTRTTCATCCTATATGCACAATTCTTTTATTTTTGAAATATTTTACTTATTGGCCCTAAAACTGTAAGTCTAGATCTTTTAGATGGATAATTCTTAATTTTTCTTGCCCCTGTCATTAATTTTCACAAACTCCAGATTGCTGGAAGTTTTCAAAGAAAGCTTTGCTTTATTTTATTTTTGTTCTTTGCATCATTAGGAGGATCTTTCTGCTAGGGSTCTCTTTCAAAGTCCTCTCATTTTAATGGAAACAGAAATTCCCAAATACTTCATATCACAAGGAAAATGAGAATGTAACGCATCAGACAGAATAGTTGATTTCTCCTTTTGTGAGCRTGTTTGTGCCTTGAAATGGCATAGCTGCTTTACACTTTCCATCCTCTTTTGAGTAGCAAGATGCCAAGACAGATGGTAAATAAAATATATGATAGGTTAGAATATACTAATTTTATTTCACATAAAATCCCATAAATCACTTCTGTAAGTTATTCTTATGTTTCCTTTATGCTCTCCCATACTATTCACCTCCTGTATGTGTGAACACAGGAAAGACTWATGGTGAAACCCTATATGCAGAAATTTTGTATAAACTGGCACTGGACACTTAAGTTTAATGGTAACTTCAGATTTACACAAAACTCTTGATTTTCAGTGCAAATAGGGATGAAAGAACCTCTTCCTCTTAAAATTATGTATATTTCACAGATTCTTTTGATAAAATAGAAAATTCAGTTTGAAAATTTGTTCTTGTACCACTACGAGGGGTTTTCCTTCCTCCTGCATAGCCGTTGTAATCCCTGCAAAAGTATGTATAGGATAATACATTACGCAAACTTACAGCTTTCCAGCTGCATTATACATGTTTGCACATCCATTGGAAAATTTTTGAGATCCATCGGACAGGAAAGTATTAAAGTCAATCTGAAAGAACACAAAAAACTCATTAAAAATATACCAAAAAAAAAGCCATAGAACTGTGCAGGAAGAATGCATGAACACAATGGAAGCAATTAAAAATAGAATACATGTTTCAATAGAAAGCTCTCAAAAAGTATCTATATTAGCTGAACCCATCTAACTCAGCCTAGTCTGACAACATGGAAAAAAAAAAATTACAGGCTTTCAGAAAAACAAGTTTTTCAGTAGGGTTGCCTAACTTTATGAGAAATCTAAAGGAATGCAGCAACAGTGTGCCTTTTTGTGCTGCAGCAGAATTATTGTACTGTTCCAGTATTTCAAATCCTTGGCATAAAACCTACCCAAATTCGCAAGAATTTCATAACATATGTCAGCTGGAAATCATGGTGGCAAACTAGCTTTACGTGTTATTGTCCTAAAATAAGGTGCTTAAAAAGTCAACACAAATGTTTAAAGAAACATTTTATGATATTGATGGTAGACTGAAATATGCCTGTAATTTTGAACTGTAGCTGTGCATCAGTGTTAGTCCTAACACTTCCTGTGAAATTCTTTGCAAATTATTGGCATATAGGCATATATTTTAAATAAATACAGTAATTTATCTTTAGAGTGATACTTCTCAGAGGAATCAGAAAGAAGGATTTATTAGAGATAAAGGCACATGTTCTTGTGCCTTTATCTCTGGTCATGTCTAGGTATCCATTCATCATTCAGGGCCATGAGTCTACCTTCATTAATCAGTTCAGTTGATAGAATGTCCTACAAAAACCTGAGGAGCTTCAGTTCAATTCCTTACAAATAAGGCTTTTCTAGCATGGCAGTGCTCCAATCCCCCTCTCTTGAGCCCATTCTCCCGTTCTTGGCAATGAAGCTAACAGGAAGTGGGCAGTAGGTGGCAAGTGTAGCTGTATATTTCTTTTACCCACTTTTTTTTGCTGACCAAACCTCCTTGATTCACTGCTGCTATAACTTCTGTTTAACCAGCCAGTGACAGAGCTGCATGGGAGTCTGAGGAGGGAAGTCAGGTCCAGGCCCTATTCCCATGCTATTAAAATAGTTCCAAATGCAAATTCTGGCTAGTAGGCCGGTAACACAGCAACCTATTTCAGAGGCACCTGGGCTTTATACTTTGTCTTTCAGTAAATATTTTAGTATTTTATATTAAGTATTCATTGCATCAGGAACTGTAACCTCCCATTATTTTCTTGTTTGAATTGTTCCAATTCAATTAGCGGATGAGGAGACATTAGGGAATGAAAGAAAGAAGGAAATTTAGAAATTTCTTTTTTTTTTTCCTTTTAGTATCAGCATGATAGCAATTAGCATATCTCCCCTTATCAAAAGGTTAACTCACTCAAATGCACATAAAAAGTAAACTAGATGCCAATGAYATGATTTTAAATCGTTTTCAGAAACTGTAATAGTTCTTAATTAAATCATGGCAACATAAACTTTCTGGCTTCATAAGAAACACAGGAGCTATCTGGTATCTGCTTTCAGCACAGTCCATGTTTGCCTTCATAATTTGATAATGATAATATTTCTCACATTTGGGGTTTTTCACCCCATTTCATGTGGCCACGAACTTGGTCTGAATTGTATTGGAGTTGCAATCCAAACGTGTTTCAGCTGAGTGGTGAGGTCTATGTACTCTGTGCTGTATGTATTTGGAAGGAGTAGGGCAAGACTGGGAACTACTTGATTAGAGCAGAGCAACTGCCAGTGCCTCTTGGGGTGACTCAGACAGTCTGCAGAATTGATTTAGATCTACTTTCTACTTGAATCCAGAGAAGGAAACCTTTTAACCTGCTTTGAATCTGTTTCTAGTGACAGAATACATGTTGTGACACTGAAGATTGATTGTGTTCCCAGAGTGGCAGACTAACTTCCTTTTGGATATGAAATACTCATAAGAATTTCAACCCAACCCCTTCTCCTTGTGTAAGCTTGAAAAAGTGCTGCCTAATCATACGGGAAGGAGGGAGGGAGGAAGGAGACTCTCTTGGCACTGACAAATCCATGCAAGTCATAAAGGTTTCTTTTTCTCCAGTAAAAGATTACAGATTTACAGATTCCTGATGTCTCTTCAAAGAGTCTAATTACGCATTAATTTGGCGTCATAAAAGCATGCAAAGCAAAACACTGAGTGGACAAKAGTATATTTATTTTGAAAAGAGTAACATTTTGCACAAGTGAGTCACTGCTTCAATACCGAATCTATACCATGTCTAGTGGGGCATTAGCATACTTATGTCCAACATGTTTCTCATTAGATTGGGTTTTTGAAGACAGTGGCAAAATGCCTACTGATGTCTGTATTAAAAGGAGAGTGGTGGGAAGAGAAGTGGGATAATTAGATTTTGTCAATACTTATGATTGCTGTTTTCAGCTTCTTAAAACCTTTTCAAAAATTTACTTTCCAGTTTTCTCTCCATCTCCAGCAGTAAATGACTAATCTTTAAATGTCATACTTCCTCAAACAGGCCATGTTTTCATGTTGAAGTGCAACTGCAATATCCAAAATGGGGGAAAAGAAATAACATCTGATTCTCATGAAATTGGAGGGTACAGACTGTGAAACTCATACATAGGCCAACTCAGACTATAATACTACAGGATTGCTTGTTCTGTGCAGTGTCTTAGTTCCTCTAKGCTCAGTACYTGTACTTTAAAATAGGAAAGGTACTTTTCTTATTACTTTTACTATGTGAATGCCTAATGAGGGATCATTTTCTATTTTAGTATTAACAACAAACAGTAATGTTGACAAAATTCTGCATTCAAAACTCACACATAATAGTTCTGCATGACTAGAAACTGAGTATATGTTTTAGCAATTCCTAGTTACACTTTTGAACTTCTGTCTGAAAAAATCATTAGAGACTCACCTGATGGAATAAAGTACATTTCCATTTTTGAAAATCCGCAACAACTTATTATCTGTTGTAACTTCATGAAAGTTGGCACCTTTTTCATTAGCAAAGAACAAATCAGGTTTCCAAATTGAATCCAGCATGGATGGATCTAAATCTAAAGAGTCATCTGGATATTCACTGTATGCCAGGCGTGGATCATTCCAATTCTGACGGAGAAAGATGTTCACTCGATAATCCTGAATAAAAGAGAAAACAAGCAAAGCTTTATCAAGCATAGGGATTTAGCTTTTATTTCATTTCTTAGCCATGTAATCCCCTGCCTATCTGTGGCTGACAAAAGAATTACTTAGCTGAATGCCAGAATGATACCTATTTGTATTAGTGGGGACACAATAGATAAGAATAAAGATGCATTTCAGGGCAATTGAAAAAATCCTAAAATAAGGAAATCCAACCTCCATGTACAGTTCATGTAATTCCATATAACTCTACCCCTATCACAAATATGTCTTGAAATTGAAATGAGAACCATAAAAAGAGTTTTATGGCATTACATTTTTCTGCCCAGCCCCTGGCAGGGACATTCCCACTTCCCTTTCTCTGCCAGTGAGAATCTGTCCCACTGTAAGGGAAGTTAAATTATTTTTTTTCTCTCTCTAATCCTTACATCCTTAGTCCTTTTAGACCCACCATATAGGCTTCCTGTGCCTCAGTTCCCTATTGAACATTGTGTGAGCAGTAACTTGCCATACAGCAGTCTGAGGAGGGCACATGTTCCTCCTCTCTTCAAATAGGGTAGACACCATATAAGTCTTTATGCTAAATTAGATTAATTACAAGTGGGGTCACCTTAATTTCTACAGAAAGTCCTGTCTTAATCAAGAGTGCTTTTATAGAAAAGACGAGTGAGTGCTTCAAACTTCTGGAAGTCATTTTGGAGCTGCACATACATTCTGTCAGAGATATATTTATGGCTCCACACTTTCTTACAACTTTACCACTCTGAAAATATTTGGTTTTAAATAACAGTGAATATTAGCTTCTTGTTATATTGCGTCTAGAACTGAGACTGATCATAAGGGCATAGGAACTATAGTTTTATTGATCATAATAAGACTTTCCTCATTATTTGAACTGCATTCATGAAAAAGATAAAAATAAAATAGAGAGAAAGATAGGTTAGCTGCAGGGGAAAAATGGGAACTGSTTGTCAGACCTTACATGACACTTCTGAATGTAACAAAAGTAAAAATCATCACTTATTTATGGTTAAACAAGATGATGAAAATTAATTTTAACAAGAAAAATTTTTGTGTCAGAATGGGAAATGAAATGCACAGGCATGAGCAATACCGTTTAGCCAAAAACTAAGGATACTAGTTATTATAGGTTACACTAACTAGTCAAAACCCCATTGGTGTAGAAATTGCGGGTAATGTTAAAAATTCAGCATTTTATCAATATTGCTCTTAGGAAACTTGGAACATGAAGCCATGTAGTTGGAATAATCATGCCTACAGACATAATAAAGGACAACAGGAACCTCAATATGCAACATTTACTCATGAGAAACAGTTTTTCATATCTTCAGCATCCTGCTGTTTTGGTCAATTTAATTACTCAGCTTGAATATGGGTAGCCAAATATGTTAAAAACATGCTTACTGAGTATTGCAAATCAAAAATATTGCAAATCATATAGAGAAAGTCCTAGTAAAGAACTTTATGTTCATATAAGCTTAAAAAATTTAAAGACAAAGAAAGTAAGTGGAAAACTACACCTGAAGAATGAAACCAATTCAGATTACTCTTTCCAGCAGACAGGAAAAAGGCTCTCTGACCAAATGGAAGCAGGCAACATTAAATGCAYAGGATTTGTTAATCAACTGCTTTATTTAAAGAAATAAGCTGTTAATTAATTTGTTAAACACACACGTACAAGCACACCTCAACCCTTTTCAGGAAAGGACTGGAAGACATTTTCTTTTTCATCATGGGYAGTGACAGCCTTGAAAGCCATAAAAATTTCTTATGAGAACCTGTTGGTATTTTTTCTAATTAGCACCATGGTGTGATGAAACCAGAGCCAGGGATTTGTACTTTACAGATGTAGAAACAAGCCTGTATTTCTTTGTGTGCTTCTAAAGTAAGACAAAATTCTTAGACAAGCTTGTGCCTCAGTGCTCATGGAACTATATTTTTAGTGTCTTCTAGTAAGAGGGAATAATAACACCTGAAATATCCTTATTTCATTGCATGACATCCCAAACACCACGTAGTACCTGTTTCCATTCCAGATTGCTGTATAAAATCAAAAGGAGAGGAAAAAGAAGGATGTGGGAGCAATGATGGCTCCACTGCCTTTCCCAGCATGGGCAATTCTTGCAATGAAAGAAACACTAGCTCTAAACCTGGGGCATTGGGCTGGGAGCACTGCAGCTCCCAGGACTTTGCACTTCAGCCCAAACCAAGCTTTCTATTTTAAATTATATAACCTGAGGGATGTCAACTTACTTTACTTTTCTCAGTAGAAAATGAAGAGTTTATGGATGGGATTAGTTGTAGAGTAAAGGTCTTCTCACATGTGAGACAGAACGGGTGAAAAATGCKTAGCAGGAAGAAAAAATGGAAAACGAAGATGGAGGATGACAAATGATGGAATTCTTTCAAGATTATATTAAGTTATTCTGTATGTCAGTATGAGTAAAGTTTATTAGTTTAAATTTTTTCCAGCTTTTAAGACGAAAAAGGTCCTGGTTAAACTTCTCACTGAAGCAACTGCAGCTATTTTTCATTGTTCTCTCCCTTGAAAAGTCTGACTTAAATTGGCACTCATTATTCACAAAAAAAAGAAATCTTAATTTATCAAAAGGAAAGAGATATATTTGACTGCTGTTTTATGAAGGACAAGTATTCATCATCTCAATTTATAATTACACATGAGCACAAGGCTTAACTGCTTTAAACAAGTAGGGTTGTTTGATGCAAACACAGACACCAAAATCAAACTGCCTGAATTGATTTGTTATCCTACAAGAGGCTCTGTATTCTCATGTGTTATTTGCCTGAAAGGATAACTCCTAATTCAAATAACTGTGACAGAAAGGTTCCTTGAGGGGAGGGAGAAATCATCATTTAAGTTGTGGTGACTTTCACAGTAACCTCAAGGCTGTCATTTTCTGAACAGCTGCTGTACCCTGGTTCTACAGAGCGAGAGCGTGACATGGGTCTGCACTTGCTTCACCATACTTCAAAACCTTAGCCACACTGTGAACTTTCTCAGAGGGTCAGGATACTGTTCACCTGCTTCATAAAGCTCAACAAAATAAAAATTGGAGATCGGGTAATTGCTCTTTGCTGTCCATGCCATGGCTGAGGCCACTATGGACCCCAATACTAACATTTTGATTAGTAATTTCCAGCACACGGTGAAACCTGAAACACGTATAGAATATTTTGATTTCTACTTCATTATACTTGTACAGATAGAGCTATATTACCATAACATACAGAATGTAGCTTTATGGAAATTCTTGCACAAATCCTCAAGATACTGATTTCCTAATTCTCACTATTTCTTTAATGCATTTTTCGTACGCACTGCATGTGGAATTCTTCTAGATCTGAGAGATTCCAAAATATGCCCCTCATTTCAACATTGAATATCACCTGCTCTCATAATTTTTGTATGCTGTTATTTGAACCAAGTCTTCAGAATTTCATGCATAAATTACAGAACTCTTTCTGTTGCCATTCCAAATATTATGATAATTTTGCCTAATATATACTTCTAAGTGAAATCTAGACTTGTCTTTTGTAAAATGTAGTCAAATGATTCTTCCTTCACTTGTTTTAACTCACTGTAAAATTTTAACATGGAAATCTTACCGACTTTGAAGGAACACTGTTAAGAGTAAACATAAGACACTATAACAATTATTGTTCTTGTGGAAAATTTTTTCTTCATCTGTTAACTGTGACACTTGCAATGAAAGCTCATTTTCACTGCTGTACAAGAAAAGCTGGTATGTTGCAGAACACATTAATAGTTTTAATTTTTACTGCTGAGATTTTCTAAAGTTACTGTCTCAGTCTCTGAAAAACATGCAACTTGACATGCTTTTTATTGCTGCCTTGACTGGTATAATTAGACAGGATGGCCTGTGGCATAATAGTATTTTGTGGTAATAACATCTTTCCATTTTAAATTTATTCACTGTTCTTAAGCACTGTGGCTGCACTTTAGGTAATTAATTACTTTGTATAAATTAGTGGTATTTTCTAGTTTTTCTTTATGTAGCTGAAAATTTCAGAGTGGATAAAAAGCTATTCAGCTAATGATTTCAATATGCCTTTGATGAAAATTCTCTAGTATAGAAACTCAAATATTTAAATTTAAGTTAGCTACTCAAATTGTCAAGTCATTTTCCATGCAGGTTACCAATGCCATTGCAAAATCAAAGCAGGGGAAGAACTTTGAAATTCACACTCACATTTGAGAAATGCAAATATAGTTTTTGTATTTTGATGGATTCCCTTGTATTACACCATGCTTAACAGTTGGAATTCCATCATTACTGAGATTACTTACGGTGCAGCCTTAACTGTTCAAAAGAGTATGTAAAAGAAGGTGCAGGGAAGGATGATACAGGACTGGACAGGGTAGTCAGTTTTGTGAGAGTAGCCATGAAAAGTTGCATTTCTTTAAATTGATAATGCAAAGACTTCTGTTATGGCTTAATGTATGACTTGATTTCCTTCAATAAGTATATCAAAATGGAGGGAGAAAACATTTTAAATCTAAGGACAAGAATATCCTTCCTTAGCTATCAATGAATTGAGACTGAACTGAAATGTTTCATCTTTTTTCTTATGCTAACAAACACTGGTGATACTTTCATTGGTCTTATTTATTGCAGCAAATAAGGGGATTATTTATTTTTTATTACATCTTTGCACTATTACTGGAGTACTGTGTACAGTTCTGGTTTTCCCAGCATAAAAAGGATATGGAACTGTTTGAGCAAGTCCAAAGGAGGGCCACAAAATTGATAAGAGGACTGGAACACYTCTGCTACAAAGATAGGGTGAGAAAGCTGGGGCTGTTCAGCCTGGAGAAGAGAAGGTTGAATGAAGAAATTTTTTACTGTGGGAGTGGTGATATATGGATGCTGAAAAAGCTTCAGCGGAGAATTTCTTCAGCTCTCTGCAGCATTTTTGTGAGAGTTCTGTCTTTCCCATGCAAGTAACTCAAAACAATGTTACAGTTTTGTAAACTTCTTGCAGCTGCAGGTTGTTTTGCAGAATTGTTATGGCTCTAACTASAAAAACATTCAGAGATGGATGTCTTAGAACTTGACCAATCCCCTCAAGGGGTGGATGGCCAAAAAACCAATTAACTTATGCCATTTAACACACTTTTGTGAACTAACATATAAAAGTCTTCTGAGAATTCATTAAAGCGCTTCCATTTATCCCTGAGCCTGGACTTTGTGTCGTTTCTCTACTCGTCCGCGGTGAGAACAGCGACGGTGATACACTGGAACAGGGAGGTTCTGGATTCTGCAGCCATGGCAGTGTTCAAGGGCCTTGAGCAACCTGGTCTAGTGGGAGGTGTCCCTGCCCATGGCAGGGGGGGTTGGGACTAGATGATATTTAAGATCCATTCCAACCCCTTCAAATTCTATGATTCTATGATTACAGGTCTGAACTGCAGCAAGCATAGTGCATATATCGATTCTGTTTGGCAGTTCAATTAGAGTGAAGACCAAATGCAACAAGCTCCATGCTCCACTATTAACTGTAACTCATTAATCTGTCAAAGATTTACCATAGCAGCTAAAGAGAAATTAACTGTGATTTAAATCAATTGCTTAGTACTTAGCTTTAATTGACACATTAAATCTGTGTCTGAGTACCAAGATTTGACTAATGCCAAATGAGAACATGCTTTTCTGTACTGAAGAGCTGTAGGGCATTCATTACAAGAAGCAATGTAAATGCACTGTTGATTATGATAAAGAGTTTCCCTATGGCACAGAGAATCCTTCTTGGTGATCTGTTGCTCGATATTTCCATAGGTGGAATCTCTCTTTCCAGAACTGATTTTGGCAGTGGGTAAAACTGAGGATGTCCCTATTGTTCTGACTCTGGAGTTAAAGAATCCATGGAGAGGCTGAGAGCAACTGCAGTACTGTACCTCTCCCTCAGTAAGAAGTAACTTTGTGAATTTTCTAGAACCACATGATCCCTTCCTCAGACAGCAATGTCTTCATGGATGAGAGAGAAGTCTTCTTCGTACAATTTTTGTTTCTAATTTTGTTTCCCACTCCTGCGATTTTGGTGTATGAGGAAAAGAATTCAGTTCCATGCACAAACACACGGAGAACTTTCCTGTCTGTTCCTGCCTGAAGTTAGTTGGCTAAACACTTTGTGGGTGATTAGGATCTCTAGAYTTCAGCCCTTGAAGGCTGAGGATGAGCAGTAAGGTCTGTTCAGTTCCTGGATAAAAGCTCTAATCCTGGTCTAGTTTGAAAATTGTAGGTGCTCCCTCCATTAAGTAGGACCGCCCAGATGCTTGGAAGTTTAGGTAAGGACTAACTTGCCTCTGATCTCAGGAAGATTTAGGAAATTATTCGAGTCAATCAGAAAAGTCTGTTGATGGATTTGGATGAACAGTTCCTCCGAGCAGTAGATTTTAAGATGTGCATTAATGCTTTTAATATTTCTGCATTTTTTTCTTTTTTTTTTTCCTAAGTTAATTTTTAAACCAGGTTTTAGTTTGGTTTTGTTTTTTTCTCATACATTTCAGAACTACTAGATATCCCGATGGGCGTCCTGTGAATAGTTTGGTTAAAGCTTTATTTCAGTTTTGCCTAATTAGTTTCAGAGTTTGACTCCAATAACTATCCATCAGTACTCATGTTGAAGTCAACAGAACTAGAACGCACTTGGCAAAGAGATGGCTAAAACTAGTACTTCAACATTGCTACCTGTAATGTCAGACCTCTCAGACTTCCTTACAAAACTAAAACTCAGAGTTCAGAAAATAAATTTACACACTACTTCTGCACCAAATGCTGTTCCTAGGTGTGCCACCTGCTTTCACACCCTTGGATTCTGAAGTGGTATGGCTTCTGCTMGCATTCTGGCTGGCACAGATGAATGCTTCTTGCTTTATTTTCTTCTGGGATGAGTAACACCTCATTTTCCATCACTACAAATAATGAAGGATGAGAACCGTTCTGCAACTACTACAGTTCTGTCTTTGCCTTAGAGAAAGTATTGGGTCATCTACAGGATACTTATTAGCACAGACCTATCAGTCTTTGTCATTCAACCCACAGCTAAAAGAAGAATATAGACAGTAGCTTCTGAAAGAACTCCTTGATTTTTGCCTTACTTACTCCCTTGTCTTTTTTACAAAACATTCAAAATAAGTTGAATTCAACAATGTGCYACTACAATATCTACTTATTTTCCATATGCTTTAGGGCTAAAATATTGCAAATGGACAGGTTTAGTTTATTTTAGCATTGAGCTATTTTGTTGAATTTATTATCAGTAGCAATACTGGATTTTAGTTTCCGTGCTCACATAAAATGATCAGAAGCCAAAGGTAGTTAATATCTAGGATGCTTATTCTTAAAAAGATTAATTATAGTACTGGCATACCGTATAATAATGTTTGTCATAGCTCCTACTGCATGTCATAGAATATTTGTTAATTAAAGATTGAATACACTATTTCCATGTTTAATGGAAGCTGTGTGTTTCCAACTCCYAATGCATTACACTAAAATCACATTTTGCGACTTGTTCAGCGTAATTGTTTTTTTTAAGCTTTAGCTCAGGGGCTTTTAAAATGTTTGCACTTTCAAGCAGTAGTATAAGGGATTAGATGAAAAAGGACGTGACAATTACAYGAACAAACAACATACACTAAGCCTCTGTTTTCATTTGGTCCTTGMCATGTTCTCGGTTTACAAAAGATTCTGGGTTTTTTTCTGTAAAAAAATTAAAAAATGATGTGTCCCTGAAGAAGTTTTTGATCTAACAGCAGAAGGTACTTCTTCCTAAGTGAAAAGTTAAGTTTCTCTGAGATTATTCATTTGTTCACATGAATTTTTGGTGCTAGATATTCAATTTTGTTATTAATGAATTTTATGTTAGCACTTAGAATATGACTGGTTTCAATGAGTGACTGAATGGGATAATTTTATAAATCTTTACTGAAAACCTGTATTTAAAATCATCCTCTGTTTCATCTCCTCAGGGAAATRTAACCAAATTAGATCAAGTACAGCTTTGGGAATTCCATATTAAATTAGCCTGCTGCCTTCCTTGTGTTGGTAGACAAATACGACATTGTCTAGAACAGGGTAAATAAGGTAAAATATAAGGTAAAGTTAAACCAGGTCAAGTCCAGAAGCAGGGCCTGCGAACTCCCATAGTCCAAGCACTTGCTAAAGTGGGCTCTGAGAAGGCATATATTTCTAACTTTAGACAAACTTGATCAGATATGAGTTGACCCTAAATTTATTGACATGCATGGAATGCACCAAGAGTTCTACCACGAAAATCATGTTGTTTTGGTGGTTTTACAGTGATGCCATGGCAACACACAAAAATTTTATGTGTGCTTGAACTGTACCCATACTGAGGGGAAAGGGAAAAATTTTTTTTGTCTACYCAAAAACATCATCTAGTGGCATTTGAAAAGCCCTAAGATATTCTCCCTTTTGGCTGCTGGTTTAAAAAGATGCACATCTTCTGCAACCCTGTGCTATGTCTACCTTCCTAGATAACTCAGGGACTCTTAGGGATTATTAAGGCCACACTAAATGCACTCAGGCAATTAAATAAAACTTTAACAGACACAAACTCCATTCAGTATCGATTTGCTAACCTGTTCCTTTCATGAAGAAGTTAACCTTGTGAACAAGTACACGTGGGTCTAGATGAGTAGTAAGGGAGAAAGAAGAAATGTCAGGTCTATGGGCTTCCACTAGGCCCGTGATGAAAGGGGTAGGAGTAAAGGTTACTCATTGAAAAGCCAATCCTAACCTTATTTTAAAAGACCTCTAATACTGTAGTTTGTAATACTACAGTAATACCAGAACAGTAGTCACAGGCACAAATCTTAAACATTTTTCCTACATTTTGCTAATCTGGGAGGCAGTCTTGTTACCCTAGTATAAATATTTAAAAATTGAAGTAAAACTATCCAAAATTAATGAAATAATTAATCAGTGTAAAATGTAAATATATACATTGAAAACTGTTGTTATATTTGTATATAGTATATATTTTATATATAATACACATTAAAAAGACATGCAAATTATGTATTTAATATATTCAGTTTTCTGAAACTGTAGATCAGCCATATTCAGAAAAAATAAGGAAAAATTTTTTGCAAACAAGGGAACTAATAATGGCTGACTAGAAACATCAAATTTTCAGTATTCTATCCCTTCAATCCTACCAGGAGTTAAGTACCTAAACCCTCATTCAATTTAAATCTTCTTTTAAGAGAAGATAGAGGAAGGAAAAAGAAGATTGTAAGAGATCCTGTATATTGTAGCTTATAATGTTTGTAGATGGAAAGCAGACTAGAAATCTTCTTTAACTAATCCTGTTGTACCAATAAATTAGCTTGCATATGTTCCTATATATTTATGTTTTGAAAATCCATTAAGTGAAAAAGAAACCTAGTGACTGAAAGATCAGGCAATGTAAAGACTGCTTATTTTTTAAAGCAAGGGAATAAATTCCGATTCCCCAGGAGTGCTTTTGAAGATTATTGTTTTATCATCAAAAACAGGTAAAGAAGAAATAGTGAATACCTACTTTTTCTCAGTTATATGTGTTCAATATATTTGTTTTTAATTCACTTTCAATATCTTCATGGCCGTGACAAAGTTTTAGGTCAGTATCTATTCACACTGCCTCAGTTTCCAAAGAGAAATGCCTTGAGGAGGTGGCTGCCTGTTTATTTTTTTTTTTTTCTGGGAAAGAAAGATATGGGATTAAATTTGCTCCTGGGCAAAATTAAATTTTAAGCCTAGAGGCTTGCAAGTTGGGACCTTTCCGAACTGTGGAAAAGGCTTGTTTGAGCTGAAGTAAAGTTAATTTACTTCACAGTGGCTGGTACAGGGCAATATTTTGATTTGTGCTGAACACAGGGTTGATAATGTAGAGTTTTTTTTCTGTTATTGCTGAGCAATGCTTTAACAGAGCCAAAGTGCTTTTTGCTTTTCCAACTGTTGTGCAGGTGAAGAGACTGGGGGTGCACGGGAAATTGGGAAGAGACAGAGCTGGGACAGCTAACACCCGCTGACCAAGGGGATATACCATAACGTATAGCATCATGCTCGGCATCTATATGGGGGGGAGGAAGGGGGAGSAGGGCAACAAGGAGGAGGGGCATGTTTGAGTGCTGGCATTTGTCCTCCCAAGTAACTGCAATGTGTGATGGAGCGCTGCTTTCCTGGGAACGGCTGCCTGCCCATGGGAAGCAGTGAATTAATTCCTTGTTTAGCTTTGCTTGTGCGCACAGCTTTTGCTTTCCCTACTAAACTGTCTTTATCTCAGCCCACGAGTTTTCTGGCTTTTACCCTTCCAATTCTCTCCCTGATCCCACTGGTGGGGGAATGAGTGAGCAGCTGTRTTGCACTTGTTCCCTGGCTGGGGTTAAATCATGACAAGAGGGATTTTTGTTGGCTTTGCAGTGCTTTTTGGCCCTGGATGAAATTGTTGAGAAATTCAAAGCCTCTGCAAGCTGGAGCACTTGAGGCAGAGGAGCAGAGAAGCCTGTGAGTTGGGATTACCGGCAATTTAGAGAGAGGGAGGAAGGTGTCCATCTGTAGATCTCTGTCTAGAGACACCTGTGTGATAAATCTGAACAGCAGAGTAGCACTTCCTGGGTAAGATGGTTAACCAGATGAAGGAACAAATGGAAGTACTCAGGAGTGAGAGAAGACAGAACCCAATTTCTGTGCTGAAGGAGATGGCTGCTGCTGCTGAGGTCTGCATAATAAATCTGAGATTCTGAAGTCATAAGGGTTATTTTGTGCAGTTGAAGAAATCAAACTCTCTGAGAGATGCTGAGTTTTATTATTGTGTAAATCGGTATTAGGATCTAGAAGGATTTAGAGGGGGAAAAAAAAGAGCTCTGAYGCTTGATATAATGGCAGTAATTACATAGGGAGTGGCATGTCAGGAAAAAATACCTATCAGACCACACCTTGCTGTGATCATGCTGACTTTTAAAGAAAATTAAAGCCTGATTCACAGACTCATAATATTTCTTGTTCTGCTAGCTGTTAATGGCCATAATTGATAGCATGCTGTGTATTGTCTAAGGAAAAGGAAAAATACTATGTAAAAACCAGATTCTTACAAGCTCTTTTGATAAACTGTATAATTTTACTGTTTAATTTTAAAGTATTATAAAATGGTTTCAACTTTTTAAAAAATATGTGATTTAAGATACATCTTTGCACTATGGGTATGATGTATAAAAAGTCTGAGTGTACAGCTCTTTCATTCTGAGTGATTACTTTGGCTACTGTAATTAAAAATGCATACCCAGAGTATGCACACCCAGAGTGCATGAMGTACCAAGTATTCAGAATAGCATGAAGACATGAGAGGAGAACAGAGTTTTTAAATTATGCTAAAATAACTGAAACTCGTTCAAGGCAAGAATTTCAAGGTTATGTAGAATGTTTGTACTGGGAACTTTTGCAGTGCATATTTACTAGACTCAAGAACAGAAATTAGGAATGAAGGTGACAATATGAAAATCTTTTATTTTCTTAATTCAGGTTCATTCAACAACTATTCTAGAGTCCACTGTAGCTTTTATTTCTGTAAACAGAGTTAGTGAATTGCARGTTCATGCAAAACCCAGGGAGACAGGCTATAGTCTTCCAGTGATAGATGGGGATTTAGGGACTTAACTCCTATTAGCGTTAATGGGAGTTAAGGACAAAATCCACATATATCATGATGAGATTAATTTCCATTGCTTAAATACACAACATGAGGCAGCTACACTAAGGATATCTTCCAAAGTATTACTTTTGACCTAGTCCTTTAACTACTTTTTTTATGATGTTTTTACACTGGTAGCTGTGTTTTTATAATTTTAGGAAACATCRCAAGTGTTACATAATCATAACCTCAAGGGAGTTCATCTTGCATGATTGCAATAAAATAAGAAACTTGATAAACAGCATACCTCATACGATGTGAACAGAGCTATTTGGTGATGCCACAATCTTATTTTCACAGATACTCAGATTTCCTACATAGTGACTGAGTAGAACTCAGCTTGCAAATTAGTTATTTTCACAGTTTTTTCTGGATAATGCTGCAATTTTTATACCAGGATATAGATTTTTAGGAACARCCTACCTGATAACGGCCTTCAAATAGATTGAAAAGACTAATATAGTAATGTGGAAGTAAGTAGGAAGATGCTGGAAGGGATGAGAATAATGCCACATTATTTCATAGTGCAGTGCTGTACAAGTAATGGTTTTCCCTTTAAGTGAAAAAGAGTGATCAGAGGAACAGGAGTCAATGTAAGCAAACATAGATAAGGGGAAATAAGAGGTGTGAACTGTTCCCCAGCTTTGCTAGAAGATTGGATGACTGTAGGTAAACAAAAGATGTAAAAATTTAACTGAAGGCTAAGTCTCCCTTGAAATGAGAAGATAAAGATTCTGGAAGAACCTTTGCTAATGTTGTAAAGAAAYCGTCTGGGTTTTAGGAAGCATTAGAACAGGTGATGAGTAGTATTTAAAGCAGCGTTGTATGCAGCAGCAAGGGTTTGAGCTGATGATGTAGGAGGTCATTTCAGGTCTTCTGTAGCTAATAATTGCAGTAAGTGGCAATGGGGAAGTAGAAAGCTTTGTGTCTATAAACGGAGCTGTTTGGCTGTCTGTATTGTACAAAGTGTTTTGCAAATTCTTTAAGAATGCTTGCTAAAATGGACCAGAAAGAAGGACACATTTGTATGTCTGGATGAGCTGAYTGTAACACCTGTGCTGGTAAATATTTATCTAGTTTAGATAAACCAGAACAATTACTTCTAGCTTAGAGCACTAAGGCAACTGTAGGTCTGGATTCAGCCTTTTCTTCAAATGAGGTAAAAAACCTTCAGAGATTACCTTTTGTCTTCTGGCAATAAGTAATAAAAAGTTATATCTGGAAATGTGACAGTACCACAAAGGTCTGAAATAAGTCATAAGTTACCTGTACAGATGGGTATTTAGATCCAGTTTATATCACTAAGGAATGTTAAATGGAACATGTTAAATGGTCATTGTTTTTGTTTTATTCTCCATATTACATAAAGATACCATTGAATTTCAGTTCCAAGTCCTAGAACATTAGAGAATTTTACTGTGACTCAGTAAAACCAAGCCTTACTGAAGTAAATACACAAAATATTCCAATTCATTTTCCAAAAAATCTGGAAACAAATTATGGGTCACAACCACACAAATGAATCCAGATTAAAAATCAAAACAAATGAAATGGGAATTTTAGTACTTCATTGTGGAAACTTTTTGGTATATTATGTTTCTAAATTCTGCATTAAAGGCAGTTTCACAAAATGACCACACCTTTATTCTGTTTATGCCCATAACATGGCTGCTGTCAGTGAAAACTGTCAGTTTGAGCTTCTGCTTTACTGTAGATACATTATATTTTCAGGACTATGACTCGTTCCTGCACAGAATATAGTCCTTTTCAATTCTTGGTTCATTTTTAAATTTCCATTTATACTGCAAATGCACACTAACGACTGAGTCAGATCCTCTGCCACAGTTCTTTCATCTAAAGCTATTGAAAATGTCCAAAACTTTTTAAAGGATATTTTCATTATTACAGTATCACTTATTCTAAACTTCACAATTAGTTCTGAGATGCTGACTGCATGAAATAATTTATAACTTCCTTTTATAAAGGAAGTTTAAATYCATCATAAACCATTGAAAGGATATCTAGAAAGGTCTAGAAACCAAAACCTTGCTATTTTTTCTTTTTTTCTTTTCCTCAGACATATGCACTCTGTTATTAGGTAAATATGACTGTAGAGCTTTCAGAAGAATTTGGCCTCAGGATGCTATCAAAATTAAACTTGAGACTTAGYCTTGATTTGGTTTGTTGGTGTTTCACAGCTACAAACAAGAAAGGTTAACCTAATAAGACAAGATTGTTTGTTCATTTTTTTAATGGATGTGTCTATTCATAGTTTATAATTCTGGTTTGTGGTATATCCATGTTGAATGAAYAGGCTTTTAAACGGGAAATATGTGGAAACCACCCTTGTAACTGAGCCTTTTATTAAAATAGCATAAACACACTCGATTAACCAAAGAATGAACACTACTGCTCCCTAACCACTCACTTGAGAATTGCTTCTGAAAACATTTTAAAAACCACTGGCTTGAGGCRCCAGGAAAAGAAGTCTGCTACCAGCTTCTGCAAAAGCCATCAACTCCAGCAAAGGCAAAGCTTCTGGTGAGTTTTAAAAATCAATTAAATCAGCCATTTTTGCTAGTCCAAACCAAAYATAACAGTCTGAACTCTTTTCTTCAGTGCAGAGCTCATTTGCTGCCCAGACTCTGGAAATTTGGTTCTGGAATTCTCCAATCCAAACAGTCTATTTTTTTTTTTTCTGAATCATTTACAAATCATCAGAGGAATCCAAAAGGAAAAATTTGTATTTCCTTTACTTTTTTAGAGTCATAAAAGGAGACTAAAAGGCTGGAGTTATTTCCTGAGAAAAAATTCAAGCAGAGATGCCAGGGAAGAATACAGGAATATTCACATTTTATAGCACAGAAAGAGGTTAGGAAAAGGTATAGAATAGTACAATCATTCTCATAAGCTTCACAGAGGCCAGTAGGTAAATAGAGCAATGTTATTTGTCCTCACTTCTGACTTGTGTAASGATGATTTTCAGTGTTAGTAGGAGAAGAGATTTGCCTAGAATTGGAAATTCAGCTATTGGCACTTGATAAGCATGGTGTGTTTTCACCTGTACCAGCCTCTTCCACGTGTAGCATCACTCAGCCTATCCATCTGCTGCACTATCACAGTTTATCAGCAAATCAGATACTTGGCTCTCACGTTTCTATGCACAGCTTCAAATCGATCTTATTCTTAAYAGGCACCTGAAAACACCTCCTCAACACCCATAAGTGACGTGCAATACAAAACATCACCCTTGATCCTCTGTTGCATGCAGCTGGTGCCATGTCACACCTTGCAACTTGGTGAGACACCTGGGACATGGCTGTGCTACCTTTATTGTATTTTCTTGTCCTCTCTACTTCATTACGCTGTTGTAAAACTAGCCAGCATTTTACCTGGTATCTTCTACCACACGGTATCTGAATTCCAAGATTCCCTTCTGAAAAGTTATCCTAGACTAAAACCTTCAGAGCAGAAGTGTACAAAAAATGTTTTCTATTGCTGCTAGGAATGCCAGCGTGTACAGGAATTACTTTTTAAATTTGAAAAAAAAATGATGCTATTTGTTTGCTAATTCGTATCTTGCATATGTAGTAGTGTGTTTTTCCAAGCATACTTCGGTTGCATCCCATAGAGTTTCYTTATAAAATGGAATAGATGCTGTATCTTGGGAGGGTGATATGATCTCTCTGCTTAGAACGCTGGTTCAGCAGCAGGATTTGCCTGGATTAGTCTGGACATGTAACAAACTGGACAGCTGTAGACCCACTAGAATTTGTAAAACCTCTGTCTACTCCTGACTCTGTGACCCAGGATCAGGGTGCCAGAGGCCAGAGCATGAAAAATAAAGGACGTTATATAATCTGCCTTCCAAACTTGCACAAGAACAATCAATTTTTCTGTGTCTTGATAGATGGAAGTTGATTGTCAAACAAGGGGAAAAAAATGATTTTTTTCAATTTTGAAACTGTAAAGTGGCCAYTATTGAGAGGCCTCTGTTTCACTCATCTGAGACACAAAGTATAGGTGTTTCTTCCTGACACTTCAGTATTAACACATTGCTATATATTCCGGACAGATTTTTTCAGTGTATTTTCAGAAAAGAAAGGCATATATTTCCTTGTATTTGAGACAGTAGACTWAGTGGTTAATTTGAAGATAAATACTTGGTGAAACTCTTCAGCATTAAGGTTTGCAATGTGTACAGGGGAACATTTCTTCCAAGCACTCTATTGAAAGACAACCTAGAATAGGTACAATAGAACAAAATCAGAAATGCTTATTGAAGAAAGACGAAGCTAAAGCAATTGATGAGCTGTGGCTCATGAAAGGACAGTAATTATGGTGACTTAAAAATGGGTTAGTGTGGTTCAAAAGCACATTTTATTTGTAAATGCAAGATAATCTCATTAGGGGTGGGGGGGTACAGAAAGATCAATATCATGCCTCCTATCAACATTCAGCTCTTTTCAGACTGAATTGAGAAATACCCCTGAGCAAAAACATGGTAAGGCTGAAGAAGAGACATATGATTTTCAATGTGTTAATTGTCTGCCCTGTTGTTATTTGCCATCACATCTCTCTGTGAGCGGCCCCTCCAGTGCACTTTGAGCACATGAATTATGCTAAGCGCATTAACCCACACTGAGTAAAAATTGCTGTAAATCTGCATTAAGGTCAGTGTTGTACCTAACCTTTAAAGCTCAGAAAACCTTGACAAGTTTATCAGTCACATTTCCTAGAATAAAAGCAGATATTTTGGTATGGCCTACTATGTACCCAATAGCCTAATTGTTTTGTTTATTCAGTAATCTGACTTTGAACATTTGCAGCTGAAAATGTTGGCACTGAGATTATTCTGACCCTGTATGACTGAATAATCATTTTTTTTGTTGGTAATTGCGAACAATATATATGAAACTGCTCTTACTGATCACAAAATCTTTTAGCCTTAGGAGATACAGTGCGAATACAAGCTGAGCACAGTTTGAGCTACAAAAAAACTCTCTAAGGAACATTTCAGGGTATTGTGATAAAAGCTGAAATTTAAGTTCCACTGCACCAACAAGAAAAGTATTTGCTTTCCTGTAGGATATGGTTCCCATATTGCCAATATGCATTTAACTTACATGACCAAGCAATCCAACTGAYTGGATTTGCCAGATTTTTAAGGTTCTGTGTGCTTAGGTACATTACTATTCATCTCAAATGAAAAACTTCACATGTTAATTTGTGTTAATTAGGTTATGTTAATGTCATATAATTAAATAATAATTTTATTCTGGGCTTCCACAATTTTTTAGTCTTTTATTCTTTCAGATTTCTAAATCCTTATGTGTAAAAGCCCAGACTAGTAGCAACATGTAAAACATGAAAGACTGGTCCTAGGTTTTCCTTTATATGTGTGAAGCAATAAGAGTTTTACTTGTCTAGAGGATGARTGTGAAACCCTTACTTTGTGAATACCATTGAGACATGCACAGATCTAGTGCTACCATTCAGTTTGATAACACAGAAAAATTGGTGAGGCTGGATCCTAAGCGGTGCCAATGATAAAAGTTTGTTTAAGGGTGTTTTCAATTATGTAGTTTACTTCTTTCCTGCCTCCTGAGAGAATACATGACATAAATTAAACTGCTCATATGATCACTTAAAATCACCTACGTTCAACCAGAGTCACAGCGTCCTAGCAAGAGGTGGCATTCTTTTCCCTACTGAGAACCACCTCATTTGTGTTTTGAGAAGAAGAAAGAGAATATGAAATAACTGGAACCCATAGGGAAGGAAGGAAGGAAGGAAGGAAGGAAGGAAGGAAGGAAGGAAGGAAGGAAGGAAGGAAGGAAGGAAGGGAGGGAGGGAGGGAGGGTGGGTTTATAGAGTTGACGAGCTGTAAGCCAAATTATGCTACTTTTTGGTTTGTCTGCCTCTCCTGAGCAGTCAGACCAGGTGTGGACGAGTTTAAGAGAATGTGCTTGCCCAAGAGACACACATTGCCGCTCCCATCGCACGCTGCCACACTCCTCGTCCCTACTGAGAGCCATTCAGCCCAGCAATGTGAGGTTGGCACCCGGCTTTGCAAGTGACGAGGGTTTTTTTAACCCCTTGTTTTTCCCGCCTGTTTACTCTGTTATGCACAGCCGAGGCAGCAGAGGGAGCTCAGAGATTTTGGTCATCAGCAAGAGACCCGGGGAGGCGCGGACAGAGACGGACACTGCCAAGGGCAATYGCAGCGACAGCGAAGGACGGGGCTCGATGTATCCGGACTTCTTTAAAGCTCGTAGGTTAGATGCATATCCCATCAGCAGCTGGTACTTTTAAATACTAGGTACCAGTGGCCAGGCTTTATTTTGAACTTGTTGCCTACTTAACCTGTTCCATTTACAGTTTGGAAAAAGAGGTATTTATTAAGAATATAAAAACCCTTTTTGAATCTAAAAATTTGTYCTAATGAGTTGTTCTATGCTTAAAGATATATAACAGATATTAAGAGATAGGTAACTGAATTTTAAGGACTACAGTAAATTCAGTAGATAAAATCCTGATATTTGAAGAAATACTGAACTGCAGTGAATTGACTTTTGTTAAACTATGCAGAAATTCAGTTTGTGAAATAATGCAAGACGGTTTTCATTGTCATTTAAAGGTGGAAAGAGTTTCATGGTTTTTAGAACACTGTCAGTGTTGGGGAGAAGTAAATCTAATAAACCACACAACTGAAAGTCCTATCTAGACAAAAGCATTTGCTCTGCAAAGACTTGAGTCTTGAGAGGTCATCAGCTGCTGACARTAATTAGAAGTCTGTTGTGAACTATATCAGTGAATACATTATTAGCAAAAGACAAGCATCATGAAGGTCAAGGTTGTGCATAAGTGTCCAGTTTTTGAATGCATAAAAACAAGAGAATTAAAAACCTTGTGGTTCTGACCAGGTTTGGTATTTTCTGTAACATACTACACTACTTGGAACTATTTGTTACAGACCAGGTCGTTGTCTATCTTGACTGTTTCAATTTGCTTTTGAGGTAACACACAGCAGAATGCATTTTCATTATAAAATAGAAATATTGCACTAACTTACTAAGTTGCACTGAAAGGAAATGTTTATAATTCTCTGGTTTTGGAGAGAAAATACACTTGAGAYGTGAACTCGGTCATCCTCTTCCCAAACTCAGGACAATTTTTGTAAGTGTTAACAACTCCAGTTTTATATATATCCTTTATATAGCAATTGAGTGGCTGGGTSTTTGCACTTTGCTGACCTTGTGGTCTGTCTCCTCTTTTGGACCAGATTCACTCACCCAGACATTAGAAAGTAGCTGTGGAACACTGTTCTAATCATGTGGGTATTGCTTAATCCTCTGATTGAACCTGAATAAATCTCTCTGGATGCCATGTCAATCTGTTTGGGATTTGCAATCTGGAAAGGCCCCCAAATACAAATTAAAGTAATTTTCTATCTGAAAAAAAATCATCTCTCTCTCTCAGTAATATCTACTACTATGTTCCAAGGTAGGTAGATAACAGGCACTTGTTAATACCACTTGGAGATAGGGTGCTATAAATACTTGACTATATGAATTTTTCTTATTGTTTTGCTAACTACAGGTCCTTGGTTATGTTAGGATGTTGTTGGTTTTTTTTTTAAATATATCAACTATCTTTAGCCTGTGTTCTGTCTTTCCAAGTATATATCCTGACCTCTGAAATTGTTGGGATTTCAGAATRTTTACCATATTTGGATCTTACAAACTCCCACAGTTGTTCTGTCATCTCTGTATTTTAATCCTCTCYACCCCAAAATTACTATGTAACTGTWTTCAAAGAGGCATTTTTTACTCTCTTCAAAAAATGTAAAGCACTTGTAGAGAGAAAGAATGCCAATATCTCCCCTCATTAAATTTTAATGATTATATCTGTGCTCCAAGTTACTAGCATATGTCTCACCTTTCAATGAGATTATCCTGGGTGGTTTTGTCAGTTCACAGTTCAATATCTAGTTTTGCTATCTTTAGACTCTGATCTCTTTTCCTTATTTTGTTAAAATCTCATCTTTTTGTACTATATCATCTGCCTTTCTTTACTAGACAAATTTTAAGTGTATGTACAAAAGCATGCAATACACTTCTATTTACTCCAAATTTTATATGCCAGCTCAAAGTTTTAGTCATTCTATTATTTCAATGCAATAACTCTATGGAAGAAGGACTTTTTAAATAAAGTATACATCTCCGTATGCACTGTATAGGATGAAATTACAAAATATCATTAACAAAGAGACTTAATGAATTGCCATTTTTGAGGTTAGAAAGGTAGAACATTATAGAAACTAATATCTATCTAATAATTGTTTCATTGCAACTGTCAAATAAAACTTAGGGAGAAATAAAAAAAAAAAAACTCTTCAACCCTTGGCTTTACTTTTACTTGTTTGTGATGGTATAATGATGACATTTTTGTTAGAAAAAATCAATTCCCAAATTAGACATTCTCACTTTCTATTCTTAGAAGTGGATTTCCTTCTTTGTTTAGTTCCAAGTGAAGAGAAGCCCTAGCTAGCTTTAGAGCTCATGAAACATATTTAATTTGAACATCAAACATTGACTAAGTTAAAGTATCTTACCATGGTTGTCTCTGCAATGGATCCAAAGCTGTTTATAAATATGTTGCATGTGACATTAACTGGAGGACCTGCAAAAGAGAAAAAAAACCACCAGTCCCTGTTCCAGAATTATTGCTTATTGGTTGATTATTCAATATTAACCATTCAGAAACAATATTTACTGACTYTGGAAGAAATAATGCTACATTATCTGGCCAGGTTAACAAATAAAAAAAAMCACAGCAACAAAGTTCAGTGTCAACCTGCACACATGCTTCTGTATAAAAAAGAAAAAAAACATCCCATTTGAAATATACAGTAAAAGTATTGTATGTGTATTTCAGTGAGAATGCATGTCACTTCTCACAACAATTAGGGGGAAAGTGACTTTCTTCACTCAAGGCAGCTTCTACCTTCAATGYTGTCTGTCATCAGTGGGAAAAGAAATACRTTATTGCTGCTCTTATCTCTGCTGCTTAGAGGAAAATAATTTAGATTCTATTCCCATATCTCTTAAATTCACAAAATGTTTAAGAGTCCATTTATAACCRAATTCTTTGTCACCATGGGTCCTCAGTCAACTGTTGTTTTGTCTTATCTTGCATTGTGAAGTATCAGTAGTRGCAGAGCAGTCATGATAACTGGACAATGAATTGCCCATTCATGGAAAAGGGTTTAAATTACTTTCTRGAAGTCTTTCTAAAAATGTCATTGTGGAAAAGCATGTTAATTTTTTCCCTTATTCCATATCAATTTCAGTCTGTGTCCAATAGAAACAAGGTTTTTCCATCACAAGATTTTTTTGTTACCTTCCTACAACTCAATATTCCTATATCAATAAACCAGTTCAGCACTGGAGAACCTGGATTCTTTTTGCAGCTGTAAGCAGTCTAACAATGACAGATCTGTATCTGGAATCCAAGGTCTTATAAACCTTTWTGTAGTATTTCTTTTTTAGGATCACTGAAGAAAGAAACTGCTCTGTCACTACTGGTGGTTTGCAAATAGCAAAATCTAACACGATCAATAAATTTCACGTTAAATACTTGAAGAATAAGAACGTCCATTAAAAATTCTGCCAATATGACAGAACTTGGAACATCCAGCTTGCTTTCCTAACAGCAAAAATTGTTTTGAAGTGCTGTACAGCAATTGCAACAAAACACTTCTACGTGTACTTCAGCCTTTGCAATACACAAGACTACACCTATRGAGCAGAATTCTCAGGTAAGGAGGTAGCACTTGCAGCCACTTTGGTACTCAGTTAATTATTTAGAGTTGTTGAGTATATCCAGTACTTCTGAGAATTCAGTAACGGTTTTACATCCTCAACTCCTGAAAAGGATCAAGGGAAAAAGGAAAAGCAGGGAAGATGARTGAAGGCAGAGTCACTAAAAACTGTCAGGGAGAAAATTGTGCTTCTTGCYCAYGTTAGTTAATTTGTTTGCAAGGCAGTTTTTCTTTCAAACACTTCCATGTCGTAGTACTTCCCATCATTTCAAATTTGATGTGATATTATCTTTTTTAAAATGCTTTAAAGTATAAGTTTGCTATACCAACATAGTTGCTTTTATTAAGAGAAAGCTCTGAATCACTGCAGTGCTGATGCCTAATTTCAAATTACAATAAAATAGTTAATAGCTAGTTAAAAGGAGCACAAAAGTAGAAGCTAAAAGTAGCTTGCAAATGTTTTAGAGCTAACTCAAAGATACTGTGCTRAGAGTAAAAATGAACTTCCCAAAACATGGTCAAAAAGAGTCACGAATGAGAAGCTGTAAAAGCTGGAAGTCACATTCMAACACAGGAATTCAGGCAAGCTGAACATAGATTAAAGAGAGGCAKAAAAAGAAATAGAGCTAAAACTCACTAGAGACAGAAAAGCTAACAATGATCCCTATCTACAAGGTGTTAAAAATAGAATCCTGCCAAGATCTGAAAGCTGAAAGAAGATGATTAAGCTATAAAATTATCCATGAAAGTGAAGAAGGTCAGAGCAGAAAAAMCAAATGAAGTCTTTATAGCAGCATTTGTCTCCAATTGCTGGCTGTGTCAAATACTATAGCCATTCTGCTGGAATTTTGTATGAGGACTGTAGAAGACATTTCAGACTAAGTGAACAGGAACAAACTGACAGGTTGAGGTGATATAAATCCAGAAATTATAGAAATCTTTGCAAAATGGTGGAAATACAATTCACTGTGAGTCAGCTATCACCTGTGTCARTTTTGTAATCAGTGGAAATGTGTACCATGTCCAGCAAGTATAACTTGAATTAAAAAAACCCCAGACTTCAGGTATGATGGTAGATGACATAAACATGAACTTTATCCCTGTAAACCTTACCTCTGTACCAGCCAAACTSGTAGAAATAATGAGAACTTTTATAATTAAGAGATATAGAATAATATTATATGTAAATACATCATATAGATTACTATATTTATATATTAGGGAGAAAGATGTCAAAAAGTCAAAAAGGATCAAAAATTCTCTGACAAGTTTCCACACAAAACCAGCTTAAGTAGAGCAGGACACTTCACACTGGAAAAAGTACACAGCAGGGCATAATCTGTAAGTATACAAATTTGTAAAGATCAAAAGGAAGTAATACTTATCCATTTCTCAGTATGTCACATGGTAATAAATTCAGTACAATAATCACCAAATTTAAAGCAAACAAAAAAAAAATATACTTTTTAATATTCCAAAACACAAAGGTTTTACTGCCAGAAAATAATGAAAAGGCCAAAAGTATAAACAGCTTCYAGAAGGGATCAGGAGAACATATGCAACTAAATTGTTTTGGTTTTTTTCAGTTAAGTCCTGGCTTTCAAAGTTTCTAAACWAATGATTGCTGAATAATGTTTGCCAATAGCAGGGCAAGTAACGCTTTGCATTTTCCTATGTAAATGCCCAAATTTTTACCTTAATATTTAAATTTTTTACACCTRGGTTACATAATTGTGTTCAAATTTGAAAGGCAATGAAGTATTTTCCATATTTGCAGGAATGGATATAGTCTGCAACGTGGACACTGAGTAAGAGAAGCACCTTGCTATAGGTTTGATGTAACATTAAAAAAAATGCAATTGGAACAAAGCTTTTACCATAATTCTCAATTTCCTGTTGTATTCCATAGCTGAATAACTACCATGTGTTCTCTATTATATTTGTTGAACAAGAACTGATATACAGAATTCCATATTCAAAAGCAGAGCACATAGACAAAAATACATAATTTTGTCTTCTTGACCAAGATTAATTACGATTAAAATTGGTAGTTAAAAATCTTGTCTGCATAAGAATTTTACTGGAACAAAAAATGATTTCAAATGAATGTCTGAGTTATCTTATTAGTACTCATCCTCTTTCTTTAAAACTATCACCAGTTTAAAACCTCAAAAAGGCATTTAGCCCCAGCACTTGTTCTGGGAGTAATAAAACTAACCAAAAAGTGGCAAAGTCACTTAAGGAGATACTTATTCTTAGTGGTAGGTCTGAGTCATTCTGGGCAGATCTGTTCAAACGCATAGTTGTCCAGAAGATTTAGAATGTGCACTTTTTGAAAAGGAACAACGTCAAATTAGGTTTTGTCTCTTTAAGTTCTAACAGTTACAAAACAAGGCTCTAAATCCTTTGAATTATACTTTCAAGAAGTGCTGAATTGAATTTCATAATCTCTAAACCATCTGCTTATTCTTCACTGTAGCCTCATCAAAAGATTGTGATTGGATGCTGTCCATGACAAACTATAAAATTCAATCCCCAAATCATATAGAGACGTATTTGAAATTCCAGTGCACGTTTATAATTTCCTGAGAAATATCAGCATCACTAACTTAAAAAAACAAAGCATTTCCAGCTGCAGTAAATCCTGGGTAATAAGTTTATATACACACAACCAGTTGTTTACGGTTTGCTGATGAGGAAGTAATCTGACAAATCTCTTACATGGTCCTTATGRATCAGACTGGGCAACTTCTGGTAAAACCAGCACATAGCAGTGGCTTTAGAGTCAAAACCACTTAAGTTTCTGGAACTTGGAGATGTCAAAAAACTATAACATTTCTTGCTGAATAAGAATTAAGATGGAAAGTCAGTGACAGATGACTTAGAGGAGAAAGCACTGCCAGCTTGAAGGAATATTTTTGTAGTAAACATGGAGTAAAGCCTTATAGTGAAATGCTAGATCTAAGAGAATCTCTTGGACTCAAGAAGATAGGCATAGGACAAAGCAATTAAGGCAAAGTAAGAATAATATAATTTTTAATCCCAATAGGTTTATTCTTTCAAAATATTATTTATATTCTGGGTAATTTATAGACTGATACCTTGTTTAAAGATTCAGTAAGAAAGTTAAATATGGTTCCACTATAATATTGGAACTCCTTGTTTTCAAAAAAGAAAATAGTCAAATTTGCCTAAACTTCCCAGACTGCAAAAGTTAGAATGGGTGGCGTTTGTCTGTATGATACTTTGCATATTCATATAAAAATACGGTTTATGTAATCCTTCATTGAATACTCTAACATGCCTGAGTCTGGATAATATTTTTCATGCTAAGACCCTCAGAAGACATAATAATTCCATCTGCAAACTTTGCTGTTTCAGTCTTCTTTGAATCTGCTTTGCCTTGATTGAATCTCCTTCATGATAAGTGCATAAAAGGCACATGCCAAGAGAGTTCCAGGTATTGAGAATTTGCAGTTTCAGTGGAGAACTGGGAACAGGGAAAAGAACAAGAGGAAAGATGGTCCTTTTGGCGTTTCAAGGCACAACAGGGGCCCAGGAGTGAGGAATATAATTTGGTGGTAGAATTGGTAACTAAGATAAGCTGTCTTGAGTTTGATGGTCATGTCATTAACACACTCTTTAGAACCAGACAGATATGAATATTCGGCCAATCTTTCACAGAACTTGCTTTCTGCAGTGTTTCATGCTATGACAACCCAAGGTGGGAATCTGAATCCATCAGTAAGCATTTCAGGAAAGAAAAGAAACCAACAAATGATATTAGACAAACCAAATCTAATGACAAGCTATGTTTATGAACGGCCTGCAATTGGGCAGCTATGAAAGTGGCAGGGGCAGAATGTATTGCTATAGAAATGAGCTCCATACACACAAAAGAAAGGCAAGAGAAGGCACTTTTTTTTCAGTGAATGTACTTCTTAGTTTTCATATTTGTTGAGCAGTAATACTGACATACTGAAAACTTGAAAGYTTAGTTTTGAAATTACCTTTGAAATTTGGTCTGATCCTCGCATCATAGCCTGACATCCTACCCATCAGCTTATCCAGGAAGTCGGATGGCGACATTGGCATGCTACGAGATCTTGCACTGTCTGTTTCCTTTGTGGCTACCAAGCTGACAGCAAGGAAAAACAAACAAAGAAACAAACGAACAAAAATTTGTTAGAAGTTTTGTTAGTGAAACTTTGATTTTATTTAGTCAATCATAGTTCGTTTTTGTAGGAACCGGAAAACAGGAAAGCTAAGACAGTCTTTGAAGCTAGTTAATGCTTCAAAAATAGTAGTAGCAAAGAAATTGAAACAGTAAGTTCTTTCTATATCTGTCATTTAATATGTAAATTTTATTCTGCTACGCTGCACAGTTATAGGTTACTTCTTCCATAGAACTTCTGAAGATTAATAACAGTTTCTGTCAGCAGTAATCAATATCATTATCACAGAGTTAAATAATGTCATCTACAGAAACAGCTGTGTACGTGGAATGCCATATTTTGGAGTCTGTTCYGAGACTGATCTATTTGAACTGGGTGTGCTGTGATAGAAGCCTTCATCAGAAAAAAAAATACTAAGGGTCTTGATTAGAATAGCACTACTATCACCAATTTTGGGTTGATGTTGATATGTAACCACAATAAAACAGATCAATCTCTTGGCAAGTGATACTCTTTAACATTGTCTTAGAGTTTCACTTTCTGTGAAAACAAAGGTGACTGCTACAATGGGAAAAAAAAACAACCAAAAACAACCTTAACAACTTGCTGAAGAAACTATTTTAGGACAATCTTTTCTTCTCAGGGCCACATGACAAATGCCATCTCCTATAGCTTCCTCTTCATATGYATGCAAAACTCCCACTGACATTCTAAAGTGTGCTCTGCACATGCTAAGAGAGCAGAGTAGCGGCACTGTGATCAGCCTTGGGACCCAAAGAACAAGTCTTTGTTGTTGTGGAACAATTCTTACTTGAGTGCTGTCTAACACACTGGAAAAACAATGCAGTCAGAAAATATTTAAATTTTGAGTAACATTACAATACATAGTGCAACTGAAACCATTTGTGGCTTTTGGAGTCTCAAAAAAGACAGAGCTTAGCATGTTTGTGCTGAATTCAAGTCAAAAATCTGTTATAGAAGGACTTAAATCTCTTTTACTTACCCAATTCATTGTCTCCATGCCAATTCACTGTTTTAGAAGTGCTTAAATATGCTTTTGTTTAGATGTAATCATGGGGAATAATGTAAAGTTAAGAATTTTCTGACTCATAAAAAATCCATGCTAAATTTTGCTTCTCGACAATGGATGGCATATCAAAATGGAAAAATTCCATACAGGTATATATGTATGCAGAGGCCATGTGGAGTGCAGACTGGGAATGTAATTTCTTTCTTTTCAAGACTCTGTTACTCAGCTCATTAAATGCTACACTTTTATAGAAACTTCCATTTAGAAGTTCTGCTAAAATTTTTGTCTTCAAGTTTGAAATTTGGATTTATTATCTTAAAAAAATATTTCATTAGTCCTTGAGAGTTACAAATTTGGGCACCCATAGAATATGAACAGAGAAGCCTCTAGAAGGCTATGGTTTGCTCACATTATAATTAAAAATGGAAATGAAGTCTTTTAATTGTCATATTGAATCAGAAAGTTAAATTCGATCCTTGAGTTTATTTGCTTAGCTGGTGTTTATTCTATTTTACCTATAAGTTGATTTGTATATTCTTAAATTGTTCATAAATTGTTAAATTGTTGGATATTTCTAAATTGTTTTGAATATTTTGATATCGCTTTCAGTAAAGATTTTTCTTTACTCCTTCAATAGCTAACCTAGTTCTTTATTTCTTCCCATAGCTGCAGAATGTATTTCCCTTTCTGAGAAAGTAAGTATTCAACATATTCTTTTTATAGTTCAGTTTGAAATTATCCTATTGCTATAATTTTCATTATCAATCATTCTGAATGGATCTGATTCATCACATTATTACAACTTGTAGTGATTTATGTTTCTGTAAAACATCACAAATGTTTATAAAGCAAATAAAATACAGGAATCCAATTACCCTTTGCTGGGTATTATCTACTTGGAAGGCAGGAGAACCAAGTTACTGTGTGTATACATTTAGTATACACACTGAAACACTTAGATTTATTTCTAGTAGTCTTCTATCAGGAATTTATATTTCTTTTCTGTAGGTATATAAAATTTCTGTACTACAGGATATACAATCCTATATTTTTATTCTTAATATACATAAATTATCCAGAACACAAATGTAGAAAGGCCCATTGTTAGCTTGAATATAATTTTCTGAGAAGGAAGAATTTGTTTGTTTGCCCTTTTTTCACTTCACTGAACTTTTTGTAAATCTTTCCTTGTYGTACTTGTAGTTCTTGCTTTGCCATGGAATAGAGTATTTTGAAATTAAAGTAACTAATGCTGASGGGGAGAAATACTAATTGCTGTGACAATGGATTTTCTCAAAGGGACATTTACCTTTTCATATGACRGCATCATTAATATTCACTTTCATTAGTCAATTATAAGTCTCAAAATATCTTGAATAATTTAATGCCTGCTTATGAAAAGAATACATTCAGCRTAATTAATACCTTTTGTATAAACAATTTTTATCTCAAAAGTCAGCTGTAATTTGTAACTAAATATTTCTTCAAGGAATGTTTTCCCTTTTACTAAGCTTGGGGTGTTATGAGTAAAAGCTGGTTGAGTTCTGCAGAATTCTGCCCATTTGATTTAACTTTAGCTGAAAATATGTATTTCAAGAACACTGTTGTACAAATAAAACTTTCATCAATCAGAGCTGACATGTGGAATACTTGTCTAGTTAAAAATGAGCAAAACTTGGTAATGTAATAAACCCTGAGTAAAGCAGTGGATTTTAGGAAGGGATTTTCTGTTTCCAGACTAACATAAAAATTTACTCTGTGTGGTAAGGGCTCTTCAGTTTTATGGCACACTGTCTCTGAAAGCTAGGCCTCTGCTAAGGGGTTAGGGAAAGCTATACTCCTTTCATGATCCAAGAACTGAGCTTCTTGCAGTGTTAATAATGCACATAGTTTCATCCTCAATACACAACTATTGCATAAGTGCAGGAATGGCTTTGCGTGCCTCCAGAGGGAATTCATTCTGACCTGTCACAATTCTTTAAAGAATTTGTACATGCATTTTCTAACAGGCAGAATTATAAGAATCTAATATCAGCAAGAATTTTAATATAACAAGGTACAACGGACTTGTGATTAGCATAAAGTCACTATGTGACTTTAAATTACTCAGGAAGAAAGCTGCACACTTTTTCACAGGTAGAAGCTTCCCATTGCTGAAGTCTTTTACTGAAGAGAGACTATAACCTCACAGTTTTCTGGTCTGTTCATATTTTATGAGGAAAAGTTACCAACAAGAATGCTCTCCCTGGTAGTGATTCTGAGTTGTGCCTGTGAGCTACTGGCAAATATTATTAACAGTTATAAGGATTTATACCATTTTCCAATTTCAGACTTAGAACAGTACTTGACTTCAATTTTCAGGATACATCCTGAACATCTTTAAAATGTAAATTAAGCCTTCAAAAACAATTGAAAAGAAATTTTTTAACTGAAGACGTGGACAAGAATCAAGAGAAAAATTGAAAATTTCAAAAGATGCATTCAAAAATTATTTGTGACCAGATAAATTTACATCAAAAGTTAGGGTAAGAATTTTTTGTTTCAAATAAGCTGTCACACAAAACCAGAGCAGAACAGAAAATTAGAATCACAAGGACTATAAGTACTCATGTCTTTGGTCTATTCTGTCTATTCAATTATTTTTTCACCTAAAATCTGAGGACAGATGAGCTTTCCATCAATGCCTTGAAGACGGTCAAGTTGGAATTTCATGCACTGAGATAGAAAAACCTCCTAAATCACAGATCTGTGACAGTGCATTACCTACCAAAAGTCATATTTGAATCAGAAACTGTTAGGTCAAGCTGAAGATATTTCAAGTGGGATATAAATGTTAGAGAAGCAGCCTGACACAGACAAGATGCAGTTTCTCTAGATTAGCACCCACATCCTAAATTTCAGACAAAAAGGTACTTGTAAGAATAGTGTTCAGCAAAGCCATCTATAATCTGGAAAGAAGATGCAAAACAATTGATGGTTTAAAACTAAGAGATGCAAAAATAATTGAGAGAGACATAAATTCTGAGGATGTGAAGAAAATAACCTAGTTCTTAAATTCAGCCCATTTAGGTAGAAGAGTTTAAAACTATTAGAGGAAGGATATGAAGAGATGTATGAACTGGGAATGTAGGCAGAGCTGGAGAAAGCAGTGAAGAAGGATTCAGAATTCATCAAAAGACTCAGCACTGTTGTGGTAAAGTTCTCACTGCACTACTGTGTTATCCAGTGGTGCGGAAAGATTGAAAGAGTGAGTAGAAGCATGAAGGTCACTTATTATTTTATACGATATTAATGAGACCAGTTCTGGGATGTTGCATCAAATTCCATGTCCGAGTTTTAAAAGGACATTAAAGCATTTGGAAAGGTACTGAACAAAGCCACTAAGCCATGACCTGAGAGTTAGGGGAAATTTGCTTCAAGTAAGAGACTTTAAGAGCTTAATCTGCTTAGTTTATCGAAAAAGAAGAGTGAAAAAAAATAGCATGATTTAAGCATATAAACAWCTCAAGGGGGCAGAAAATGCTGGAAATTTATCTAAAGAAGAAAGGCAGAAGAAAAACCAATGAGAGATAGACAAATTCAAATGGGAATTTGGACACACAGTTTAATAATAACAGAAGATCAAACTGTACCAAYCAAGACAGTACAGCTTTGTGGAAGAAACAATTTAGAAAAATATAAGGTATTATTTTTCATTTATGGCTAGCTTGGTGAAAAGGAATGAGCTCTGATACATAGAAAAGCAGCTAAATGTAGATTAAACATTACAAATCTCATGCAGAAATCTTCAGACTGTCAAAAGGCACTTGATTGATTTGAGGAGCTTAAGGAAGGGAAGCAATGGGCATAGCTCCAAGTGTGAAATGATGTCTTCTCWGGGTCCTTGTACACAGGGGCTGAGTTGCAGGTATGCAGTTGCTGTAATCAGGTTTGCAAGTAACAGCTGTAATGTTGGCTCATCTTGCTCAATTCCTTTCACAGCTGGGTGTTTGACTTACTAAGCAGTTGTATGAGCATCAGCTCCTTGCACAGTAGGGACTTAAGCTCCAGAATGGAAACTGCACTTGAGCTGCCCATAAACTAGAAGCAGCTTAAAAATTCAGAGGTTGACCACTATGAGGAAAAAGTGAGGTAAGTGTTCTATCTATGACACGCACCTGCAAAGAATAAAGAATTGTAAGCTAAACTATAATGTTTTCATGAAAGCAAATGGATATGAAGTAGCCAGGGATAAATTTAGACCAAAATTAAAAGACTTTCAGCCACTGAAACACTTCGGTTCAGGAAGAGTTTAACACTTTGAGCTGAGATAGAAAAGCCCTGTGTGTTTCAAGATGGAGCTACGCCTTAGGATGCTGTGACATGGATGACTGTGATTGCAGGTGATGGGACTCAGCTCTTTTTTAATCCTCTGCTGAGACTGTATTTGCATTATTACGATTCTTTTATGTTTTTAAAATAATTGCTACTACAGAAGTCTGAAAAAAATATATAGTTAACACAACTGTACAGCCAGAGCATCATTATCTACAGAATTTAAATGGGAGATCTCATCTAGCAGCTGGCAATTTAGGTACCAAGATAAATCACAGGTCAGGAATCTGTGCTCCTGAAATGTCTATTTAAAGTAAGCATGTTTGTGAGACGACATCTTTCTCTTCCCTTCCTCCAAAAGAATATTATTGAGGAAAACTCTTCAAAGAGAATTTACAATCTCCACAAATGTTTCCTTCTCTAAAACACTTACAGCTGCAAAAATCAGATTGCTTTCCCATGTCTTTTTTTTTTTTTAAGAACTACTGTGTTCTACCTGTAAGTTGTTTCTACCTATCCCAAACTTCCGCACATTTTTACCAAAACACAAAGGAAAGAAACTTTACCTATGAAAGTGCTTTATATAAYCTTTATTTTAAAAGACCTATATTTTCAAAGGTAATTTCAGGCCTGCTACCTTTGAGACTTATCATTTTTGTACTGCAGAAAGTGCTGGTTTTTACTGAATTCCCTCATTTAAACATTCATCTTCAAGGTGGGTTATTAAAAAATTTCTTTCAGTGTGTGGTTTCAGCCCTAAAAGATCCATATTTGTTTGAAAATACTGAAGAAAAGAAGTAATGGACTACCGTTAGCGTTTCTGTAAGAAAGATTGTATCACTCCAGAAGGGCTTAATAAGAACAGTATAGACAAAAGTGAAGGAAGAAATTACATCTTACACCATTTTCTGAGCCTTCTCATTTTGTTGCTGCTACAGGTAGGTGACAGAGCTAAAGAAAGGATATGGTGCACTGTAATTATACCTTCCACTGGAAACTTCCTGGAGAGACGTTTCCAAGTCCAATTTAGGACAGTCCGCTAATTTATCCAAATTAGTCTGAGAGTAGTCTCCAGAGTCTCACAGACTTACTTTTGAATACAATTGATACAAATTATCTTTGAATTATATGGTAAGTTCATTTTCTGCCTCCCATAGGTAAATTACTGACATATTTTTTCTTGAAAATGTTACATGAACACCAAGTTACTGTCACATTTGTCTTGGGGATTTTTTCATCTGATCATAAATTGCTAATTTTGTATCAAACACAATCCATTTTAGTCATTCAGAGAGGTAGAAGGTTTGCATTTCATCTTATAATGCATACTACAGTGCTGCTACACACATTGTGATGGTCCAGTAGGTCTTTCATTTCATTATTTAACTTATTCTATCAGACAGCAAGTGTGGCCAAATCCCTGGAGCAATTGGATATTGTGTTTGTGGTCCATTCTCTCCAGCTGATATTTGAATGTTTCTAATGCACTTCATATTAAAATGCTTCCCAGAGAAGCTCAAAGGAATTAATTACACCCTTAGAAGGAAAGCAAAAACTGCAGCCAATATGCATTTAATTGCATCTCACATACAAAAGCATTTCTGTAAATTAGTCTAGAGGTACTTAGTCACTGGTCCACCAGCAATGGTTAGATGAATTCATCTCATGACAAGTCTCCTTGATTCCATAACTGTAAGAAGTGGTGATAGAATTCATCAGCTTTTAAAACAAAAATTATTCAGTGTAACCATGTAATTAAAGAGGTATGGTAGGAAGGAAATGACCCTCTAGGTGGTGACGTTGGATCATCTGATGGTGTCTCGCATTTTGAAAATTTTAGTAATAAGATTTTATGATATGAAGAAAGACTTCAAACCCTCTTCTGAGCAATATAGTCCTTCATAAAATACCTCTGGTAGAATCAATGGGGAAAGCAAGCTCTTAATTTGATGAGGTCAGAAGCATAGGATGGCTTTTTTTTGTAATGGTAACGTCTCTAACTACCTGATCCACTAATTAAGTAGGTAAAGGACTAACAAGATCAGAGCTTATAGTAAGCAGAATTTGCACATGTTGTTCAAGACATGTATATAAACCCGGGAAAAATTGAGAGTACAACGTTCCAGCATGTGACAGCTTAAAAAAAAAACCCAAGAAACATTACAGGAATGGTTACCGAAGGCCTCAAGCCTATCCAAATTAAAGTGCTTTCTTTGTTTTTACAAAAATAAATCCTGCTCTTTTTTAGAAAGAAAAAAACTGCCTTTCATTTTACACCAAAAAATCATACATTAATGTAAAGCATAATCAATACTAATTTGTATGATTTTTGGGGATAACACTAAGGTTTTTCCAAATTTTTGCATAGTTGATCATTGAAATGCATTTGTTCAGTTAAGTAGCACGACACAGATATTCTTTTGAGGTGTGATGTGTTTAAAATGGCTAACTAAGCTGTCAGAAGAGAAATACAAGTCTCTCTTTCACTGCAATAAATAATTTTAAATTTGTAAACTTTGAAGATTAGCAAATACTGTGGAGTGGGAGTTCAGAAGACAGGATAAATATTTTTTAAGCAAATATTTTTTAAAATTTTGATTAAATTTAAAAGCAATCTCTTTACTGAGAGCTAAAATGCTCCATAGAAAATAAAAGACAAATAGACTTTTCTGATTGGAGGCCATTCATCAGCAATATTTATTCACGAAAATCCAGGGCCATTCTGGAAAGCCAGGAGCTATGTCAGGGGGTCACAGCCGCATGGATCCTGTACTGAAAGTGACTTGTAAAATCAGCTGCCACTGCTGCTCCATTCTAGCTCACACAGGGATAGTTTCTTCTGAGAAACCAAACAAAACACAAAATTCATCTCCTCCTCTGAATTATCCTTGGAAAACAAGCTCTTCACATTTGCATCATGAAGTCAGGGTAACTGAACTCCTAGTTCAGATGCCTGAATTAGACAACGTTACCTTCTACCATTCAAGGTTAATACAAGGAGATAATTTCCTTCCAACTCCTTTGCATTCCAGCATGAAAATAAGTCTATTTGTATAATGATTTATTGGTGAATAAATTAATTTCATTCTGAGGGACCAAAAAAACCCCGTTTCCAAGGGTGAAAGAATAGTGGAAGAGGGTGGCATGTAATAAAGCCAAAGATAGTAAACGAAGGAGAAAGAATTAAGTTTGCAATGTGCTAACAAAGACTGAAGTGCTAACAAAGTGCTTTTCATTTTATTTCTGCTAAAACTGACAATAACGTGTTTCTTGCTAATTAAAGATGAAATCTCTTTTCCTTGTTGTAGGTCAAAAAAGTTGACAGTTCCTAGTGCAAGGAAAATGCAGATTTTCATATCCTGAAATGTTTTAGATAATAATAATTTTATCAGAACAGAGAAAACACAGAATTCTTAAAACATGTTTGCCAGAGAAAAGGCTGCCATATCAACTAAAAGGAGCAGAAGGATTCTATCAAAAAGATTTTAAATAGGTATTTTCTAAGAAAAACTCTCAAGAAAATTTAAATATTTTGTGTGAAATTTAGATTTTCTACTGATTTTTCACAGTTTTAGATTTTTCTAGTTGCCCTCTTATTGTCTTATCTTGATTGAGTGCAAATAGTCAGATTAATTTTTTTGATATAATGCTCCAGAGATGAGTAGAGTTGCATTGGGGCACATTTTCAGCCAAAGTAAAAATTTTTTTCTGCAACAAACAAAAACTTTCAATTTTAAGTTCACTAATTATCCATTATTATTACTTTAGTGATTATAAATGAAAGCTACATGAAACATAAAGGGGATTGCATTTCAATGCAACTATTAGAAAAATATTGTCTTTCAGATTTGAAAATAAGTCATTTTTCTGTTTCAACTACAGAATTAACATTAAATTTTAGTGCTCCTGTAGCTTAGGCAATGGTTAAAAGCATATTTTAATGATGTTCCTGATACCTTTATGGTGTCATTTTTTTTTTTTGCTTTTATTAATATGTTGAGAATTCCTCCAGCCCTCCAGTCGTTCTCTAGTCATGTTTGTCATGGAAATAAAATAGCTTCTGAAAGTAAACACATATTTAACACATGTTTACATCAAGTACATAAAGTATGGACTATAGTTTCAAAAAACTCTGGATTGCTGTGAAATGTTTCAGCTTTTCTTAACAGAGAGAAAAAAAGAGAGACTAATGTGATTTTAAGTCTTCTGATTAAGTCACTCTGACACGATCATCATTCTAGTATCTTATAGTCTAGATAATGCTAAATATATATAATTCTTTTTTTTTTTTGTTTGTGACTTGGTACATATATATAAGCACAATGCTTTACCCCTTCCTTAGGGAAAAAAATATCTTAGGGTAAAGGAAGAAAACTAATTCGTCAGCATTCTTCCTAATCCTATGGGCAAGGCTTTCTATCTTAATTAAGATATGGATTCAACAAACTACAGGTTGTCTCTGTAATTTTGCTTCCTTGTACAAGGCAAGTTCATTGTTGCCAGTTTCAGCCATGCAGCATGTGAATTAGTATATTTTATGAATTAGGACTCTGTTTTGAATATTTTTCATTGTTTTCCTGGAAGCACCTTCTTAATAGTCTTTTAACCTGTTGTATAGACTACTTTGATAAATGTTCTAAACTCAGGTCTTAGTTTCTTGACATTTTTGAATTTATTCAGCCTACTTTTGGGGGAGGAAAAAGTGAACTCASAGAGGAGCAGAGAATATGTCAAATATTCAAATTCTGACAAATCTCTCACTCTCCCAAGGACCTACTGAATGGGTTTAGGTTTTGACAACTTCACATTTTAATTAAAAATAGTTAGATCTTCTCCAAATTCAATTAACTTTTGTTTTGGTTTGGGTTTTTTTGATTGATAGTACTTGGCTAAAAGGAATGGAATATTTTAAAAAATATGACAGAATCTGTTAATCGATTATTTATAGTGGTCTGAACTTGCATTATTGTCGCACTATAAAGACTAATTTGTGTACTTACTGAATAATGGAGAAAAGTTATTGGCATAATGGATAGATTGCAAATGACCAAGTAAAATAATTTCTTGAATATTTTACGTTATTAYACCAGGTATGTTTCTCTGAAGCTGTCAGAGCTGAATAATTACGTTTATTGTCATGGTTAATGCATGATTCCCCTAACCAACCGAACTTGCACAGGAACTGACTGGTGTCTTTCACCACTACAATGAATGGTAATGCTGCTGATGACAATGAGGCAAGGCAAGATTGAAAGGCAAATTAATGCAAATGAGACTTTTGACAGTAAACTGTTGTTTCTCAAGGCAATTCTTCCTAGATCTAGGAAGAACCTGTGAATTCTGCAAACAGCATCCTATAGATTATAGCTGCTTTGTTTATTCTGTATTTTGAATACATCTCAAGATGCCCTTTAAATTGCAGAGATGTGTACCACCGACTTTTCTAGTTCTAATGGATTTTCTACTGTTGTGGCAGTGCCCCATCAGCTTTGCATTTATTAGCTTGCTGTACTCTCCACAGTATAAACAGAAACAATGTCCACTAAAGTGTACATCTGTAGAAGAGACATCTTCCTTGTAATCATATTTAATGGCCAATTATAATGTCATATGTATTCTGTTCCTTCTTTTTCTTGTTTTGCTTTAAAAATCCACTTTTATGAATTGAAAACCATAACCAAAACTGAAAATGTTTTTTTTTTTGCTGTGTTTCTTCTAAATTTTTACTATGCATAAAAATCTTCTCCGAAAGTCTTACATTAGAATAAAATGATTGAGGTTTATCAAAGCTAGATAGAAAAAATGATTTTGAATTAAAATCCCAGATTTGTGGAAATTGAACCACAATTCAATTAAACACTATTCTGTTTGCCTTAGGGAAGCACTGCTTGTATCAATCCTGTACTTTGAGTGAGCATGTCAGATGGCTGTTTAGAAGACTCGACTTTTTTTCTAAAGTAAGTTTGCTAAAAGTTCTGTTAGAGAAAAGCTGAATATAGCCTGAAAAGTCACTATATAAAGTTTTTTTCCCAAAACGCTTCTCATGAAATTGTTTATTTTGATTAGCCAGCTAATTATAGTGTAGATCTGTGTTATCAGTATTAATTTAGAATTTTCAATTAAGACAAAATATTCCTAGTTGAAAAAATACTGTTTTCATGAAATGGAGTTTTACAGAAGCATGGATGTTTCAATGTTGTTTTTTGAAATGCTGGCAGGCTTGGGTGGAATACTGTTCAGTGTCCTTTCTATTTTGCCAGTCACAATCAGTTTTCCAATGTCAATGGCAACTGAGGCTGGAGTCTCAGTTTCTGATTTTCAAAGACTCTGAACATCTTCCCCACAGAATCAGCAGAGATTTTTCCTGCTTTCTGCAACTTAAACTTCTTTTTATGCATTGAAAAAGTGAGAAAATCTTTTCAGTGCTTTGGAATTTTTTGCGAGACAGGAATGGTGATATTCAACCAGCCATGTTAATTTGATATGTAAGATATGTGGATTAAGTAATTTTTTCTTTTTAGTATTTCTATTCAGGATCAACACTGTAATAAATCAGTATAAGTCTTTCTTTAACAAAAACAGAGTTGAGCTTCAGGGTGATGATGAGAGTGACAGAATTCATGCCACATAATGACAGAACCCAGTATTCCTAATGCATGCACTGGAGCATATTCCTTACGGAACAAGTCAGAGAAAATAATGTGAAGGTTAAAAAAACAGTGCTTCTAGCCTTTCATGCTTCCACCAAAATTATCCTGGTCCACTACACGCATTCTCTTTCCCTCACAGAAAGTAGTGTTTAAACTTCCCCTCAGATACRTATGTAGTCTTTGCTATTCCAGTCTTCATCATGCCAGCATCCCCTTAATTATCATCCCAGTATCCCAAGCTTTGKGTGAAGAACTAGAAATAAGCTGAGGGAAGGAAGGGTCATGACCTGCGCTGATCCCCCACTGCCCTCACAAATCCTCCACCAGCTGAGTGAGAGATTCCGTGGGGCCTAGGTAGAGCCCCTTCCCTGGATCCTCATGAAGGCATTGAAGACGCTGCCCCCTTCCCAAACAGTGTTACAGGCTTTATTATGTGCAAGACACGTTTTCGCCCAAAGGAGTCATCCCTGTTGCAAAGCATGAAAAAGAGCATTCTGTTAACCATTATTTGGGGAATCTGAACAAGTGCCTTTGTGCTCACATTTTAATTACAGATGAAAATTTGAGCACTCTTAAATCCAAAGATACGTGTAGAGAAACAACAGTAACAGGTAAAAAGAGATATTTTGAGAGATCATTTGCAGAGTGATAGAATTTTGGGATAAGTTATGGAGATAAAATTGGTAAAATTTTAACACATATATGGAGAAATTGGAAAATAGCATTTTTAATTCCAGTTCCCCACTTTATTGTAATTTTTGTAATCATAGATTACTGTCTCAAGTGGGGACATTTCATATTCATTTTGTGTGGTAAAAGCTTGCAATATTATGTTCAAAACAATTGACTATCAATTTTTAGTGCACAAGAACTGTGGGAAACTACAAGATATTTTATTCTACTTTAACTCTTGCAAATTAAGAGTTTAATCAAACTTTGTTAAATTTGCTCCGTCAAAGAAAAACAAAAAAGAAAAAGAAAGGAAACKTTCCAGAAAGAATTCTTTCTAGTGGAATAAAGCAATGAAAAAAACCACTATGGATTTTAGAAAAATGTCTTTTAGGGGATTTATTCGAGATATGATGCTGAAATCTGCCCACTTTGAGTTTAGTTCTAATACTGCTGAGTCAGAGGTAATGGATCTGACCCAATAGCACCAGGGAAAAGATCCCACAGACGCACACCCCTTCACAGAAGTGCTACAGAGGTGCTTAGGCACAGAATTGACACTTACCCTAGAACACAGGAGCTAGCCACAGCTTGGCTGTGTGAAGTCAGTGCTTTAGTCATGATTGATTTCAAGGTGTTTATTTTTGCCAGCAATTTACCACTTTGTGACATTTATTTTGYCTAGTAGGGCACTCTTAGCCAGCATATGTATATTGCTCAAAAACCTGGGAGTTTAGTTGGTCCCTGAAGATGGAGATGTCTTAGCCTACATGTGCCCAGGGAATGGACTCTCCTGTGCATTACTGAACCTAATAAAGGACAGTGCAGTTTTGAACACTTTATGAAATTAAAAGGCTTAGCAGGACAAAAACTCAGGATCTTTTTAGTAATTGAGTCCCACTGTATCCCAGAAAACTATAAACCAACTTTTCCCAAAATAGTCCCTAAGCTCTGCAGTCCCCCACTAAGATGTCAAACCACCATAGCTTCAAAAAGAAAAGAAAAGAAAAGAAAATCAACCTTTGGGAACCATGCTGGTGTAACTGTACTACCTAGCTATTTCTGCTGAGTGGTTGCTTGTGAAATTAAAATTAATTAAAGTTAATTGTTGGTAAAAATCATACRAATTTGTAAACAGCCAATTTTGTAGAAAGTCATCTGTGAAATTACGTATTTTGGTACTTGTGGATCCTCAGAGATGCTGTTTAGGATTACACTAGTTTCATATCTTACCTTTCAAAATTCAGAAACAGAGAATGTATTCAGAATGTATTTCATAAGGAACTGGAGATAAACTCTAGACATAGCAGAGTCTTAATGTAAACTGTACGTAGTATGTGAAGCCTTGTGCAATGGTGTGATGGGTTGCATAATCCAACACTTTTTTTAGATTAAATGTGTTTATATATCTATCTTATATCAAAGAGGGAATGAAACTAAGACAGTAGGTTATGTAGTTATAACTACAGCTTGAATTTTAAATATAAAGACAAAAATGAGTTTGCTTTTTTAAATTTCATAGCTGTTTTGATTTTGCTTATGATGCTCTTCCTGAATTAGTTTTAACTGTAAGAATCCCATGCAGGTTAAAAGCAATTAGCTCAACCTAAGGAACAGTCTGAGAAAATTTAGTACTCCTGTGTTCTACTCAGGATGATTGGCTGCTTTGCTTTTTCCTATGACCATTGATTTGTATCAGTCGATAGCCCCACTACTTGTGCAGCTCCACTATTTCAACAGCTCCATCACTGACCATGACCACGCTGGACCAGAGTGCTCTTGAAATTTTCTACCTTTTCTGTGGTCTCAAAGTGTTTCCCTTGGAAACTGCATTTTGCTAATGTTTCATGCCACCAGAAAGAGACTTCAGTAATAGCAATATCGAAGAGGATTGATCTTCCTTAGGGAAGTTCCTACCTAGAAATAGTCCTGACTCTCCCTGCTGTTCCCACTCATTTTGTACATCAGTGTCAGCCCAGAGAAGTAACAGGGTGGTATCTGGTATAGAAACATTGTATAAAACATGATGGAGTGTGGAGTCATTGTCCCTGCAGGTGTTTAACAAAAGACTGGATGTGGAACTTAGTGCCATGGTCTAGTTGATATGGGGGTGTTCAATCATAGGTTGGACTTGATCATCTCAGAGGTCTTTTCCAACATAATTGATTCTGTTATTCTGTTCATTAGGTAGAAAGTCCAGTTAAGTGTAGATGGAGGGTTATTACCCTGTTTGCTGTTGTATTCAGTAACGTGTATTGGAGCAATTCATTAGACATATAACTGGAAAAGTAGTAATGAAATGCATTTTTTTTATACTTGTATTAATACATACCATCTATTTTTTTACTTTTTTTTCTCATTCTTTCTTTTTATTCTTACTACTTACACTTCCATTGCCACATCATCTAAATACATCATCCAGTAAGGATAATATTGCCTCAGAAGCCATAAAAAATAATGGATTGAGCTAGAAAAAAAGTACAGGCTTTAAGATTCTCACCCTTTTCTCTTGAATTTWCTGTGCAAAATATTCTGCTTCCCGATGCTCTTCTCATTCTTCTGTTTTAGTCTTGCATTCTTGTTAAACATAGCTGTTTTCACTGTGTTTTTTCCGGCTCTCTGAGATGTTCCCTTTTTGCTGGTAGTTTACCTCCTCAAAAAGGTGCCTTTTACTTGACCTATTCATGATGCCTATGTATCAGTGAAAGTGATATCTTCTATTTCCTATGTCCCTTTACTGATTCTTTCACTAAACATCACGAAAATTAGTAGGAAAAGCAGTAAAGAGGACAAGAAGCAACACCACACACAAGGGCTCTTCATCATCCATTACTTGAGAAAAGCTGATTTGCAGGAATAATTCCCTATAGGTATTATTACATAATACTCAGTAAGGTCATTTGAAGCCTGTATTCTGAATCTGTTAAAATAAGAAGCTCTAATCTTGTAAAAATTTTCATTTTCTCTGATTGTTGGGATTCCTACGATGCCCAGACAAGACTAATCTGGTAGAGGAACTACTACATTTATCATCATACAGAAGTACAGCACTTATTTCACAATATTACTTGCTTTCAGTTGTTATCATCAATTGGCTAGGAAGGAATTAGGAGAGGTTGAAAAGTAAGAAAACGTCACTAGCATTGTAAGAATTGAAAGATTCATGGGTTTGATTGGAATTTCTGTTACTTTTTTACAGTTTGTAGTACTATAAACGCAAAAATATATACCTAATCCTTTCCCGAAATTATAAAGATGGTAATCACTTAGAAAAATAACCAAGCTTATATAGAAATAAAGAATGGATCACTAAAGCCCTAATTAAATTTGTACTCATGGAGAAACTCCTATTTAGTACAAAGGGATTTCAGTGTCTACCGTGGTATAGAAATACAAGAAAAATTGGTAGAGCTGAAATACAAGAGAATTTGAGTTACATATTCTTGGTCACAAAACCCCCTTTTGTCACTTTTGTCTGAGTTTTGGAAAGTACAGCGCTTCCCTAAAGATACTGATGCTCTCCTCCTAGACTTTTAGAAGGATGCTTCATCACAGGAGTTTTACTGACTGGGCTCAGCGTGAGCTCTGGTAACGAAGCCGTGAAACAGAGCTGTTTATATTTGTTTTGTAGAACCCTCAGCAGGGGTTCACTGTCTTCTCTCAGGACTTGTTTTTTTTCTTTTATCCATGTTTGTTTATCTTTTTTTTTCACTCTCAGAAGTGCAGGGAGATTCTTGTGGTCTCTGCATGAGAGTGTGCAAGTATATTTTCACCCAGTCTTGTACCTTCATAATTTTGATTGGGAGCCTGGCTTGCTGACCTGACATTTTGGCTTTGACCTTGGATATACCTCTTCATTACCAACTTTGCCCATCAATTTGGACTGTTTGAACTGCTCTTCTCTTGTACAAGTGCTGTGGGACTGACAACATTTATGGAAGAATCCTGCTCCTTCCTGCTGGGAGTCTGAACTCCCAGCTTGCCTACCCTTCCTTTGCTACTTCCTGAGATGTGCTAAGTGCTTTTCATTAGACCTGGAGTCTGTCAACTGATTTATTCCACAGAAACTATCTTTCAAATTGAGTCTGGGCTGCTGAGGAATGGTACTGTGCCTCAGTGCTGTCATCTTGAATTTCTTTTACACACTTTTATTCACATCTTCATTTTAACAGACACTTTTATTTCTTGAGTAGTATTGTAGGTCTAATTCTTAACATATTAATAAGCTACTGAAGCCTCATTAGAACATCTGAAAATCTTTATTTTCAAAGATGTCTGTGATGCTACGTCAGCTTTAATAGTTTTAAGCTGTTGTATTTTTTCTCTTTCATTATTTGAAGGAACTAATACTGGCTTAAAGAATAAGTACTTCTGCTTTGTATAACTATTCACCTGAAATCAAATTGCAAAGAAATGCAGAAACAATTTCAAAATCAGTTAACTGTGAACTCAGTTATGCCCCAAAGTTAGTTTGCATGGAGTTTTTAAGAGCAATTTTCTGTGTCTGTGATACTGTTTCCTTCAGTGTAAGTCCAATGGAGAAGTGAAAAGAACAAGGAAAGAGACAATAATCTAATTGTAGCATGATTCTTGGTCTGTGCTAATATGGATAAATAAATACCAYATAGGGAGAATCTATTTTGCATTTCCACAGTGCCCCCTACCTTTTCACCCTGTTCTTTCCCCACACACAGGTCTACATATAAAATAGATACACCGCACCCTTTAAGGGAAAAGCAAATCCCTGGCAACTCCCTGATGGTGTAGTTCTAATAGATCAGTGCTGCTGTCCATGAAAGTTCCTGAGCTCTTATAAAACTGACTCACAAATCTGAACTTTGTGTTGACTCTACAAATATGATCTTGCTTTCATCATGACCTCTTGGAATTCAGACAAATCCAGATGATTTTTTTTAACACTATTACTTTATTGAAAACTCAGAAGAATATTCAGGTCTTAGACATTATTATAACTTCAAACCATATCTTAGAAATTTTTTCTTTCTTTGGTAGTAAATTACAGTTATTTTCAGGATAAATTACATTCTTTTTCCTAGATTTTGCCCTCTTTTTTACATCTGCACCCTCTTAGTACTACATTCAGGCTCGGACTGGCAGTAATATTAATGAGTAATATTACTGGCAGTAAYATTAATTTTTTTATTTTGAGTCTGATAATAGCTTTTCTCTCCATCCTCAAATATATTGCATAAACCAGAGTGTTACGTGCTTTAACCATTGCTTTTCATGTTTAAAATCTATTAATATACTATTCATATGTGTGTTAATCCGTGACATGGTAGTACAAACATGTACAATATTATGAAAGACTACAGATAATCACAGAATCATTAAGGCTGGAAAAGACCTCAAGACCATGAAGTCCAACCTTTGACCGAACACCACCTTCTCAACCTGACCACAGCCCTAAGTGCAATGTCTAGTCATTTCTTGAACACCTCCACGGATGGTGACTCCACCACCCACCCCGGGCAGCCCATTCCAATGCTTTACCACCCTTTCCATGAAGAAATTCTTCCTGATATCCAACCTGAATCTTCCCTGGCACAGCTTGAGGCCATTTCCCCGTGTCCTGTCACTGGTTACCTGGGAGAACAGGCCAATCCCCGCCTGGCTACACTCTCCTTTCAGGGAGTTGTGGAGAGCAATGTGGTGCCCACTGAACCTCCTTTTTTCCAGATTAAACAACCCCAGCTCCCTCAGCTGCTCCTCACAAGACTTACTCTCTAGACCCTTTGCCAGCTTCATTGCTCTTCTAGTGTTTTGGGTTTTATTTTTTCCTAAAATGTCTGTCGGAGATCAAATTAATAATTAGATCCTATAATGACCAATATACATCTTGTTTCAGTCACTGCAATTTGAAGGGTCTTCTGATATGGAATGAAAAATTAAAAATTAAAAAAAAAATAAATCAGGTGAAGTTTCTTCTTGTGAAGCATGCATCTCTAGACTTTGCTCATTAAAGTAGCAAGTCTAAATTTATACTGAAAACCAACATTTTTCTATTTTCACAGGCATATAATTTAAACATTAATTTTAAATAGCCTCAGGGCTGTTGGACAAGTAATGAAGGTTCTTCSTGTTAGTTTCATTCAGTTTCTCACGCAGCCTTCAGTTCATTAAAGAAGAGCAGAAAAGTTTCAAAGTTGCACAATGTAAGAGAAGATAACATTATTTCTTCCAAAATGTGCAATCAAGTAAACCACTTAAGGTTTGACTGTTCCTAGAAATTCAAGCACATCCATCTTCTCATCAAGCGCTATATAGGTGCTAGGCTGGAGTCTGTGTCTAACAAAGAGTGGAAGCAGCATTCTGCTATTCCCTGTTCCCTTTGCTCCAATGGAAATCATTTCACAAGGCTTAAGTTGGAAAAGAAATAAAATTAATGGCTCCAGGAGAGTTGAGAATTTTACAGATCTTAATATTTTAATTTTTTTTCACTTTTTTCCCCATTTTAAAGCATGGAGAAGACTCCTATGTGTTTTGAACTGACTCAGGTATTATTGCTAGACCTAAAGTCAGCAGCAGTCTCTATCTTGAGATTGATATGGAAGATATACATAGATCATGAGCAGCTTTCTGAACTCTTTCTCCAACCATGTAGTCCTTGTGCACAGTAGCCATGTTCACTATCATAAAATGACTATTTATGAGCAGAAAGTTGTTAAAATACCACAGTTATCTGGGTGTTGAAGAGAATAGTTTGATTTTATGCTAAATAAGATATCTGTATACATTTGCAACCAATTAAATATTGCTTAACAATTAAATAGTCCAGATGTACATGATGCAAAATACCCRTATGCTTTTCATAACTGACTTTATAGCTTTTTTCCCCCTTGGAATAAATGTTTTTATATCGTTAAAATAAAGGATGACCAATTCAACAGTAGGATGGCATTTGCATAGAATAATATGCAGAGGAAAAATAAGTTCTATAAGTACATTGAAAGAATAATAATAGCATAGTACTGCTTGCATTGCCTACACTACACAAGGATTTGGTCACCTACACTGATCATTAAACACACTGCAAAATTTAAAGTGTAATATACATGCAATTGACTCTTTCCTCCCAGCGTCAATCTCATACCATGTGACCAAGTTTCTTAAAATCTCTTTCTTGAGGCACAATTACAATAAAATCGCATTATAAACTATTTATGTTGCATATGTTGATGCAAAGCATGTAATTAAATTAAGTTCAAAAAGGAAAGATTTGCTATAAACCTGTGAGCACTTGTGAAGGGTGCCATAATTGTGGGGCACTACACGCTGCTGATTTAACTTCATGGTTATAAATCCCTTACATGTATAATCCCCAAACTCTCTTTTCAAATGTAAGTTTCCTTTTTTGTCTTTGTTAAGTAACGAYGTGATTCTTAAAATAGTTTGGCACTGTAATGTTATATGCCACAGTTTGTTTATTGTGATACGGAGCTAGAATATTTGTTGATAACAAGCATGGCTAACTGCATTAGCAGTGGATACATGATGACACTGAAGTCTCTTTCTTTACATGTGTGATTTTTCTTTTAAAGTTTTCCCTCATGGAGGACTCAAGTTCATTTTAGCCTGGTATCACCATGCTTGCAGTGGTATGTATTAAAAGAATGTTTGCCTTGATATAATAACATTACTTCACCTAGAAAGAGTGTGCTGGGCAGAAAGTAGAGAAAGCCGTATGAACCTCAGTCTTCCACTCAGGTCATAATTTATGGATATGTTGCCATCTTTCGTAATACAAATCCRAGACTGTCGGTAGCGCAGCAAATGCCTTCCCTCTTAGGGGAACTTCTGTAGACCATATCCTCTCTTCACTCAGCTAGTGTTTTTCTGTTTCTATACAAGACTTCTGACCTAACGCAATCTTTGATTTTCCTTTTGCTGAAAAGAACTGACAGTAAGAAAGAAGTCTGTATATTCCCAACTCAGATCATCTTCTATAACTTTTACAGGTAGACACTTTGCACYTTAAGAATTTTCAATATCATTGATGTTACAATTCCTGCTAAAAACCGTGATAAAATGCACAGATCTTATAGGGGAACTCTGCGAGCAGGTGAAGGAAGTATACAACCTCCTGCTTGTAAAATGCAAAATCAAATTCGGGACAGGGCAATGTTAAAAGCCTTTCAGGAAGCGTGGAGCTCACGCATTTAGTTTCTGTGCCCACAGCCTGGCTGCCGAAAGCAGCCGGGCGTTCGTGGTGAGGAAAGGCGGTGACCGCGGCGGCTGTCCGCACCCGTCCCAGGCGTTTCAGCTGCCCGAAACCCGGGAAGGGGGACACCTCTAGTTCCCCAAAGAAAGCAACTCACCTGAGCAGTACCGCAGCTTCCCACAGATAAAACCCCGAGACAGCCGCGCGGAGGTACCTAATCCGGGCCATGCTGCTCGGAGACGCGGCGGAGCCCGGGAGCGGCGGTGTCGGCGGCATCGGAGGGGCTCCGCGGCGCGGCTCGGCGGGCTCGGGCGGCGCGGCTCCCCGCGGGCGGGCGGGCAGCACCCAGCACCCTGGAGAGCTCCGGGGCTCCGCGCCCGCCGCCCGCCTCAGCGCCTGGCGGTCCCCCGCGCCCTCCCGCTGGGCCCCGCCGCGCCCGCCCCGCCGCTCCGCATCGCAGGGCAGCGGGAGCCTAATCCCAGCCGCGGCGGCGGCGCCGAGCCGCGGCGGCGGCGGGAGCCCCGCTGCCCGCCCGCCTGCCCCCGGCTCCTGCCAGCAGCCGGCACTCCGCCGCCGGACGCATCCCGGGCACGGGGAGCGCCGCGGCCGGCGGCGGGGCGGGCGGGAGGCTGGGCGGGGGCCGGCTACGGCCGCCCCCCGGAGAGCGCGGCCGCCGCGGAGGGCGCGGGGCGGGACCGGGCGCGGCGGCTGCGGCGAGAGGGCGCCCTGGAGGGGCTGCCCTGGGCGGAGGAGATGTCCCGGCGGGGAGCGGGGAGGGCTCCGCTGGGGCTGGCAGGTGATGTCTGTGCTCAGAACGGCCCCTGCCCGAGAGCCTTCCCTCCCGCGGGGAGAGGGGCGGCGGAGTCGATGCCTACACGGGGTAGCGACCGTCAGAGCGATSGGGTGAACTCACTGAACCTCGGGTCTCGGAAAGGATTGGGGAAAGAGGGGCGCTTCTGCTTAGCCTGTAGGTCTGGTGGTATGCTTTTTCTTACGAAATGGGTGAGCAGGGGTGAGAAACCCATCTCTGTATTTCAGTCCCGTCTTTGAAAGTACAGTGCAGATTGACACAGAAAAAGTATATCCTGTTCTAATTGACTTTTTCGGAAAAGAAAGATGACCTAATGCCATAAGGTGGACTAATAGGGAAACCCAGAGAATTTGAAAGTTTGACTGGGAAGGAGAGTGGAGGGGATTATGGGATGAACAAGGGAAAGAACACCTGGAGAGGGAARAACCGGAAAGTTACTCATAAGAACAGGGAGGGACAGAGAATAAGGTTGCTAGTACACAGGTGGCAGTAGGAAAATGACACGATTACATTTATTGTCAGAGAAACCAAACCACATTTCATGCAAACCAGGTGCTAAGGCTTTATGAGTTGATATTGGGAAATATTTTTTGAGAAATTCTTGTGGGAATCTGTATGGTTTGTGCAAAAAGTAAAGTGAAGGATTTGTAGGAAGGGCTGCACCTGCAGAAGGGCAAAAGGGGAAAATATGTATGAGATTGTAAAGTAGGGGTGCTCTGTGAGCCTAAAAGACAATGGCCTTTGAACACCCACATCATGTCTGGGAGAGCCACTGGAAAGAGAAACCTGGGGGGACCAGTTCAGGACTCTACATTTGTGAACATCATCTGACTGGGCCTTTCCCCCTCTTCTTGACTCCCTCAGTATGATCTGACAGYTTTTTTTTCCTGTAGCTACTAACTTGTGTTAGATGGCAGCCCCACTACTTGTGCAGCTCCAATGGTTGCACAGCCCACACGATTATCTCATGCCAGACTCTTATTAAAACTGTTAAAAAGCCATAGAAAACTTAAATGCCAAAGACGGAAGCAGATGTGGTAAAAGGCAAAGGTTCAGCAAGATAAGGCACATGAAGCAAAGTAAAAGAAACTGAAATTTTAGGGAAGTATAATAAACTCATTACAGAAAAAGGAAGATGGAAAGAGAGAGACTGAAATAAAGAACAACTTTTAAAACAAAATAGAAAAAGAAAAGTTTAAAAGGTCATCGAGTAGAGGAGATGCAGGAAAGAAATAAGAAACAGGGATTTTATGCATTCCTTATATCCAAAGATAGGTGTGAGTTAGAAATAGGGTATTTCATTAGAAACCTTGAAAGCAATCACATTCCACCTCCAGGTATATTGTCTTTATTGTCTTTTTTTTTTTTTAATTTATTCAAATATATCCCACATATAGCTTTCACTGCAGTTCTTAACTTACATTGTCCATTTTCACAATATCCTTATTCTTTTTTTTAGCTCTTCCTCAAGGTTTTTCACAGCAGGTATCACTAGACATTAATGCCTACCACACATTTTAGAGGCAGATGGGATTTCTTTGTTGATACCTATCAAGTGTATGACAAAGAATCCACTAGAATATCGCTAACAAATTTTCCTCTGTTCCCTGAACTTTTTAAATTAACAGTAGTTATTTAGTAGAGTAGAGATGGTCTAAGTCTCTAGGTCMACTTTGCAAAAAGTTGATCCTTTTGTTTTTGTTCTTCCTGTAGCCCTGGATGTCAACAATGATCATGAAAGAAACTCATTGAAAGAAACCCTCAACTGAAAACACAATAACAAACAAACTAAAGAATCCCTCTATTTGCTCAGGGACAGTCTTTCAATGCAGGTGCTCCACAGAATCAGTGGAGTACTTTGTATATTTAGAACAGTTGGTTCTTATCTTTCCCCTTAAAATAAGTATGCAGTGAGGCTGCTTCTCCAGGCGCTATTTATCTTTGTGCATTATGTACTTCAACAATGAATTGGTCTAACATTTAATTTATTTTCACTGAGGTAAATGCATTTTTCTTATGGTGCTGTTAGTTAAAACAACCATCACGAACTCTCCATGTCTCCAGTAGGAACAGTTCTATTAATTACAAGTGCAGGCTATACTTTAGATATGCAGAGTTCAAGCTTCTCAAAATCCTTGTGGGAAACTTATAYGCTTGCTTGTGCTTTAAGTAGCCAGTTTACTGTTGCATTATTTTATTCTGCTAAATAAGAATGTTGTTCTCAAGCTTTGGAAAATTTTCTGTGGGTAGTGTTGAATATTAAAATATTCACTTCTGAGTGAATTCAAACAACCGGCCTTGATTTATAAAAGGTTCCAGTTCAACAAAACACTCAAGCATATACTGTTGACTTCAAACTTTGATAAAATGTTCCCTAATTGTTATARATATTTTAATTCACTATTGTTTTAATTACCATCCTTTTAGTCTTTCCATTTCATTACTGGTAGACTTACCTGCTTATTATACAAAGCTAAACAAATGGCTATGTCCCATCTTCAGAAGATCATTATAGTATCTCTTGATGCTTCTGGCAGTTACAGTAGATCGAAAGGTGAGGCTTGTTTGAACATCCATTTTAAAACCAGAATCCACAGAGCTTCTGTCTCAAATATTAATGTTGTTTTTTTATATATGCCTCATACACCTGGAGGTGTATCAAATAATATTGCTCATCATTCAAAACATGATAGCTGGTATGTGTGTACCATATGCACACAAAACTGAGCTGCATCATTTACTTTCAGTAGAATTGGAGGTTAGTTGAAATACATTCTTCAAAAATGGAAAATATTAGTATGTTGAAATAAAGTTTTCACCAAAATATTCTAATGTCAGTCTCTAATTCTCCTTATAACCAGCAGGCTGGATAGCTACTGTATCTCTGGTCCAACCACAATTTAGGTATAAATGTAAATCACTTGTATTTATGAGCTTGAGAGATGTTCACCAGGAGTAGCCTGTGAAGCAAAAATGCTTTAAGGTTGCTAGAAGAAGATGTTCCTAATGCAGATCATAGCAGTATATTATATATTTTTTGTTCCAAAAATGGGGATTATTGAAGAACTTTGTATATTTGGACAGCAAGAAATACGATAGGTCAATATTATAGACTACCTCAGTTTATTAACACACAATTTATACAATTGAATGCAAGATCATGCAGCTACACCAAATTATTCACACAGAAGAACCAAAGTGCACATATTGATAGAAGTATTCATTAATGTGCTTTTTGGTGTGATAGTGTTACTCTGGAATATTAAGACAAACTAATCATAGTTGTAGTCATGAGAAGTTATTATTATCATTTTCGTATGCCCAGGCATAAACACACTATGGTTCAGTATGTTTAATCATTCTGTAAAAAGGCAGCTCACAAATTTGAAGGGTTTCTGAAAAGAACTACAAGAATGTTAGTTTGGAATACTTTTTTAATATAAGATTAAAGTTCACCTTGTAAAAAACTGAAAGGTCTTTAGACACTTGCATGAAGTAAAAGCAATTGTGAAGTGAAGGTAAAAAAATTAAAGTTTAAAATAAGTAGAGGTAGTAAATTGGCAAGCCTGGAACCTGATAAAAGATGAATTCAGAATAGAAGAAGAATAATCCTACTTTGAAGCAATTAAATGATTGAACTCCATAAAGAGGGAGCAGAACCGATCACTTTTAAAGTCTTTAGCTCAAGGTCTGTTGTATGTTCTGGGTTGGTCCAGAAGCCACTGGGTAAAATCTGATTATCCTTGAGAGTCAGTTCAAGTCAATGATGGCTCCAGTGTCCAAACATGGGAATCTATAAACCCAAAATATTTTATAATGATATCTTCAGCTACAAAGTAAGAGTTATTAACTTTCTTACAAGCACTAGATTGGCTTCCAAACTATATGACACAGTTGAAAACCACTTGTATCATAATGGTAAGGAATAAAGACCTCATGTATATAGTCCTTACCACACTTGTATTGCCAGTTCGAACATGCCATCATTTTAAGATGGTGTTGAGATGGGATATGACATCACTGTAGTTTTAGATACTGGTTTTACTGAGACATGTTTGATTATGTTAATTAGTCTGGCTTTCTCAGTGTATAGGATTCCCCAGGATGTAATTCATTCAAGTGTGAAACCCCAGAGGCTTTGACTTATTACTAAACACAAAACTACAAATGGAATAAATGTTTTTCAATAAACACAGTCCTAAAATAGAAAGGCCAATTTTAAAATACGAGAGTAACTTCACTGAAAAGAAAAATGTAGTTGTTCAATACACCTCAACAAGCAACAAAAGGCTTAGAAATGTATTCCAGTCTCTGAAAACAAAGTGGAATCTGTATGAGATCATTTGCTGGACAGTTTTCTCTGTAAAAAATATCTGTTTCACCACAAGGCTGAACTATAACATTCTGAAAATGTATTATCTCAAAAGCAAGTCTTTGGATAACTAAAATAAACAAACTTTTTAGTTTGGTTTGCTGAACTGTTGGCCGTTGCATTTAATTTTGGGATGCATGCAAAGAAATTGTTTCTAATTCATGGTTAGTTAAATTTTCAGTCTTTCAACAAACAGTGAAGTACCAGATTGCAYGTATTTTTCTTCAGATATTTTTTCTTCTCAAACACATTCTATCTTAAGCCTTAATTCTCAWAAGTCAGATGGAGTTCCTGAGTTCCAGTGTCAGCTGTTTTATCTATCATGATCTGCAGATCTGTGCTAATGTATATGAGACACCAATCTGGGGAGGTAGGTTATAGTAGTAATAGAAATTAAAATGGGCTATATTTTTTTCTTAGTGTAAGATCTCATTCAATGTTAAGAAGAGTTAGTGTAATATGTAAATGTTGTTTCAGAGTAATAATATATCACATGAAAACCCCCACAGTCTTGTAAATAACAGGTATATACATAAAAATACCACCAAGTTGTCTAATATCTAAATATAAAATTACTGTTAAATATTAGTCATGGTTACAAAAAGTATCTGTGTGTATTCACTTTATAGGAAGACAACTAAGCAAGGATATAAATACAGTATAAATTTGTACTTCAAAAGTAGTCTTCACTGAAAAGACGTTCTGAGGTATACCTGATCTGTTCACTGTGGTGTCTTGACTGCCTTGGAGCAAGATCTGATCTTTTCTCTATGTGCTTATAATTTCTGTTAGAAAATAAGAGTCAATGGGAACTTAGTATTTTCTCTCTGTTTTACAAAAAAAATCAGAACAAACAGTAGTCTATAAAGAAGGCAGAAATGCCCATGAACCATTATGTGCACAGTTCAATCAAAAGCAGAAAGGTTTGCAAGTTAATTTCATACTTTGTTATTAGCTCCATTTATTAATCAAGGGTTCAATCCATTTAACTCTGCTGAGCTCAAAGCAAGCGAGCTGTTCTGCTGGAGTCAGCGGCCCTGTGAGTGTTTTGCTGGCTCAAGCCTCAAGGGACACCATTCCTGCTAGTTAATGAGTGCTCCTTTTTTTTTTTTAATTTAATTACTCCATGTAATCATATCAGAACAAGTCTTAAATATCCAGCCTGCCATTTTCCCAGTGTGAAACTTTCAGTTTCTTCTGTTTGCTTGAGTAATTTTTTTTTTTTTAATTCGCCCATGGGATGGTTTTGCATGCAAAAAAATAACAGGGACGCATATTGTACCCACGCAAATTAACTCCCATGGATTTCGACGCCAGAAACATGATTGCTTGCATATGAAAATCATAGTATGGGTTAAGACAATTTTTTAATATAGTTGAAATCTGTGCGTCTTGTGATGAGCCAGAATTATTATGAGGACACCTCAGTGCTTTCTATTTTAGGCTGTGTTGTTTTTTGTGCTTAAAGAAGGGATTTAGATATGATATTTTTGAAATCTTTTGGGGCTGGACTACCTTTGCTTCTGCTGGTGTATTTTACATTAAAATGTAAAAAACCCACCAAAACCCCAAGCTACTTTCTAAAAACACTTCTCAGTGGCCATGAACAGATGCAGCAAAGTCATGGTGACAGCAGGTGGATGTAAAAAGAAAGGAATTAAAGCTGGACACCCAGATTTTCTTTTCCTTCCATACTTTACAGCAATTTTCTTTTTCATCTTGAGAGTATACAGATTTTGCAGCATGTCCTGGAAGCTAAGAAACACAAGTATGAATTTAGGGAGAGAGTAAATACTAAAGATTTAGAACAGTGGAAAATCTCCCACTGATTGTTCTCTCTGTCTTGCTGTGGTTTATGCTCAAATCCGTTTCTACTGACTGTACACAATACATGTATCATAAGGATAAAAAAAGGACATAAATCTAGTAAGGATATTATGAGCTGTATAAATGTTCAATAACCCTTTGAATTCCTATATGACTTAAATAGGTCGCAGGGGATCCTTTATAATGATCTGGAAAGTGCTTCCAAAATGTAAGACCTGGACTAGCTTAGTTTGGTAGCTGACTGTTTCTTTATATACACTGTTACTCAAAACTGATTCTCAGAGTTGTAAATGAAAACCAAAGCATTTTTGCCCACTTTTTCCTCAGTAGCTTTTCTTAAACACATTTTTACATCTATTGACCTATTTCAGCTAATTAATTTACAGCAAAATGTATTATTTTTGTGATAATCAATTGCATTACACTGGTTTTATGTGCATTACTTTTTATATGGAATGAGTGCTTGATAACATATTTTGACTTGTTTATAAGGGCTTGGATGACTGGATCATTTGCATTGAGGTGTAATAATGACTACTAGTAGGAAAAAGGCAGAGATGGTTATTGGACTTCAATTTCATAATTTAAATTCAACTGTACAACTGAAGCTGTGGACTGTATATAGATGTAGTGTAATTTTTTGCCTAAGAGTAGCTTGACAGTGAAAGAAGATGGTTTCAATCATTAACCACTGGGGGTTTTTTTTGTAGGTGTGCCACAGTGTGTCTCCACTCACTGTCCAGCTTCTATTTGTGTGTGGCAAATTGTTTTTCATTGGGGAGGGGTTCTAGGAAAACTTTGAGACATGTAGTTCTAAACAGTTACTCCCACTTGGTTGATTCACTTAATGCAACTATTTGGCCATCCTTTTAATGATTTTTTTCTTAGCCTCATTCTTCTGGAAAGGAGGAAGGGGTAAGTCCATCATGTGTTCATAACTTAAAGGAATATAATTTGAAAATACCATGTAAATCTTGAAAGCATAAACTTTCAGTAATGATAACTCTGTGCCAGAGACTTTGCATCCAGAGAGTTCTTCAATACTAGAAAATGGGAACAAATGAAATTCACTGACTTTTCAAGGTGACCTGTTTAATTTACGTTTTAGGACAAGTCTGTCTGCCTTTTGAGGCTCACTTGTCTAGGAATGGCACATGCAGCCCACAGGGCTGTTCTTCAGCATGGTGCTTTAAAGAGAAATGCGTATAGGACATAGTTTTGAGAATATTATACACCAGATTGCACTAGATAATGTGGCCAGCAGGACCAGGGCAGGGATTGTCCCCCTGCACCCGGCATGGGTGAGGTCACATCTCAAATCCTGTGTTCTGGGCCCCTCAGTACAAGAAAGACATTGAGGGGCTGGAGTGTGTCCACAAAAGGGCAGCAAAGCTGGTGAAGGTCTGGAGCACAGGTCTGATGAGGAGTGGCTGAGGGAGTTGGAGGTGTTTAGTCTGGGGAAAAGGAGATTCAGGGGAACCTTCTCTCTCTATATATCCCAGCAGTGGCAAGGTAGAGGTCAGTCTCTTCACCCAAGTAACGAGTGATAGGACAAGAGGAAATGTCTTCAAATTGCATTAGGGGAATTTTAGGTGGATATTGGGAAAAACGTCACCTCTGAAAGGGTTGTCAAGCATTGGAACAGGATGCTCAGGGAAGTGGTGGAGACATCATCCCTGGAGGTATTTAAAAGTTGGGTAGATGTGACATTTGGAGATGTGGTTTAGCGGTGTTCAGTACTGACCTATGGACAGATTCTTAAGGGTGATGATGCTATGACTCTGAATGATGCTATGAAATACTTAGAGTTTCGACTTGGTTGAGCATGTATTTTATAATAACTTATAAATAATGTGGTATTTAAGTTAAATTTGGTGCCCAAGCAATCATTTGCATGTACTTATTGAATTCAAAATCCTCTTATCTACTGACGAGAAACTGTATAGCTGGATATGATTCTAAGTCAACAGCTGTCTTCATAGAGCTGTGAAGATGATTGTCCTGACCTGATCTGTGAATCTGATATCTGTGCAATTCTGCCTTCAAGTATCCATATCCAGTAATTCATCTCTGGCTTCATCAGATGTACACTTCATTGTAATCCTTTAAGAGGAAGGGCAGAGGAAAACTATTGGACTAGTGTGTTTAGCACATTACTGTTGAGTCTTGCATAGAACAGCTTACATTTTCTGAAGGCGGATTTTTTTTGTAAAGATGGAATATGTTAGTGTCACAGTGAAGAAATTATTTCGGTAATAGCTCTCTATCAGATATCGACTGCAAAGTAGCTCTTATTAAATATATGTTGTTTCATCCCTTAAGATGTGACTTCATACTTATTCTTTCTGGTAGGAGTTTTAGCTGTTATAGGTTAGGCTGTTAACAAAAAACACTCTTAAGGATATTTTTTTACTTTTTATTTGTCTCAAAAAATCACAGATTTAAAGGTTAACTGCTGCTTCTATAACTTGTACACGCTGGAATATAAAGTGTTAGAGAAACTGTTTTTCCTCCCCAAATGCTCTATAATCAAAGGCTTTTGCCTCAAAGCTACTAATTGAATTTCCAGTGTATTCTTCATTGCTACAAAATAGATGTTAATCTATATTTAGTAATTTTGTTTTAAAATCTCTGTTCAACAGTCAGTATTTCCTACATGTATGTGCTGATCATGTACGTGATGCATCTTATCTTTAAAGCATCTACAACAAACTGAATCTCATTGAACTGACTTGCAGCATTATTTAAGTGAATAATAAAAGTCCGAAACAGCAAGCTTACTTTCATTTTGGCTTATCTTTACGAGCTTTCTGGTCTAGTATAGCAGTTACTTTGCTCCTGGATGATCCAGTTACAGAAATTCGGAACTCTGTGCTCCTAGATATTTCAACAGCAGGAGGTTAGAGTGACAGCCAGACACTTAAAGGTGGCTGGAGTGACTATCCTGCTCTGGATATTGTCAAGTTGTAGATGGGGGACAGATGTGACAGACAGCTTGTACCACTTAGCTGTAGATAGTGTTTTGTTTCTTTTCTGTTTCATTAACTGTTACAGGGCCTGAATCAGATGAGTATTTGTGATTTGAGTGCACAGGCATAAATACACTACAGCATATGCTTAAATACGACCCAGCAATAAGTTCTGGCCAAAATATGGTTCAAAAGAAATATTAAAGCCTCATCTTGAATTAATGATTGAAAATGTTTATACCTTAATTATACCTTAATTTCAAGTATTTATTTTTTATTTTCTCTGTTATGTTATCGAGTGGAGACAATGTTAAAATTTTTAAGTCCCTTTTTGACATAACTACACATAAATTGAGAGATCCTTCAGAAGTATAAAGTGATAATAAATCATAAGAATGTTCTATTTTAGTGACCTATATGTTTCACATATTAAATGTAACATCCTTGGCTGTGTTTTTAGTTCAATAGAACATAAATTTTACTTCAGTTGTAGATATAAAGCTGATATGGAACTTAAGGATTTATTTCATTTATTAATAATGAAAGCATATGAACTAAGATAAAGAATTTCAGAAAAGAGCAGGCACTGCATGCAAAATTTATAGAAGTGCACTTCTTTCTTCACTTGTAGTGAACTCATTAAACGATATACAATTGCAGCAGAATTGAGATTTTTATTTCAAGGCTTTACTTAAACAAATATTGTCCTAATGAGAAGAAAGACAGTGCCCTCACACAGGTTTTACATCAGTAGATAAAACTATTTTGGGGACTTAATGCAACCATTTGAAGAAGATAGCTGCTGGGCAATGGAAGAGATACTCTACTCAGGGACTCCTATTCACTTTGGTCGTGCATGCGTTTGTGTACTCAGAAAATATCTGCTTTGCCCTTAAGTAGGTGCTTGCAAAGCACAGGCATGTGAAGGACCCTGTGGTCCTGCCCCATGGAGAAGAAAATATGTCCTGCTCTATAAGCAAACAAGTGTTTGTTCTTTCAGAGTGGTATTTCAGAGGGTGTTTTTACATGGCACAGTTACAACAGTGAGACTCCATAGCCCACATTTTACTGTAGCTTTAATGAGTAAGCTAATGAATTGGAAGCTAACAGTTTCTAAAAGTTTCTAATTTTTGTAAATTTGTGGATGACAATATCCTTGAGGATCCTTTGAGACATGAAGATAAGGGGATCAAAGGAAACGGAAATCTGTAGCTTTACATGCTTGTGTTGCAGTAGTTGTAGTGTCAAAAAGCCGAGTTACTTCACAGGGAAAAAACTTTCTACATCTACAAAACAGAAGAAGCGAAGGGGAGTTCTGTGTGTGTTGGTGGGATGGCGAGTTCCTATTCATTTCATAGTTTTGGCCTTATTGAATACTGGCAATCATAGAATCGTAGAATATTCTGTGCTGGGAGGGACCCATCAGGATCATCGAATCCAACTCCTGTCCCTGCACAGGACGCCCCAAGAGTCAAACCATGTGCCTGAGAGCATTGACCAAACACTTCCTGAACTCTGTCAGGCTTGGTGCTGTGACCACTGCCCTGGGGAGCCTGTTCCAGCGGTCATGAGAGTGAAGAGACCAGTGCCTGCCCTTCTGTTTTCCCTGCTAAAGACCGCAACGCGATCCCCTCAGTCTCCTCCTCTCCAGGCTGAAAAGACCAAGTGACCTCAGCTGCTTCTCATATGGCTTCTTCTCAAGATCCTTCACTATCCTTGCTGCCCTCCTTTGGATGCTCTCTAATAGCTTAATATCTTTCTTATCATTGTGGTGCCCAAGGCTGCACACAAGACTTGAAGTGAGGCCGCCCCAGTGCAGAGCAGAGCAGGACAATCCCCTCCCTTGCCCGGCTGGTGATGCTGTGCCTAATGCCCCCCCAGGACAGGGTTGGCCCTCCTGGCTGCAAGGGCACTGCTGACTCAGGTTCAACTTTCTGTCAGCCAAGACCCCCAGGTCCGTTTCCGTGGCACTGCTTTCCAACATCTCATTCCCCAGTCTGTCTGTACATCCAGGGCTGCTCCATCCCAGGTGCACAATCCGGCACTTGCCCTTGTTAAACTTCATATGGTTGGTGTTTTCCAGCTCTCTAATTTGTTGAGATCTCTCTGCAGGGCTTCCCTGCCTTCAAAGGAGTTGACAACTCCTCCCAATTTAGTATCATCAGCAAACTTCCTTAGTGTTCCTTTGAGTCCTGCATCCAAGTCATTAATGAAGAAGGGGTTTTGCTGAATTAAGAAGCTTCTTTCATTGGGAAATATCTTGGTTCTGCTTATATGTTAACTGCAATCTCTAGTTTCTTCATTCTGAATGATGTTTCTTGTGTATTTTTGCACCTCGGTTTTTCCTGAGGAGAGGCAGCACTTGAAGCAAGTCTATTTCATTCATAGACGTAGACAAGAAAATTCAGATTCAACAGAAATCGTAAAACTGTGGTGAAAGTGGCATGTACTATCAGTATGTATTTAATACTGATCCGGAGATACTGGAAGAATTAATGAGGTCAACTTATCATCAGTGTTTCAATTGTATATAAAAGGTATCTTTTCATCCTTAATTCTCGGTAAGGGTACTTCTTTTTGAAATTGTCATCAAACTGTGTTTAGGGTTTTTTAAAGAAATGGTCCTGTATGTCAGCTAAGGAGATGAGAGACACAGATGAAAAATATGCCAGTTGTATTGAGYGTGGGATTTTGAACCAGATGAGGCCCTGGTGGATCAAATTCAAATTCATTCATATTTCCTGATAGGGAGCTGTGGTCTATATGCAGAAATGATGTTGGAGAGTGATTCATCCTTTCAATCTGGAGACATAAATGTGCAGAACTCAAATAGTCTCTGGCTGATGAGTAATCCTACAGTGGATTTTTGTGACCTCTTCCTTGGAATAAAAGAATTTGGATGAAAAACTGCAATACAAATGTAAATAGCCTTGCATTACAAATGTAGTGTGTCAGTTCAGCAATTAGGATATCTAACAAAATGAGGCCCATTATCAAGGGAGCAGGAATGCAGTAATTGCAAAAAGCAAATTAGGCTGCTGTGCATTTTCTGGGCCTCGGTAGGGTTAGGATGCAGCCTTCAGGAGTACAGAGAGAAACTGATGCTGTCAACAGTTCTGTTCTTGTCTCTGTGGCACTGCTTCATACTGCTTTCAGGAAAATAGAACAGTGTTTTTAATTCTCTGACAAACTGAAGAGTCTCCAAATGTTTGGAGATTGTAATGTTGTCTAATCTTGAGAATGTGTAAAGTTATTTTCAAAATCTGTTCTATAGTATTGTTATTTCTTTTTTCTTTACAAACTCTAAAATGGGAGTAAAAATTCTTTCTTATCTGCTTCGTGGCATAGCTGAATGTATATGTGAGATCCATCCAGCTCGTTGAGTACCACCCCAGTGATGGATATAAAAAAGAAATCCCATGTGTGAGACATTATTAATATATAGGATTTTAAAGCAGACCTTATCTGCTGGAAATATTATTAATTTTTTCATGAATATTGAGATACTTCTGCTAGAGGAAAGTCYAAAATATTTTTGCTGTATAAAAACYTCTTCACAAAAATATCTCATTCATTGAAAGCTGTTAAGACATCCTTGTCAGCAGGTAAGGCAGCAAAACAAAACATTTTTAGGACAAAGATGACTGCTACCTCCACTTAGTTTGAATGGGATTCAGCAGCAATAGTAACAGACAAATTTTGATATAGTTCAGAAGCTCTGCTTGCACTAAAAAAACAAAGCCATGTCCTGCATTCAGAAAAAAGTGGTAATAAAATATCTGTATAAAGCAAATCCAAGCTAATTCATATTGATTCTTGAAAGCATCTCAATTCTCTACCTCCTGAGGCAATAGTAATTGTTTACTTGTTTTACAATCTGTTTCAGTATCTCACAAAGATTAGCACTGACTGGAGTAAACTCTGATGTCAGTGAAAAATAAGATAAAACATTGTATTTCAAATAACTGAGCTGTGTTTATCAAGAATCCAGACTTCAACTATGGTGTTTATTTTTCTTTCAATATTAAAATGAGATGGACTATTTTTGTTATAATGATGTAGTCCATGCAGAGTGAGGAGGAAGGCTTTAGAAATATATTTAGACTTATCTTGGCAGTTATGTTTTACTGTTATGTTTCATTTCAATGATTGTATTTGAAATTGGGATTAAGGAATGTGCTTTGAAAAAAACTTSAATTCAATATAACCAGCATGACCCTTCTTTCACAGTGCTCTTTCTTAAAGGTAGTATATTATGGACTATTATTTCAGAAAAATGTTTTCTCATTATTATGCATGCCTTGATAGCTGTGGGAATCTGCTTTGAATAAGTGAAGGCCATTAGGTGAAACAAATGGAAAATGGAAATTTTATTGAGTTACCGGAGTTAATAACTAAGCTACTTCATGCCTATTGGCAGCAGTGAGATGTAATATCCTTTATTGTAAGGTTGCACATATAAATGAATTTCTGAAGTTAAATACAGTGCAGGCATCTTGCAAAGCCAGTGGGCAGGAAACAAATTTCCCTGGGCAACCATGAGACATTTGGAGCCTGGCATTACAGTGAACCAGAATTTCCTTCCAGCTACAAGAAAGGCAAAATTCAGTTCTTTGAAAAATTTTCTCTGAAAATGAGATGTATGCAAGGAGCTTATCTCAACGGACATTAGAATGCAGTAAAGAGATGACTTAGAGTACTCCAGTTTTCCTTTTTCAGCATAGCATTCAGAAAAGTGTAAATGTGTCACAAACTGTGAATGTCTTTTTAAAATCTATTATTTATTGATTGAAGACAAATGGGAAGAATTTCAGAATGCTTTAAATGTCTTATAAAATACTAGGATACTGGAAGCAGCCTCCCCAGGGATGTGATCATCATCTGTCCTCATAACTGAAGATTTTCAAGATGTAATTGGACATTGCTAAACAATTTCATCTAGGCTTCCTTTCCCAGGGAAGGCTGGAGCAGATGATCTATCAAGGTCCCTTCCAACCCGGGCTGTTCTTGTTCCTATGGAATAGGTATGTTTTATGAGATTTGTGTTGGACTGGGCCTCACTCTGTCCGTTTCCAGGTGTAGATGTTTGTCTGAGACTTCTGAAGGGTTTGTGTTTACTGCTGGGGCTAAAGGAATTTTTCCTTGTCTTCAGATAACAACTTTGAAATATGACTTTTTTGTTTTTCACTGACAACTTGTCAAAGTCAACAGTAATTTATGACCAGTAGCGATTGATATGCCCTATCTGAGATAATTTGCTTTCCAGATAGCGAAACAAACAACAAACTGTCCACTGTGAGTTGGACCTATTTGTTTATGGAAAAGTTTGTACTGTTACCCTTAGCTGATTAGCTCTAAGACAGGGCCATTCTGCCAAGATGATGTTGTCTAGACCTTGCCAGGTCATAAAAATAACTGAGATTTTAAAAAACTTTTCTTGATTTGAAGTGCATACAGATGAAGCCTGAAAGTGGCATACAGAAACAGCCTCTGAAATTTAAGAAAACACTCAAGCATGGACTCAGTTTAGCCTTCAGTGCCAGATTATTTTCCAGATATTTTTGTATCTTTTACTTTATAAAAATTAATTTATGGTGTGTTTTTCTCTCACCAAACTCTGAAGGACACTAAAGAGATGTGAAACTATTGTCCCTGCATTTGCTAAGGTGAACTGACCAGGAAAATACCTTGCTTTTTCTGTAGTTTTTCTCACCTAAGGTGTTTTTCTCCAATAGAAAACAGAAATTGAATATGTAATGACTTCTTTTCAGCTTCCTGTTTTAGGGGGGCTGTGTGTGTGTGTATGTACCTATACATTTCTGTTAAACATGAAGATAGTACCACCTAGTCTATTGAAGAAACATAACTGTTTGCATATGTTTCTAATTAAATGTTCAGAGAGACAAGATATAAATGGGCTTTGCATAAATGTAGGCTAGGTCCCTTCTTAGGTCTACCTAGCATCCAGTTAAACAATAGAAAAAAGACTAATGGAAAAGCTGAACAGCAACTGAAAGCTGCTGAATGTGCTTTATTTAGTCTGGGAAGACTTCTCTTTAACTGACTAAAGTTTTTTTCTTTGTTGATGCTCTCTCACTGCTGAAATTTGTCAAAGTAACCAAAAATCTACCATATTCACAAAACTTTCTTACCCAAGGAGGAAACAATGCTGCAATTTTGCATGGCTTATAAGAACTTGTGACAAGAGTTCCCAGTTACATTGGGCTTTCAGGGGAGGGGTAGAGGGAGGGAAATGCAAACAACCCTAAATGCTCTCACTTTTTTTTTTTCATGGATACTATAAATGAGTTTTTTATTTCACCAAGGCCTTGTAGAGTCTTCTTCACAGCCTGTAAAAATTCATGTGTACTGACCCCCTGTGTGCTCAGGAGCTTGTGCACGTTGGAGATTGTAAGTGTTTCTCTGTTGTTATTGCTAATTCTCACAGATCTGACATATGGTGTTGCACTTGAGATTACTGACACTGTGTTGCCTAACTGCCAATTTCCAAGTAGTATGTAACAGAGAAAGCTGTTAATGTGCTATGAATTTGTAAAATCCTTTTAAAAGGATAGAGTGTTAAGTGACTTCTCCGATGTGTTTAACAGGATGCCTGGTCAAGGGTGTTGGTTGAGCAGCATCTAAGCCGTCGGAGTAGAAACAGAAGCTTCGTAGCATTACATCTGGATAAAGTCATAGCTTATCACTGACAGACAAATGGTGTCAGACTTCCAAAATGACCCAGACCGGCAGATCTTCACCTGCTGCAGGTGGTATTGCAGCTCCTAGCTCTGAGACTGTAACAGAGACAATGCAAATTCTCACCTGGGTGGCTGAAATGTCTGCCTTCCTGCTTCCAGAATAGGAGAGCTACACTGCAGCCTTAGCAAACACAACTAATTCGCAGGGCTGTGAAGCCTATTGAAAAAAAGTTAGTGAGATTCAGCATTATTGGATCCAATTGTAACAGTTAAGTGCGCAGTGAAATATTGGGATGATTTGTAGCACAGTCCTTTGATTTCCTGTGTTTATGCTTCCCATAAGAAAAAGACCTCTTTGCTCTTTTTAATATAAGACACAAAGGTAGGTTTTAATTTGGCTGAACAGGCCAAATAGAAACTGGCTGACCACTACTTCAAGAATTAATACTATCATGTTGGTCACACAGTTCAGAGAGTCACCGAATGGTTTGGGTTGAAAAGGACATTAAAGATCATCTGGTTCCAACAGACTTGCCTGTGGGCAGGGACACTTTCCACTAAACCAGGGTGCTCAAATTCCCATCCAGCTTGGCCCTGAACACTTCCAGAAGTGGGGCATCCACAAGTTCTTAGGGAAATCTGTTCCACTGCCTCACCACCCTAGTGAAGAATTCCTTACAAGCTTAGAGTGGCTTGAATGGGTCCTCTACCAAACAAAAGCTGAATAAGTGTACCTTGGGGGTCGTGGTGGGGGTGAAGGGCACTTATTAGGCTGAAGGGGGGGTGAGGGGATCTTTTGGTAGTGTAGAGGGCTTTGTTTGTTTGCATTGTTTTGTTTATTTTTTTGTTGTTGGTTGTTTCTTTTTCCTCAGGAAAATATAAGTAATTTCATGAAGATTGTTCTCTTAATTGGTATAATTGATTTTACGTGATTAAGATTTCTTTGCTCATGTTTTGAGGTATGTGCTTTAAGCAGTTAAAATCAGGGTAATTTTGTAGAGATAAATATATATAATTTAAAAATTATAGGAAAACAGTATGCATCAAGCTAGAAACAGTAAAAACCAGATTCCCAGTGATTTATTTCAATAGAGAAAAAAATCAGAAATCCAGGAATCTGGGGAATTATTTGATCATATTAAAAACTTATCATTGAACCTTAGAATCCCAGAAAGGTCCTCTGCAAGTTGTCAGGTCCATCTTCCCTGCTCAAGTAGTGTCATGTAGAGTAGGACCATATCCAGGTGGCTTTTGAGTATCTCCAAGGATGCACCCCTTCTCAGGTCAATGTAGCAAACAGTGCCTTTTAGGTACTCCTTGGCAGAACTGGTGCTGAGAGGCACATAGCTCCACGTGGAGATGACGTATGTGAGTTGCATAGAAAAATATTTTATTAAAGGTTCTACTTGCCCAGTAACAACTTTGCTTAGACCTGAGAGAAGTCAGGATTTTTTGTGTTTCCAATGCTATTTCCTTAACATGGATCTGCTTTACAGTGTATTTTAGAAGAACTGCCTGTGAGAGCACATGCTTTATAGCATTATCTGAGCAATGAATAAAAAGAGGGGAAGCTGTGTCTCCAAGATGTGAACTGTAAAACATGCAAAAATTTACCTTTCAATACACGCAAAAAAAATAGTTTGATGTGCAAGATGTTATTTAAAAATTTTTAAAAATCATTATTTGGTACTGAATCTTAATGTAATCCACTTATACATGATGAAATGACTGCTGAAAACATCAGACTGCTCTTAAACCCTATTCTGCCCCCTCCTCCAGTGAATACTGAAAACTACATGTTGAAAACAGACATATCTAAAAAATAAAAATAAAAAAAATTGAACATCAAACAATACTAAGGACTGAAATATTTACTTAGAAGACTGTCCAAAGAGGAGAACTGTCTCCAAGAGATAATTAAAAAAATTTTTTTCTGAAATTAACAAGTGAATGCTTTTTTTAAATTCATGAAATTTTCTGTTGTAATGAGCAGATTCCCAAACAGACATATTTAGCAAAAAAGTTACTTTCTAACATTTAAACTTTATTCTATCTCTGCAGGCCTTTTTTGTTTTAAATTTCTTTTTTCTTTAAAGAATCCTGCTGGAAAACTGTTTTTATACATACAATAACTAAGACACGTGCAGATATTTTCTTTAGATTTATGGGTTTTTAATATACACTGTATAATTTATTGTATTCATATTTTAAACTGCCTTGCACATTCAGTAAAGTAACAGATTTGCATAGTGTGGTATGAATCTTACACACGTGATACTAAGAATTTTCTTATGACTCCCCATTCTGGTTGAAGTTCATTTGTGGTACAGATGGCTTTTTCAACATTTGTAGCTTCATGGCTAGGAGAATGCTGTTGGAGGCAAAGTTTAAACAAAAAATAGGGATATGTAGTGATTCCTTTCAGACATAGGAGGTCTGAAATACAGCCACAACCATTTTTGAGCTTACTCTGCAAGTGTTATTCAGTATCTCAATAACGTTGTACTTTATACTGGTCAATTAGGAAAAGTGAATGTGAATTGTCTGTCTTCAAATATTTGCTTACACTATTCTATGAACAGTAAAACAAATACAAAAAAAGCAGCATGGCAGAATACCTGTGAAAGCTTCTGTCTGAGGAACATTTGAGGAGGAAAGATGACTGGACTACTTTTTCAGTAAACAATCAGGTTCTCTGTGTGGCAGTAAAGTGAYGTCTGCCAGGCTCTGCAGGTTCTGGGTATAATTTACTCTATGGGTTGACTTAGTGATTACAACATTGAATATCCACTACAGGAGCATGTCAGCCCCCTTGTGAGTACCCATGTGTTGAACTCTGAGGTCAGTTGCTTTCTTGGGGTTGATATAGCCATGGAGTCGTAGGAAATATAAATGTGCTTGATCCATTTAGTTTGCAAGTTAGTGAATCCTTAAAGTAGGGTCAATTATGCCACTTTTTCTTTAGGTTTTAGACTGTGATTGATTACATTACCACCTAAATATCACCAAATGTGAGGAGGAGGGAGCTGGACTTGATGATGTTTATGGGTCCCTCCCAACTTGAGATATTCTATAAATTTATGAACTGAAGATGTAACTGTTCCTGATCAGGCAATGAGAAGTCTTGTATGTGATCTACTTTTGAACGGTAACATTAAAATTTTAATGATATTTGTTCTTAATAAGAGAGGTGTTTTGGTAAGTTAAAATTGAGAGAGGATTCAATAGATGTAAGGTAGAAATTGAAATGTCCAACAGTTTCTTGAAGATAAATGTATTTCAGAAACTTGTACTCTTGGGTTTCAAAAGTAAGCTATAGATATTTGTCTTTGACCAGTTAGTTTTGTAAAATCTTTTTAATAAAATGTTCCACTATCACGGAGTATGCTTTTGCATCTCTGTCTATCATCTATGCTAATTTTACAATAATCAGGCTTAGCTTCTGGTTTGATTCACAGGCAAGACATATGAAAAGTAAGAGRAAAATGAAGGTCTCTATTCCCAAATTTAGCAGAGTTCTGAAAGAAAGTCCGTCTGATGCAATAGGTGTTTGGTTTTTTCTTTCCCCAAGCATAAACGGGATAGCTTCTTTAGTGTTTGTAATATCTTAAGAAAATATTTAATCCCTGAATATTCCTATATTGCTTTGTTTTATGATTTGTTCTTGCCTATTTTGATTTAGTCTCTTTAGTGTGCTGGCATTTTCCCTACAACCTTCTGTCTACCCTGCAGCACTTCTAGCAGTAGATCTGTTTTCATAAATCACTTTGAGAGAAGCCAACACTCATAAAGAAAATATATGTTGATTTTTGCACAGTCCTGACATCTAACGGAAAGTTAAAATAAAGGCCACAATAATATTCCACGGCAATTCATACCATGCTTGGTTTTTGTTCTGTGGGTATGCAGTTTTTCCTTTAGATTAGAATATCATTCTGATTTTAATGGGGTTTTTGTTTGTGAAATAAGACGGTAATGAAATGAAACACAACTAGGTTCCAGTCCTGAGATCCCTTCTTGCTTTTTCATAAAGGCAAAGCTTTCACTGATGTCAATGACAGTTTTGCCTGAATCAGAATTGCAGGATTGGGCTGATAGTGTCTGACTTAATGAATTTCAAAGAGGAAATTTCATTTCATGACCAGACAGATCATTTTGGAGTGTCTTTCACAGCCAGTGAAAATGCATCTTGTGACTATGTTTTTGTTTTCTTTTTGTTTGCATGCTTCTTTAAAGCTTTTTTTTCCCTGAGACATTTTAGTTTAACAAATAAGCAGAGTGCTTTACTTACAGGGATAGTAATGAGATTAATGGAAGAGCATTTTAGAATCTTACTGAAAGATGCATGGATTTTTTTTTAATTGTTCTTTTTGGTAGTAGGACTGAAAAAGGTTTTGCTGCAACATTCTTTTTTTTTTTTTTTTCTGTAGAAGTTTGTTTTGCTGCTTGGTAACTGCAAGGTTTTTTTTAATTAAAAAAGACAAACTCCCACACACATTTGAGTCATCCTAAGATGGTTAACAATCACAGATATTTACCAGGAGAAGGCTCAGAAGAAAGAAGAGGGAGTTTGAGTCCATAGTAAATAAGRGAAAAAGTGTGCATTGAAGAAGGGGTTGATGTTGAGTTTTTTTCTTCTCCATTTGCTTTGATAACAGAACTTGCTACCTGTTCAGCCTAATAAGCACTACCTTGCAACTGATGGCATTTTTGGGAGTAATAAATGCAACCAGTTTTAACCCAAAAGAAGGCCTGTGGGGGTTGATAAAGGGAAAGTACTTATTTTTAGTAGATCTGCTATGTAGAACAGGTGATTTAGGGATTTGTTTGTTTGGGTTTTTTAAGCCACAGACAATATTTTTTTACAAAGCCCTCTACCAAGCTTTGCAAGTGACCTTAAACTGAGACTGCCTATTGCTGAAGTGAGGTAACTCAGCCACAGGCTGTTTCATAGGTGATACTGACTACTAGTATGTAATCTATCGCTGATTTTAGACTTGAACTGTAATGATCAGCACTCCCTCTTGGCCACACACAAAATTATCTGAACAGCACTCTGGAAAACAGATTTTTATTCTTTTTTGAAACAGATGTAAATACTAATATCCCCCCCCCTCACTTCACACACTTGCCTAATATGTGAATATTTTAAATGGTGCTGGATCAGAAATACGGTATCTTGCTTGCTGGACCTGGCCTTTGTAGATAGTAATTATTAGAAAATATGCATTAATAGTAGTTTCTCAGAAGTATGTTGCGAGGTGTTTAAATTGCTCTGTTTTACAAACCGCATAAAGGGAAAGGTTTATAACAGCAAACCTACTGAACTGTATTCTCTCTTCATGTCAGACTTCTCACTTTTTCCCTGCTATTTGAACCTTGTGAGGAAAAAGCAGGGCACTAAGGAGCTGAACAGGAGAGGTGGATCAGGATTGCGGAAAATATCCTTCAGGATGGTCTGATCTGTATTAAGGAAAATAGTCWAAATATATGCAAGTTTTAACTGTGGGATGGATCTTTTTTTCCCTATGGGAGTCAGTGCAGTAATGTTGCTTCTTGTGCCTCTTTGCCATGAAGGGGAATTATCTTTGATATGCTGTCATAATTTTAGCTATGCTTTTCTCTGTTGTAGCTGCAGAGGAAGATGTCCTTCTCCTCAYCATAGCCTACTCTAAGGCTAAGTGGTGGTGACATGTCCCTTTGGTCTGGAAAGGGGAGCAGGGAGAGAATAGTACCTACACCATCTGCATTAGATCAAACTTTGGGAAGGTTTACTCCTCTTTATGGAGACGCATTKTCTTGAGTACTGATCTAACTATTTAAAAATTAAAAAAAAAAAAATCCCAGACCAAAAACAAATTTAAGGAAAAAGGAATAACATCAACACATGGAGCTAGAAGAGCTGTCAGGCCTCATGGCCTCCTTTTATCTCTTTTGATATTGTATTGAGGAGGTAAATAGTAAAATGCAGAAAACTGGAGCAATGGTAGCTCACTTTTCCTGCATCAAGATGAAGGATGTAATCTGAGCACTAATATTGAGGATTACATGTGTCAGGGACCATGTACTTCAGATAAGAGTAGTCAAGTGGTAGGGCATGCAAATTAAACCAATTCATTTCATATTTTGGGTGACAGATCCAGCAGGAGATGCCCAGAACCTGTTGAGGCTACACAGGTCATTAGGACTGGACTAAGGAATACCAGCCACTTCAGTCAGAAAGCCAGCTTCACTGGTGTCCCAGCTTTAATGCCTCTATGCTATCACATGCAGCAAGGGGAATAAACAGGAGAAATGAGATGCTGGCATCATGGAACACTGTGGAATGGCTCCTGTGACTGGAGTGTTGAAATGAAAGGATACAGGCCCTTTAGGAAGGGCAGGAAGAGGAGGGCCCAAGAGATCTGAACGATACTCCAGGACTGTATCCTCCAGGCTCAAGAAAAATGCATCCCTACAAAGAGTAAATCAGTGGAGAACACCAGGAGGCCTGCATGGATGAGCAAGGAGATCCTGCACAAATTTAAACACAAACAGGTAAGTTAGAGGGTAGAACAAGTGAAATTGTCCAAACAGTCAGGGATCTTTTAGCAAAGCTAAAGTACTGACAGAAGTAAATCTGGCCAAGGACATCCAAAGTACCAAAAAAAACCTTCTTTAGGTATACCAACAATAAAAGAAATACTAGGTAAAACATAAATTCTCTCAGGAAGGAAGCAGAAGTCCTGGTTACCCAGGACATGGAGAAGGTCAAGGCAGTGAATTACTTTTTTTGCCTTGGTCTCCACCAGCAAGGGTTCAAGCCACAGCACCCAAACTGCAGAAGGTGAAAGCAGGGACTGGGAGAATGAAGCACCACTCACTGTAAAAGACCTAGTTTGAGACCATCTAAGGAACATGAAGGTACACATGCCCACGAGACCTGATGGGATACATCCATAGGTCCTGAGAGTACTGGCTGCAGAAGTAGCTTACTCATTATCCATCATATTTGAGAAGTCATGGTAGTCCGGTAAAGTTCTCACTGACTGGAAAAGGGAAAACATAAACCTCATTTTTAGAAAGAGAATGGGGAAGATCCAGGGAAATACAGGCCTCACCTTAGTGTCTGACAAGATCATGAAGTGGATCCTCCTAGAAACCATATTAAGGCACGTGAGAAATAAGAAGGTGATTGGTGAGAGCCAACATGACTTCTCTAAGGGCAAGTCATGCCTGACAAATTTGGTGGCCTTCTCTCATGGAATTATAGAAGTGGTGGATAAGGGAAGGGCAATAGATGTCGTCTATCTGGACTTGTGCAAAGCATTTGACACTGTCCCACACTCTGTCCTTGTCTCTAAACTGGGGAGATATGGATTTGATGGACAGACCACTCAGTGGATAAGGAATTGGCTGGAAGGTTGTACTCAGACTTGCGGTCAACAGCTCAGTGTCCAAGTGAAAAGCAGTGACAAGTGGCATTCCTCTGAGATACTGTGTGAGTCAACATAGGCAGGCAGCCAGAACAGCCCCAAAGCCGCAGCTGAAATGCCAAGAGGAAATTTATTTCATTACCTCACTAACCAGAAGATCCCAAAGCAACACCCAGGCGGAGACACACAAGCAGGAACAGAGGCACTGTCAGGCTCAGTCCATCCCAGCACATGGCGGGGCTGCTGTCCGCACCCCTTTATCGAGGGCCCACACACGAGTGGTTTATCACTATGCTGTGATCTCCCTGTGCTTTTTATTGACTCTGAGCTTTGATCTCTCTCCCAAGACAGGGAGCTCAAGCATGTCCATGAGAGTGCCTCCAAGTCTCTGTAACCACCTGTGATATCTCTAGACAGAGATTCTACTCCTCAAAAYACAGGAAGGATAAAAAGCAGCAGGCATAATATATGGTTTATATATGGGGTCTCTCACTTTCTTATTCTTCAAGCCTCAACATTCCCAGCAGCAAGGTCACTTGAGTGAATCTACCATCCTCCTCTTCACTCTTCTAGTTTTAACCCTTTCCTCACCACAGATGTGTCGCATAATGTATTTAAACCCTAATAGTATGCACTAGCCAAGCTGTCACTCAGGACAGGACTCAACACCTGAGCTCAATTCTTATTCAAATAGAGTTCAGGCCACCTCAATCTAAAGTGCTCATTAACCTCTGACAAACAGCTGTGGCTGCAGGGTGGGCACAGGCCCTATAAATCAGACCCTGGGAGGAGCCAAAGGTGGAGGTGGTTGTTTTGTGTTGCTGCAGCTCTGCTCTGAGAAATCATGATCTGAGACTCAGAAGACTGTGAGCTCTGGCATACAGATGAGTGCTTTTTGACATCTTTGTTGGTAACATGGGCAGTGGGACTGAATGCACCCTCAGCACTTTTGCTGACCACACTGAGCTGTGTGGTGCCATCAGCACGTTGGAGGAAAGGGATAGCACCCAGAGGGATCCAGACAGGCTTGAGAGGTGGGTCTGTGTGGACCTCATGATGTTCAACAAGGCCAGGTGCAAGATCCTGCATCTGGGTCAGGGCAATCCCAAGCACAAGTACAGGCTGGGCAGAGAATGGATCAAGACTAGCCCTGGGGTGTGGGAATCCAAAGTGCAGAGAAAGAAAGCCTTGGCGGGTGTTTTTTTGATGAAAAATTCAATGTGACTAGACAATGTGCACTTGCAGCCCAGAAGCCCAACCACATCCTGTGGCACGACAAAGAGTCATGTTCAAGGAAGGTGATTCTCCTGCTCTATTTTTTTGGGCATCTGAATTTACTCATTTATCAAAAAAATACAAATAATATTATTGTGACTACGGCTACCTGTGCATACCAAGAGAAAGATGCAAAACACACTTTTTTCTTGCAGGCACATTAAAAATAGGAGGCTGGTATTAAGTGAACTAACATTCCAGGCTTCCAGTGTCAGTGGAATTTATGTTGGTTTAGCTGGAGGAAATAGTCCAATAAACTCCCTTTGTCAGGGACTATTAATATTTTCCTGGTTTAATTCAGGCATAAGGCTCTGATGTAGTATATTTGTGAGTGAATCCTAGTACCAGTTACAAGATTATGGCTCAAGTCCCCTTTGTATAAGGAATGGCTGGGGAGGAGGGGAGGTAAGAGAGCTGGAAATGCACTTTAAAAAAAGTACAGAATGATGGAAAATATACCTATAAACTGTTGTGTGATTCCAGAACACCYAGAGTTTTCAGAAATCTGTGAGTTCCATATACTCTGTGTTCAGTCTGGTGAGCCTAAAAATGATGCAAATTCTGCTCCTTGTTTGAAAACTGAACCCCTTCTGTGGTGGCAGCAGTGAGATATGTCATTAGTGGTTTTGCTTTGCAACACTTATTTCTGAGAAGCTGAAATCTTTTGTATTTCTGCTGTTAAACTATTCCAGGCTCTTGAGAATCGTTAGGTGCACAGTGACAAATAACTAACCCAATTCAAGTATATTAAGAACTTGATATATGAATTCTTGAGTTGTTAAGTTTTTATTCAGCTGTCTGTTTGGAATATGTTTTCATTACTCTGTAAGGGGTCTATGGAAATCCTTTTTTATTGAATGTGATACTCAGTTAATGTTCCTCAGCACATATTCACCTTAGTGTTTTACATTGGAGTAATTTTTCATTTGCATGTTAATTTGCACACACATAGGTGGTCTTTGATACCCTTATTTGTCAATGTTGTAGGTATTTCTACTGCTAGTAGGTATGAACTTTCTTTTGGTAAGAAAGGCTACAAAATCAACAATTGGATGATGAAAAACAATATTCCAACTAAAGATTTTAATATCTACCTTGGCTGGAGGAGTTCACACACAAAAAAGTAGACAGTGTTAATTTTTGAATCAAAACCTAGTTTATATAATTTGGTACAGGTATAGACAGAGATAAGATTTAGATGATCCTACAAGCCTGTTACTGTTTTGGGATACTAATATGTTATGCTGGTATCCAGCAGAGTCAGAGCAGCAAGTGGACCTACAAGTGACATAACGTGGAACATTCTTGGACTTYATTTGAAACACTGATTTTTAGAATCTTCCAAATTGTTGTTTCTACAAATAAACATCCAGGCTGTTAAAAATGATATGAGTGTCTTTGGATTTGTGAAGAGCTAAGTGGTCATGTCACAGTGAATACATTTCTACAGTTTGTTCTTATCTTGATGGCAATTCTTGTTTCAAACAAAACTGCTAGAAATAGTTGGAATGAGTACAATGACAAGGGGAAAATCTTTCTTTTCTTCTCCCCCTTTTCTGTTGCTAGAGGAAAAGCAACTTCGTTTTCACTGTCTTTTTATGGCCTTATGTTGTCTTGCTAAAATATAAATACTTTAAAGGAAGCTTTGAAATAGGAGAAGGTGTACTGATTTTCTTAAACTGCTCCTCCTGCCAGACTTCATGTAGATTCTATTCTATTTGTGCTTTTACATAAATGTGAACTTAGTATACTGAGTACTTCTCTATGTTATCTTTTCCCAAGATAATCCTGGTTAGATGTAGTTCTGCCAGACAGAGATTTGCCAAGACAAATTTCCAAAAATGAATCCAGACATCACAAAATTAATGTGTCAGTGTTGCTGAATGAAATAGAAATATTTCCACTTTCAGAGTAATTTGAATACATGCTTTGGGAAGAAGTTAATTTTTTGTTAATTAAAGGAGGACAGGTTATTGTGACCAAGTAGTTTGGATACTGGTGGGATTGGTGCTTATGCAGAACGGAGCATGCATGAGTATATGCAATCACACACTTATTTTTTTAGACAAAARCCCCCACAACAACTGAATATATGAGATCAATATCTTAGTGTAAAGGAAATGTTTGTTTACACCACTAACTCGATATGGAATTCTGTCAGCCCTACAATGAAATGCTTGTTGCCAAGACACCAGTAATTAACTTCCACTTAGAATAAAATGCCTTTTACTTTCAAAATTTTTTTTATAAAAGATCATTTRAACACTTCTTGCTTTTTTTTGAATCTTGTTCAGTTTAAATAGAGATTTTACTTGTGATTTCATGTGTTTGTGAGGTGATAATGTGTGTGGTCTGCATAGGATCTAGATCTAGACAGGGGTGGCATTACAGATGAGTCAATGAGATGTCCCAAGGAGAGCCAAAGCATAAGGTATTGTGGAAGCAGCCAAGGAGTGAATCATAAAATGATCCCACAGATAGAAAAGTTTATAGAACATTTAAACTTTCATGGTGTTTCAACATAATGAATGGAACAGAAAAGAGTTGAAAAGAGAATAATATCTATTTTTTAATCTGGCTATAAGACCTATTACTTTGAATTAAACAGAATATATTTCTAAACAAATTAATAAGGAAGTTCAGAGATATTTGTTCCTGAAACCAAAGTTTGCTCTGCCAGTGGATATGTACAGGAAACTCCATTCATGCTGAAGCCCTTCAGGCTGTCATTACTTGCAGCAGTGATCATGCAAGACTAACTCTTGTGGCTACCATATTCAATATTAGTAAGGTTGAGAGAACTTTGTCTTGCCAACTGCAATCTGACCTTTTGATGAGCACTTTTTGGTTTTGTTTGTTTGCTCTGGGTGTTATGTTTGGGTTTTTTCTCCCAAGTAAATTGTATTTATTGCAATGCGATCATAGGTCTTGAACTTCATCAGGAAAATAAAATACAGAAATACAGTTAATCACAGATTATCTCCTGTTAAATATTAATAGAGCATTCAAAATATTTATTTATAAGTGTTCATCTCAACAAAACCTTCAAGTATACTCTTTAAGAACTGCAAATACTATAAAAACAACTGGGAGATTTTTTCCTAACGGCTACATGGTTTCAAGGTACCAGTAACTCCTTGTGGGAACAATTTTCTGTCTAGAAATCTCATCACCCATTGCAAATTATTGGCCCTGAAGCTATTTATAAAATAAGGAAGTTRTACCTTACAGTAAAGAGGAAAACTATGAATTTATTTGTATTTAATTTTATCCATATTTGTCAAGATAACCTAAAGTGGCTAAAAACAGCCCAGTGAACTTCTGTAGTATGGACTATTAAATGTAACATGCATGCCAGTCTGACATTGTCATGTTCTGTGTTGTCTCTGTCTTGATTTGTTACAAGGTTAGGCCRCATCTCTTTCTAAGAGATGAACTACTAAATAGCTCACGTTTTACACAAAAAATCAGAAGATATTTCTTTTTCCTACTCTGTTATACTTCAGGAAATTACATGTGGCCTCTAAGCTATACCTTCTGAAGAGGAGTTCTTGAGCTTGATCTTGTTCCTGACAAAGTTTTAGTATGATTCAATTTTAAGACAGATGTATTTCACCAAGGTATTTCTGGGTTTGAGGCCTGAATAGTAACATTATGTAGACAGTCCTACAGCACTGTAAAGCTCTGTGCTGAGCAGCAGTGTCCTGCAATTTATTAGGATTTTAAACTTCTGTTTCCAAAAGGCATTTTTGTGAAGAATTTTTAAAGTGTTTTATACGCAAGGAAGAATTAAACATTCTGGCTAACAGTTTGGCTTGTATTTGCTTTTATTGAATTTCATGTATCATCTAATACATTTTGGAATAAATGCTGCATTAGGTGAATTTTTATTTAGCCAGTTTTGGTCCTGTATCCTGGATGTTGCAGCGCAGCTGTATACAAGATGCTGAAAACAATTTATTGCTTTTCAGTTTTCTGTGTTCAGTACAGTCCCCTAGTCTAAAAGCTAGACTCAACAATAAAAATATGCATGGATCAGACACATTTATTGTTATAAACAGTCATGGCTTAATCACATCTTAATAGCTGATGTTAAATCAGCTGACACTAAGTGCTCTCAAATTTCAAAACCTTATTATGAAAAATAATACAACATCTATAGTAAAATGAGGTTTTAATGCACTTTTATGCTTACACAACCAAYCCTTTCTCAGTCTTCTCAATGTTCAGTGACTTGTGAAGCATTTGAGAAGCTATCAGTGGAAAGTGTGAGCCTTTCAAGGCAGACGACTCATGAGTGGCTTAATAATAGACARGACAAAAAACTTCTGTGTATAGACTTTATGAACAGAGAGGAAATAGTTTCCAGGCTAATATTTCTACCAATGCTGTTATCTAGCAATTATGGCTCATTAAAAATGGCTCAAATTAAGCTTGGAAACAAACAAGAAAAGCCTTTTTTTCCCCAAGCAGTCAAACAAAAATGATCTACATTGCTGCTTAGTGCTGGGTACAATGGTAAGAATTTGTGATAACGTGGATAGATGAACATTTGGCTTTCTAGGCACCACTGGGTGTTGAAGACAGGAATGTATATGACAGCAGTTAATCAGATACTTTGACTTACATACCTGATTCACAAATATTCTCTGTCCCCTTCCTTAAGTGAGACATCTCTTCTTTCTTCCCACTGCAAGATTCTGACCCTAAACCTTAAGGAACCRATAAGAAAGGGAGAACATAACATTTCTGGAAATATTTTTCCAGATTATTATTAGGATCCAGGTAACCTGTTATAAAAATTCATAGGTTCAGATGTATAAAGTTTTATTTAATTCACTATACTCTGCCTTTGTTCTTAGCATATAGTTGATAGTAAATTYTTTCATTGTTTTCCAGTTAATCTCACCTAGCTTTGTAAACACTGATAAATCATTAGCCGCTCTTTTTTGTTACTAAAATTCACAAATTGAAATTTTTGCTTACAGTTATTTGAAAAGTGTGTGTAGTGTCTATTGAGATATAAAAATCTTGAATTTACCTGTGCTTGAAAGATTTTAGTGCAGTCACTTCAGAGCTTCGACTTGCAGTATTACATAAAATATAACGGCCTTTTAAAATGCAGTTGCAGAATCTGTCATATTTTATTGCTACTTGTGCTACAATAATTCAGAATGATTCAGGTTTATTCACTGTTTTCCTGAGTGATATTAGATGTAATTGAAATGAATATGATACTCTGTATTGTTTGTGAATCCATCACTGTGTTTCTAAATGACAACACTGAAACTCTTTATAAGCCTTTTGCTGTTTTTCACCAAACACAATAAGCTTAATTAGAGAGTTAAATGTTAAACACTCCAATATTCTGTTGGGGCTGGGGAAGGATGTCTASTTTCAGCACGTTGGAAGTGTAAGAGATGAGTTCCAGAAAGAACTTAGGGTCTGAAGTTCCTCTTCAGGTCAAGTTTTGRCTTGAAAAATTCACCTGGTGATGTTGGCATCTATCAATAAAACTATCCTACAGTTTTCTAAAAATACCCAGAAAAACTTAATCTCYGCCAAGATGAGCAGAGTGTTGTGGGCTTTTTGGAATTGTTGTGGTTTTTTTGAGGTTTCTTYGGTTTTTAGTGGTTGGAATTTCCTCCACYTMAGTCTTTGTCTGGTGATTACAAACATCACTTGGGATATAGGAAATTAGTTCTGCCTTATTTCTGTTTRTGTCAACCTTTATTTGATGTCAGTYACTTAATTTTGCATGAGAGTGGCAGAAGCAAGTATGAGAGCAGTAAGGGAAACRTTAGGYTTTCAGGTGGACATGAGGAAGCCAGGATTTCTGCCTATGGACATTCTGGTTGCAGACACAGGTGACAGCTGGAAACTGGAATATTACTACTGTGGGATGTAGAGGAAACTTCTGACACTTCTGTCTTTCCCAAATTCATGGTTTACTATTTATTGCATGAAATAAAGTTGCTCTGAAAATGATAGACATTTTGGATACTGGGTGATGAAGGGAGAATACAAATGGAAATTGTTGATGGACTTGCATTGGCAATGGAAAACAAAAACCACCAGAACACAAGAATTTGTATGTGACACAAATGGATGTGTTTCTAGGTCTTTTTAAAAAAATCTGTGTTACCTCCCAGGACAGAAAAAWATTTTAGAATAAAGAGCTGCCAACACAGTCTTTTAAAAGTATATTTTTCAAAAGATATAAGTATTAGGTAAACTTCAGATTTCTAGCATCAATTTACCTAAAGCATTTGCATCTAGTAGAAACTTGCGTTATAAGCCATTGTGTTAGTTGTAAGAGTCTTTCAAGGAAAAACTGAAATTTAAAAGTGTAATGTGTTATTTGTTATGGAATAATGCAGCAGTATGACATCTTATGACAAAAAAAGAAGAATTCAAAACTAGTGTGTTTTCTGTTAAGTGTAACTATGTATGAATTRAGTAATAGTGTTGAAATGGTGGAACTGGAAGGAAATATAAAGTTTACACATACTACCTGAGTTTTATTCTGCTATTTTAGTAGGTAATAAGGGGAAAGAGAAGCAGATAAAAATTTGATTGACATTATACGAGTTTTTTTTGCTGACAATGTAATTATTTGGAAAATGTGTAGTCTAATATAGTGACTAAAGAATTTAAAATCTGTGTGAAGAACTAATACACCTTTTTCGTAGTACAAAATCTGCTCTGATTTTTACATTCCTTTTTTGCAAGACAGCCACAAGTAGATAACTCCATGGAACTTGGTTAATGAAAACTACAATGCAACAAAAATGAAGGATATTGTTTCCATTTTAGCTTGTGGAGTAGGTTTCAGAATGAACATTTTGAGACTTCAAAATGACTTCTTTTTAATCTTGTTCTTGGGAGTGGTGTTTGAAAGAAATTAGGTCCGATCTTCTAGCATAAAATTCATAAAAAATATCTCCAAGAAAAATCTTACAATGCAGAATAAATGTGTATTTAATATCTGATGAAATGTATGCATGTGTATATAATATCTAAAAGTCAATATGTATGTGAAATAGGAGAGGGAAAGGAATCTATATGGGTAAATAGGAGGTRTATTTTCCCTCTTGCCAATCCTTTTACCTTGCAAAAATTCCTTGTAAGTTTTACTGAAATTTCTTCTCACTGATCATTTGGRACTTGCATGGGAGGCTGCTGTGCATTGTCTTGGGCATAGGTTTATGGTGTTTCTTTTTACCATGTCTTTTCTCAATACACCTGTTGTGTTCCTGCTATGGAGTATACCCTTTTTTGCTTATATGCTGTRAGAGGGATTATTCTAGGAATGGAATGACTACATGTGACAGCAATATTAGTAACCCAAAATAACACTTATGAGAGGTTCTGCATCCTGGCAGCATGYGAAGGCTGAAGCAATATTAGAGGCTGGGTGCTCCAATGCTTGCAGACAGTGCTACAGCGCTAAAACTTGAGCCTTTGCTCACAGCTAAACCCCAAAATTTAACTCTAGCTTAACTGAATTCTCTGGATTTTTGTTGTTGTTATTGTWGTTATTTTCAAATACCSTTATGTGTGTACTKGGAAACTTGATCTGATTTCCGGTTACTCAAGCTCAGRATCTTTTGTACTGAGGGTGAGATCACAAGGTTARTGTCAATGTGCACTACCTAAGATTGTTCTAGAAGGCTTTGAATGATCTGACCTCTTAAGATTAATGTTTCCACTCTCTTATTTCTGTGGAGATTTTTTTTTTTCTCCAGACATTCTTGGACAATGATCTTTAGGTCTACAAATTTGTAAATAGAAGAATGTCTTAAATTGATTTTTTTAACCTTCCATCTTTAAATGCCTGTGCTGGTCGTGATACCAGAACTGAAGAAATAACTGAATAGACCTTAGAAAGAGATTATGAACTTTGCAACTATGTATATTCTTGGACTGTTCAGGAAGAGAAGAGTTTGCTTCCTGCCCCATCTTRGGCTTTTATCTTGCTCACTCTGGGCTTTTAGATGGCTCACTTCAGCTATGGTATTCTCTGGATGGTCACACTTGTTCTYTGTTTTTCCTTCCCTCTGGTTTGAAGCTTCAGTTGGCATAATCTCTCTGCAAAACGTGAGAGAAAATAGTCTGAAGTATAAGTAAAAGCAAAGTAAAAGTTTTAAACACTTCAGTTATACATGTGATATGGTGAAAATCCATGATCTGTGTTAAAAAACATGATCAGTACTCTTTGACTTTTGGATGTKTTACTTCTAAACTGACCTTTTGTTTCATAAATCCTGTCTACATAAACCTTAAATGAAAATTAAAGCATCATTTAAGGATTTGAGTCTCTCCCTTCCTATTCTGACTTATTTTTGTGGTTTTAAAGGCAAAGGAGAAGTAGAGTTTGTGCAAGAAACCCTGCCTTGCCTTGTCTGGGACATGCCTAGAGCAAAGACGGCCCGGCATTCCCTGCCTTGCTGTTAGCTACACTGGCTGTGAGACTGGGTTCCACAGCGCAAAGCTAAAAGCAAAGTCTTTTCTTCCTTGTCTCTATGAAGGATTTGAGAACATAAATTCTGCTGAATTTTGCTGACACAGATATTGACAGATATTGTTATACTACATTGTGTTCGTAACAGGTCCTCAAATCCTATTATGCATTTGTAAACAGATTTTCCTCAGTATACTTTCAGAAATTTTGAACATAAAATATGTATTGTAGAAAATGGACAAGAATTCTATCACATTATTTTCTAATAGAAAAAAACCAAACATGCTGGTATGACTGTTTACAAAGATGAGAAATTAAACTATGACTTTTTGTTTTCTGCAACACTTTGATGATAAGGCACTGAAATACCAACATAAATGTAAAGTGTGCTCAGAATCATTGAGTAGGAAGGGGTGTGTACCCTCATCATACATCCACCTCATAAAGCCAAATCACTGGCTCTTGTACTCTTAAAGATKAATTTCAATCCAAGCTCACTCAAATATGCACTTTTTGCCAAAGTTAAATGCTGTCTTCATATAGTCGCAACATCCAAGACACATGCAGACAGATCTCTTCCTCCTTTTCTCCTAAGTTATTTTAGTTTGTCTTTATTTCATAACTATTTTTTTCAGTGTCAGTGTTTTAGCAAAAAAAATCTGGAAGAGAATGTTTGAATATAAAATTTCCTTTTGCTACCACACTTGCATAAAATGAGACTTTGCCTAAGGTGTTTCTCTTTCATTGTCAGTAGCAGGATAAATACTTCATAAACTTTGTTGCCTAATATGAGACATTCATTCAGCAAAATAAATGTGCAATTATTCTTAATTCCTGGGGTATTCAGACATGAATTTTAATGCCTCCAAACTGGAGATTTCATGTGCAAATATTATTATAGTGAAACATGAGACTGGTTTTGTCCTTTTTTTTGCACATTATTTTAGTAGAAGTGCCACACTTCATTGCTAGTTCACAATTCTGCCTTAATGATTAGCATTGAAAAATTATATTCTCAAGGGAAAGAGAAATAATTTACATCTCAGGTTGTTTAGACACAGTCATCTAGATCTCAAAATTCAAACCTGAATAGCTGTCACTTGATTTTTTTATTTTTTAATTTTTTTAAACAAAAGATAATCAAGGAGTGATGAACATATTTCAGAAATCAAAACWTTGTCTTGATTCAAAGGAAATCAATTATCTCTAATTCTGGAACCCTTCCTAATGGAAAAAACCCACAAAACTCAGCTAAAAATGTCAAGTAATAATTATTGTGTTACTCTAATTGTACAGCAATCACATAACATGGTCTAGGTAACATCTGATATTTTACTGAGGGGATAAATTCATGTTAACTTACAGACCTTCACAAACAGGGAGTTTCTTGTCCTTATAAATGTCCTGCACTTCCTTTTTTCAGAGTTTTCCTGTTCAGTCACATTTCATGAGCCTAGAAACTATTATATGGACAAGTCTTGGGCCCTGCGATGGAAGATAGATGCAAGTAATGCAAGTTCTCAGTCACAGAGAAAAGAAAGGGCATAGCACATATAYGGAGGGAACTTTTTCTCTTGCTGTAGTTTAGAGTAATAGAACATCGTACAGACCCTTACAAATTAACTATGGAATGCAGTTTTGCTTTCAAGTCTCTCTTGTGGTGGAAAATATATTCTGGGACAGGTAGGTCAGACCCGAAATCAATAATGAAGACCTGCTGCTGGCTAAGGTCAGACCTATCAGCAATTGTGGTGACATCTCTGGCATAAGAGATAGGAGAGGAGGAGAAATAAAACCCCAAACCAACCTGTGCAACTGCAGCCAGAGAGAGGAGTGAGAATGTGAGAGCAGCAACTTGGTAGACACCAAGGTCAATGAAGGAGAGGGAGGAGGTGCCAGGTGCCCCAGGTACTGGAGCAGAGATTCCCCCTCACCTGAAGACCATGGCAAGGCAACTCTCCTCCTGTAGCCCAYAGGGGTCCACAGTGGAGCAGAGATCCACCCACAGCCCCTGGAGCACTCCATGCTGTAGCAGATGGATACTCAAAGGAGGTTTGTGACCTTGTGGGAAGCTGGTACTGGAGAAGGCTCCTTGCAGGACCAGTGGACACGTGAAGAGAGCAAGGACTATGCTGCAGCAGCTTTGCTGGCAGGACTTGTGACCTCACAGGGGACCCACACTGGAGTAGTTTGTGAAGAACTCCAGCCAGGGGGAAGGAGTCACTTTAGAGAAGTAAGTGGAGGACTGTCTCCCAAGAGAGGGACCCCACACTGCCGCAGAGGAGGAGTGTGAGGAGTCTTTCTCCTGAGAAGGAAGAATCAGCAGAAAAGACATGATGAACTGATGGCAACCCTCATTCCCTGCCCCCATGTACTGCTGGGATGATGGTACTGAAAACTGGAAGTGAAGTTGAGCATGGGAAGAAGGGAGAAGCAGGGGGAAGGTGCTTTTAAGATTTGGGTTTTATTTCTCATTAACCTATTTTTATTTGACTGGCAATAAATTAATTTTAACAAAGTTGAGTCTGTTTTGTCTGCAACAAAATTGGTGAGTGATATCTTCCTAACCCTTATCTCAACTCGAGAGTCTTTCATTATATTTTCTTTCCCCTGTTCATGTAAGGAGGGGAGTGACAGAGTGGTTTTACTGGGCACCTGGTGTCCAGCCAGGGTCAGCCCATTACAAGATCTCAAAACCCCCTTGTATTTTAAGTCTTACAGCATTTTCTTTTAGGAAGTAGAAATGTTCTTTTTTTCTTATTGTTTGTTTGTGACATTTAAATGGAAGAACAGAGACCCTGCCAAGATCATATGAAATACAGATTTTGAGTGGCTGCTATTGCTTATAAAAGAATAATCTGCAGTTGACCATGCATATTTTACTGTGACTTTTTTGGTGGTATTTCTACTTTTTAAAATAAATTTGTGTTCAAGTTGGAGCAACTGCTTTATTGCACTTCAAATTATTTTAGTCCTCTTTTGTAAGTACTTTAGAAATGAATTTATATTGGTAGGTCAATTTAAATATTTTATTTTGGCCTCTGATAATCTATTTATTTRTATATCAGAATTCCTATAGGTTTTGTCTGACCTGCATTCAAATACAGTCTTAAATTGGATCCACGGTATATGCAAATAAATATGACTTAAGCAGGATGATAGCTGTTACTCCAGCCTCCATTTCCAGTGTCTTGATGTTTGTGTCCAAGAAGGAATTGCCTTCCTTCCAACAGTGTTGAGGTGACCATTCAAAGTGCTAAATTAACATATTTGAATTTTAGGTGTAAATGGTGTAGTATGTTTAATGTATTTTTTGGTTCTGCATTGGCTARTTGAAGGTTTATGCAAGTAATGGCATATATTCTCTGTGGAAGTCCTATGCTTGCATGTTCTCATCTCTAGTATTTGTTTATTTTAAAATTAACTACTTGAGCTGGAAGAGATTACTGCTTTCCACCAGCAGGCAGTGGTGAACTTCTGTTGCTTTGATTTTCTGGTCCTTTCCTGAGTTCTTGGACAGGAAACCATTAGGGTGCTTATAATGGAAACTTGCCTGTTTAATCAAAAGTTTGTTAAAATCAGATGTTCTTATTTCAGTAAGCTGATATTTTAGTGAATTCTTGGGCAAGAACTTTCCAATTGACTTTTACTCTAAATTAATGTATATTGCTAAAGTAAAATTTCAGTTTATATAAATAACAAGAAAAAATGCTACTGGACAGAATACAAGACTTTCTTTCTTTTATTAAAGACGTATGATTTATTAAAGACATGATTTCATTGCAGTCACAAATGAAGAGACTGCACCCAAATAAGCATGACTGAAATTGGTTCTCCTGCAGAACAGGAATTCTAGAAATTGATCCGATCTGTAAACCAAATTAAAAGTAGAAAAAATTATGGATAACCTTAAAAAAAAGAAGTTCTTTATGTCCATCAATGACTTGGTTGTATTACTAGCATCTTTGGCTTGGAGAGAAAATTACTGATATTTGTATTGGGAATGATATAATTCCGTATTTTCTGAGGAATTTTAATTTATTCAGTGTATGTTGAAAGTCACACTTCAGAGCTGTACATGGATTAAAGTCTAGAATGGAGGATCTCTTAGAGTGCTAAAAAAATCATTCAATACATGTTAGAGTCAAGATGACTACTTGCATTATTTTCACTGAGAATGTATTTTTAGGGGCTGGAGGGTAAGTGAGACATTGATATAAATATTCTTCTGTTTTCTATGTCTTTATTTTTTTATTTTATTTTTTTTTAAGATAAGTAGCTGTGTTTTAGCATCTTTCACTGAATGTTTTAAGTTTGGAAAGCAATAAGTGTTGTAGATCTTTTCCATGATATATCTCTTTTAGCTAAAATCGCAGTCAATTAATTCGGGAAACTTAGTGCAACAAAAAGACTGTGCCCCATCTCTGGAAGTGTTGAAGGCCAGTTTGGATGGGGCTTTGAGCCTGGAAGATGTCTCTGTCCCTGGCAGGAGTGTTGGAACTAGATGATCTTTAAGGTCCTTCTCAAGAAAAGTAATTCTGTGACTCTATAATTGATTCTTTAGATGTTGAMTCTAAACCAAATAAAAACTCTAGCCCTGTACCAGAATATTTTAGGAAGCAAAGCAATTATTTATTTCCCCCAGAACTGTATCATATGAGGATCAAAAATAAGAGACTTAAATGATGGTCAGTTTTTTCTGTTAAACTCAATTGTAGCTGTCATGTTTTCAGGATGTGTTCAAACGTTTGACTCTTGGRTGTGAGTTGAAGTGGCCTACAGGTTTAATCTTTGTATTGAATAAATCATCTTTGTCCAGATTATAAGGAATTGTCATAATTGAGGTTATCAGGCCTTCCAAGATTCATCTCTTCCAGCCTTTTTTGATTGCTTGTTTGAGATTCTGCCCTAGCTTTCAGTTCATTCTAGCCTTTCACTAAATTCTTTAAAAATGGAAAACTGTGAAGAGAGAATGAAGTTCTAGGTTCTAAAATTTGGAGCCACTTGCAGGAAAGAGTACCCTTAGACTCTGGACCTTTCCAGTTTTGAATTGTGAACTCTACCCTTTGTTCAGTATCTCAGAAGACAGTCTTCCCTTCCTTATATTTGTTCAAGAAGGGAAAAATAAATCTATAATTTTGTTGTCTTTAAAGAAAATAAAAGAACACTTAAAGAAAATATTTTTCCAGCTATATKGAAAATGTAGAGAAGAGTTCTTTCATCCATGATCCAGAACAAATTTTTTTTCCTATCAAGGATGAGACAAATTGACATTTTATCCCTTTTAATATCACAGAAAGCTCTGAGAAAGAAAGGGTTTGTTTTTATACAGGACAAAAAGAAGGAAAATGTTGCTGGCCTGAATGCCATGGGGAGCTTCAGAAAAACATTTGTGAGAAAATTATTTAGGTGTGCAGCTGATCAGAACTGGCATGAATGCAGAGCAGTGTGATCCTGACAAGCTGGTGGGGGTAAGGTGACCTGAAGAGAAGCCAAAGACTTCTGGTATTTGCATGGGTGCTCAGAGCCTTAGTGGAGCAGGGAAAGGACTCTTGCTCTGCTGACCAGGAAAGTCATGAACATTGCAAAGATTTGAGAGAGAAATCTGGGCTCTCTAGGCTATTCAGAACTCAAGCAATTCACTATCAGTGGTATTGTGCTGCATAYACAGGTCACATTTTCTTTCCTTCTGTGTTTATAGCATTCAGGGCTGATTGCAAAATGTTACTTTTGCTTTTCCARAGCAAGTAGCTCTGTCTTCCTCTGTCAACATACCTGTGAGAAGTGGAGAGAGTCCTCTATATTATGGCACCTGAGAGGAATAATGTCTGCTTATGCTSTTCCATTTGGTAGCAGGCTTACACAACAGATTTTCTATAAAGTTTTAATTCATGAAGGCTTTTGTTTCTACTCAAGATTCACCAAGCTTTACCCTCTCTAAAGAACTTACTATTTGTACACCTTTCTTCCCTCTGCCTGCCTGTCTCCTTCCCCCTCAAACTCAATATATTTAGCTCTTTGCTTGGACTTTCCACACACTATTTCTCCTAGACCRCAGCAGCTCCTGGGCTTTTGGAAGAAATTAGCTCACAGCTCTTGTTCACATGGTCTGGTTGCAAAGAAGTATTGCTCTGAAGTGTCATACATTTATCTTCATATTACTGTGAGAGAATACATTTGTATTACCTTAGGCTAGTATAGTCYTTCTCTATAGCATTTCAAGTGGAAATAATGCCTTAAAATAGGTGGATGTGATAAAAGGAGCRTTTCCTATCGTATGACAGCAGCTATTAAAAGAACATACTGTTACCTAACACATATGCCACKGAGACTTTTGATGAAATAGGCCAGCCAAGCACCAACAAGGTATTGCTCTGACAATTGCACAAAGATCTTTGTCAAGGTGAGGTGACCGTGATGTTGATAGTCCTAACTTGATGTCTGATAATGAGATATCTCATTTRTATTTAGAAGATATCAGAATAAAATCTCTGTCTCATCTAGGTTTCCCTTTACAATGTAAGAACTGCTAATTTTTACTGCCCATTACAATAAAAGGTTTAAGGTTTTAAGCATTAACAAAGGGAGCTCTATTACAGTAACAGTTGGAATTCAATTTGGCTTCTGTTTCAATAATCTGGAAATGAAAAGAAAAAGAAGACCTTTCTTGCATTGTGGTTAGGAGCACTGGCAAGGAGTTTAATAAAAGTGCTAATGATGGATTGTAGATATAAACAGGACAATCACAGGCTAACAAACAGTCAAGGCAAGCTCTAGTGTGTTTTGAATCCTGTGTTTGTAATTCCTAGTGTATCTGGATAAATGATACTTCGCAGAGACGACTCCAATAAATATTAGTGTTTGAAGGACAGAATAAATATTTTTTCTCCTGCAATTCCTGGGGCATAGGGCCCCATTCCCAGATATGTATGTGACTCATGGGAATGGGGTTATGCCGTGGGTTTTTGTATGGTGCAAAATTGGTAAGGCTGCAGCATACAAAGAAACTGAAGTTTTTATCTGGTGATGCTGGTGACTTACTGGTCAATTTTCAGTAGCCACCTCCTATGTGGGTAGATTAGATTTTGRCTTTTTTGTTCTAATCAGGTACGAAAGCAGTCTCTATATTTGGGCAAAGATTAAAATCATAGCTTTAGTTATATTGAARTCTACAGTTGAAGAGATTTGAGGTAGTAAAAAGGTTTGTAATTTGTCATTAGGGGATGAGAAGAGCTTTGACAGATAAGAGCTGCDGCATTGAGTTTGGTGGGGGAGGGAACTTGTGTTTTGTTTTGTTTTTTTTAATGAAAGTTTGCTGGCTGTGAGCACGTTTACCAACATACTAAAAAGATTGATCCCCTAATCAAAATAGGTGTCTAGTTCACTTAGGAACACTAATCAGTTTAACCTTYCTTAAAAATGTGCAAAAGAACTCTGTTAATGAATGTTTTTTTCACTCTTGTACCTCTCCTTTATGTAGCCCATAAATTCACAGTATTTATTTTTTAAGTGTTATTAGCAGAAGAGCTAATATCACTAGAAAGGTTTTTTTTACAAAATAAAAATTGTGCTCAGCAATTCTACAGAATCCAGTTGCTGCTAGATCAAATGAAATCTAACATCATTTATTGTCCTTGGTACTCTTTGCTTTTGAATGTTGTCACAGGAACTTTGGTTTCCTATTACGCTTAGGTACTTTGGATTGTCCTACTGATAAAGCTTTATAAGAATTATTCTTGAAACTAAGAAGATAAAAAGTCCAATTTATTACTTCAATTGTTAATTTCACAGCTCAGTGATTATTTCAAAATATACACTGGTTGACTGAGCTACAGCTGTGGCCAAATATTGATTTTTTGGGGCAGGTTTTGTGGTTTTTTTCATTAAAAGAATTACTTCACCTAATTCTCTATGATTTTCTTTTTATAATTAATAAAGCAGTAAAATTTTCTACTCGGTCAGAAAGGTGACATGGAAGTTTGAGTTAAAGTATTTTTATTGTTACTAAGGAGATAGTGAAAGCAATTTTCCTTTTATAAAATATCTACRTTTAGTCCCTGATTGCAATAACTCCTTCCTGGAACTAAGACATCAAAAGTTCTTTCTGTATTTCCATTTAACCCAAGGGAAACATTCAGTTTAAAAAGATTGTTGTTGTTAGTTAACAACAGCTTGTTGCTGCTCTCTTGAGCCTCCRGGTACTGCCTCGATTCAACAAAGCCTGTTGGCAGCACTCTGTCTTTGAAACACAGCACAGAATATTTCTGACCTCAGCAGGAGTAATGTACAATGGGGACATTCTGATATCTGCCYAATTATGCTAGTGGAAACACTTTGTAGAAACCAAGAAGTTTGAAGAGTTAAAAACAGATTGAGTCTGTGGTAAAATACCTTGTCAGTCCATTGATGTTTCAAAATCTATATAAAGTAGTAATCATACATGGCAATGCAGCTTAAGTGTCTTTTTCACGYTGTATGGATAAACCAAAAGAGCTACTTCAAATATAGAAGATGCTTTTCAACCCATCATTGAACAAGTGGATTTTGAGATCGGGCTACGTTCCTGTAGCAACTTCTGCTGATGAAGTTGAACCACTGAAGTTTTCTGGAGCTTAATGGTTTCAGTGAAGGAATGCAGACTGTTCTATGTGTCCTCCTTTAGGTGAGGTTGATGAAATRATATTTTRTTTGTAAAATATATATCCCTTCCCYGAGATCATAGGTTAATGTAATCAGTGAAAGTAAACCCATTGATGATATTTATAAGACTGCTTAAACACATCTGGCATCTGTTTTTCCAGCTGCAACAAATTCCATTAGATTGAGTACTGCTTAAAGGAYAGAAAACAATTACTCCAGCTGTGAAGATGTTTGTAGCAGCTAAGTACGTAGATTTTAGCTCCAAATTATAATGGCCCCAAGTGATAAAAGGGGTTAAAGGGATGAAAATACAGATCTACAAGTTAATAATATTCATAATAGTACATAGAACAATTTAATGCCTTCTATATTGCTATCAGATGAAAATATCTCACTATTTKCTCTCAAAGACTGATCTGACTCTACTTAACAATTTAAAAGTATTGTAATCTATTGGGACTTTTTTTTGGTCAATTGTAAGAATAAATATGAAGATTATTACTTAAATAGCATTAATATAAACTTGGTAACACATCACAAACATAAAGTCAAATTTTCGCCGCAGTATTAAAATGAATTTAACCTAGCAGTTTTCTCTTTTTCGAAAGTTCCATTGTGAAATTGTAGGCATCATTGACTCTTCAAACCAATTTTTAATTTAACGGATGTTTCTCCCAATTCACAATCACTCACTTTTTTGTTCATTTCRGTTAGTTCACTCCTGTGCTCTGTCATCAYTCCTAGTGCTGAAGTCTCTGAAACAAAGTCTGGGAAACAACCTGATAGTTCCTTCTAGACCAAGTGACCCCAACAACSATAAATGAGGCTCTGGGACTTTTTGTTCCAGACTTTAAAGAAATGTCAACTTCACAGTCTCGTGTTTGCAAGTCTGACTTCCATGAAAAATCTGAATCTCATAAAAGACCTCTGGAGGTGTTGTTTGAAGAATAAAGTCATCTTGTCTCTCATAGCCAATTTTTTAATTAAGCAATGTGTGTGGGGGTTGTGGGTGTATATATAAATTTAAAATTTTACTCTTTTTTAAGATGGTTTTCTCAGAAAGCAAATTGCAATGGTTTGGGGAAAAAAGTTCAAAACTAAGGGTTTTTTTACTAGTGGGTTCTTAATTACTTTTCTGTAAAAATAAATTTACTGTATGTCTGAATATCAAAGAGATTGGAAGCTATGTGAAATATCCTGTTCACTGTTCAGAAAAATTCTGAATGGCACGGAGTTGTCTTTTCATTTTTTTTCTTCACAGCTGGAGACGATACCAAAAAAACAGTGCTGAGATTCATAACTGAAAAAGGAATGAAATTTSTACAGAAAGAAATCAATTTGTGTTCTGTTTAAAAGAGTAGTTATTTGGAATAGTGAGACCCCTCTATTCTCATCTTCTTAAAGCTCCTAAACTCTTGTAGAAACAAAATAACCTCTACAGAAAAGTAGAATCAGCTCTGGATTCTTAAAATGATATTTCAAGTAGAATAATTTTTRTCTTCAGGTGTACTACTTCCTAATATAAGGGATAAAATTAGTAAATCAGTAAATTGAAGTCCTGTAAAGATTTCTTATGATTATAAGAAATTAATAAAATTATAATTATTTTATAATTTTAAATTTTCATCAATTACAAGAAATATGAAAATATTTCCTATCTGCTATTCTGTAGAATAATTTATGTGCATTGTCCTTGTAGAAAATAACTTACATAATTTTAATACCTGTTAGAAAAGTATTTAAAATGTTTATTGCTCTGTCCTACAGTATCCTCTAAACTTGTAAAACCTTGTTTCTGTGCTAATTTTGTTCAAGTTTCAAAGGGCWAGATTAGAATATGTAGTTGGAGCTTAATATGGTTTAAGTCACTTTGTTGAGTACTACTAATACACATTATGTATTTTTTGATTTCTAATCCACCTTCTTCCTTTGTCTAMTGTGTAAACAAAAAGAAACTGATCAGAGCCCAAAACTGTATTTTTTGCTTAATCTCTATTTGGAAATGCATGTAATATACATGTAATCGGGAAATACACAGGAGATGGAAGCAGACTCAGGCCAATTGGAATAAAGATATGGAGGTTGTCAGCAGAAGTGGAAATGAGAAAARGAGAAGGCTAAGGCCCATCCAGAAATAAAACTGGCCAAGGATGTCGAGGACAACAAAAAGGGCTTCTTCAAATAAACCAATAACACAAGCTCAACAAAGGCAAATGCAGGGTCCTGCACCTGGGGAGTAGTAATCCCATGCTCCCCCATAGACTGGGGGCTGAGCTGCCAGAAAGCAGCTCTGTGGAGAAGGACCTGGGGGTCCTGGTGGACAACGAGCTCTCCATGAGCCAACCAAGAAGGCCAATGGYGACGTGGTGTGCATTAGGAAGAACATTCCAGCTGGTCAAGTGAAGTGATCCTACATCTCTACTCAGCTTTGGCAAGGCCCCATCTGAAGTGTTGTGTCCACTTCTGGGCTCCCTGGTACAAGAGAGACATGGAGCTCCTGGAGAGGTTCCAGTGGAGGGCAACAAAGGTGATTAAGGGACTGGCGCATCTCTCTCACGAGGAAAGGCTGAGGGAGCTGGGCCTGTTCAACTTTGTGAAGGGACAACTGAGAGGGGAACCTCATCAATGTCTGTCAGTATCTGAGGGAGGGTGTCAGAGGATGGAGCCAGGCTCTGCTCAGTGGTGCTGAGCAATAGGACAAGAGGCAACGGGCAGAAGCTGATGCATGGGAAGTTCCAACTGCACACGAGGCAGAACTTCTTTACTGTGCAGATGATAAAGAACATTCAAACAGATTGTCCAGAGAGGTTGTGGAGTCTCCCTCACTGGAGATATTCCAGAACATCTGAATGCAATCCTGTGCCCCGTGCTCTAGAATGACTCTGTTTTTGAGCAGGGAGGTAGGATCAGACGACCCACTGTGGTCTCTTCTAACCTTATCCATTCTGTGATTTGGACCAAATTCTGTGTCAGAAGATAGGATAATATTTTGCTTTTGATTAAACATTTTATAAAATAGAAGTGCCATTTAGAATCTATTTTCATAAACATCAGTGCTATTTAAAAAGAAAAAATGAACCCCTCTCTGATGTCCATTCTCTGATCTTGCTTTTGGCAAAGTCAGCTTACTTCACCAAACAAGCCTCCCTCTATTTGACAAGTCAAGTCAACAATGACAACTGAACCTATTTGGTTAAATATCCTAGAATTCAGTTGTAGATAAAATGACATGAGGAACTTTCCAGAATTTGACTTTGCTCATCTGRTATCATAGAAGAGCTGCAATTGAGGAACTGCAGGTGTTATGTGTACAAAAGCACATCCTGGAAAGAAGTCTGTTATTCACTGTATTTGCCACACATTATATGTAGGCTGTGTCTTATGGAAAATTACTTTTGCAGATCTGGGTGCGAAAATAAATCATCTGTATTTCTTCACCTTGCTTGGAAAATGAAAGTTAATTTGTGCCATCTGCTCTGTTATTTTATTAAGTTGACAAAACATTTTGAATTATGTTTTAACTAGTTCTTTGAACTCATAAAAAATGAAGTCTTTGAAATGAATTATCATATTTATTTTGCAAGAAAAAAATACTTATTTTATATTACTTTAAAATATTTGTTATAGAAGTTGGAAGATAAATTTTATATTAAAATGTAAAACTGAAGTATAATTTTTTTTAAGTCCAGTTTGGGGAAATATACAAATATTTATTCTCCCTGTATATAGCTTGAATCTTCCACTAGATTGGAAGAATATTTGTTAGAGGAGTAACATTTCTCAGTTAAATTATGTTGCTTTTGTTCTGTACCTGAGATGCCAAAAGGTTCTAAAGAAATATRTTAATGGAATTTTAAGAGTATTGCTGTAAAAAATCCAATCAATTTGAGAGTTAGGAAGCAACATTTCAAGTTCTTAAATGAAAAAAAATRTATTAATTAGATGAGAGTTGATAAATTTGTAAAAATTATGTAAGATACTAAATGGTAATAGTATTTAATATTCTGTATCATTCTAGGCTAGCTGCATCCTAGAGACTAACAAAAACCACCTCTGTTGATTTTAGGCTGTCTTTTGCATAGACAGAACTCATATTTTTACTAATAACAATAGTAAGAAATGGAATATAATCTAAARCAATCATAAGAAGGGTCAAGGTCCTCCTGAAAGGAGGTCGTAGTCAGGTGGGGGTCAGTTTCTTCTCTCAGGCAACCAGTGACAGGACAAGAGGACACAGTTTTAAGCTGAGCCAGGGGAAGTTTAGGCTGGGCATTAGAAAAATATTCTTCACAGAAGGAGTGATTGGGCATTGGAATGGGCTGCCCAGGGAGTGGTGGTGTCATCGACCCTGGAGGTATTTAAAAAAAGCTGGATGTGGCACTCAGTGCCATGCTTTAGTTGATAAGGTGGTGTTAAGCCATAGTTTGGACTTGATGGTCTCAAAGGTCTTTTCCAATCTAKTTAATTCTGTCATTCTGTGATTCTGATATTCTTTGTAAAAATTACTATATTAATAAGCTGTCTTCATCCTTGTTCATTCTTAGTTATGTTCATAAAAAGTTTGATTATTAGACCAGCTAAAAGACCACGAGAATARCAAGAAAGACCAAGGGGGAAAAAAAAACCTAAACCCAAAATTCTCTAAATTAACACAAAGCCAATGTCCAGAATATAAATAGTACAATGAAGAACAGACCATAGGAAACATAATAAGAATAATTTCTTGTAGTATCAGAGAGACTGCTCTTCTGGTTTTGGGGGTTTTTCATCATCTGAGATAATGCAATTCTGTAATCAGAATAACTTTTTATAGGAAAAAATAATTTCCTTTCCTGTAACTCAATTTCCTTATGAGTTCTCAGACCTAAAATAATTCTGTAGTTTGCTTGGCAGTTTTTATCTTTTCCAATTTATTTTTTACGTGCTAATAGACTGCAAGTGGTTGAGATGATACAGAGGGCTTAATGAGTCTTCCTTTCTTAGGAAAGAAGATATATTTAAGAGAGATTTATAATTAACTGATAGTAAATAAGGAATTGTGCATGGCCTGCTTTCAACTACTGCTTTCTCTGAAACTAACGAGTGAACATAATGGTGATTATTATTTCTGAGGACTTTAGTTCATTTCAGGTGATTTCAGTGGATATCAGGAAATGTATAAAATAAAATTAATTTGCTGTTGGTTTGGGTTTTGGCATGAAGAAATTGATCTTCAGGAAGAAAATGTGCTGAAGGTCACAAGTGGATTCAAGGTAGCAATATAAATAAAGATCTGTTAGCATTTATTTTCATTTCTTACCCCCTGGGTGAAAAAGCCTTCCTAGTGTAAAGATGCATTTTTTTCCTTTAAAATAATATATTAAAAAGTTGGGCACTATAGGTGCAGGGTCACTGTGACAGAGGAACAGCTGCTTTGCCTTTGCCAGCCAGTCCCAGCACAGCAATGACAACTCGTGTTTTATAGGTTAGAGTTTCATAGAAATTCAGGTAGTAGATAAAACATTTAAGTTTTCTTTCCCCAGATATTTGTCACAAATGACCTAATTAAATAAAATAAACATTCAATTTCAAAAATGGAATTGTTTAAGTAGCTAAAAGGGAACACTTATTTTGCTATTTAAAATTTTGCAACTGGGACTCAAATAGTGAATCTTCAGTCAAGTAGAAATGTAAAAACTGCTTTAGGCAAGTATTAAATTTCTATGATGTTACACATAAATTGTGAAGTTTCTGTATCCCTCATGTTCAGATGCATGGACTATAATCTTGGCGAAACATACATTTTGTACTAAGGTTACTGACCAATGTGAATAACTTGATCCAGATTGGGTTGAGTAGGCTGTATAAATGCCTAAAAGTGTTCCTTTGCAGTTACTATACCTAGTAATTACGTGAATATCACTGAATACGTTTATCAGGTTTGCTCAAAGCTAAAACCATAGCAGCTGCCAAACTCTAAAAAAGACTTTGTTGATGTGTAAAAATAATAAAAAAGTAAGTTGACTCTACACATAAGGTTCATAAGTTCAAAAGCGTTTCAGTAAGTTGAAAATAAACAGTAGGATCTAAACCATCTTGCTCTTCAAATTAATATTTTCTTAAGTAATTAAGAGCCAAAATAGAGTCAAAAAACCATGATGTAATGCTAAATTACTATTTTCTTTCAAATTTATAYTAATTTCCAATTCAGAGGAGGAAAACCAAAGAGCAGTACTGTATGTTTAAATTATAAGATTTAAATTTCCTTTCACTCTAAAGAGAGAAGAAAAAAAATGGGGGGGGGGGGGAGGCCTATAACATCTTAAGACAGCTAGCTGCCTTTAGAAAATCTGTGTTTCTTTCAGAAACACAGACCTCTGAATCAAGAGAGCAGATTTATTTATTGCCTGTAACCTCTCATTTCTTCATTGTGGATGTAGGTGACCCTTCTGTCTTTCAAGGTAGTATGATTTAGTTGCACTACTTCTCTTCTTCTCACTCTCTGGCYTATAAAAAGGCGTTTTGATTAGGCTCTCATTTGGTATGCCTTGGGTGGTTTTTTGATTAAATTTTCTTATRGGGAGGAAAAAAATAATAATGGTGCAACGGGTGTGAAGAGAGAAAAGTTGAGAGTGACCAAATTAAAAAATAGCATTTTTCCTCCCTTGAGATTAAAAGGAGCTACATTTGGGAAAAATACAACAGAGAGCTTAAACACTGCTGATGTAAGACTATAGTTCACGAGTTTTGAAGCTTGGCAGTTGTGTTTGGGCAATGCCAATACTGAGTAATTGCTTAGAATGCTATAGACCTGAAAAGGACCACAATTAAAATATAATTTAATTTTCATAAAGTTAAGATAATTTTTTATAAAACTTGGCACTTTTTTATTTCCTACAAAGGTTTTTTTCATACTCTAGAACTGATTTTCATCTGGCAAAGAATGTAAATGTGAATATCACTGAACAAGGTATGCCTGAAGCCATTTCCTAAAAAACAGGTGAGAAGCTGACTTATAAAAATGAGCTGGATAATCATATCAAGAGCTGAGAGTAGCCTGAAAACCAGAGCACTCTTGGCAGAGGTGGCAGTGCTCATAGAAATTCCACCCTGCTTATGCCAAGCCAGAATCCTGAAACCAGACTCCTTGTGCCAGGCTAGTACTATTTTTGATGTAGGGATCATATACGATTGTTTTTAAAAAAAACCTAAATTAATGATGACTGACTGACTTTTTTTTCTCCTCCTTTTTTTTGGTGGTGGGGAGGGTGGGTCTTGTAAAAGACCTTTTTTTCCAGAGACTCTGAAAAAACCTCTTGGAAACCCTTAGATTTAGTCTAAGAGCAATCATTTTAAGATCTTTTAAGAAAGTCTGTTATTTGAATTTATTTTATTTGAGAAAAAGAAGTCAGCTAATATTAACAGCACCAGGTGACTATGAGCCCATGTTAAGATCTGATTAGTGAGAGACGTTTTCACCCAAATTAAAGTGCAAATGAGACTGCATGCCAAAGTTAATAGTACGGATTTTATTAAACAATTAATTTGAAGTAGAGAGATAGACAGAAATAGAAAAGAGAGAGAGAGAGCGCAAGTACAAGGTAGTTAACATCCGTGGATCCGGTAGCAWCCCTCTGGTCCTTCTTCACCCTGGGCTTCTCAGTAGTGGGGAGCCTGATGCTGTTCAAAACTTTTCACTATTTATACATTTTAGCAAACAAAGGAATTAATGTTCATTGGCTGCACAGTTCCCTAATGCTAATTAGTCTGCATGCTCAGTCTTCGAGTCAGTGAGTTTCTTGGGTYGGTGGGCTGTGAGTTGGTGCTGGCGATCTCCCCCTGCAGGAATTATCTTTACTGTATATTTCTTTTGGGCTCCAGACACATAGGAAAAATGCTTTTCRCTTCATCTGCTAGGGGAATCACTCATTTGTCATCCATATGTAATATGCTTTGGTAGTTACAATGGTTTGCTATTTATAAATACTAAATTGAATGTAAACAAATTTATCTCACTTTTGCTTATGACTAATTTTTTACAATTAGTTATTGTGTTTCTTTACCATGCACACAAATGCTATTGTTTTAAAAACTCTGTTGGAAAATGTAATTATCATCTTGGGTACAGAAAAATGTTTACCATTTATCTTGTTGCATTGCAGTAAGTAAAGGCAATGGTTTTTTTATTTCTGTCTTTGCTTAGTTGTTCTCAACAGATTTGTTAGTACAGCCCTCTTCCCCTCCTCAAAAATCAGAGAGTTGAACCTATCCTGAATCTTCAGATTTCCTCTTGGGTTAAAAATTGAGAAACATTTAATTTATCATGCTAAAAGTCCTTTCCTGGTTTGGTATGAGTCATGAGGAATTCAACAGTTGTCTCTGCCCTCTRTTAGGGCACATGAGTAATCTGGCCAGGAATAGCATAGGACTGTGGACACAAAGGCTGGCTTGCTTTCAGGGACACGTGGGACTACATTTGGCAGGTAGAATAGGGGGAGCATCCTATGGGGAGCTGTGGATGGTTCATGATATAAAAAGACTGTTTTTACACCTTCTGTGAGATAAATTTGGCCAGTTCGAGTCTTGCGCTTCAGTGGTTGATTTGCCCTTTTCCCTGTCATGTCATGAAAAATGCACTAACTTGCAAACAGTACAGAATAGCCAGTGATTTTACCTTTGAGGATAGGTAGGATTGTGCACTTCAAGTAGGACCTAAAAACAGCTAATGGCCTGAGATAATGAAGACTCTTAACAAAAAGAAAAAATTACTCAGCCTATTCATTAAAAAAAATCTAATCTATTTATGGTAACTACTCATACAGTGAGAGMTGATTAATCTTATTGATTAAAAAAAAAAGTGTATAGGTCTGCATAACAAATCTGTTGCTCAAATCACTTGGAAAACGTTTTGATATTTGAAACAAGCCACAGGTAGTGGAGCTTCTGAGATGTAAACCTTGTGAAGTGGGAGTTAATTGCACATTTTGGTCATGCGGGCACATCCTGCTGTTGCTAGGTTATTGCAGCATGAGAATGGCTGCATCTGCTGATTGCACCAGGGAACAAAATGTTTTCGTGTCGCATTAGATATGCTGAGACCATGACCTCATCCCACATAGTCTTATTAGCAGTGATGAGTAGGAGTTAGGTCTATTCACCCAACAAGTAACTCCTGTGWAATATTCTGTCTCTGCCTAGCATTGAATTGATGAGCCCAGTATTACTGACAAAGCCTTATATGTACATATATATATATATATATATGTATATGTATATGTATCTATCCTGTAGAAAGGCAGGCTACATCTTTTAAAGGGAAACAGAATACTAAGACAAGCTGCACTGTAAACTTTAAATATGTTGCTAGGATTGTCTCCACTTTTCCAACTATTTTTTATGTGCCATGCCAGAAATTTACAATGTCCAGTCACAACAGCCATTACTTATTTAAAAATAGCTCTTCATTTCAGGTGTAAGAGACAGGTGTAAGTAGAATGGGCAGATAATTGTTATAAAAGAAATAGAGAGGTATCCCTGAARCCCGTATGTGTTGTCACCAGAACTGTAGTCACCATTGCAGTTCTACAGTTTTGTGCCCTTTTGTGGTAACATTTTTCTAACTCATCCCAAAACTATAGGGAAAAATCCTGCTCTGAGGCAGTGAGTTCAGTGTGACTTTGACAAGAAGCATAGACTGTCCTGCAGTGCCTGTCTTAGGGCCAGTTTCCTATAACCACCTTTTCAAATGAGACTACTGCAAATTATTTGTGTCCAGTATTTCACACTGGAAAWAAGTTCAGTAAAAAATGACAGTTCTTAATAAGCCATCATGTTCCAGTGACAAACATCAAGCTTAAATAGGTAAATAAATTAGTTTAAGAGATTTCTCATTGCAYGCTTACTTAGATTTATTTCTGCTGAACAAAAATCCTTATTTTGGGGGATTTGTTAGGAAAATTGAATTGCTATACTTAATTACACTTGTTTGCTTAGAATTCGTTCCACAAGTCTGTTGTTGCTCCAAATGTCTAGGTCATCTTGAAAATTTCCCTTCTTCACCCTGAAAAAATATGGATGTTAAGAGTTGCTATAATTAGTGGGCATAAGAATTAATTTTCACTAACATTAACCATCAAAAAATGTTAAACATTTTATCAAAGCTTGTATTTTTAATTCCAATAATTGTGGAAAGCACAAGCACCTTCATAAGGCTAACTTCCCATAAAGAGCATTAGGCTGTGAAAAATTGAGCTGAGGAATTTCCGTATTTTTCTACTATTTGCCTAACTTGCACTCCATTTATAAATAATTAAATTTGGATGAGATGGATGGAGTGCATAAAGTTCAGTTACAGCAGACACTTAACAGGATTTTCTGCTCAGTTAAGGGGATTCAAACAAAATAGGTGTCTTCCAGCACAGAAGAGCATAGTTGAAAGCAGTTCAGTAGTATGGAAAGACTTACAGAGGTTCCTTGTCATGATACAAAAACTTTGTTATACAATTATTRGTTGTTGATTTTACCGTAAGCTTGGAAGGCTGATGTTGGTATAGGACATAAAAAGCAGGTAGGGGTGACAAGACAGTTGTGTGTCCCTTCTAGAGCATGTATTAACCAAGTCTTCATACACAACTACTTGAAAATCTCCTGAAATGTCCGCTATGAAGTACAATCAGACACAGGACCTTGCATTGGAGACATCTTGTGACTTGATTTGACTTGAYATTTTCTGGGTCTGGGCTATGATTTTGACACTCTATGACACGAATGTGTTTTTATTCAATATGACCTTTCATGTTACATTTTCCTTTTTGAGCACCAACCTGTTTTTGGCTGCAAATATGTCCAAAGGGACCGTATGGCCTCTGTACCATTCATTGTAGTAAAAAACATGGCTATTCACCATGAGGTCTTCAGTCGTTACTCCTGACTTAAGCAACTTGTTAGCATTTATTGTTTGTGAGAGTACATTTTAATTTCTCTGAGAGCACTATTTGGGAACATATATTAGAAAAATTAAGAACAAACTATTCTTTGCTAGGTCCAGTCATGGTGTTTAGCCCTTGGGGTTGTGTGGGTTCTGTGCAATGGCAAAGTTGTTCTTGGCAAGTGAATGACTGCACACTCATCCTTAGTTTGTCTGCTTTGCACTGATTATGGTACCACCCGAAACATAACTAACATGAACTTTCTAAATCAGGTGATACAACAGGATATTTAAGTTCCCAGGCCTACGTGGGTGAGGACAAGRTCTACCTTGAGTCTTTTTTGGCATATAACCCAGACCAGTACTAGCCGACTGCTTAAGTCTCACTCCAACATCGTTGCTGCTCTGTCTTCTTTTCCACACTTTGATTTATGCTTCATGCTTCCAAATATTATTCTAGATGGAGACATGTTGTTTTTGTCTTCTTTCCTTGTTAGAAGATTTTGAAGTAGTGGCTAAAATAAAATAAATCATGTCTACATCTTGAACGTGGTGAAAATATGCAGAATTGAGATCACAATTTGATCTCCTAATGGTAAATGTCATAGAGAATTATTATGGGAATAAGTCTACACCAGAGAGATGTCCTCAAATTTTCTTGTAATCTCCATTGTCTTTCTAGGTCTTAAATTATTGACATATTTACACTGAAATGAAACCATCTATGACTTAGTCATAAGATTATAAAAGCAACATTCATTGAGATTATGCAAATTCAAATAATTTAACTCAGCTGCAAATGATCTGCACGTCTCTGTTTAGAAAATTTGTGTATACATATACTCGAGATACATCCATTTCTTCAGCTTTATTGGAAAAAAAGCTTGAAAGCTTGGTTTTGTTAATATTTCACATCCTCCACTGATCACTAATTTTCAGAACCAATTATGTTTTTGCAGAACACTTCTGCACTAAGCTAATTTCCAATAATGTTCATAGTCAGGGCTTTTTGCCGTGCCTATTGTACCTATTTTCCCACCCATGCAAAACAGCATGAATGTCTTATTAGAGACTGACTCTCAGGTAAATAGTATTCTATCACTTGAGTAATGAAATAATCCATGCTGCACTACTTTTATGCTTAACAAATATAGCTAAAGGTTTCTTAAAATAAATGAGCTTTCTGAGCTTATTATTTTTTGTTTCCTTCCATCACATCCTCACAATGATGAGATAGATGAGAGACTTTTTGGGCCACTGAAGGCAGTTTTAGGAGAAAAAGAATAAAAGTTTTTTTCCAGAATAGAGGTCTGGAAAAAGTTCCACTCATCCTTGCCATTCTGCTAATTCATTTGTCAGTCTATCTACTAATTGAAAAATGTTTTCTCTGTTTAAACATATAATTTGTTTAAACATGATATGCAGTCTAAAGAACAGCTATGCATGTGGATAGTAGATTTATAAGACTATCTCAATACTGTAATAAACACTGAGCAAAACCTTGAAGAGTATTGTTAAATTGAATTTGAATGGATTTAAGTATTAGTGATTCCAGAGAAAAACAACTTCTATTCTTCAGTTATAGATTTATTAGTTTGATTAATTTTGGTAATAGTAATATAAAATTCTAAGAAATGTGATAGAACGATCTACTTTCTGGAGTCTGAATTATGAACAGAGGGAAAAAGAAAGCATTTGGATTTCCTCACATTGTCAGGAAGTGATGCATTTGATTAATCTATATTTTCATGATTTGACAACTGAACCTTCTTTTGTTTTTAAATCATTCTTCCAGAGAAGATATTCATAGAGCAACAGATTTTATCTGTTGTTGGTTTTGTACTGGGGTTTAGTGAAAATTTTTTGCTATTTTGTAGGCTTAGTTGTCCGAACTAATGGCTTGACACACTCTTAAATAGTTCCACAAGATATGATTATACTTCTTTTCTCACGTTCTTTTGTATTGATTTTCCTTTGTGTATTTTCTCTTAGCGAATGTTGGTAAAAATAAATTCCTAATTTTTTTTTACTCTTCTTTATCTTCTTTCTTCTTTATATATATATTATATGTAATATACAATTATATTTTTTGTATCTATATTAAAATAATTAAATTCATTTTTCTTGAGTTTCAGTGAATATTGCAGCCTTGTGAAACCTATTAAGAAGTCTGTTAAAGCTTACTAATTTTCATGTAACCCCATTGCTCTCCTTTTGTCAATAAGGACTTTATTTTATCAGTTCCTAAAGTGTTTTTACTTCTGCCTTTATTTATAGTTCCAGACTTCATAATGAAAGAATGCATTTTTAGTAACAATAGGTGGAAACCTGTAATAAACGATGAGATTCTTTTTATTGGTGTCTAACTCCTGTAAGTGGACATTAGCTGTCTCTAGACTACACATCTCACCGCTCCTTTTTAATTACAAAAAAAAAAAAAAAGACTGTTCTCTTGAACCAGACCATTTATATCTCTTAAATTCATACTACTTTTAAATAATAAAACAAAATTTATGATTAGTTTCTGAGACATGAACATCCTATGAATTAAGAAGATGCTAAAGTATATGTTTTTAATGTTATCAGGTGAGGAAAGAGATGATTACAGGTGTTGATAGATGTTGACATAGATTGTAGTGGGGGAGATAGCTCTTTCCAAATAAGTATAACTTTTTTGGGAGGTTAGGGAAGAAAGGAAACAGGATGGAAGTTCTTGATTTTGAAAGTACTACTGGGAGGCCAATCATGGTCTCGTGCTCACAGTGCCAATCTTAACAACTAGGTATACCACTGTGAGTCCGCATTCAAAGTGGAGGAGAGTAAATTGTACTCTTGATGAAAATCTGACTCATAGCACTCTAAGGGGTATGTGCAAGTACAAACAGTTGAAAAACACATTATTCTACAGCTGGAAAACAAGCTTTAATGTGTTTTGTAGAGCTTCTAAGCCAGCTAGACATAAGCGAGTTTGAAGTTACATAATGACAACAGTGAGGTATTGAATACAATGATGTATTCTGCCCATCAGGAAGGGAAACTCGGTACCTTGGTACCATATCAATGCAACAGAACTCTCCAGCCTGTCAAGGTCCCACTGAATGGCAGCACAGTCTCCCCATGTATCAGTTTCATAGCATCAACAAGTGCTTCAGTTTGTTTCCTGAATGATCTGTAAGTGCTGGAAGTGCTCTGAAAGAGTTGTCCATTTTACCTTCAATCTTTCATATTTTGTACTTTCAGATCATCCAGTGAAGGAACTACACAAATAAGAGTTAAATAGCTTACAGAGTCTAGGTCTGGGCTAACAGAAGCTTCGTGTCTTGCTCTAAAACTCCAGTTTGCTTTATTTCTTTTACATTATTTATCTGAATCATGTGTATGTATGGAGTTTAAAAATTTACTGACTTTTCTGGTTTTTGCTACATTTCAGATGTAAGTAGTAAGTTCGAAATTTCTTTCTACAAAAAAAGATCTGTAGATATTAAACAGTGCCTCAAGTTTGCTGCTTTTTCTTTCTTATCTCCTTTTAGCTCTCATTTCTGACTTTTCTTAGCTATTGAGCTATTTTCTGCCCCAGAATTTGTCACTTCGATTTTCCTAAACATCTCTCTAGCCCTCTAGCTCAGTGATTTATTGATTAAGAACAGAATCAATTCAGATTTGCAAAAAGCAAATGATTTTGTGTGGTCCATTACTCTTTGACAGATTTTTTTGTTTGGTACTTCATTACTTCATGATTTTTTAACCCAAAGTTTGTTTACTTTCTATTTACATGTCTTGTTCAAGTGTTTATGCTACCTTCTGACCCATGTGACTTACACCTGCTATGTTACCTGGTTATGTAGCAAAGTCCTACACATTGTCAGGTTGCAACTGCTTGAGCTGGTACAGCACTTCCTAACTTGCCTTGGCCATTTGCAGTAACATTTGAACACCAATGTTTTTTTCTGTGGTCAAAGATTATGCATATGATGAGAYCTCAGTGGTTGTCTAGAGAAGCCAGAACACTTGGTAATTTTGTTTATTTATTTAAATGTTGAATGTTTTGCTCAAAATATTATTGTTTTCACCAGAAGGTATGGTAATGATTATCAAGAGGAAAGGGATGCAAATGCTTTCTGAGAAGCAGAAAAGGATTGATTTACTGTGAAGTAATATGCTCTGATTTAGGTTCTTGTCATTTGTTTATTTCAATTCTCAGTTTTCAAAAGCCACCAAATTTGTGTTTTGCTGTGGAAAGAATGCTGAGTGTTTAAGCTGAACCTTTTCAGTTGTCCTTCTATCTCTGCCTGATTGTTGTCTAAAGAACAGGAACATGGGAAGATCAGAAGGATGAAACATTGGAATCATGCATTAAAAGGCAGTCGTCAGTTGCAAACCAAAACACTAGGGGAAAAGCAGCAACTTCAGATCTTGCTTCTGGGTTTCACTGTCTAAGGTCTTACTGCATTTCTAGAAAGAATCCAATCTCAGGCCTTTGTGTATAGGGTAGTTAATTTCATTTTTTATCATGAAATACATGTATATTTTATTTTACCCTATGGATCAAAATGCTGGCCTTGAAATGAGTATTCAACCCAAATCTTGTTAGACAATGGAATATTTTCAACATTTATTTCTGTTACTGAAGGTAAATATTATAGAGATGGCTTGATATAAAAAGACTATTTGAAAATTGGTAAATCGTATTTAAATTATGTTTAGTAACTTAAATTATATGTATCAATATATATAATTATAGGATCATAGAACAGTTTGGGTTGAAAGGGACTTTAAAAACCATGTAGTTCTAATCCACCTGCAATAGTAAGGGACATCTTGAACTAGACCAGGCTGCTCAAAGCTGCATCCARCCTGGTCTTGTACATTTCCAGGCATGAAGCATCCATTTTTTTAAGTCAAACATAAAACATTATTACCTTTATGTAGGTCGTATCATTGTGATTTTTGTTTTCCCTTCAGATAGTTGAAGTTTGGTTTCAAATATGTGATTCAGCAATGCATTTTGCTGACACAAAGAAAAAAATTGAACTATATTTATGCAAAAACATGTAGGCATAACTTTAAAAAAGTGTTTCACATAAAAAAAAACCCTCCTCAGAGTTTTTACCATCATGATAGACTAAACCGTCTGGGAGCCCGGGGCTCCAAAGAAGAAGCTTTTGCTCTCCTATGACAGTTATTCAAAACATAGCTCGAGGAGGCCAGCACTCGCGGTTGGACAAGTAGACCATGACAGTCCTTCCCTGAGGTTTAAATATGCTGTACTGACATGAATACAAAATCCATTGTTATTGCTGTGTTAGTTTAAACACTGACCTACTCTCATGCCTTTGATTAATGAACACCATCACAGCACTTTTATTTTGTACCTTAATTGAGTAGTGATCTCTGGGGGCCAAGTGCTATATATGTAAAACTACTCTTGACCTCAGCGGGAAGGGACAGTCTCTGCTTTTCTCAAGGCAGAAGAGATGATTAAAAAACAAGAGGAATTAACTGAGACGTGGGAACCTAAATTTAGTCCTGGTCAGTACAACATTCTCTCTTCTTCCCTCTYGTTCTTGCCCTGAATATCTTTTCAGCAAGGATTGTTAGAGGAAAAGCATAATKGCAGTTGGAGTTTGCTGTGCTTTCCTAAGCTAACAAACAATGTCAGCCTTAATTTGCTACTGCTGGTGTGCACTGTCTCTGCACAGTAGTCTGGAGTCTTGTTCAGATCTAACACTTYGGAATCATTATGCTGCTTTTTACAGCATAATGATTCTTAAAAATGCAGAAAGGTTTGAGTCRCTAAGGGAACTTTGAAATTGTGTTTAGTCTTTATAATGGCTTGTCACATTTAATACTGTGTTGCTTTAATACTGCAATAAAATGCACATTGGTAAAATACTTGGGGAAAAAATACAAAAATAATCTATTGATTATATTTGAAATGATATCCAGAATGTAGTCCTTCAGTGTTATGAAAATGCTATATATATACACACATACATATATATATATATTTAAAAAAAAAAAAAATATATATATATATATATATAAAAGGTCGAATTAGGCTCTCTCTCTGTCTTTCTGGAAATAAATTTAGGCTCAGAAGGATTGCCAACAGTGAGTTTGTCCTGATCTATTTCAACTAGATTCTCTGTTTAATAATAGTTTGGCTGGACAAGAATAGTTATAGAAGAAAGGGCCAGCATAGCTCAGGAGGTATTGAAGATTATCTTGCTGATCAAAATGTTGTCTGTATACATGTTGACTTTGTGAGTCCATGAGGGAGYCTAGTGAGTAGACGGACTTGAATGCTTTCTCAGAAATCCTTAGTATGATGAGTGTGATAACTTAAATTACTCTAAAAACACTTGGAGTAGGTATTATTATTGTTTTTTAATGAAGTTAAAGAAATTAGGAAATTTTGATGAAATATCATTAAATTAAAGGATCCAAGTATTTAGGAARGTTTTCTATCCTCCTGAAACTGGATTTGAAAGCAATCTTTTAGTTTGATTTTAGTTTGAGCTTCTATACTTCCTACATTTATTAATWTTAATTTGTTTAATTATCTACTTCATTATGCATATTATGAAGTACTCATAATTTTACATGGATTCTTAGAAATTGAGTACTTTAGCTAATTTATATATTTTTATGACTTTAAAATATGAGATAATATAAGTGAATAAAAGATTATGAGACTTCTGTCATGGTTTAACCTCAKTAGGCAGCTATGCCCCACACAGCTTCTTGATCACTCCCCTGCATTGGGATAGGGGAGAGAATCAGAAGGGAAAAAGCTAGAAAACTCACAGCTTGAGATGAAGACAGTCCAATATGGAAAGAAAAAGCTGCACATCCAATTAATTCACTCCTTTCCATGGACATGCAGGTGTTCAATCATGAGCAGCCCAGAAAAGCCAGGTTCCATCAAATGTAGTTGTTGCTTGAGAATACACACACCTTAACCCTGAATATCCCTCTTCCTCCCTCCCCCAGCTTTTACTGATGAACAAAAACGTTATATGGTGTGGGATATTCCTTTGATCAGTSAGGGTCAGCTGTTTTGGCCACGTTCCCTCCCAATTTCTTGTGCACCCCCAACCTCCTCTCTGGCAGAGTGGCAGGAGAAACAGACTCTCTTTCAGCCCTGCTCGGTGATAGCTGAAATATCCTTGCATTATCAACTCTGTTTTGGTCACAAATCCAAAGCGTAGACTCATACGAGTTACTGCAATGAAAACTAAGTTTATGACTGCCAAAATCAGTACAGCAATTCACATACAAGTGACATGACTAAAACCAATATCACTTGGCTTGCTTTTTTTATTATAATTTTTGCCATAAATAGAACCTTTTCTAAASCACCTCTGTGTTATCAGCACTGTCTTGGTCACAAATACAAAACATAGCACCATACAAAGTTCTATGAAGAAAATTATGTCTTTTCCCAACGAAACCAGTAGTCACCTCCAATTACTTTTCAGGGGTTTTTTTCTGCAAGTAGAGTGTCATGGTTTTTTTTTTTTTCTGCAAGTAGAGTGTCATGGTTTTCATGCACTTTTTGACACTGTAGTGGTTTTAGCCACAGTTTCTCATTTTTTTGACTTCTAGGCAGCAACAGAAACCAGTCCTGAACACTTTTGCTTTTTTTTTTTCCTTACATGACTATGTGTTACTGACAGTTATAGCCTGTATTTGCATCAAAGCATGTATTTACRAAGTTTGGAAGGCTTGAGGTCATCTAGTAGCTAGCTGAACACTGACAGAACTGAGATGTGTTTTGCATAAAATGTACAAAAACAACATCCAAAGATAGAAGTCTCTTTGCAACAAGATGTCTAAGAAACAGAATTTGAATTACTGTACTGGTCTCCTTGGCTCAGTTCTGTTGAGGGAATGGGGTTTTTGGCCGCTCATTCAGACTCGCTCACACATGAAGCTCTCTTCAGCGCAGTGAATGGTGTATAGCCTCACTTGAAATGTATTCCTTGTGCAGTGTATTTGCCAATGTGCATTCACATCTCTCCCACAGTCATGGAGGCACTTGCAGGATTTTGCAGCCCATGGGAGCATACAAAATTGTCRAACGAATAACTTCTTTTTGTGCATCAAAATAGAAATAGCTGTCCTTAGCCGTGGGATTTCATGCTTTTATTCCTGCTTCTGGCTGCCATCATGAGCTCTTACAAAGTTGCTTTTACAAGTGGGTAATGTATATTCAGTTTCTTGCTATACCACTTGCGAAAAGCCCTGGCCAGTTCATCCAAAATACTGTCAGTACTTTTGTCAACTGTATTGAAAACCAGTAGATAATTATGTTATGGAGGATTATAAAAGGTAAAAACTTTAATTTGTATCTCTACAGTGCTTTGGTAAGAACAGAGTAAATAGTTTAATTGTGTTCATTTTATTGCCAGGTGGTACTTGGCTGATGTTCTTTCAGCTCACTCTGAGAAAAGGCAAGGAAATACATGAGCAGTAAAGATAAGAGAAGGACAAGAAGAGATGAAAAAGCTTAGGAAATGTAGGGACTCTAAGCAGCAGTGATTTAAAAACCAACAACAAAAAAATATTGGGAAATATGTCTGTCCATGAGTGCACCATGCACAGACCATTACCACTTAAGCTAAAGCTCTCCGAATGCTGATATGCTTTCATTTACAAACAAATATAAACTCAGTAGTTATGGGGGAACAAATCAAACACTAGAATTTTTAGAAGAAAAAAAAGGAAGAGAAGAATTTATCACTTCTGTTCAGTTTCCACCCCTCATCTCAAAATGGAAGTGTAGGAATGGAAAACAGTTCAGGGAAGTACAAGGGTGAAAAAAAGGCCTTGGAACAACCTTTGTGCAAAGAACAACTTTCAGAAATAGATGAGCAAGAAATAAACTAAAAGTGAAAAGAAACACAAAACTAGGCTAGAGAGAAAAGATAGGGGAAAATTAATATTCTCTTCTGTGCAAAAAGAGATCTTGAGAAATCAAGTTAAAGTAACAGGAGGCATTTCTCCTGCAAGAGATCACATTTGTGAAATTCCTTGTCGGTTTGTTGTGGATGGGAACTTCACGTTAGCTTCAAGAGGAGGCTGGGTAACTACTGGAGAATGCCTTCCCTGAGCATGCTAGACAGCTACAAATCAAGCTGAGTTTAGAAATAGATGAAGAATGAGAGAGTAGTTAAAGTATTATCCCATTTTTCATTCTAGGCATCCACTTTTTGGAGGCAGAGGCAAAATCCTGAGCTAACTGGACTTCAAGTCTAATTTATAGCAGCTTTTTTTTCCTCAGTTTTGGTTTGGTATTGAGGGGGAGGTGGTTTGTGTGGGGGTTGTGTGGTTTTACTTTGTTTTTATTTTGGTTTTGTTTTTTGTTTTTTTTTTCAAAGGAGGAAAACAGGTTTATAGTGTCTGAAGGTTTATATCATGTCTGTCACGATAAAGAAATGGGTGGGCCAGAAGAAGACAATGTCATCATAGAACTTGTTAGGATGATACCTTGTATACACAAGATTTTGTTTATTTTCTGTGAYAGCCAGCATTAAAATCTTACAGGACCTGCATAATTATTTTCATGATTTTTTTGTGGAAGATTTTTTTTAACTAATTATTTTTAAAAGAGTTTCCCTTTCTTATTTCTTCAAATAAATATCTTTAATTAAAAAGAAAAAATAAATAAAACCAGGAAAACACAAAACCTCTAAACAACCCAGCTGTTCCCAAAGAAAAACAGGGTTGGCTCCGAAAGAAAGATATTTTTCAATGATTTTAATAGACCTCTTTGTTCTGGAAGCATTGACATTGATTGCAGTCGGAAACAGCGTAGGGCCATTAAGTATGTTTGCTTCTCTCCAAATCACTGATTACTTTTCTTGAAACTGCTAATGATATTCAAACTGTTTAGCAGCGCTTTTGAACCATGTACGTAATGAAATTCCACTGCCCGCGTYGCTGTGGTTTTGCACAGCATGGGACAGATGGGGATATGAAACTACTCGGTGCTCCTGCATGACAGGGTGTTCCAGTGAGTGCCCTGGCACGAACACTCATGGTCTCCTGATGGACAACCTTGTGTTAACAACCAGCAGCAAGTCCCAGAGCAACGAGTCACAGGGCTGGAGTAGAGTGGTGGGCTCCAAGGGCCTGCAAGGCCAGTCATAAACTCTGAAAAAAAATATACTGTGCCTGTGGGATGAGGCTGGATGTGAAGCTGGGAAAAGCAGTGGATATTTGACCACTGGTTGAAGAAAAGGGTGCCTGGGGGACTTGCATTTTTGGTGTGCTAGTCCTGAGTATAGGACGCAAAGGAACGGGTGGGGGGGATAGATGAGGGTGATAAAGTGCAGGATACTTCCCTTGTGYTGTCTAGTAGGCTCCTATATGTACTGAATTAGGCTAAACACTGCTAGCTGTAGGAACTGGCAAAGATGGATGACTAATTTCACCCGTTGAAGAAATAAGAAAAATGTGTTTGGCCCCAGTACAATAAGATTAGAATCTAAGACAGCAATGCTATTTTTCAGTCTGAATGTTGTATGCTTTGGAGATGTGACAGTATAGTCTCSCAATTGTGTGATGGCCTTAAATTTTTCATAAGCATTACTTTTCTGTGTTTAGCTATTGAGGCTTAGACTTACTGTGTCAATTCATTGCAGGCAGCCTACTTGAAACCGAATATCAAACAGCTTCTTACAGTGTTCCAGAATGCATCCTTAGGCTGGCTTGGTTCTAAGATTATGGTATGCAAAAGAAAATGTGGGAAAACTTTTAATGAACAAGGCTAAACTTCTGAACCTGACAGTGTTTTTTGTTAATTGTTAAGATTATGCATGAGAAAGTGTACTATTWTATGGTCTTACTTCAACAATCTCTTTACTTGTCACAGAAGATCCTTTAAATGCTGTTTTATTCTAGTGAAAAAAAATGCAGCTTTCTTTATTCTCTAGGCARTATAATTTGTTTATCGTGAGTTACAATCCTGTCCACAAAATCTAACAGCTCATACAACAAACATCGATCTGCTATGGCATGAAAAAGAAATAATGAAAATTAAAACTCYTGTTTTTACACTACAGTTTAGTAATAAATCATACTAGAACCTCTTTTTTCCAAGTTGACATAGTCTAGAATCATTATATTTCACTGCATAGATTTCAAAAGATATGTTTACCTATTTGAGAAAAAGTATTTTACTTTCTGCAAAAAGTTCAAAAAKAGATGCCTACTTTGTTTAYGGAAAATATTCACAAAAGGGTGCAAATGAATACACCTTGGTATTATGCAGTGCACTTTTTTTTTAGTGTTTGCCAAGACATTTGAAATCTTCATCRATGAGTTTTCTTGTTCTCTTTGTGAGTGGTTAGGGTTTTCATTTGCTTTGTTTTTATGCTTTATTGAAAATTTAACTCAGAACTACCAGTTCTATGAACTGAATTTTTCAAAAGAGCTTAGAAACCTGTGGGGACATCCCTATTCTGATTGATTAATGCAAGCTGATGCTATTTTTCAGGTTACTATATCTGATCTTTGTCATGGTGATATATGTAATCTATTTAACTGTTCCAGCTGCACAAAGACTAGAATAAATGAATATGCCTCTGTATGGCTGACAAATATTTACACAATTTTTCTTATTTATTTAGCTTGCCAAGATAAATTTAAAAAATAATATTTTATTCCTCTGAAAAGTAACTGAAGCACGTTGAAAATCTCAAAATTAATTACATCTATCKATCTATCTATCTATTTATCTATCCATCCATCTATCTTTATTAGTATTAACAATTAATTTCTAAATTTTAGGAATACCCTGAAATGCCATGGTAACATGAAGAAACATTCATGTCTGGAAGCATTGCAGATATTTAAATTATGACAATGTGCTCTTTTATTCTCACCAATGCACAGTACTTCCATGTTCTTTAGAAAATGGGCTGCTCTTCATTAAGAGGCAGATAGGAGACATATTCTGTCTCACAAATTACTTGATCTAGAATAAACCAAAGAGCAAAAAGAGTGACAAGCGGTGTATTTTGAGCATATGTTACTGAYATGACTATTGGATTTCTTAAAAAGAACACGTCTGGAAACATGCATCATGTACATAATGAAATTCCTCTGCCTGGACTGAAAACCTTTTGTCTTAGATTGTAGAAGGTAAGTGAACAAACTTTTAAAGGTGAGATTTCCCCCACAATGCCTTTATGAATTCCTATTAGTACTATATTTGGTACTCAACCAACAATTCGTAAAAAGTAAGCCTAAGATATGTAGAACTGGCTCATCCTGAGTCAAAGTACTATGACCATTCTATCACATAAGTTAGGTCAATTTTAGGTCCTCTCTGCTCCTGTTAACCCGTAGTTAACCCATGTGGTTAAAGCACATTCATGATTTCTGTATTAAACAGGGAGATCCATATTGCAGCATTCGTGAGACTGATGTTTTAAAGGAAAACACTTGCAAACAATGAAAGCCAGCCTGGAAAAGAAGTTCATGTATTGAAGAGTTAAGCTCCAATAATTGATAGAAAAACTCTTTTCCTTTTCTCTCTGCTTACGTGCAAATGTTTCAATACCAAACACTGTAGAATATTAAAAATGTTGATTGCTAAAGTATTTTTTTTAAAGAGCAACTGAATTACAAGTACAAACTAACAGTGTGATTCCAAAGAGAGGATTCTTCCCTAGTGCTTAGTAGTTTAAACTTTAGCAGCTTGAAAAGCAACTGAATGTATGACTGGAATAACAGTTTTTGGAAAATCATAGAAAAAGAAAGGATAGAATTGGTAATTTTAAACAAAAACAAACCAGCTCTTACCCTTAAATGCTTTTTTACATATTTTCATAGGTGAGTTCATAGGTCCCACAAATCTACTAGAGTTCAGTTCTGTGTCTATTATGATCTAATTACGAGATGCCTCTGCCTGAATTAAGGCGCAAACAAGACCATATGCCAAAGTCAATAGTATGGATTTTATTTAACAGTAAMTGTGAGGTAGAGAGGGAGAAAGAAATGGGATGGGGAAGGGAGAGTGAGGAGGGAAGAGAAAGAGAGAGGGAGAGAGAGAGAGGTTAAGCACAAAGAAATCACTACCATGTAGATTCCTGTGGTATCCTGCTGGTCCTTCTTCACCTTGGTCTTTGGTGTTGAGGTCCTGAGTCATTCTGCTGGAGTCACCAATTTTATACAGTCCAAATCCCAGGTATCCATGGYGGCACAGGTGCTCTTCCCACAACTTGACATGGTATGTGTCTAAGCACTTGCTTCCTTACCCACAGTTTGCCACAGTGGGAATTTTTGTCTGGATGCAAACCAACTGTTCAGCTCTGTTAGGCCTCGAAATTAGCTCCCTCCTGCTGTGCCGTCTGTGTTTATCTCAAGTTCCATTGTTGTGGCTTATCTTATGRGGACAGTGTTTGTGGGGTTTTGGGACAGACAACCGCATTCTTTAAGTCCTTACAGTGCCTTACTGCAGCAGGCTCCATGCACATACTCTGTCCAAGCAACCTGAACTGGATAAGCCCTGAGACATACTCCTCCTTTCTCTGAGACACTGTAGATTGTTTCATAACTGATGTTTTCTAGGGTTAAAGGAATGTTTGGGTACCTAGCATTTTTAAGCAAAACCATCCTGTAGTAAAAAATGCAATGTATGTTTACATATCTTTAGTGCTCTCAATTGAGGTATTAGAAAATTTGTTTTCATTAAAGATGCTTCAAATTTCAGCAGTTCCCAAGTACGTACACTTATTACATATATACTAAATATAAGGTATAGAATAAAATTTCAGTACAGCAATGTCAATGCCTTGAAAGTTCGTGGGCTTTTTTGATTCTGAGATAGCTCTTCTGCAAAATTATACAAGTCACCCTCCATTATGAGGCTTCTAAACYAGACTTACACCAAAATGAGTGTATGAAATGCTTTTTGATTAATACCCACATTTAAGGTTCGGTGGCATAAAAGGAATAAAATCTTCTGATTTCCTTTGGTATCTGAATTACTCTCCATAACTCACTGCTGAACCTTCCTTGAGTAYTTCACTTGGCTGATCTGGCAAGTTTTAGTTTAGTCCTTTGAAAGAATAAATTGGAGGTATTTTACAGCTTAAATTTTTCCACTTTGAATGCATTTAGTCTATTCCTATTCCTGTTCCTCTACTTTGCAGTCTTTTATTCTGATTTTCATAGAATCTAGCCTTTTTAACTGTCTTATCTTTTCCAAGTTGCTGGTTATCTGTGAGTAGACCTGATTGTATCTGATGGAAATAAAAGCAGCTTTCCAAGAGGGGTTTTTRGTTGGTTGGTTGGGTTTTTTTCTTTTTAAGGGGGGAGGCTTGGTTTTTTTCCTTCCCCATTTTAAGGGCATCAACCATCCTGCTTAAGCTCCACACTGTCATTAATTTGAGAAGATACCTGTTAAGCTCATTCAGCTGGTACTTGTTCTCATGCATATGAATTCACTAAATTTTAGTCAAAAATTATTTTCCAGACTTCTGTAGATTGCCAGTTATAACACTTGCAGACCATAAAAAATTCCAAAATATACCTTTTAATATTTCTGAAAATGTTCAAATGTGATTGTGCCTAAAGGTTAATATTTGGAATAATGAGTAATACTTAATTTTAATATTGAGTTTTAAATACATTTGATTTAAAAAAAAAAACAACTGAATTTGAGCGTGCAGACAGGATTCACCTTATCTGGATGACGCTGGCTAGAAAATAAAATGTTGAATGTGGAAACTAGTTTCAGATTGCTTTTCTAGGCAATAGAGAATAACACTTCTGAAAAGTGACTGACTTTACCTATTGTGGACACTAGTTTTAGGATCTTCACCTGAAATCTCTTCACTCTAACTATCTCCAAAAGACCAGCTAATTGTTACAGGTAATCTGACTTTAAGATGATAAGTGGTGCAAGGGTGACCTGTACAGTTTGAAACTGAGACAATCACCATCTCCAGAGGTATTGTAAAGCTGTTTAAATGTGGCACTTAGAGGCACAGTTTAGTGGTGGACTTGGCAACATTAGCTTTACAGTTTGACTTGATGACCTTAAAGGTGTTTTCCAACCTAAATAATTCTTTGATTTATCTCTATCACACACAAAATCAGATAGCAGACTATAGTTATTGTGCTGYGGCCTATAGTAAGTTGTTATTAAAAATAAATGTTGTATAGGTCTGGTAAAAAGGAAAATGTAGCAGGAAAGAGGAGGGAAGTATCAGAAGATGCAGAAAAGTATTTTAGATATGTTTGCTAATATTGAGACAYAGTTGCACCTGAATCTAAAGACTCTTCTGTCCCTGAAACTAAAGACTCCTCAAGCTATTTTGGTTTTGTTCATAAATATAAGAGCTTCATTCACTTCAGAGGCTGGAGCAAGGATAAAAAAAGTCAGAAACTGTTACCCTTAAAAGCATGTTAATCTAAATTTAAAAGTCTTTTTACTTTATAATGGAGAAAAAAAAAAAAAAAAACTTTTTATGAAAGCTGACTGAGAAGGAGGCAACTACCATTTAGGTGCCATGCCCTTTCCTGAACAATAGTCATTCTGCGTTGTTGAAAAGCACTGTAACTGCATGTTCTTTAGTTCTATAACAAGTTATTGACACAAAGTTTAGGAATRGGCTGCTTGCATACGTTGCTTAAAAAGCACTGACGTATCTTCCTGTTTAGCACTCATTCAAGTTGAGTCCAGAGGATGCAGTACAACATGGAAATAGACAAATCTGAAACTTGCCAAGGTGTCAGACTGTTTACCATAGTACTAGTCAAAATTTGTTCTGTGGTTATCTCTCTGAAATAAATACCATATAATCTCAAAACAGTTGAGGTAAGGAGCAATGTCTGGAAACTTGTCCAATCTCCATGCCCAAAGCAATGGCATGAGGATCAATTTTTCTGGGCTCTGCTCAGATGGCTTTTGAATATCTCCAAAGGGGGAGACCCTACAACCTCCATGGGCAACCAGCACCAGGGTTTTATCACCCTCACAGGACTATTTTTTTTCCTAATGTTTAAACAGAGTTTCTGGAATTCCAGTCTCTGCTCATTTCCTCTTATCCTGTGTCTAGGAATCCCTGAGAAGAGTCTGTCTCTTTCTTGTTTACCACCCCTCAATAGACATTTATYAACTTTCTGCTGTTCTGGTATGTCTTTGTTGCCCTGGGGAGCACAGAATGGGACATAGAATGGCTAATGCATCTCACCAGGGCTGAGCAGTGGGGAAGGATCACCTCTCCCCATCCCTGATGCTCTGCCTGTGGCAGCACTCTATGGTGCTGAACTGTTCTACCATGTTTCTGCCATGCCCATGAAATCTATGGCCCTGTAAAACAAGGTAATAGAATAGTCTACAGTGGCAAAACAATAAAAGCAGAAATTAATGTCTGGGTATCTAAATASGTGTGTAATATGGGAAAGGTGGCAGCAGCAATTCAAGGAGGAAAAAAAAAATAGTTGGTGAAAAATACCATTAAGGAAACTAATAAATGCTTTCTTGAAATGTTATTGACTTAGCAGATCTTTCTCATGAATATGTAGAGGTTTCACTTCAGTCAGGTTGTGACTTCAGATTCTGAAAACTACAGCTAGTATCCTACTATGTTGGTTACGATGATTGTTTTAAAAATTTTCAGGCTATGGCAAAAATGTTATATATTGCCTGAACCTGAATGTTAGCATGTGCATATAAACAAGGAGAACAAAAAAAACCACAAAGAAAAGGCAGGAAAGGATACAAAAAGATGCAGATATTGAAGATGTGTGCAAAGTGGTTTAATTTAATGGCAAAATTGTGGCAATTGTGCCCATCTATTTGAGGTATTTTTTAAAAAAATGTTTCTATTCAGATTTGTATTAGTTGTTTGATAATGTATTTAATACTTATTTGTGTATTATAAGGGAATTTTGTAATTATATGGGAACTTGCTACAGGGCAAAAAAATAGATTTTTTTGTTATTTTTAGTCTCTGAAAGTGAAAAAATCTATACTGGTACTGGCTAATTTAGATACTTAATTTCTACCTACCTAAGCGTGTTAAATTGCGGTCTGTTTGGAACAGCTGGCAGTGCATGAGAGTTATGTCCGCCGTGTTTTAGAGTTCACGAAAATCATCATTTACATTGTGATTCAATTCAGAATGGCATTATTTTAGTAAAAAAAAAAAATTTTCAGAAATTAACTCTGAAAACTTAAGTCCAGTATCTGACTGAAAGAATTATTTGGCTGTACCTTTGTTCGCATAATTCTTTAGACTTTTTTGGCATTTAGCAATGGTGCAAGTAACACAGCTTGCTCAAGAATGTGTTTTATTTTCATAAARGGAAGCAGTGCATGTTGGGGTTTCAGATTGTTTGCCATTATTTATTTGGAAATTTGTGTTTAGAAGTTAACAATCGCATTTGCAAAAAGTAGTACAATGAAAAATTATAGTGGTTGTTTGCAATTGCTATTACCTGCTGCATGCTAATCTTTGGAGGTTTTATGTGTGAAGTCTCAAAAAAAAAAAAAAAGGATGATGGGAAGGAATTGGAAATAATACAGTTGGAGTAAAAAGTGACAGTAAATCTGATGTCCTTGTGGGCAAACTTTCATCTGAAGATGTGGCCTTGAAAGGTCTTAAAGTTTATTGTATGTGATATGTTTCCTTAAGATTTTATTTGGGTGGATTTACAGTTAGTCTTACCAATCAATATTACCTTTCGATATCAGAAAGGAGATTAATCTGACACTGGCACCAGATTCTGTCTCCAGTAGTCTTATAAATCGCTTGAAAGAGAACAACAATAGTTGTAAATTTTGTACTCAATCTATTAACTTGGTAGCAAACTCTGGAAATCTGAAATCAGACCCAGGCTGGTTCCATTCGATGCATAAGGGTACTGTCAGTAGTCCATGATCTAAGATGGAAGCCAGTAGTTTCAAGCCTCCTGAAAGTTTATGTTGTTTGACAGGAGGCAAACAGAGTTGGGTTGCAACCCAGCTGCTTATTTCTCAAAAAGTAGTTAACACTAGGCATAAATAGTTGTGCCAGTCGAAATTAGTCTAAAATTTACTAGGATTTAAATTCAGAAGTCTTAAAATATTTTGGTGACTTTTTTCAGAACAATTCATCTGTTAATGAATTATCATTATTAACATGATAATTTTTAAGGGCCTACTACTGTACAAAACCATTTTAGTCTCTCTCGTTCTGTGTTTCTATGTACCAAAACTCAAAATGAATGTTACTTTCATGCATTGTCATGGTATACAATAAAAGACAAAATACTGATCTAAATATTATTCAGCAACATCAAAGCTGAGACTCATTGCTTGGAGAATAATAAAATTTTTTTTCCCTCTTTGCTTTCTAATTTTTTCAGACTTCTCTTTTGATTAACTTTCCTCTTTTTCTTTTATTTTGTTGATTTTACATATTTCTTGGCATTCTGCGTTATTATTCTAGGAATAGCTCAATTTTGGTGCCACTATAATAAAATAACAAAAAGTCAGAACACTCCATAACTTATTCTTGTTTTATGATAATAGTAGTAGACCACCTGGCATAGAATAGTCTATCATAGAGCTACCCCAGATCACACCATTTTAGCAGGCTACATTTTTCGCTGAAGACAATATTGATCATAGAGGCTCAGTTCTAAGATGAAAAGTCACATGCCATGTTTAACTACACTTTCATGGAAGACTTCCCTTTTAGCTTCTTCTGTCCCATATTGATGGTTCAACCAGCAATCTGATTGTTTGAATGTCCATCATAGATTGTCTTGGAGACTTTTTTTATTTGACTGTTGAGCACTKGAGGTACTTTCAAACCAGTCATATAGTCTTGCTACAGCTTTTCTAACTCTTGGGTGAAGATAAGAGCAGTATTTATAATACTTCTTAGTTATAAAGTGTGGGTTCATCTTTCAGATCGCAGCTGAATCCATGTCAAAGTACCAATGAGTACAACTGAGCAGCCCTGGTTGGGAAAACAGAGGTTCTGCTATGGTGCCCTCAGTCTCTGCTCCAACAGCAGTGAGGCAGAACATGCCAGCTGAATTGCTATCTGTAAAGAATCTTGAAAATSCCTCCTAGCATAAACATCTCATTTGGGTATCCAACTGGACGGAGGCTGGGTTAACCAGGTCGTGCACCACCTGGAATGGTTCTGCAGACATGGATATGGCAGATGGCTTTGCAGAAGCAAAGAAAGCTTCATCTCTTCGCCTTCAGCACAGCTGTGGCTCTATAATTTCAAAGTCATTTGGAGTAGTTAAGAAACCTAGAACACCTGTGCTTTTCCAAGCTCTCCTCCTGATTCAGATTTTTGGTTAGCAAAGTACAGTCCAAGAATAGAGTGAATGTAACCAAAAAAAAAAAAAAAAGGCACTACAGGGAAGGTTCAATTTTTACAGTTCAGAAAATTGTTAGACATTCCTGCTGTTGTGAACTGTCTGGTGAGTCTAGAGTGCTACTCAGACCATGACTTTCTTTTCGCTACTACTTTTTCTTTTTCTTTCCATCCTCGGCTTCGCTAGTATTTATGTCTAATTTTCGATTTTTCTTTTTTAAAGTTCTGTTGAAAAATCTATTCCTTTATAGATTATCCTTTTGGTTTCCTCTGCCCCCCAGGAATCTTCTTTCAAGTTGTGACTCTCTTAACTTCTTAAAGTTTTATTTTCTGCTATGAGAATTCTACTCTGTTCTTTACAGTGTTCATTTTCTTTCTCTTTCTCTTTTTTCTTTTTCTTTGTGTATCAAATTGGAATTATCACGAAGCACACTTATTCCTTATGGGAATCAAAATGAAGCACCCTGTTTCTCTTAAAATGCCATCACAGGTGAAACCAATTTAATGCAAATACATACAATTACAAAGTAAGTTCTATTTAGTTTCTTTTCCTGTGGTGTTTCTGGAATTTGGAATGATTGGTTAATGATGACCTGTTGAAACCTTGTCCTCAATGTTAGAGAGCACAGACTAACCAAAGAAAGAGTGGAATGTGGAATTCTGCAAAGCGATTCCGGAATTGCACTTTCTATTAGGAAAAGATGTCAAAATCACCATATTTTACTGTTGTCATAGTCCCTCCCAATCCCAAATGGATTACTGAATAAACAGGTGACAAAATAACAAGGAAAAGAAACAAACAAACAAGCAAAAAACCCCCCAATCTGCAAACAGAAAACAATTAAGAAAAGCCTTTGTTTCTTCAATTGTCCGATCTTGCCTTTCTTACCTTTGAGAGAATTCACTGTCCATGAGAGTACCATAAAGTCAATTTATGTTAGTGTGATGGGTATTCCTTGATTTTTACAGCAGTTGAAGCTGTGGAAGAGTGAGAGTATGGCCAAATTCTATTAGCCAGGCAGTACTGCATATAAAAATTAATGTCACCATAATTCCTATCTATGTTTTCAGACCCATCCACAACATGACACCAGCACAGATGGCTGTGTTATAAAACAATAAACCCCACAGGAAGCCTGTTGCCATTGGGATAGGTGAGGATCACCGGTCAGTACAGAAGGGTTGTCCTTCTGTCCAAATGCCTCCATCTGCAACAGAAGCTCAAATCTGTGAAACTTATTTATCCATTCATCTTGAGTAATTTCTAATGCTGGCTGACCACAACTCTTGCTCAACCTTCAGGGAAAAAAACCATGCATACTAAATCTCTCCTGATTATTTTGATGCACAAGCACCATAGGCCCAGATTACAAATATTTTTAGAAGCTTAATTCATATTGATTTAAGTAGGGCTATGTATCTAAGCRACTTTGACATTAACAGCATTCCCTTCTGCTCTTTATTGCAAACAAAATGACTAGTGTCTTATATTGCCAGTGAAATTGTACAGACTAAAACATGAAACTATACTCTTTTCTTTCCTCCTTTCTTATACAAGCAGCCACAATTCCATATGTTTTTTTCTTTTCCTTTTGAAGAATCCCTTTGGTTCAGTCACGATATATACCATAATAATATTTTTCTTTCCAAAGGATATGTGATGTGGCCCTGATTCCTTGTTGGTGGGAATTAGTGAATTAATTTCTTGCTTTGCTGGAGTGCAAAGCAAAAGCTTTTGCTTTTCCTACTAAACTCCGTAACATAACCCACAATTTTTCTCGCTTTTACTCTTCCCATTCTTTCCCCCATGCCACTGCAAGGGATTGAGAAAGCAGCTGTGCAGTGCTGAGCTGCCTACAGCGGTTAATCCACAACGACTGTGTATAAAATTTGTGTAGTGTGAAGACTTTTGGAATCTCATAAAAATAGTTGGTAGATAGAAATTTTGAAATAGTAAAAAAAACTGATTATTTTTTCCCTCTCTTTTTGAAAGGAAGAAAAGCTAATGAAAAAACCTTATTGCAGATTACTCAGCAATTTCTTTTAGAAATATATCTGCATTTTTTATCTTCTGGGACAATGCACTTTAAACTTTATCATTTGGCATAAATAATTTCTCATTGTGTTCCAGAACACATTGACGGACTCGATCTGCCATGATGCATTCCTAAATCTCAGAGAAAAAATAAAATTTAAAACATGGAGGCATAAAATCAGAAAAGATCTGTGGGAGGCTTAGAAAAGATATCACTATCAAGAGAACAGGAAGCAAAAATAATTGCAAATGGAAAAAAAAAAATCCAGAACAGTACAAAGAAAAAAGGAAGATTTCTGACTTTAACCTTTAGGAAAAGCTGGAGTGAATTCCAAGTTTGAAATAGAATTTGAAACCAGGTAATGGTTTATTCTGAATTTTCATCAAAATTTGGAATGATTTTCACTTTTTGTCAGCCTGCTTTGTGACAAAGAGGAGTATCCCTCTTTTCTTCTATGCTCTGACAACATCATAGGGAATGCCATAGCACATGAAGTGTCAAGCATATAATTGGTTCCCACTTTAGCTATATATGTGGTCAGAACTTTTATAATGATAAAAGTATCTTGTTTCCGTTTTGATTCCTTTTCTTGATAAAAAAACCTCACTGGTTTGCTGTTAAGTGAACAGATAAAATACAAATATTAAATAAGGTCAGAAAAGTTGTAGTCAGACTGAATTTGCAGAAAGCTATAGAAATCAAATGTTTAGCTTTTTAAATTTTTTTTAAATATGTTGTGTGCATATACATTCATATGGGCAGTAGTAATCCAGGGAAAGAACAGAGGAAGGAAAGAGGGGAAACAGCAGCTGGGAGATGGAGGTTAAAAGAGCTGCCAGTAAATAATAGAAACACTCTTAACACCTTAAATAAAAGATCAGTATGATAACATTGTCCTGCGAGCTCTATAAACATGGGATGGATTTGATATGGAAGACGATTGTGTTTGCTCTTGGAGCTGTCATTTCTGCTGTGGTTAATACTGAAGGATTTTTCTTGACTCAAAATGATTGTTTCAGTCTCAGGGAATTTCTAGTTTTACCTTCTGGATGGAGTAGAAGGCCAGTTGGAATAGGACAGGGATGGCATTGCTCCCATGATCCACAGGGGTTATGTATGTCTCTAGAAGGTATTTGTCCATTTGAAGAGGTTTCCATGGTTAAATATGAGTAAAAACTAAATATTTTAGTTTTAGTTTGAAAAAGAAAAGATGCTCCCTTCCAGTGCTGGCAATAACTTTCAAACACCTGTCTACTGTGCTGTTCAAACCATTTGTATTTCAAACACAGCAGCGGTTGAGAAAGGATAAACTCTCATGAGCTTAAAAAAACACGTGATGTTTCATCAAAACAAGGTTTGATGCACAATGTTGCTTCATGCTTCGTGCAGAGAGAGAAAATTGGACACACTTGGTTGTGATGAGGCTCAGCAAGACTTTCTGTAACAAAATATTAACTTCCAGATGTGCTTTATGTGTATTAGATGGAAGAAGGATATAAATGAGGTCTAACTGACATTTCCGATAACATTTTTTCACACGCAGTATGTTTGTAGCGTTTAGCTGTGTCTCTTAGGGAAATTGCATGACTATTCCAATATGTCATTAAAGAATGACTTAGAGCTAGGGATTTTTTGGTTAATTATGCTTCTTGTAAAAGTACCCCAAATTGTGGAAGAAAGTTTAGGAATCGTAGGACTTGACAGCTGAAACATGGCTTGTGTTTCATGAGTGTCGATGACAGTAGTAGCTATGAATCTCTGATACAATTCACTCATCTGTGGTCATCCTCATTAGAAGCAACACCATTTCCAGCCCCTGAGAAAATGAAGTATTGTTCCTGCTCTATAGGAAGGTCTATCTATTGTTTTGTGATTGATTAAAGAAAATATGGCATATGTCAGGAAAGTGAAAAGTTTCACAGTGATTAGTCTTTGAAAACCCAACTCCTATTACAGTGATAATATTGTCACTTTTACTTTACATAATTATTTAATTTATGAAGTATTAAAATTTTAAGTGTACTGTTGACATAAAAAATTAAGAATTCATGTAAACTATCATGAAATGAAAAGAGTAAAGACAGAGGAGAAGTAATGAAAACCTACCACAGAGAAGCAGCTTTTACTCTTTTCACTGATCTCAGTAATTCTTGGCAGGACTTCAAAACTATTCTGATATTTCACAGGCTTATATCAATGTGTTTGGTGGCATAAGTAAAAACTGTTATTTTTTATTAGGGAGATTCCATTCCCAATGTTTTCAGCAAACTCAATGTTAGAAAAATGGAAAAGTCCTTCTGGAATCAGTTGAAATTTTTGCTTTGTATTACCACTAAGAAAAATGACAGAACTTAGTGAATAAGAAAATATAACATAAATTAAGTATATTGAAATTATTTTAACGAAAGAAGGTAGAAAGCAAAATGGACCTTTATGAGAAAAAAAAATGCAGCCGTTAACATAAAATGGATAATTATAAAGCAATTGCTACCAAAGAGATCCAGCAGGATTTTTGCATTTCTGATTCCTAACTTTTTATTTGTTTTTGTTGTTCTTTGAAATAATCTCGTATTTCAAACGACCTTTAACCCTCAGCAGCAGACTAAGACCATTATCTGTTCTTGTTGCAAGGATGTGCTGGAAAAAAAAAAGCCAGTGCTTATTTCAGTGACATGAGCTTTACTTTTGTGCTACCCCTTATTAGAAAGACAGTAGACACATTTAATCTTTTTGGAGATGGTGAGAAAGAGTTGCTCTAGTTAAGAGAAGAAAGAACAAGGAACTGGGCTGTTTGCTTATCCGAGAGCTTTGGCTGCAAATGAGCTTCTTTTCTCTCAGCTTTTGGTAAAACTGTTTTGTTCTTTTTTTACAGGGGACCAATAAGTGTAGATTTTTGGACAATGTTTTACATGGATATGGGAAGAGAAATATACTGTTGGGAAATGTATCTAGAATATACTCACTGGTTGCAAAGCATAAAGCTAAAGGGCTGTAAAGTATATCTAATGAAAAAGCTTGTCCTTCATTTAAATGTTTACTACACAGGAATAACTAATTTTAAGACCCATTAGCTGTGTTTTGAATTTGTCAGCTAAGGGCATGAGTGAGAAAAAAAATAYTGTAAAGTGGTGGCAAGGTCCTATCATGAAATTGTAGGCCAGGTAGAACTGGATTTTTAACTGTTACAAGGAGGAATGTTAATCTACAGATGTGAGGCCTTCTGAAGTCCAGTTTTATCATGTTTCTACTAAGAGAAGCTATTGCTGTCGGTCTAACTACGATAAAATATTGAAACAAAATCTTTTCTTAGAGAAAAATATAAATCCACAAGATAGTTATTTGCAGGTTTTATTTTTTACATTCTCTTTCAAAGTGGACTGTCGGAGTGCAGAGATTAGAGATAATTCACATTTTCTTTTCTTGCCAATATAAGGGAATCCTCAGAATCTATAAGATTGTTGCATCTAAAATATTTGGCTTATCACAGGTCTCTTCTAGCAGCATCGCAGGGATAGAGCTGGATTCACCATATTTAAACTGTTCAGGGCTGAATTTTTATGTGGAGATCAGTTGCATTTAGAGACATTTGATCAAGTAGTTGACTGCTTGAGCCTACGAATGAGCTGGGATTGGAATGCAGGTTGGCGGTATGTGCTATGTTGCCACTGGAAATCTAGTACCATAGAAACCTATCTGTACATTATGTTAAAGCTATAAAAATTTCAATTTTATACTCTTTGGCCCTAGACAATGCTTCTAAAACAGGCACTGGAATTTGCTGGGGTTTTTCTCCTGAAATCCTTTGAATTTTGTAGGCATTTTGGTGGGTACTAAATTTATTGTCATCACTTAAGTGAAAGATTGCCATAACTGATTATTTAATGAGTGTATTTTCTCAATGTAACGTGCTGAACAAGAGAATGAAAAGATACATCTTATTCTGTAAATTCATCTTGTGGCTTCTGATATGCTGTGTTCCAGATTAACTTTGGAAAAAAATTAATTGAAGCGGATGTCAGAAAAAGACCAAAAAAAAAACCAGGCCCATTTACTTTAATAGTAATAAAATGAATAATAACACTAGGCAGAGATTAATTATTTTTACAAAGCAAAAAAGGATATGAAAATATGATTTCATATTGACCCATGTTAAAAAATGCACTCACCAAGGTTGAAGATGTTTCCTGATCTAACACAGTGCTGCCTCTCCATAGGCACCTTCTTGGTTCTTCACCACCATCTGACTTGATCAAATGAATTCAGCACTGGTTCTGTAGCATTTTTGGACAGCATGTGTAAGAACTTAGCTGGAGGTTCTTCTGCACTCAAAACTCCGAAAAAGAGGAAGAGATGAGGGTCGGATGTTCTAAGCAGTCATCTGAACCTGAAGTTAACTGAGGGTAAACTTTAAATTGAATAAAATCTGATATGTCTGGAATGTACTCTCAAGTCTGATCTTGTAAGAAAATATTTCCCAATCAAGGACTACAGAACAGTATTGTCACCTAGTCCATCATAGATAAAAAGATGCATAGCTGTGTGAAATTTCAGGAACACAGATTCAGTTCCCTCTCTTCTCTTTACATGATCTCCTTTGTATTACCACATATCTCAAGAGAGCTAAGGAAATTATTTCCAAAATACATCTTTTTACAGTACAGGTTTCATCTTGACATAAAATGAGGATGGTTGTAAGACAGCAGATTCTAAATGAACGGGCTTTTGCCATCTCTTTGGGAAAGATTTTATGAATCAAGTTTAGATGTGAAGCCATGAACATATATAAAATTGAAACATCAGACAAAAGTTTTTCTCACTTGTCTGGGAAAACTAAGCCAAAAAAATTTAGTCTTTCCTGTGTGAATAGTAAAACAATCTAAAATTTCAAAGAGCAATTTGAATTTCTGAACTGTCAGTATAAGGTTTGCTTTTCTTGCTTGTCCTGAAAGTAACAAAAAATTTTCTTGTTCTAGCAGACTTTTGACAGAAACTAAGAAATTAGATTTAGGTCATGCCTTTCAAAATACCTGTAAACTATTCAGAGACAGTCTAATAACAATGTGATGCAAAATTAATCTAACTGGGAAATATTTTCTTTAACTATACATAGTTCTGCCCTCAAAATATTTTTGCCTGAAATGCAGCTTTTCCAGACTAAAGCTAATTTAGAAAAATAAGATTGCTTACTATTACCATTAGCTGTGCAACAGGATCGTATTTAAAAACTGGAAAAACTCTCCAATTTTATGATTGAAAAAGTTTTAATTATCTTTGTATAATTGATATTGATCACACCGCTACTGAATCAATGTGTTTCTAAACTAACTATGAATTATAATTTATCATTAAAAAAGTTTCATTGAAACTTTGTATAAATAACTGATGGTTAGTCAATATGAAGAGATTTAATGTTATACCTTAAGCCATAAACAAAACAACTGAAGCCTAAAGATAAATATTGATATGAATCATTTTATGAGAAGCAGAGGCAAAATAATCTTGGAACAAGATGGATTACTTCATAAGCATAAATGACATCTCATAGCCAAGGCAATAACTTGCATGTAATTTCAAAGTATTCATTGCTCAAAACTCATTAGATTGATTCTTAAGTGTTTGCAGTTATTCAAATTGTTTTTTGTCAGTGATAAACCAAGAAGTTCATATTTATTTCCTTGTTACGTTTCCAAAGATGAACTGGTACAATCTGTTATTTCTCTCTAGCTGTCAATAGATAACTTTTAACTGGGGAAAAGATGAATTAGAGTTTTGCAGAAACAGTTTATGGTGATAAATTTGTGCACATTTTCCACAAAACAATTGGGATTAATGCAAATGGATGGGTTAAAAACAATCTGTCAGACATAGCAATTTTTCTTACATGATTTCTTTTGTACATTCAGCCTTAACATTAGAGAAAGCAATACTCTTGAGATCAGTGGTGGAGTATTTAAAGAAACAGAACATGCAAAAAAAAATAAATATTGTTTTGGACGTGACAATGTTTCTTACTACTAAATATAGACACATTATTAAAACTGGACAAAAAGGTTGTTCACTATAGTCTGAGTCATGACAACTGAAAGAAGTTCAAAAGGATGATATCAATGTATTTATAAATATATACTTTTATCTGTAATTTAAGACATTTGTTATTGATATAGTAATTTTATTTTTTTATATAATAACCACTTTGCAGTTATTTAGCTTTACAGTAATTAGTATATTCTACAGAAAATGGCTTTTTAGAAAGGTAATCTTCAAACTTTCACAAAACAGTGGTGCCTACAGACTTGTGTATTGATGTGCTTTAGGGTTTTGTTTTAAAATATTACTTGAATTATGACTCACATAGTCTGAAGATTTTGACTGATACATCATGTAAAGCCTCTAGAGCTGACAAGAGAGGTAAGATTATGAAAGCAATTCTGATGTAGAGTGGGGTATATTTTTCATATTATATTCATAAAACGTGATTTTTTTCTAATTTGTGATGTAAAAGAAAATTTCAAAATCTGACATAATCACTCAGAAAGATTTCAGATGTGACACTTGCTGACAATAATTGCATTTCTTCTCCTGATATCTGACAGGGATCACTGCTGACTGCATGAAATGTCTGTGGTACTTGGGAAAGGACCAATTCTGTTCGTACTTGCAGATTTCTGTAATGTCTGACTGCGGGCAGTAGTCCATTGGATGGTTTTGGCAGTATGTATTTGTATTACTACACATTGATTTAACTACTGCACACAGCTGATTTTTAAAAGTAAAAATCTAGGCGGACATTATATCCATACAACTTAATGATTATGCACATGTGAATATTTGAAAGTATTCCAAGCAAAATTGGTGATCCACTTTCTACAAGTATTTCATCTAATCAATTAATTGTCGAAAATGTTAATCAGGTTTGGTTTTGGACTGTTCGTCATTCAAAGTCAGTTTTGAACTGGAAAAAACAAGTTGGAAATATTTTGGTTGTGACTAATTATCAAACCAAAGAAAAAGGAAGTACAATGTGAACAACTGAATATCTCTATTCATTGCTGATGAGATTCTGAAGATCTATACCAGTTAAAAAAACCCCATATCCACTGCATACAAAAGTCCCATTTACTTCAAAACAAATTGAGATAAAGAATGTTGCCTAAGAGACAAAATAAAATTGCACCCTGGTTGCAGACAAGTCATTGGAAATGAAGCTTGAAAAATCCATATTATATCATTTCTTTATTATCCAAAATTGAACATAGAAAGATGATCTTGTGATTAGGTCAATGGACCAGAAAATAGGCAATTCAAAGTTTAATCACAGGTTCTGCCTTGCCCTCTACGTACGATGTAGACAAAATGTCTTTCCCTCTCAGCTACATAAAATCTCAATTTATAATAAGTTCTAAGACTGTCATGACCATGAGGTGCAACCAACTGATTTGAAATATATATTTTGACTAAGTAATAGTCATAAGTTAAACTTTGATTCTCAATGAAAGCAACTATGCATGAAACAGCATTTCCCTTTTATGTATCATAGCCACCCCTCTGGAAAACAAAACAGAAGTTTACTCTGCTATGTTAACTGATGTGAGGATTTTCTTAAAAAGAAAATGTTTACTGGTAATTTTTTTAAGTATGAATTTTTTTTCTTTGTGCTCAACAGATTATTGTGGGATTACATCTCATACGGAAAGTCAAATAACGTTGTTAGTCTAATTAAAAACCTTAACAGTTAATTAAAACACAGCAAAAATTTGTTGTGGTTAGTCCAAGTGCTAATATTCACTGTCCAGATTATCTAATTAACACAAAAYAGAAGTCATTAGCAATACAAGAATAAATTTTTAGTGAGAAACTTATTTAAATATACCTCTATAAGAATGGTGTCATGTTCACCCTTCTCATGACTCTCCTGATGGTCAGGTCACCAGTAACTGTCTCCTGGAGAAGGCAATGCAGAGAGTTGTAATAAGCTGCCATCATTCCCAGTTGCTTTGGTCTTGTAATCAAAGAATGACAGAATGGGTAAGGTTGGAGGGGACCACAGTGGGTAATCTGATCCAGCCTCCCTGCTCAAGCAGTCATCTTAGAGCACACAGCACAGGGGTGTGTCCAGACCGTTCTCGAACATCTCCAGTGAGGGAGACTCCACAACCTCTCTGGACCATCTGTTTCAGTCCTCGGTCACTTACACAATAGACAAGTTCTTCCTCATGGTCAGGTGGAACTTCCTGTGCATGAGTTTCTGCCCATTGCCTCTTGTCCTATTGCTTGGCACCACTGAGTAAAGCCTGACTCCATCCTCTGACACCCTCCCTTAGATACTGATAGACACTGATGAAGTTCCCTCTTGGTTGTCTCTTCTCAAGTCTGAACAGGCCCAGCTCCCTCAGCCTTTCCTAAGAGAAATGGTCCAGTCCCTTAATCATCTTTATTGTCCTCAGTAGGGCTTGCAGAAGATCCATCTCTCTTGTCCTGGGGAGCCCAGAACCGGACACAGCACTCCAGATGTGGCCTCACCAGAGTTGAGTAGAGAGGCAAGATCACATTCCTTGACCTGCTGGCAAAGCTCTTCCTAATACACCCCAGTATACCACTGGCCTTGTTTGCCACAAGCGCACGGCTGGCTCATGGGCAGCTTGTTGTCCACCAGATCCTTCTCCACTGAGCTGCTTTCCAGCAGCTCATCCCCAGCCTGTGGGGGATCATGGGGTTGTTCCTTCTCAGGTGCAGGACTGTGCATTTGGCTTTGTTGAACTTCAGATGGAAAAGCTTCAAACTGAGAGAGTAAATTTAGATTAGACTTTACAGAAAAATTCTTTACTGTGAGCCTGATGAGGCACTGGAAGAGGTTGTCCAGAGAAGCTGTGGATAATCCACCCCTGAAACTGTTTAAAGCCAGGTTGGATGGATCTCTGGGCAACCTGGTCTAGTGAAATGTGTGCAGGAGGGTTGGAACTAGATGATCTTTAAGTTCCCTTTCAATCTAAAGCATTCTGTGATTCTACAATTCCTCTCTGCCCGTCTTTCCAGCCTGTCAAGGGTTCTGAAGGGCTGCAGAGCCCTCTGGGGTATCGGCCACTCCTCCCATCTTTGTGTCATCAGTGAACTTGCTGAGGAGGCATCTGCCGCTTCATCAAGTCATTGATGAACAAACTAAAAAATTCTGGGCCCAGTGTGGAACGTTGGGGGCCACCACTAGTGACAGGCATACAATTAGACCCTGTGCCAGTGATTACAGCCTTCTGGGATCTGCCATTCAAACAGTTCTCAATCCACCTCACTGTCCACTCTTCCAGTCCACACTTCCTGAGTTTGGCTATGAGGACTTTGTGAGAGACAGTGTTGAAAGCCGTGTTGAAGTCAAGATAGGCGATATCCCTCTCCCTTCACGCAACCCAGGTAATTGTTACATTGTAGAAGGCAATCAGGTTGCTCAAACATGATTTATTTACCATTAGTAAATCCATGCTGGCTACTCCTGATCACCTTCTTGTCATCCTGGTGGATAGAGACAAGTCTTGGTGTAAAGAGGACATAATTATGTTTTGTGAACTTTTTTACAAGTGACTGATCATGCTTGTATTTGACTTGTCAAGAGTGGCACATGTAGTTTCAATACATAAAAATATAACATTCTTGTTAGTCTTGCTCACTGTAAAACAGAATTATTTTAACAATCTATTTTCAAATTTATATTTTCTAGCTGTATGCATTTTATATAATTCATTCTATGTAAGAGTTTCATCAGTAGAAATCAATGCCAGGAACTGAATCAAGGTTGGACCTTTTTTCAGTAATTTTCGCTGTAAATTTTGTCTGGAGTTGGATATAGGTGTTTCATACTAGCAGTGGAGAATTTCCAGTGTCTGTATCTGTGCCACCTCAGAGGTTATATAGCTATATCTGTAAATAAGATGATGTAGGTATAGGGTTTTTCTAATGTTGCTGTTCAGATCCACTGAACTCACATTTTCTTTGTTGTGCCCAGAAATCAGTTAAAAATTCAATATATACCTATTAGATCTTACATATTTTTCCATTTCCGCAGTTATTCTACAAATGGTGAAGAAATAGTTTGTAATGTGAAAAGCAGGCTAGAATTCACTGGAGAACTGTATACAAGGTATTTAAGACAGACTTACTAAAGCTAGAAAATATTGTTTCTTCATTTTCGTAGAGTATTTTATATTTACTTTAAAGGAAAATAAAATCTTTATTCCAAATTTTATTTTTGTTCAATAACTTGAAGACTCGTATTTAAGAGGATATTAAAATTGATTGCTACCTTGAATGCACAAAGCTTGCAAGTACTAATAAACATTAGATATTAGCTCTGGAAGATTGAAAATTAGAATGTTCACATAAAAATTCAGCTTTTGAATGTTCATCCTTCATGTGACTGCACAGATGGAACTGGGATATGGAGTCCTAAAAACATGGCCACATTATAAACCATGTCTTTTACAATATTTACTTGTTTTACAAGATAAACATAACACAAACCTAAACACTCTGGTTTAAAACAGAATGTGGGACCTTCAAGTTAGTGAAACCTATCCAGAGAGCATAAATATGTTTAAAATTTACAATGCATGTCAATGTTATTTACAATGGTGAAATAGATGCTGATGGCGGCAGTCTGCCTGGAGCAGGAATGGAGCCGTGTCAGGTGCCTATTTGCTACACAATTAATCTGAAAATCCAGGCTCACTGCTCTCATTTGATCAGGATACATAGAACGCATGATACTGGTAATGGAGCTTCCACAGAACACTCAGGAGCCAGGATGGAGTTACCTCATCAGTGGAGAAGCAAAGTTTAAATTTTTTGTCAACACTTCTAGAAAAAGCCTAGAAAGCATCTTGTGACATCATTTGACATACTTCAGGCAGTTCATGTGTGCTGTGAAATACATCTATTTCCCCTATTCTGCAGTAGTGTGAAATCATAGCAAATTCAACCCTATCAAAGTATTCCTTTTTTCTTTACTCTGTCTGTTAGTGGCTGTGCTCATCAATTGTTATTTACAATACTCCTACCTTTTGTTCTGCTTCTTCTGTATATCCTTTATGTATATATAGTGTTCTTGTGTCTGAAGTACTGACTGAAACATGATTAAATATATGGATGTGGATAAGAGCCACAAACTTCAGAATCTGGAATGATAAGCTTTCTTCTATTTTAATTTTTTTTAAAAAAATGTTAAAATAAGTGTTCAAGGTATTTGAGGGTTTACATTTGCAATGAACATATTTTCAGGATTTTATTTTGGAGCTGTGAAATTTGAGTGGAGGAAGTGCTTGGATTTCCTTCTTAAATACATAGGTCAGGTGGCTAGATGAAAGAAGCAAAAKATGGCATTTTTTTTTCCTCAGTATTTGTGGTAATAACTTTACTGTGTATATCACATTTTGTGAGTTCCTAGTTCCTCACAACCATCTTTTTAATATATTTGGCTAATTGTTGTCTWGCTTTGTCTTTTAGCAAGTTATTTATAGTATAATTTTAAAACAACTAAGGGACAAATGGGAAAATCTTGAGATAATCCTCTACATAGTATCAAAAGGGAAATTAAGTAAATGAAGTCTAATGAAGAACAAGGTCAAGACAGTAGCGAGACAGTTTCAAGAACAAACAGAGATGAGCCAAACACACCAAAGATCAGTCTCTCCAAGTCTGGGAAAGGAGTACAGGCTACAGGTATGGGCAGAGACTCTGATATGTTGCAAGTGTGAAACATGCACTGGTGGTTAAATACGCACGGAAACTTGGCTATTGCAATGCTGTGGTCAGTCTCTTTTTCCTTCTGTTTATCACAAGGACTGAGAATACCTCCCTGCTACTGCTTAACACACTGAAGCCCCTAAACACTCTTAAAAAGTTTTGTGAAATATTTCTCTGCTAAAAATAATTGAAAATAAAAGTGAAAAGGGAATAGATTTAAAACCTGGAAATGCTAGCTGCTGGTACTTCTGTTGTGAAGTAAAGAGAAGTTGAAAGTGAAGGGGAGCAGGTTTCTTTCACTGACTGAAAGTTTGTATGGAGAAATCATGTGCTGAAATGCAAAAATACTGCAATAATCACTCAAAAAGAGTTTCCAATAAAATATTATGTTAATTATTATTATTTTCCTGTGAGATATTGCAGAAATTTAGTGAGGCAAATGCATTTCTCCAAGGGGTTTGGTTTGGAGGGTTTAGTTTCTTGTAAGAGAAAAAGGGTGTACCCCTAAATTCACAGATTCAATGAAAAGTGTAAAGTAGAAAAATGGTTGGATATGAATGATACAATCTTTAAAGAGCTGTGATTTTTCATTATGAGTTATTTAAAATTTTCATAATAAGATTAAACCCACAATGTCCCCATTTGGGGTGCTTTTTTGTTTTCCAAGTGCCCTAGAAAACTAATTGGTTAATGTTATATTTATTCAGGCTTAAATTATCTTAAATGATCCCAGCTGGAGCTTTAAATTGTCATAGTCTGTAAAATAGGTAATCAGATACTGAATATTACAAAATAAGCTATCATAAAAACATTTGCTAACAGCTTAGGGCACTTTGATTTTGTCAATCATAGTAAAATGACATAAGAAAATACATTATTTAGATGCACAATTTCCCCATTCGTTAGGCACAGCCAGCAGGCACTTAGGCAGGCTGGGGATGTGGGAGAAACTGCCTTACCTGTGGCTATATTTAATTTTCCTGTGCATCGTTAGAACACATATGAGAGTTTGAGCTTGCCAATGCCACAGCTAAAACTTCCTGAAACTTGCGATTTCACAGTTTACCTGAATACACAGATTCCATTTTTTTCTGGAAGTCTGCCACAAAGCAACCTACGTTCTTGGGTAAGAAATAAGAGTTCTCCTGTTATTCTGCATTTACTCAGACTTGTACCTCCATGCTTTTTATTTCTCTTTTGGGTCAGAGAAATTTTTTTTTATTGACGTACATCTGTGGAAACATTTTGTTAAAGTCATCATGTAATTGTCACCCAGTAATAAACCTTTTGCTTTCTCCCTGTAGAAGGTGGACCTGCACAAAGCTAGTTGTCTCATATTACAGAAGGTTGACATAATGGAAGCACTGCATAAAAATTAAATCATCTCATTAGAGTCAGTGCCTGCAACCACTTTCCAGATGACACAAAGCATGATAAGCCACAATTGTGGTATGAAGCAAGAAAATAGCATATGCTAGAGGATAAAATGTAAGGTAATCATCACAGTTACAATTAGGCCCGGTGTTGCTAATTATATTAAGCTTGTCTGTACCTAACGGAAAGTGAAAGAAATAAAATTTCATCACAATTGACAAAGTGATTGCATTTGCAGATTTGTCTTTATTCTTCTTCCCTGGTAGTCCATTCAYATGTATAACAGACCTGAATAACTTTTTCCATAAACTTATGATAACAGAAACAATATTTGTTTCCCTCTCATGATGTTTTTTTCCAATGTTAGGCAAATTTCTTTATTTTCCTAGTCTATTCCTCTTCCAATTTGTTTATGTCATTGCAATGATTCAGAACGAAGAAATGTTAGCAAACAAATGTTAGTATATTTAACAATCTCTGATTACTGTTATCCATCTCCTTTCTGAGAAACCCACAACTTTTGTGAGTTCCACTTTTGGCATTAACTGCAGACACCAGAGATWGAGAATAAAAAGTTAAGGAGAATAAATGAGTATTCTCAAATTTGCCAGTGCCTTTTCAGGAGTCAGTATGACACACGGGAAAGGGTACAGATGTTTTCCAGGGCACATTTATGAACAATTTGCAATCATACCAGACTCTCAGGGCACATATCCAAGACAACTAGTGTGATGAAATGATATAAAACTTACCAATTTCTGCCTCCATTTTTTTTTTGTTATTGTTGTTCATTGGCGGGTAAACAACATTCAACACACAGAAGGACAGAATTTTATCTTTTGAAGGAAAAGGAATATAAATGGAAGCTTCAACAATAACAAGTATATTTAAACAGACTTTTTCCTTTTTTTTTTTTTTAATTGAATGTAAATAGTCACAGAACATCTACTTACCAGCAATATATAGCAATGAAAACTTCTGGGAGATTCAAATTGATTGTAGTCTGTTTATACAATTCATGTATTCMTACTAACATATATTCTTGTATAACTGCAAATTAATTTTTTTATGATGCTACAAATGAGTAAAACTGTAATTGAAAACCTTTTTATGAAAGCATGCTCTGCTTTGAACAATTTCTTACAAGTTTTATTTAATGGCTTTTTAATATTTATTTGTATGGGTTTAGGACCCCTGAAGTTTGCAGCATTTTGGCATAAGGGCCCATTGTTTAATTAGCAAGTGGCACCCTCATTGTTTGTGTCTGAAAAGTCATATTGAGAAAAATATTGGAAATTTCCATTTTCCTTAAACATAGATCTTCATCTGAAACAATTCTTTAAGTTATGGTAACTTTATCACTACTATATTTAAAACTGTTGTCAGAAAAGTCTGGGTTTATTTGATGGAAGACAGTTTTGTCTTCCTCTGAAGGACAAGGCCTGTAGATAGTATAAAACAGTCAAACTGTAATGCCTTCAGAAGAAATTGGAAAACTGCATTGTTGATTTCTCTATGTGTGTGTCTTTTGCACTTAGATAATTACGTATTGCTCTTCTTTTTTTGTAGAAACAGCTTTGGCATCAGTTAAAATCCAGTGATAAATGAGAAATGAAATTCCCATTGAAGTTAATGAAAGCAGTGCTTAGCTTTTCATGTTCAGCTTTGGGATGACTTAAAACAAAAAATTAAAAATTCATGCAGCTGACTGGTTTTATTCTTCTCGTTACCTATATTTTTTCCATATGGTATTAAAGGAAAAGTATTTATCTYGCACATTGCAATCATTTGGAGCTAGCAATGCATGCCTGGTCAGAAGAGAGTTGTCATTTTTTAATATTTTCACCTTCATCAATTTTATGTTATTGCTTTTATTTTTTGAGGGATGCATGTTAAAAGAAATACAATTGGAATATTGTACGTGTGTGAACAGTTCTTCTTCTGTTTTTTAATATCTAAAAAACTTCTGACAGGTTTGGTATTTTACCAGAGATCTTTATCTCTTCACATGTTCCCTTGAAATTGGTTTTCAGACTGACTTATATCTTGCTTGACTAAAGACTGCAAAATTAACTTTTCAAATGGAAATGAGAGCCTGTGTGAACTCCWCAAAAATCAACAAAAAAACCTATTTCTTGATTTGCTAGATCAGGTTTTCAGGGCTGAATTTTCAAAAGCTCAACCCCACAAGAGCTGTGTGGATGCCCACTGCAGGGTGACAGCTGGAGGCATCCTATCTGCTTCCAGGGGCAGGTGTTGCATCCATAGGCTGCAGTGGTGGGCATTACATCTTCCTCTTGAATGTCCTTCCCTCTCATGATGCTGCCTTCCTTGCCCTCATGAATGATGCAGGTTTCTTGTCCAACACATTTAATTTAATTTGCATAAGGACAGAAGTGCAAACTCAGTWTCAGAAACCAAGATCATTATAGAAAATGCCATCTTGACATGAAGTTTGGAYAGCATGTGAATTCTTCAGGAATTGCATGCAAAACCTTAAATCTGAATTTTTAAGTGTCTGCTGGAGTTCAGCTACATAATCAAGATGTAATGCTGAGAATAGCCTACAAGCTGTCCTTGGTTTAATTTTGATGTAATGTTTTTAAGAATCTGCCCCTGTAGTTTGTCTGGTCTAGTATTTTTTGCATATATTTTCTTGATTTATCATGAGGGGTTTTTACCCTGTCTGATCTAAAACTGAACATAATATATACAGCTCAGTTTTAAGAGAGAGCTAATTGAATTGAATATTTCATTTGCAAGGGACCTACAAAAATCATTGTCCAGCTGCCTGAGCACTTCAGGGCTGACCAAAATCTAAATTGCTAMAGACATTATCCAAATGCCTCTTAAGCACTGACAGGCTTGGGGCATTCACCATCTCTCTAGGAAGCCTATTCCAGTGTATGTCCACCCTCTGGGAAATGCTTCCTAATGTCCARTCTAAACCTCTCCTGGCACAGTTCTGAACCATTCCCATGCATCYTATCCCTGGATACCATGGAGAAGAGATCAGCACTCCCCTCTCCACATCCCTTCCTGTCATGGTTTATCCACCCCCATCTGGTGACTAAAAACTGCAAAGTCACTCACTCACTCCCTGTGTGTGGTGGCACCAGGAGAAAAAAAAGTAAAACCCGTGAAATGTGGTAAGAACAATTTAATAATTGAAAAAAGTAAATAATAATAATAATAATAATAATAATAATAATAATAATAATAATAGTAATAGTAATAGAAATTTATAATGATAAAAATAATAGTTTTAATTGAAATGAAAATGGGAGAGAGAGAGAGAGAGAGGAATAAAACCCACAGAAAGCTGTAGAGAGCACTGATGTCAACCTTCAGCTTCCTTTCCTCCAATCTAGACAAATCCAAAGTCCTCAGCTGCTCCTTATAGGATATTCCTTCCAGTCCCTTTGACAGCGAAAAAACGAGAATATCAAACTTTCTTTTGAGATTTCACACAGACATGGGGATGGTGTGGATCTCCCTTTGTCAGCAGACATGGAGAGCTTCCAGCTGCCTGTAGGACCGTGACGGGGTACAGACGAGGGCTGCGTGTGTTTGCCTATAACTAAGTCAATGTCCTTGAAGAGAGTTGCAACACTTCCCGGCGAGTGATAGAGGAAGGAGGGGACAGGTGCGTGCCATGATCTGGTCATGTTCTGCAGTAATCACGCAGGGGCACGACTCCGCACCCAAGATGGAGAAGTGCAAARCVTTTATTGCGCAGGAAAATATTCCCTAAATAMCAGCACCCAACARGATATCACATCATATAAACAGGAAAGATGTTCACCTCAGTGTCCCCCAATCACCTGGGATAGTGCACAGACAYTGCCTTTTATAGTAACAGGTAAACAATACCCTATAAGGTTACAAACTACAATTATCACWTCTCATAGGTCCAACACTGTCCAGAAACCCACAATCCTCTCTCAGCCCATCCCTGGTGACCTGGATGCACTCTCAAGGTCACCTCCGGGCCCAGGAAAGAGGCTCTCTCTCCGGCCCTCTGGCCCTATCTCTCTTCCAGCACRTAGTGCACCCCAACAATGTTCCTGTTTGGCTACATGTCTGTCCAAGACCGGAGCAGCAAAGAACAGAGCAGCCACCTCCTGCTGTCATGGGGCAGCCACTGCCTCCCTGTCTGCAGGTCTCCCAACCTCCCATCAAGGCTGTCCAGCCCGTGTGTCACTGGCAGAGGGGAGACACCTCTCCTAGCCCAGCTGTGTCACCAACCCCACGGCCTCCTGCGTCACCACTACAGTGTTCCACACTCWGGTCTGGAAGCTAGGTCTGGTGGCAGGAGCTCCTGTGTGGCCCAGCCCTTGGCTACCTGGGGAAAAAGGGTGCAGGATTTTACTGTGGCTGTAGGAACCTCTCAGCTAGCCCAYAGCAGGATGTGGGCTGGGCCAGTCTTGCCTGTCCTGTAGGACACTGTCTGCTTCCTGTCTGAGTGCTGGAGGAGGACAGGACAGGACTGTGCCATGGCCCCTGGCTACATCCCTCTACAGGCATCTAGCTATGACTGTTTCAGTCATAATAAGGTTTTAAGTACTTGCTTTATTTTAACAACAAATTTACACTCGGTGCAAGAGCTACYAGGTGAATTCTTGCTACATAGAGACTCAAAATAGATATCTAAAACTCCCTTCTTGTTTTCAAGTCTGTTGGCAATCTGATGTAAAATTACTCTTCATTGAGAACAATTTCATTTTGTAGCTATGTGTAAAATAAATAAATATACATTTGTGTCAGGATGGTCTGAGGTTATATCACATGGAGAATTAATACTCTGTTGTGTTTTCTACAGAGCAATAGTCATGGTCTTACTTTAAATAAAAAGCTCATATCTGGGAGGTGTACTGTGGCAGGGTTGTTAGCTAATTCATTTATCCCCGACAGTGCATCTGTATATTTCATAAGAGATGCTAAGCTGTCATCTGTATTAAAAATCTAATCRTGTAACAATCTTAGCCATTTTCTCTCTGTTACTCTTTGTCACTKGTTTTACCACTGTTAGAGCTGACATTGGTACATTATCCCTGGCCTAGGGCACTAAACTTTGCAAACATCAGTTATTCAAGTGTGTGCTCTGCTAATGGCCTTGGTCTGCTTGTATGCTGTTGTGCATTCCTTCACTTCCCCTGTGTTCTGTAATGGATACTGCTTACATTAAAAATGTGCTATAAATTGAATTTTTACTGCTATAACTCATATATAGAGCTGCACCTATTAATGGAAAAATTGAAAAACACCCCCACTAGTTTAAAAGGCTCTGTGAAATTAATACATATCAGTCAAAGAAAGGCACTTTGATATGTGCTGTCATGGTYTTATATTCCATGCCAGTTACACACCAAAGTTCAAAGGAAAGGAGTATGCAGAGGATTTTTAATCTCTTCAGTCTGTGCGTTGCCAGACTTTTTATATTTATTCCGAAAAGGTCCTCTAGTTCAACCTGTTGCTAAATCACTCATGTAATATAATTGGGAATTGTTAAGGAAACACCTTGAAGAGAAAAAACAAAACAGGCTTATGAGCACATCACACCTGTAATTGATATATGTCTATTTTTCTTTTCACTAATCTAGTAAGACATGTGGAAAGGACACACTGAAAAAAAAAAAAACAAACAAAAAACCAGAGGATGCAGTAAACTGATTTCTGATACCTGAAAAAGGTTTATTTCATTTTCTTACCAGGAAAGATAGTTGAGCCACTCATGGGATTAAAGGAGTCACTTGAAGGCTCAATGTGCTCAGCTCAATGCCTAACTTCATGCATTATTTTAGACATGCCATTCTCTTTAAACAAATTTTGTTTTCTGAAAGATGTTCGGTCAGAAGCAATTGTATTCTGTATTTGTACATGGCCTGGAACAAAAGAAGGTAACTGTTATTGAAATGTCACCAGTAAGCCTTATTTCTGCAATATTCTGAGCCAAYACGTTTCCCCTAAGATTCACATTTACTTTAAAAACTCCAGAGAATACGTTTAGTTGGGAACCTCAAAATAAAGACTTCATAGAACTTCTGAAAGGCCTCCTGCAGAATAGTAGCAGTGTGTCATCTGAGCTAAAARGTGTCAAAAGGAAGAGAAAAACAAATCAATAGGCAAATGTTATCTTTCTTCTGATGTAGGTAGGTTTTTAATTAGACTATTTAATCAAGAAAAAATTCAGAATAATAATTGAGCAAATGTTGTTAATCTGTTTCCTGATGTAAATCCTGAATAGTTAATCACCACACTTTTCKAACTCTTATTATTTCCTAATGGCATTGAAATTCTCATTTTCAAAAACTACAGAATTTAGTGTTGTAATTGCAGAAAAAATGTTTGCTGTTGTTCAAGCAACAGAAAGGAGATGAAGCAATRAGTACCTGATTTGGGAATGTAGAAGTAAAGTCAGAGAAATTGGTTTTGTGCATGTGATTTAAAAAAACAAATATAATCCAAAACCCAGACACAAAAAAYAGCTTTGAAGTTCATAGTAAAATATTTAACGTTCATGCCTGAGGTTAAAATTAAATATGACTCAGATAATTGAATAGAATCAGTATTAATGGTTYGAGGAAGGAAAGAGCAACAAAGAATTGCCATGCAATTGAAAAAAATTAGTAAATGCACATGAGACTATCTAAAAAAGCCATCTACCTCTGAGATGTGTGTTATGCCATGAAATGCTAATGATGTTGAAATAATATTTTATTTTCAGAATTATTTCTCTCCATCTTTCATAGCAAATAACTGAAAATTACTTTTGCGTATCGCACTTACTGCATTTCTCTGTCCTGAGGTGAGGGTTGGCTATTGTGGCATCACCCATGGGCCTTAACCAAGAGTGCTACAGCAGCACTGTGGTCACTYGTCTGCCATTGCAGAGTTCCATCATCACCTGTTAAAAGTCTCCTGCACTGGTTGTTGCTATCACAGTATTTTCCATTCTTCACCTTACTGCATTAATGTAATGTTTCTACTAAAATAACAGCTACAAGTACAGACACCACCAGTGCTAGTAGGAGAGAATGGAGCATCCTGTCTGTGGCTGTGCTGCAGCAGCCTTCTTTTATTTATTCTGCAACATGYTGTAGGAGTCTGACTTTTCTGAGCAAAGTTTTTGCAATACAAATGAGAAAGTCCTTATAGCATAATGTTTTCTCTAGGTATTTTAACTGTATGTATTTCTAAGTTCCTATCTAAATCATCTCTCCATCATGTAATTTTTATAGAAAAAGTTGCTTCTCTACCTGGAGAATTACTGTCAAACTTCAACGGAACATATTTTCAGGGGGCAGTAAGAAAAAGAAAGAAATAAAATAAAATCATCCTGTTCTCAGTGACCACCTTCATGGTCTCTTATGATGATAGTAGTTGACACACTGTTTGGAATAACTTTCTTTATGAACTATTGATGGAATTAATATAACAAGCAATTCTGAAATAATGAGGGAAGAATAAAAATGCAGTAAAATATACTAAATCACAATTTACTGCAAATTACTGGAATAAAAATATAGAAACATTTTCTGGTAATTCAGCAACTGTTAGTTGGGTTACTGCTGCCCCTGGGTAAACTGACATTTTCATATGCACTAATTAGCAAAGAGGTCAAATAAAATCTCAAATAAAATAGTTCATTTGTGGCATTTTGCCTCCATGGAGAAACAAATCTCAAGTTCTGGAATAACTGACAAAGTGAAACCCTAGGTGTTCTACCCACCAGGACTGGCTATTATCTACAGCTAATTAACTGCAAACGAAATGGAGAAAAATGAGTTTGTAGATTTTCAAAATTATTTTTATTTTTTAACAAAAGTGGAGAAGTATCTCTGTCCCAAAGTACGAGATGATGTTGCCATGCACACAGAGACACACTTGGTTTTGGTTATGATCAAATGCTGGAGTGTGTGACAGCAGTGCTGAGGCTGCCCTGGTGAAGTAACACAGCCCAACATCTCTTCCACTCATGTGGAAGCCGAGCCAGCAACTCTGCTGGGCTGACGACAGCAGTGAGCTCTTTTGCTAATTAGTGCATGGAGAAATACCTAATTATACAGGAGCAGTAGTGACTTGAAAAGAGACAGCTGAAGTACATGAAGAAATTCCAGTCTGTATTTCCAAGCCAGCCATAACCTCAATTCTTGTTTTAATCACAGAATTGTCCAGTTAAAGTTTCCAGCTGCTGCAAATGTAAATCTATCTCCATGAAAAATAGAAGAAAAAACAACTAAATATTTAGTAATAGCATCACCCATGCTCTCAGAACCAGCATCTAGAACACAAGTGCTCAAGATCATACATGTCTACACATGGAAGTGATGCTAAATTACTACATCCTAAGACTTCTGTTAAGATGAACAAAGCTGCTGCTTAGTATGGTACACGTTTCCATGGAATTAGTTTTGAAAAATACCATTTTATTTCCTCAAAATACTTTAAAGAGGCACACATTTTAAGTGTTCACTTAAAAAAAGATTTTACTTTCCAGTAAAATAAAATCATATAGATACAAAAGCATCAGTTACATTTCTTTGCAAATTATCCTACATATAAATTTTATTTTTAAAAATTATTAAGTACTCGTTGGTATTTTTCACTACCTAATTTTTTCCTCTCATTTTGTATAGATAGATATGTTTGCCAGTGCATAATGATGCATTTTTATATATTCATGCATCATGCATTATTATAGTTTGTTGTTTCAAAATATAAAGGTTTCATAAGGATGAACTTGGCAGGATGTCCACATAAAAGTTAAAATAAAGCCTATTTTAATTTAAATAAAGGCAGAAAGAGAGGCATTTGTCAATAAGACCTAGTAAAAGATTTTATGTAAAGAAGTGGAGAAAGCAAAATTTTATAAATGCATGATTTTTAAATGCCTATTTGCCATTTTTCATTTTATTCTCCATGAAGAAATAATCTCAGGCAAAATCAGTAGTAATTTCAAACTGTCATTTGATACTTTTGAAATACTCTGAACCAAACCAAACTATTTTTACCCCTGAAATAATGGCAATTCTTAGCTTCCTACTAAAAGCTCCATGAAAATTAAACCAAGCTTCTCCTCTTGCGAATTCAGGTGGTATTCTCTTCATAGGGGCTTGCAATGTGAGTTCTTTAGCAGTGTGAACGATAAATGCAATCAATTTTTTGGATTATCGGTGCCACGTATTTATGGTACAAATACTTATTATCTCTTTCTATTTCAAAGCATATGTATATCATGACCTATCTGTCCACACAATTTGTCAGTAGGCAGAATTCTATATCAGAGGCCTGTTGTGATCTGTAGTGCCCGTAGCGCTGACTGTGTTGCCATTTTCTACTGCTTCTTTGGTGTATTTTATCCCCCTCTAGAACCATGGAAAAGATTTTCTCAGTGTTAATTGTTGAAATATAACTGTACTTTGAAATTTCTGAGTTGCTGGAAAAATTCTTCAGGCCCTGTCGATTTTACTTCTGTTCAGATGTGTTATGAGCAGGAATGAATCCATAACTCTGTACCGAGCCATGTGCACTGGAGAAAAGGGTCTTATGATCCTTCCACTCTTGTTCAACTTTCAACTCCTGCTGCTTTCCTTTAAGATCATTCTGGTTTTATTCAGGATACAAAAGATATTCATTCACAGAAACTCTTAGTGGGCCTGCAGATGTTTTTTAATCATCATTAACATTTTAAATTAATAGATGTACATAAGAAGACTACTATTAAACACAAACATACAAGCAATAACTTGAACAGAAAAGAGAAATAAAACAGAGCCCTGTATGACTCAATTCTTTAATCAGACTATTGAAAAATGTTCTATGAAACAATGTTTAGATCTCACATGACGAAACACAAGCCTTGAAAATCGATAACTATTTTTCTTATTGAAGGACATAATTGACAATTTTGAAAAATTATCCCTCACCTAAATATCTGATGTTTTTAACTTAAAACTCTGAACAGCATTTCATTGCTTAGGTCATTTTTTATCACTAAATGTTTCAATCAGTAAACCAACTTCAAATCAGAGCATCACAGGCGTAAAAAAAAAGACAATAACTTACCTTTGTTTTAAAAACTTACTTTGTTATTTCTTGTATTGACATTCAGAAGTAATGYCTATGAACTTGACCTAGGGAAAATACTGAAACTTGATTGCTCAGACAATAATTACACCTCATCTGAAAAGAYGTGACTACAAAAGGGTTAAATGAAATCCTTTCCTCTAGGGTCAGGATGTAAAAATGTAACTAAAAATAAAAGCTGTTTCAGCTTTTGAGGACAGGAGAAGCAGAAGAGAGTGTTAGTCTATCCAAAAATAGTCTCCTTATATCTACAGATTTACAGAAAAGGCATACTTCCTTCTACATGAAAATAAGGTTTTCAAAGCAAACTGGAACGTTATCTGTGAAAACAGAACCTTTTACCCCAATATATTGGACTGACAGAGGATTGTATGAACAGTAAAAATCTGCTTTTCAGTATGTAGATAATCCTAAAATAGCCACAAGAGATGTTCACTTTTGATAGAATTTTGTTGATGGTCTATTTTCTTATGGCTTTTTATTTCAGATAATCTCCTGCTGTCCTAGGGAAATTGCACGTGAGTGGTGTTACCCCTCAGAAATGGGCACATGTTTATACAAGCACTATATCTGGGTACAGAAGTTATTTTACAATATYTTCATCTGCAAGCTATTGCTGCTTTTGGTTATGTAGGATGGTTCTGCTGTTACTGTGCAGTGACACATTAGGCTGGGCATGTAAAGTAATGCAGTGTGACTGATACAAGCTGATGTTACACTTCACAGCACAATGCTTCATAATGTGTTATGTCAATGAGAGCATTTAAAAAAAAAAAAAAAGTAATTCTCCAGAAAGAACTGATAAAAAAGTCCAAGAATAATCTCCCTTCTCTCCTCCTCCCTTCTCCCTCAAAAAACAAAAGCCACTGAAAAGAGAGACCAATTTGTATCTGACGCGCAAAAATAACTTTTGGAGAATACATAGCAGTTGGTGGTTGTATAACACACTTAGASCTGAATTAAGAAGGGGAAATAATTTTTATTTTAAAACCTGTCTTTCTCTTTACAGAGCTCACATAATTCCACAGATGTGATCTCTACTGGCTTTCAAAGCCATGTATTTTTAGAGGACTAAGACTAGAGTACTTTAATGTATTTCTAGTCTACATAATGTTATGAGCATTTTGAGCTGGTAAGGCAACATGTTATTTCAATTCCAAACAGAAATATTTGTTTTATGAACTTAGGTTTCACTTCATTGTGTATTCCTTCTATTTCTTTTAATTGTTAAACTATGTCTGTTTTTCAAGGTGTACTTTTTATTTGTTTTTATGCAAATGCTTTTCTTGAAGATCACATGAACCTACAGCAGCTAGAATAGTGTTTTGCTCATGTTATTGTAAGCTTCTTGAATTTTTTGTATGGGATCCTCCTACAATTTGGAAATCTTTCCATCTTATTCTCAAATTCAGTCCTTATACCAAAAACCCCCAAACCACGCCCCTCTCCCCCCCACAAAAACCCCCAACTCAAAACCTTCACACACATACACACAAACAAATGAAAACAAAGAAAAAAAAGGAAAATTATTTCTTAGACTGGTTAAATTTCTTTTGGCCTGAAAGTTAGAAATTGATGAATCGGTAAATTGTTAAATTTGATAAATCATTTTTATACCACATATTACAAATTAAGCAAAAGGAAATTCAGAAATCAGTGATACTTCAGCATTTAGAATAATGATGGTGGAGGGATTAAAAAAGAGTCTTAAAAATGTCTGCCTCTTTATCAGTGTATCTCAGCTATCCAAGGATTATTCACTCAATTCAACTAGAGGTTGTCCTCTAGCACACATTGCTTGTAATCTCAACCTCTATAAAATAAATATTATATTTTTCATCCCCTTATAGCTGTAGGTTTGACCTTCATGTGAGAGATTCCAAATAATGCAGAAGTTTCCTATGGGAGTGGTGCTGCACTTTTCAAGTTTCTGGAAACCTGGGTAGTTAAGGCATTCATCTCCAGTAACACATTTTTATCTTTGCAAACATGCTGATCTTACCAATCAAATTAATTCGCATATTTTGTTGTTACTTTGAACGTGATCCAGTTTCAACTATGCCACACAGTCAAAGATTAAATTATAASATTTACACTATATTTGATAGCTATTTTCTGATAAACTGAAAAGAGAAACTGACAGTAAGGATAAGTAAGTAATTTATTAACTGAAAATGTTACTCTGTTTCCTCAGAATAGAACTGGATTTTGCTTTCCAATGCCAAATCTTCCATTTTAACAATCAAGAGTAAGTAAGTGATATTTTTCCTTAATGTAAAAGATTATTTTAGTGTATTTATGTGTGCTTATTTTTTTGGTATTGTTTTTTTCCCAGAATAATGCCACAACATTACTTGAAACACTAAATTACAAGACAAATATCAGAGACAAAAAATATGTCATATCAAGAAAACAAAATCTGATTTGAAAAGGTCAGATGTTTAAACATATTTGTAGAGATTTAAAATTAGTGTGGTTTTTTTTGTTGTTAGATAAAGCAACTGTAGTAATTCTAGCAGATATTAACTAGTTAAGAGGCTGAAATATGAATCACTTAGTGAGAAAACTTCTACAGGTGTGTTCTAAATCAGTCATGTCAGTGTTGATGTAACTCCATCCTGTAGTCTCAGTGCTGTTTACTCATAAAGTCTTTATCTCCTGCTGGGAGACACTACCCAGAGGTTAACTGACTGCTCAGGAAGGATGTCATGCATAAATTTTCATGTGTCTAAAATTTAGCATAGGCTCTTTATTTTAGCACCTCATCCCCTATACTTTGTTGCCCTGTTCCTAGCAATCTGCAGGAATTCCTGTTCCTGTCACTTCCTTTGCAAAGGAAAGAAACTTTTCTTTGGACTAACCTGTGCTGCTGAGTCACAGGTGGTGGMGAGTTCTGCTGCCTCCTGAAGGGCTCTGCTACCTCTGTCCTCCACAGAGCCCTGCTGGGTGCTGAGACTCTCCGATGGGAAAGARCTGACCTTCGCTTCTCTCTGCATGCTTCTGCTCTTTCCTTTTAGGCTTCCCCTGAAAATACTCTTTTTTTTTTTAATTTCCATCAAGAAAATGTAATCGTCACTAGACTTGCTCCTTGAAGTGTGGCATAAACTGCTACAGCAACAAATAACTCAGGTTAAGTTTGGTTAAGGAAAAAATAAAGTTTTGGATCTCGTCAGCGTAAATCCTTCTTTTTCCTTCTTCCTGCAGCAGTAAAAGCTGATATAGAATTAATAATGGGGATTTTTTTGTTTAGACTTGTAATACTCATAAGCCACAGTATTTGGCCAATCTCATTTRCTTGGTGTTTTTTAACCAAAAGAGSATGGCAAAATTGTGCAAAAACTTCACACTTAGGTGTACTCTTACACTTCAGTGATAATAGCAGTAATTTACCATTGTTGTACTACCATTGATGTTTAGGCCTGCACAGGGATTATGCTGTGAGGTTCAGCTGCCATCCTTTTTTTATTTACATTGTATGTGTGTGTATGTGTGTGTTTGTGTGTTGATCAATATTTTTCRCTGGTGAAGGGAAACAGACAGTTTCAGAGCACAGTTTATAGGTTTAGKTATGGGCTTTATATTCAAAGATTCACTCTGTATTTCTCTCCAGAAATAATGGGGGTAAGAGCCTGGTGAGGGTCCCAGTCACAGGTTTGATATGTGACCCCAGAGAGATCCAAACTAGGGTTCACTATGAGTATGTAAACACAACAAATGGGTGYCACTGCACAGCCTCCATTCCCAGTGGAACGCACCTTGGCTAAATTCCTAAATCGTTGCTGCAACTAGATAGCTGAATTAAGCTGGAAATAATCCAAAATTTCAAAAGACAAAAACCCAAAAGTAAGAGGTAGATGAAGTACTGTCCGTTTTCTGTGAATACATGTGCTAATGGAAATAAAATATTACCTACGTATTGCTGTAGTGTTTGTGGTTCCGAAAAGGCAAGGAAGAATAAAGYATAGTTTAATTTTTTTATGTGAGCCATCAAACCCACTGCTGCTGGAGGGCTGCTGGGGAAGGACACACGCTGTGTTACAAGTGCCAAGCCTCGTAGTTACATGCTGTAGTACAGAATAGTTCTTAGACAGGCAAGTGCTTTTATACCAAAGATATCACAGGAACTGTAGTTATTACTGGAATGTAATATTAAAACCAACATGAAAACTGACTAAAGATTACCGCATTCGCTGTTACAAATCTTTTACAGTTCGCACATAGTCCTCTTGGGTTGAGGGTGATGGAGGTAGGAGCAAGTGTTGYAACATGAGATCTGACATCATCTGATTTATTCATGTGCTCGAACAGTGGGTTATGTTATCTGCTTGATTCGTCATTTAAAAAGGAAGYTGTTATAACTGAATTTTAGCCACAGACATAAAAAAGAGAGAGTCATCCTGAAAAAGACTAAARGAGAGCTCACCAGTATTTGAGTTTGTGTTGTGAACTTGCTTCTTTGCTTTTCCATACGAATGAACATAATAAAAGGTGTTGATGTGAAAATAACTGTAAGATCCCCATTTTCTTTTCCCTGAAAGCAGGAGACTAGGGAAAATTTCTTTTGAGGATGCATGGAGTATATGGAAGGAAATTTAACACATCATTATAATCTTCTCACATCTGGAAGAGGCAGACTCCACCAGGAAGCTRCTTCATCATCATAGTTTAATTTTATATTAAAAAGTTCAAATATGTAAGATGATTAAAACCTCCAGTAGTTTAAGACTTTATTTTTGGGAGACTACAGAGACTGCAGAAAACGGAGCATACTCTACCTTGAAAACTGARGGTACTTTCCTTTGCTTAGATTATTGAAGTAGAAAACATCTATAGTTCAAAGGATTGAAGACTGACATTGTGACTCAGTGTTCTTCGTTTTGAAACGACAAGACATTCARCATTTGTCCTCAGTCACAGATGGTGTTAAATGCTCTTAGGTCATGAAGAAGGCTTCAAGCACTGYGCCTACATCTAATAGAAGACTCTAACATACGTATTTATGTATGATTTTCATAAAAAATAATTTTGCTTTTAACCATTGTCTACATAAGTGAAATTTTATAGCTGTATTATCGGTAACCTAATTTACATAGGCTGGAATACCTAATCAGTCTAATCCATTCTATCCAGATAATATTATTCTGGTAGGGAAACTGTTAATTTATCCATATACTTCCATTTTTGGCATCTTTTTTCTTTGAGAACTATCCAAAAGTCAGAATCATAGCTGTTGCAGACTCTTGTCTGCTTATAGTGAAAAATTTTTTTTGGGTGACGGGAGATCTCTTATGCTACCTCGCATTTTGGAAAATGGAAATGCATTCAGAGTTAATTCAGAGACAGTCTGTAATAAAAAAAAATAATAGTTTTAATTAGAACAATATCTTTACTAGCTAAAAAGTTAAACAATACTTCATGAACATTTTATARGGTGTTTAAACAAAACACATTTGTTTCTCCACTTAAGGCTAGCCTATAATTTTGTAATCACTGTCTTTTTTTTCCCCCTAAGATTCTATTTCAAGACTTTGAGTTTTTCTGGTAGGGTATGACCTTGTATTGTTAGTAGGACACAATGAAAGGAAGCGACATTTATGCAAGAGAAATAGGCTGTGTTTCATAGGGAAATTATTCGTAATTATATAAAAAATAAAAAATAGACAATTTAATAGTTTTCTGAAAAAACGTATTAAAAGTTACAGAGATAGAAAAAACTGTTAGAGAAAGAGGAACAGAGACTAATAATATTGRCTTTCTGGCAGTAATATAGCTTGGAATAATTTGCTTAGGTAGGCAACTAATCAGGTTCTACTTCTAATGAAAAACTAAGGTTGAGATTTTGGCTGGAAGGCTTCAAGAAAGTACTTTTTTAAGGACATGATGTGTGTCAGTGATGAAGTGAAAGGATGAAGGAAAAAGTTGTCTATCTAAATGTGACTTTGCATAATATGGAAAACTAAGTGGTAGTGCCCACAGAGAGAAACGTGACAACTCGTCACTGCCAGCACCACCCTCCCAGCATCTTCCTTCTCAGAACTCCTCTCTTGTCTTTGCTGAAAGCAATAACGAGTAAGTTCAGAGACGTTTTCCAGTTGGCAAGGGTATTGTAACACATGAAGGAAGGTTGGTGAAAGCTGCAGTTCAGTGTAGCCAAGGCTCATGAAGTTGCTTTAGGCTGTGTAACAACAGCAGCAGGAGCAGGGCAGAAAGCCTCAAGTGCGTTGTTAGAGAAAGGCTGAGGAGCTGGTTTGATCTTGAAAGAAAAGACATGAAAAATACTTCTGATGGGAGGAATAGGTATGGAATGTGAAGACTGTTGACAGTCTGTTTTCAACTTAATAATAAAAACACACTGAAGGATTTTGCAATTTGTATTTTTAATCTATATGTGCTTTAATTTGAGTTTGCACCTACAGAGCCTCATAGGGAGCTAGAACTTGGTGCTTGCCAAACCAGGAGCTTCAACTTGAACTTGAAACACACAGCAGGGCTTCAGAAAGGAATCTTGTACTCAGTGAGAGTGAGGAGAGAGGTCATGGTATGGGAGAAGGGAGACAGATATCTCCTGCACTTTGCACTCTTCACTCCTTCCTTGCGTGTTGCAGAATTAGTTCTGGCGGGGACACAAGGACAGTGTGAAATCTGTCCTGAGCTTTCTATGCAGGATTGCTGGGAACAGTCCTGCTCTCTTATAGTAGCACAGCTACTCCAGACCTCCTGTTAGTCTTTCATCAATTCTGTAAATACTTTCGGGAAATAAGGAAGAGCAAAGTGCAGCTTTGTCACCCGGCTTACAGAATTTCTTGTTTCAACACTGACTGTGTCAGAACCGTAACGATCAAAGACTCGCACAGAAGGAGCATTTACATGACTACTCTGTATTTCAGCCTCTTCATCTTGTAAGACATGTGCTTGTTCTCAAATCTTGGCTAGCTTTCCTTTAGTTTTTAGTTTGTTTGTCTTTAAGTCACTTTTTACGTCCTGATAATTTGAAAACCCTTCCATATTTTGAACATAGATTGAAAGCATACCGCTGTTTTCCAGTTAATGAACTTCATGGTTAACCTGTGTCATGAAAAAAAGGTATATTGGATCCTTTTATTTATATTGGATCCTTTTATGCACTTCTATGTCACCAAAGTGTTTAAAACCACACAGTTCTAATTTCAAGTAGAGCCAGAGAGTTAATAGGAAGCCAAGTCTGAAGGCAGGATTAAAAAATCTGTTTTAAGTATACRCACAAAACTCATCTTAAATTACAGAATTTTCAAAATTTCTCCATAAACAGTTTTTTTTTTTTTTCTGAAAAAAAATATCCTGAGTTTGAAGCCTGCATTAAAACATAAGAGTAATGATAGTAGATATTGTGGTACATGTTAGTAAGTCAAAAGTCTTCCTTGATGAAATTTACACATGCCCATTCTTCTGTAAAGCTTTTACGAAGCTGCAGATTATACCTGTACAAGAAAATCAGTACAGTTCCCAGCTTCTACACCACTCATTTGGGAATGAAAAGTATCTCAAYAGGAGCTTCTAAGTAAAAGCAAACGGGTGGAACAGGAACTACTTTATTCTATGCTACAGTTTTGGCCAGAGTAGAAGGCTAGAACAGGTTATGTCGAAAATGTAAAGGATTATGGTGAAGGAAAGTGAACATACTGCGCTGGTGAAATAGTGTCAGAGGAGTTCTCTAAAGTAAAACTATCCTAGCATGGATAATGCTATCAAATGTAACACAAGACAGGTGTAAGTAGATACTTTTTATGCCTGACAAGTCTGTCATCCTGTTGCACTCTATTGAATTAATATCTTCAGTCTTTACTGTGCTATAGCTCTACTCTGTAGGACCAACAAAAAGTTATATAACAGAGCAACCTCTAAATCTTTTGATGAAGCAGTCGAAGTACAAAAATTTTATGTACTCAGATGAGTTGATGGTCCCAGAACTATATCAAACCAACCCAAGGTCCTTCATTCTTTATTTAGAAAAACAAACCCTGAATTTGTAGGGCACATGACAGATGAGAGACCACTATAGTTTAAAAAACTATTTTCCCCTTTTCGCTCTGAGTGTTCCCTTATTACTCTGAGGAAAACACTCTACATTTAAAAAAGCTGATGTTTCAAGTACCTATAACCTGTCATCAGCATGCCGCTCTAAATAGCAATGAAGCGCACTCCATTCTGCATTGTTAGCATTTGCCACACTTGGACAGCAAGCAAATAAAATGAACTAAAAATACTGGCTTCGGTTGCCTGGTGACAATGAACACATAGAACCTGTAAGACTTTCATTTCAAAAAAAGTTGAGAAAGAAATTTTTTATTATGAAATTAATATCRGTATCAAATCAATCATGTGAATTCCATAACTGACTCTTTCTTAACAGATGTTTTACTGAAATTTACATAGTGATCCTGAGGTTGCTTGAAGCTTTCCCTACAGCATGTGTTGGTGTAGGTTTTTTTAGGTCAGTGATTAGTGTACACACAGATGAATACAGAAAAAAAAAGAATATTCCTACTCCTTTTTGCTTTATTTTGCTGGTATTAAATCAAAGGGGGGAAAATTAAAAAGGTGCCCTATCTTCTTAAAATCAGTCTCGCTGCCTCACTCTTTCCATCAAATTAAGTTTTACAAAGCTTCAGAAGAAGATCTTTCCTGAAGTAATTATTAAGCAAACCCAAATTTACAAACTTTATAAGCCTATATTATCAGTCACAAACCTGTCTGTTAGAGTCTTGATGGATTTAGCACCTCTACAGTTTACTTACTACCTCTCTCTGGTTTGCAGAGTCTTACTYTGGTATACAATTTTTATCTGAAAGCTTTGAGTTAGTAACATTTCCTGTCTAAACTAATAAAATGGGATAAAATCAGGTCAATACTCAGATGAAATATCTTGTATCTCACAGGGTGATCTAGCAGCAGATAAACTCTTATTCGTCATTTAGCTCTGAATTATTTTCACAGCTCTGCACCCAGAATTGCTGTCTTTTGCTAAGACATCAAGCATAAAGATCCAACTTTTTTTGTGCTAGCAATAAAGAATTTAGACACAGATATATCAGTCTCAGTCCTGGCAAAATTCCAGGCTGGTTGTTAAATTAAACCTTTGTGTGTTTGGTTGTTAATTGAGTGGAGGTATTTTATATTCTGTGAAGATAGCTCATTTCACAGCCACTGACCCCTGGATCCTAAATTCCTTTACAGATAAAAGAGCAAAGTTATTTATTTTGAACATGAGAATTACCTGAAAGCAAGATAACGCTCTTTAAATTTATTATTGATATGCAGATCTTAGAGCGTGTGACACCATAGAAAAGAATCATTATCCTCACTTTAYGAGTGGAAACAAGGCTCAAGGCATTGCAAGCATCGGGAGATCACCCAAGGAGAAATGCCAGAAGAGAAGATACATCTTCAAAGTCTGTCTATTTAATTCACTGTATAGACCGTAGATTGTTGAACTGATAACAACGGTTTCATTTTCTCTTGTTTTGTAAATCCAAATAATTTAAAGAAATATTTTAACACATTGTACACACCAGAACTTATTGAATCATATAGCAGTCAATCAATCAAAGTCTTTTACAATTCTGTTTAAAATTACTCTGAGTCACATTATTCACTATGGGACAGTGTCAGCTGTGTTTTAAAAATAAGTACATCATTTTAAACTGTAAATCTTAAAAAGCTGGAAAATAGCTACAATTATCCAAGGGAGAGAAAAGATGGTGYTGCTTTTAGATGTCAATTTGTGTTTCTTATGTTAAGAAAATTTCTGGAAAATGTGTTTTAAAAGTAGCTTTCAATGTATTTCCACTAAGCAGAGATGAAAACATGATATATTCTGAGTGAAGTCAAAGAAAGCAGTGACATTTAATGATGGTTTTTAAAGGAGGGTAGACAAGTTCTCAGCCAGGGTTTCCAAACACATAAGTGGTTCTAGCAGTTGAAAGCAGGGCATTTAAATCCTTTTGACATCCTTAATTGGATGTTCCCTCACTCTCTCGCCTGTCATGCTACTTGCCTTTATTTCTCTCTGAGTTTTTCAGAATATTAAAAACATTCAGAACCTTCTAAAAATGATGCACTTAAATATTTGTAATGCCCTATTGTGTGCACAGCACCAAACCATTACAGTCAGTGGAATTATACCTGGCGATATTTTACCACCCACCATTTACCAGTCAAGGCAGATAAACAGATGTGTACACTTCTGAAAAATCTTATTTTTGCCAGAGGTTTGGTATGTGAAGAATCAAACTGACAGTAATGGAGGTTTGGTACAGAATGGGAGTAGCATGAGCTCTGCAATAGTGTCTGTGTATGTTTATACGTGCTGCTTGTGTATATATGTGTGTGCTAGTATATACAAAAAAAATTTTCTGGCCAAATTTTTTATGCTAGAATCTATATTTTAAACAAGTTATATCATATTATATCAATATTCAGTATTTTTCAGCTGACATTTTCATATCTTGTTTCTTGGTATGTTGTGTGGGACATGCTCATGGTTCAGTAATAAAAGACCACCAGGGAGCTATCACAGAACTTTCAATGACAAAAAACCTGTATGCAAGGGAAGAAGGGAAGTTTGGTCATTACTGGTTTTAAAACACAAAAAAAGAAAAAGAAAAGGTAAGATGAAAGAATAATTATGAAAGGAAAGGAAGCCAACACACACACAAACACACACACCCTGATTGTGTTAACGTATATGTCTGTGATTTATTCCTGTTTTTAAACCACTTAGTTCTGTATGTAGACACAGTCCTCCTAATTTCAAAATTATGTGGTACAGTAAGAAACAGTTTAGAGAAGAACAAAATGGGTGTTCGAAGCTATGGAATAGTTTCCATGCAAAGAATGACAGGTAAGCAGGGAGGTTTTCTGAAGAACCAGCAGAAGACATGGAAGTAGCCTGGGAAAATGTGGCTTGGATGCAGAGAGATCGTAGGTATCAATAGGCATTGTCTCTTCTGAAACAAAAACTAGAGTACCAAGTTAAGGCACAAGGTGCATCCAGCAATACAAGGACCTTAGGGCCTTCATACAGGATGTTGCAGATACCAGACCTTTGTATGAATTTACTGAACAAGAAAATACTTCGGGGATAGAAACCCATGGAGTGGGCAATTGTAGCCAGTGATCAGTTTGCTGAGGTACTCAGAGGCAGATCTTTACAACTTTTTAATGCAAAACTTCCCTGTATCATGTACTTCTGTTCTTTGTTTTCCAAGGGAGCAAACCATGAATCTAAACAGAACAAAAGTGAGCGCTGTGTAAGCCCTGAAGCTGACAGGTAAGTAATGCAATGTCACTGGTTTAGCACGAAATTTAATCTACCACAACATAGATATTATAGACATGAAGAAAAAGCCAAACATGTGGGATTTGTGAAATTTGGGTATTTTTTTATCACCTCTACTTTCCATTTTTTCTGAAAAATTATTAAGTGGATCTTTTCCAGCATTTCTTGGGCTAAAACTTTTTCAGATTTTGAAGCCAATATCACTGACATTTAAAGCAATGTATGTAATTTTTTCTCCTTATTTCTTTATTGCATGATGCTTGAAACATTTTTGTTATGTTGATAGTTTAACATGGAAGTGCCCAATATAAGCAAACTCTACATTTTCAATTTTTTCTTTTTGTTTATTTAATTTTACCACCCCCTCAGTTATATAACTGTGTTATGTGGAGTTTGTTGTTTTTTTTTTTTTCCAAACCACTCATTTCAAAACGTTTTATCTGTTTAGCACAGTACATCCCAAGCTATTGAACATATCAGCCAAGACAAAATGTGGCAGTTGTAGCCTCAGGTAACTCATAAATGGGCTGCATTCACAACAGAGAGAGAGAAGGAGAAAGTACAACTTGCTGTGCTTAGCAGTAACTGAGTAAATTATTTGCTGACATTGATATTCCACAATAATTGCCACATTCACATGATTCCACAGAGACTCATATGTTACCAAGTTTCAAATGTGTTTAACCAAATTAAAAGAAATAAAATCAGGAAGTTCATGAACTGCAGATTGCTGGAAACAGTAGGGCAGGAACCATAGCACTACAAGCTTGTCCTCCTCTTATACCTCCCTCAGGTGCCTGATGCTGACCTCGGACAGAGCTGATCCTTTGGCTCAGTGTGGCTTTGTGGCTGTACACGGTGAATTCCAGACATAACCGTGCCACTTCCACARTGTGCTGTGAAAGCAATGCACAGCTGATAGCGGAAAACACTGGAAACCCACACACAGCTGGCTCACAGAATATGACTTTGCCGTGGCTGTTGGTCTGCCTGAGTTGCTGGCCAGCTGGACCAATAAGTGGTGAAAGTCCCTTTTTATTCCGTGGGAAGAAGAACTGTTGCTGAGAGGGAGCCAAACTCTGCCACCACAGGCAGGGCATGTTAGGAATTGAACATCTTAGGTTGAGATGACAGCATGGGCAGAGAACAACAGCTACCCAGAGTTGTTGAGAAAAAAGGTTTTCATTTTAAAATTAGTGGGTGGTTTATATAGGTAGGGCAGCTGCTGGAAAACAGGCAATGTAATAAATTATTGATTCTGTGGAGGGTGAGACAGCTACAGCTGGAACGCACAAAGCTGACATGCCTTTGACAGGCACAGAATAGAAACTAAATTACCTCAGAGAGTGCTGAAACAGATCTGGAGAGCAAGGAGGGGCACTGCTAGTGAAAGGGAAAGAAAGATGGTGAACTTCTGCCCAGAACAGAAGGAGAGGGTGAGAATATCACTGCAGAGAGAATTCAAACTGAGACAGCTACTGAGACAGAATTCAAAACAGGTGAAAGGATAGGGGGCTGGTGAGTAAAAAAATCTCTTACATTCCTATTTACACATATTTCTAATGAGTTTTGAGGCATCCCATATGAAATTCTCATATAGAACTATAGGATTTTTGTGTTTACTATCCACAGTCAAATATTTTAAAACTTCCATGAGGTGGTAACATCCATGGCCCTTCAACTCCTTGCCCCCCTGACTATTTTGTCTCACTTTGTCTTTGGTAGAAGATTAGCCACAGAATGGGATACTAGGGCAGGAACTTGAGTTGTTTCTTTTGGTATGATAAATATACGCTTCTCTCTGTCTGCATCAGAGCTGTGAAACAAAGAAGTGTTACAATTATACACATAAATGCTTCTAAGATGTGAAACTTTTGTGACAGTGATTTTAGCCCCAAGAACATCAAGATTATTTTGGGGATTCTCAAAGTTTCTATAGCATAGATGCAGGAGAAGAAATGGAAAGGCTAGTGGCTGTTAAAGACCTTTATCTGTGCCACAGCAGTCTGATGTTCTCACGCAACTGCTGGAAATAACTAGAAAGAGTTTTCTAAGGCATGACTAATTATGAGTGAAGTTGGTTAAAAAGCAAAGTTATGTTCAAATTATGTTTTGTGTCTTGGGTATCTTTTGTCTTTTACCTTTGGGTAAAAATACCTTTTTGGTGTTCTTTGTTTGGTTCTCTTTTGGAACACAAGCAAATTAAAGGAAGYAGGTTAAACATGATTTTGGTACCTAACTAAACTAAAAAATCCACACAATCCCCCCATCCCCCTGGAATGACCTAAGGAAAGGTCTAATATAATGACCTTTATTTCAGCATCTATTCAGGACAAAATTAATTTGTTTTTCAGAACTCCAGAATGTTGGTAATGAACAGATTAATAAGGAACAAGGTAATTATTTAGAGTGCAAGATTTGGGGAAAGATAATGGGCAAGGAGATGAGGGCAGATGGACGGGACTTGTACACTGCCAGTCATAACCTTCTTTGTTAGTAGTGGATAAAGAGTTTAAACTAAATAGAGACTACTCCACATGGTCTATAACTCTCAAGGTGAAAGTCCTTTTCTGAGTTTCAGGCTAAAGATGCTCAGTCTTCATTCATGCCCATTGCAGAGAAAAAGTAGGTTTATAATTTTGACTGTGCTGTTGCACGAACACTGGACAGCCCACTCCTGATAAGTGCTTGTGAGTAATTTGATTATTACTGCTTGCTGTGCAGTATCTCAGAGCCTGAGGGAAGGAAGGGGCTCACCAGCTTGATCAGTTTCTCACAGCTTTCCCTGAGGTACATCCTCTGCCCCTTGGTTATCTCTCACTTTTTTGCACTCTCCYATTACTTTTAAAAACTGAGTTGTTAAAAATAAAGTTAGGAACCTTGTTTGCTTTTCCCCAACAGCATTTCCATGCTTTTCTGGACTGCTTTAAAAGGCTATGGTTATGATGGTTATGATGATGACAACTGCAACTCCACTATGGTCTGCAYGTTTTTAGCCGTGCTCTCAGGTAATTTCCACTGGTTTATTACTTCTGCTTTTTTTTTTTTTTTTTAACTATCAGTGCTTTCTTGCTACAGATTACAATGTTTTTCATTAGAATGCAAATGTTTATCCATTTCTTTTTTACCAAAACACATATTGTGTTTACTCAGATATTAGACACTGCCCTTATGGTAGTTTAGGCAACCAGTATCTCCCAAAGGTACTGTCTATGTGCTAACCCATCTATGGTAAAAAGGTATTTGAAATCCGACACCTTTTCCCAAGAAAATTCTTCTCATAGCTAAAGGCAAATGTTCCCATTTTGCCTGTTTTCAGCTATTTTGGCCTTATCCAGAAAGAAACAAATCTAGCAGGCTGAAGAGAAAAAGAAGTTGAAGTATGTGCATCAGTTTGAGCGTTACCCTAACCTTGAGCTCATCCGGGAGGCTGTCCCCTAGGTAATGCCTATCCTTGTACACTCTGTAAGTTCACTTTGTTTAACTGCTCGTTAGCAAACCAGATCTTTGGTGCGTGTTCCTTTCTTAAAAGTGAGAGTAGCGAACAGAAATACAATTATACAATTATATACCCAGGTATGAGATTAAACACATCTGTAAGGTTAGATTTTTGTTTACTCGTCCCTCATGCAGTCTGTACAGACAAGTGAGTGCCCCATCATGCTAGTCTCATTGTGCTGTACTCACAGTTCTTTCCTCACTGCTCACCCTCCTTGAGGATCTGAATGATGGTGTGCATTACATTTGTTTAAGCAAAGAAAAGTCTGCCAAGGTGAGCTTAAACTCCCCCACTTCAATGCTTACATTTTCTAGGATCAAGGATTTGTTCAAGCCTTTTAGAATTCAAAACCTTTCAGAAATAACTCAATGTCAAGAATTACATATGTATTGTTTTTCTTTAGAAAGTATATTCTTTGGAGCCACTTTTTGGATCTTGGTTTGGGTCATGTCACTGGGTATTAATTTGATTTTTAAGCAGGAATTTGATATTGAAACACTCATATTAGAAGATGCTTTGTGTGCTTGCAGACACTCCGAACACTTGCCCATGTTCACTGATCAGCCCCTGATTACATTCTAGTAGCATTCGTAAGTCTCATAAAACTGGAAATTTTGTAAATCTCAACATTTTGTTTTGTTATTGTTATTTCTGTGTGGGAGACATCATCTGACTGGTACATGTCATACATCCTTGCAAAGGGCACAAACTAGCTGCAGGTTCTCTGTGTGAACAGCTGTTCGGTATCAGTTTCCTGCAACACTCAGATTTGGTGGTTAACCTGTACCCAAATTCTCAGGTGCTTAATTGTTGCAAGCTGTAGCAAGACATCTGTATGAAGTGTGGAACCACCTCCAAAAATCTATCAAGTGAAAGACTGAACATATGGCTGGAGCAGGCCCAAATTTATTACAGGAGAGTCCTTGCTGCTGGGACTCCTCTGTAAATGCATGCACTAATTTACTTTTTTCCCATTATCATGCAAATATCATAAGAATTTCACCGTCTCTTTGAAATCCCTTTTTTTTTTCTGAATGTTGTCATGGCAGTATTCCTCAGTATTGTATTTAAAACCTTTCCTTGCTAACAACAAAGCCCAAACAAAAACAAAGCCTGACCAACCAAAAACCCCCAGTCTGATGCTGAGCATTTACTGTTTTGTCATCCCCTTGAAAATCAACTATCTTGTTGCAGCTTTACCTTTCATTAGGCATTAAAAAATAAATAATCTTATAATCAAAAAAATATTACACCATTTACATAGAAGGTTTCAGAAAGGCTATATCTTTCACTCAGGGCTCATAATCAAGTCTTTTTCTGTGTAGTTCAGAGTGGTTAAACAGCTGAAAGTCGTAAAAGAACAGGGAGGGTTTTAAGATGTGGAGAAATTTAATTTGTACTAGTTTTTAAAAGTAAGTCCTTCTAATTTTCTTAAAATTTGATGTTAATCCCAAAAATAGAGAAAGGTATGTTGGAACCCTGAGTTCAGAGAATTTCAGTCTTTGTAAGGCAAAAAGATCCATTCTATTATCAGCAAAGGATCTCTTTTGGAAGTGTCCCACTGTAATATGAAACCATACAGCTGCATCTTCTCTTGAAAGTGGGCATGTATGTTTTGATTGTCATTATAATCATCATGCTAGCCACAGAGTGACAAGGAAAATAATAGTAAAATGTGATTCTGGCTGTAAGAAAATTAAGAAAATGCATGTGTTTTGCATGAGAAGGTTAATTTGTTAAACACTTTTCACCTTTGAAAATAGAGACTTAAATTTCAGAAGATAATGATGTTCTTCCTTTTCGTTTATCAGAGTCAGAGCAAAGCTTGCCCACCAATGCTTAGAGGACATCACTGCCTGAAGTAAATTATCTCATAAAGGAAGTTGGCATGGAGACGAATGTAGACTGTGACAGGGCCTGCATTATTTTCAGTGTCTGTAACACCTATGAGCAGTAACTACCAGTCAACACTGCCTTTAATATTTTGCAGACTTTTATATTTGGAGTTTTTTTTTTCCTTAATTTGGAGTCAAAATTGAATACATGAGGTCATGCCTTTTAGAACAGGGGCAAGTGGAACACAGCGATCATTTTCTTTCACTTGTGCATCTCTTATTTGCTATTTTCTCCTGGAACATTATTTATAGATAGGTTTTTCTCCCACTAGAATTTTGATAATCCTGAAATTCAAGTCACACAGTTACATAAAATTCAGTCGGCAGTGGGTGTCATGATACTTTAGTTCTGCTTACACCAGGGGAACCAAACTGTTTTAAACACCACTGCRTATCATTTTGATGTGAACCATTTATCAAGAAAGCGAGTGGGAGACATATCACGTGATGTGTAAGCTTTGTGCATTGGAAACACCCTGGTCATCCAGTAGTAAGCTCAACAGTTAGTTTGCAGTTCGATTCTTTTCTTGTGTAATGCTGCAGTATGCTACTAAAACCAGCAGATGTTCACTCTAGGGATGGTTGCACTTCATTTGTGAACAAAGTGATTCCCATGTGGATCATGACAAGGCATATTCTCTGTCGTAACTTGAAACTCAAGCAACTCCAACAGATGTAAAATTGACTTGGATAACTGAAACAGAACTTGACCTACGTGTTCCCAATATTAAGTTTTATAAAGAATTTATGATCCATGCAAATGAAGACAACTCATGTATATTGATGCAATGTGATTATTTTAATTATCTTTGCATACGACATAGTAAATAATGATACTATTAATAAAATTAAAGCAAGATGGAATTGAATATTCATAATTTAGCTCATAGTACATTACAGATGTTTTACGCTGAAAATTAATGCTGTGTGAAGTTATATATAACTTTGATAAGCTTTAATTTGGCTGCTTGTTTTATCTACGGTATGCTTATTCTGTCCTTGATTATCACCTTCTGGCAAAAAACAATGCTATCTATGAGGTTTTCCATTAAAAAAAAATGCATCAAGAACAATAAATGAGAAGAGCTTACATTGTTCTGATACAGAAGACCTATCACATGAATTTTAAAAACTCTATACTTGTTTCACCACTGGAATGAAAAAAAAAAATATTGGAATGTTTTTCTTTCTCTACTRTAGTTGATTTTTCCTGCCCACTGGTTTAGTATGATTTCAGTATTGCAACTTGTTGTTCATTCTTGGTATCCTCCTCCTCTCTTTTTGAACCTTCCAGATTTCTAGAATCTGAAAGATTCTGTGCAGAGTCCCAAGCCCCTGCCTGAACTTCAGTCCTTATGCATCTGAGGTATCACCTCTTGAATCTTGCTGGCATCTGAGATTTAGTCTTTCTATGGATGTAGAACTACCWCCTTTTGAATTTCTCTTTATTGCCTCTTTTCTCTTGAATTATTGTCATTACCAGAGCTGCATTTAGACTTCTGGTCTATTTTTGTCTCATTTTCACTCTGACAACTGACTCTTGTCTTCTTCAGTTCAAATTCAGCAAGTTGTCATTGCCCTCTCTTCTCTTTCCAGTGCTTCTCTTTTCAATGTTTCTCTTCTTCTTTCAATTCTCTTCTCAATCCTTCTCATTTTCTGAGCTAGTGAAAAAGAATTATAAGTTTAAAAAACACTTTTAGAAGGAGGATTCACTTATCTTAAAACTAATTAATTCCATTCCCTTTCCATGACTGTTTATTTTCCTTGGAACACAAGCAAGAAAGTCCGAGAAGACTTCATGGGCCCCCATTTCTTTTGCTTTGGTGGGTGGCCCCATGCAGCTGCTGCAAGGCTTGCATTTATTTTATTTCCCCTTGAAGAAGCAGTTTTATATAGAAAAACTGTGTCTTAGCATGATCTGTTCTCTAGAGATAAGTGTCCTGGGTTTTTTAAAATTTTTGGCATTTGTTTGTTTTCTTCCTGCTCTAGACCAGACGTGCTTGGAAACATATATTAATACAGCTGCAATAGAATTTCAGGTCTTTTGAGCTCCTGTATAWCTCATTTTGCTTTCTAGATCAACTACTAACCGATTCGTCTATTTTAACTATAYAAATTCCTTATATGCACTCAAAGTTCAGCATATATAAACTAATATAAACTAAGGGAATGAAGGATGTGCTGTTTGCTAGTCCTTTTCATTCTTCAGGCAGAGGTACTTTGACAACAAATGATAAATGCAAAGGTATTAAAATAGAAATTAAAAATTAAAAATACTCTTCAGGGAAACCCTCAAGTATACCTTAAATTACATTGATTAAGGCATATTTCAGCTTGAGATAAATAAATTAAGAGTAAATCTAATTCAACAGGGTATAAAGCTAACAGATTTATGCTCAGAGTACATTTAACGAAAGTTTATCTCTAAGTGTTCCTCAGTTTTGCACAKCAAGCCCCCAGGTTCATATTTTCTGGATGCCTGATTGCATTATCTGTGCCTAGCACAAAAGTACTGACCTGAAATTCTTGTTTAAGTGACCATCTAAGAATCCTTCTTTAAAATGAGTCACAAGCATGGACAGGATCCTTTTCTCTAGGGTAACATTAGTTATGCTGCCATAATTAAAAATTCTTAATTTTAAAACAGTTTTCTACTAAATTTAAAACACATATTTAAAGAAATAATGTAAGACTCCTCTGGATTAATTCACAGACAACCTTGAATCATCAACTACTGCAAAAATATTTTAAACTGCATGAGGCAATGATGAGGAGGATATAGGTGGAAGAGAGGGGAAATGTAGCTTTTTTTTTCTTAAACATTAATTTTTAGAGCTCATCTTTCTAGTTCATCTAGTAGAAACATAAATACTTTTATTTAGTGAATTATGCCCTACCACTTGTTTAAGAAAAATTTCACTAACATTCTCGCACTCCACCTAGCACTAACTAGAACACTAGAAAAGCCCCCACAACACCAAAACACAAAAATCCAACAACAAATTTTCAAAATTAACAGCATTAACACCTGGTTAGCAGTCAGTTTAGAAAAATGTAAAATCAAATTATCAAACACAAAACATAGTTAGTAAAGTAACATTGATATCTTTGCASTCTCAGCAATGCTATTAAAAATATAAGCACTGATGGTGTTGTGAGGTTGTAAATGTGATTTTCTGGAAAGTGTTTATTCTTGACCTTCACAGTGCTGCAGCTGAATTAACAGGAGATGTTTATGAGGTTGGTTGAGTGACCAGGATGCTGATTATAGGTGATCCATGTGTGATATATGTTTTCCCTAAATATCTTCAAATCACTCATTGCTCAGGTACACTCAATTTTTATAGAAAGCAGAATGTTCACAGCTCTCAAGCTTCATTTGAGTTGATGTAGTTTAATTGTTTTTATCTCTAACTAGAATCTGATTTTTTGTTCCAGTCRCAGTCTCGTCTGCTGAGGCACTGTGATAGCTCCCTGAATTTGTAATGYACTTCAATTTCAAATTAAATTTTTTGGACACTTTTTTATTTTGTATTCTGAGTTCAAACCACGTTTCTTATGTTTTTAATTTCTAAGGAAAAAGATCCTCCTCCAGCTAAAGCACAGAATTTTTCAGCAAGAAAAATGCTTTCTTTTGTGACAAGTGCTTACATTTCTGACAGGGTTCTAGGTTGTGAAYCTCCAGTGGAGAAATAAAACACTTTAACTCTGTGTTTCCTTTGGCTGGTTTAACCAGGCCTTGATCTCTCCTCTGAGAGCTTCTGGCTACAGTGAAATAATGTAGTCTGCCTGCTTTTACTTTCTTTCCTTTCCAAAACATGTGGAGGAGCAGGTTAGGCTACTCACACTACTCACTCTTTGCCAGCTGCTGATATAAAGCAGTTTTGCTCTCTAAGGAGTCTTGTTTTACATGTGTTTTTCCAGAGACTAGAATAAATTCTTCCCCTCTCTTAAAGTTCTCTTGCAGTCTTACAGTTGTTCTGTACAGCCACGGTTTAGTTTTTACCTCGGTTATTTTGCCCTTCGTGTATATGCATCTTTCAAAGTGGGCAACACAARGGCCTCCTCAGCACCAGCTCTCGATCCTTTGAGTCCATTCCCCGCTATTTCTCACCACAYTGCGGAGCAGTTCTCCCTCAATACCCTCGATTTCCAAACCAAAGCCCATCAGCCCTGCAGCAGAATGGCCACGCGGCAGGAGAAGTGCTGCTCTTCGCCGTCGCCCTGCTGAAACGTGACGTGCACTTGTGAGGTGCTAAAACACGGCAGCAAAGCAACACAAAATTAGATTCAGCAATTCAAACACCTGGAATATCCTTTCCGTTCTAACACATTTCACTTCCTGCCTTTTAGGTTAGGATGTAATTTTTTCTCTGGCCTTCTCTGTGTCTATATGCATGTACATGCTTCCTGAGAACTCATGGTAAAGAAAGGGAACTCTGCAAGCAGGCAGATCTAAGTCTTATTAGGGACTATAGTAAAAAAAACAAAACAAACCAAAAATCAAATCTTTGATTCTATAGTGGATATCTGATCATTATATACAGTTTAAAGGGGACTATTTGCAAAATTTTCAAGCATTTCACTTAAAGAAACTGGTATTTTTTCTCAAAGTCATTTTGCAGATCAGCTAAATGTGCACACTGAAGCCCTTCAGGTCTGAAGCAGTCAGAAGAGAATTGTAGTAAAAACTGTATTTCTATTTAGCCACAAATATATTAATTGCTAAATGCAACAATAATGGAGARGTCAACAAATAATAGGTACACAAGGTAAAATTTTTTCATCATGGTTTCTCCATAGAAAAATAATTCTTATCTGGTCCTTCACATTCTCCCAAGGAAAAAGTATTGAGCATACTAAAGTTGCAATATCAATGAAAACAAAACTGTTATYCACAGACACTAAGAAACTGTATTCACAGGCAACTTAAACTGCRTTAAAAACAAATCCAAAATTACTTTTAAATTTCTTATTAGACTGTCATTAGAGCTATATGTAGATGTACTCAAAAAGAACYGAATAACCCTAGTTCTTGAGCAGTCCTATGGTTGTTTTTACTGTGTTTTCCATGCCTCCAGTTGCATTCAATGACTAAGGGAGTAAGTGTACGTGTTGATCTAGCAGTGCTGGATGGGAGGAATCGTAGATGAGATTTGCAACTTAATCTACTTTGAAAATTAAATTAGATGGAATTTAATGCTTCCATTTTAAACTGAAAACTTCATCTGGAGTAAATAAGCCCATATTTTTTCACAGATTACATCACTTGTTAAGTGTCATGCTGCAAATTTGGATTTATTCTGTTTTGGATCAACAACAGTTTAATTATTTTGTGCAAAGAAACTTGCTTACAATGGAGAAACTCAGAACACCGGACAAAGAAAGTCCTTTTCAAACTAGGAAAACAGACCCAAGATTCTGTTTTCTGCTTCTCACTCAGACCTTGGGCTACAAATTATTCTCTGACTGCTTATTTAAGACTTTCAGCTCTGGACTACCATGCAAGCAATAAAAAACTGTKTAAAAACAAGCAAAGAAACTATAAACAAAACCAGCAAAAAACCTCACMATAGCAACATAAACATTACAGAAAAAGCTGATCTAAGGAAAGTTCACCATCTAAAAAAYATATATGTACATGTACAGCTGTGAACTCTGTTGGTATTTAATCATGACTGCCTTTATGGTCAAGAAAAGGCAAAAGAGAAATAATGTAGCTAGTGCTYCTAAAACTTAATGCACTTCCAAATAGATAAACCTGAAAAAAAAGATGAAGATTGACACTCTTGCATTTGTTTAAAATGAATTGGATTACCTCATAGAAAAATGATAATCAGATTACCAAGCATTTAAATCTCAATGAATCAKATTTTCCTCTTTGGGCTGATGGGAGGGAAAGTTCACCTTGAAAACCAGAAAAATTTACAGCTCTTTCTTGATGATAAGGCAGCAAAGAGAACTGATGTGACAGCTCAGTCTAACAGAAGCAAACTAGTTTATTCCCCTCTGTAACATCTAGTAGGAAGCAAAGCAGAATCTGCTGATGAACTGAATCACTTCATCAAGGCTTTTACACATACTAAGCTTAAAAGGCACCATGCATTAGATATCAATCTTCTCTGTATTGCAATATAAACACACAAACACAAAAAGAAGTTCAACCTGTTGTTCCACTCTTGTYCTACATCAGCCATCAAAATAATCCAGAAATTCTTTCCTATTTTTCTTAATCCATCGAATATCATGACAATACATTCAGCCCTTTATGATGATATGCAAAACTAACATAATTTCTTCTTAATAGAAAATAAAATATTCAGACCTTATTCTCATTTTTGCTGAAAGGGAATAAATTTATTTTAAAATAAATTATTGGAACAACATTCTTGAAAATGCTTATCAGCCACAAGAATATAATTCCTGCCAGCAATGGTTCTTTAGAGTGATTCAGTGTCAGTGATTCTGGCTAAAATGCTCAGAAGAGACTGACTTTTCTTTTTTCTTTTCCCTCCCCCTTTTCTGTTTTTTCTTTTTTTTTTTTTTTTCCAGCTAGAATACTGCATGACAAAGTCCTGGAAGGGCCTGGGGGAGCAATTATCACCATATTTCTTACACTTGCTCTTTTTTCCTCCCCTGTTTGTTTCACACTGTTCTGCCTATTTATTTTGTTATTTAAGAAGCTTTCTGGACAAGAAGCACATTGTTTTCCTGGACTGGAAAATGCTTTAATACTGTAGGTACTATTGCAACATAAAATTTCCATTATGAATAACAGAATCTTATTTAACAACAGTAACCTGCAGAGGCTCTTAAACTCGTGGAGCTACTTAAAGTATTTTTCAAAATACACAAAATCAAATAAAAGTGAAATTTCTCCCAGAAAAAGTGACTCATTTTTGTATAAATTGTAAAGTGAATTTTTTYGGTTTTAATCTCACAAAATCTTAATGCCTGTCTGTTCTGACCCCCTAGAATTCTGATGTTGAATCTAGAGAGCTTTTCCAAATATAAATTGGATACCATTTTTAAAGCASGGAAAAGAAAGAATTCAGGGTTTGTTTGATGGCATTCTTCTGGTAAGAAAACCTATTCCTTTCTTACAGATGTTGCATAAAACATGAATGCATTCTTTCCACTTTATCCCATTGAGATCAGACAGAGAGATTTGCCCCAGAGCAGCCTTAGTTCTTCAGACTGTTTTGCTTGTTATGCAGGTGGTACTTTTCTAGTTTGTTTTTTCACGATGCTACTTCAATTTGGCAGGTAGGTGGTGTTTCCGTGCGTCCAAAAATGTATCACRCAATGCAACAATGTTTCACACASAGCAATATTCAGAAGTCTAAYTTAATGCTCACCACTTTCAAGTGGATGATTTTTTTAATAGCTCCTCCCCGTGTTTACTGTGGTTCAGACTGTACTTTTATGAGTTTCATATGGGTATTTTGAGTATATATTTTATAGCCAGAAAATTCTGATACCCAGTAGCCTTTTCAATTCACAAATCACGAGAATCAGAGAGTTCTTTCAACCTACACGTTTGCTACTAAATCACTCAGCTTTTTGTATGAACAGGGTTTTTCTCCCTGCCTATGACAATCTTTAATCTCCTTCTGTTCAGAAATTGTATCTCCTCCAGTTTATTTTTAATGTCRACAATAATACTTATAGATTTTCTCATCATCCAATTTACCACAGTCGACACACCAACAATTCATAGCACAGGTCTCAATTTTCTCTTCAAAGCAGCACACTTTACTCATGTACATTCGTTCACCTGGCCCCCACAGTGGAAAGAGTAGGAAGAATCATCCAATATCTCCAAGTGCTCACCTGGAAGACCCATTTTCTCTTCACGAAAGGAGCAAATAAGATCTAAAAAATCAAGAGAAGAATAATCTATAGGATAACCAAGAATCAAGACCACAGAATTCCTTAGTCAAATGATTTTATGATGTTGTCAGTGAATTTTTGCCATGTTCCACAAAGTAAAACAAACTGTTAATTCTGTATGCTTTCCTATGGCTGCTTGTACATTTGGTGTAAGATGTAAAGACTACTTTGAGAGAAGACAAAGAGTCTGGGACTTCCCGCCACTGACCTATTTTGCCTAAACAGCACYATGAGATTTTTTTAAATTTTTATTTTTGAAATTTAGGAGTGATTACAACCACCTGGATCTTTATCTAGAGAATAAATCCAAGCATGTCCATGTTAACCAGTGGAAAAAAGATTTCAAGTCACTCCACCTGTAAACTTTTTTTCCTTTTCTTTTTTTTTCCTTTTTTTTTTAATATAGTTTGGCTCTTATTCTGAARTGTCTAATCCTTTGTAGAGTTGCACATTAAAAAAATCCCAGGTTTTTCACTCAGAGTCCTGGGTTTTACCCTGGAGTCAAATACCTTCTGAAGCTAAATTTGGCAATCCTTCGCGTGTGTCCCCAAAGTCCCAAATGGGATCTAATCCAAAGTGCTTGACAAGATAAAAGCATGAAATATGTCTTCTAAAAACCACACATATCCATTTTCTCTTTTTATACATAACTATAGCTCTCACAGGTAGGGCATTCTAACCAAAAAGTAATAAGGTAAGTTAGGTTGCCTTCCATATGAAGATCACTTAAACSCCTCTTGATATTATAGTAATCTCAACAGTAAAGATAGTTGATACGCAATAAATCAGTGTTACCTTGTAAAWGAGAAAGCTTCATAAAAAATATGATGGCTGTATTTATGAAGAAAATGTATATTTTCCCAAAGATTTTCTACCATTCTTCCTTAATGGCTTGTATATTCTTTCCATGAAAAAATATATTTTATCTATAGAGGTAGATTCAGCTAATGAATTAAAAAAATCAGAGCAAAAAACCCACACTAAAAGAAATTAATAGTAATAAAAAAAGAAAAAGAAGAGAAGAGAAACAATATTGTGCTGAAACTTTAGAAACTAATGAAATATTTTACCTGGGTTCACAGCAGGCTAGCTGAGCAAAGAAAAAAAAAAAAAATTAATCTCTATCCATTAGAATTTTTGAGCATAATATTTAACCTTTTATTCCTTTTGTTGTGCTGCGGAAGGCTGGCCATTTCCCTCAGTGGCCAAACACAAAAGAGAGAGTGTTCTAAACAATATTACCTGAATTTGATCACTTTTCCCATCACAGAATTAAAGGCAGATGTATTTGTGTTATCATTACCCAGGCAAAGATATCAGTGTTATTAAACTGAAGATACAGCGAGAGTCCTAAAAGTCTCTAGGTAGATGTGTACATCTAGGTAGCTGAGAGATAAGAAAAAGCCCCARTTTTACATGAAAGTTTCTGCTTTTGTAGTGTATCTATTCCTTAAAGAATCAAAGCTTTCATTTATAACTTATTTTGAAAATCTCTTTGAAAGCTTCTTGAGGACAGAAAGAGGGCAGATGTGAAAAAAAAAGGGAGAAACATTACTGGGAAAGAGTTTACAAACAATTGCTTGCTAACAGGTTAAATGATCATGCTACTTGTTTTGTGTGCTGATAAAATGTCATTGAACTGATCTTTACTTACCTAAAAAGTGATTCGTAAATGACATAGGAAAAAAAATTACATCTTTGGTTTTGTGTGTAAACCTTCCTTGCAACAGGTTATTGCATTTATAAAGGATTACGGAATCAGAGCAGTTTAGGAAAAGAACCAAAGAAAGAATTCAAGGGATAAGTGGAACCAATCTTAATAGAATTCACAGTAGAGTGCAGAAGAAATTAGCTAGGGTAACTTCTACCTCACTAGGAATTATTTTTCAAGATTTTAGCAGGTTACCAAATTTTCCAGTTTTWGAAACTGTGAAAAAAGAACTATAAACCACTTAAGTATTCAGACTGAGGGGAATGGGGAAGAAATTGCTCAAGAGTAGTTACTAGTAGCTCCSTGACAAATGATAACTATCCTAATAAGGACAGAATATAACTTTCAAATATTTATACTGTACTGGGAAAGAAGGGGTGTCCATCCTTTGAAAACCAGATTAAAATTTTATAGTTTCTCTTTTTTTAATATTAGTGATAGCTTTTCTGGCCCTCTGCCAACCCAAAACTGAAACTCATAAAAAACCCCCAAAAACAAAGCACCAAATAAAAACCAACCAAACACACATACAAACAAACAAAAATACAACCTGAGGAAAAGAAAAGAAAACACTAAGTAGTCTGGTTAAAATACAGTAACACAGGAGTAGAGGAAGGGGAAACAAATTTGCGATTAACATCACTACGCCATTCCACCAAAATTACCTGCCAAAAATGGAATGAAGCAACAGCTACCAGCAGAACTACCAGCCTGCTTGGCACTAGTTATGTGGCAGCTGGTTCAGAAATAAGACTATTTCTGCCACCACATTTCTAGAAAATCTAGAAAAGCTGAGAAGAGGCCAGAGAAGAGCTATATAAAAGGCATCTAGACAATGTAGTACATCGAAAGACTGGGATATTCCCTACTGGGGAAAATGGGTACATATAGTTAGCTAAATTCCTAATTAAAAAAAACCCCATAGTTTGATAAACTGAAAAAACCCTAACAATAGACAGAAATAAATACTGAGATCAACTCAGAGTTTGTAGAGACACTTTCACTGTAAGTGCTTAAAGAGAAAGAGTAAAATTTTATTTTTAAATCTGTTTCAAATGAAAACATCATTCTACTTCTCAGCTGGTGAAGTCTCGATTCTCCCTAACAGTTCTAAACATAAAAATCTATTTTTGATTTAGTAAATTGGGAGATAAATGAGTTTAACACTCCACGGTTTTGGAAGCCTAATAAATGAGAACAGAAGAGATAATGAGACCTAGTTCTTATTCAAAAACCTAGAAAGAAAAGAGGTTACATCTATCTAGTATCAAGAAAGCTTACAAACTCCAAGCAACTGCTGTGGAAAACTGAATTTTCTAGGCTTTTCACAACCAAGCATGTATTTCTGAAGGTTTCAGCATGAGCATATTTGGTACATTACATGACAATTTAAATATATTTAGATCAACCAGCAATTAACAAATAAAGTTATTTCACATTGATAGACTAAAACCCCATCTATTATCTAATTAAACAATATTGTTAATAAGTTTTAGCTTTTAATTATAATCCAAGTTTTACAAAGGGGGAAAAACTCTTTCCTGGAGGTCAAACATTTCTTGATAAAGCAAGATTTAGTTGTGTTCAGTGTTCGAGTAAACGGCGGAATAAATCTGAAAGAAGCGAATAGGCTGCTTTAGATTGATAAGATCTGATCATTACTTTTTTGAAGGTCAGTCACTTTTGAACCTATGGGTGACAGCAGTAATTTATACAAAACCTAAATCAAATTCAGAAGCTGGTTTCTACCAAATGTGGAATGGCTTTACACAGATTGAGTTGCTTAGCAGGGTGAACATTTATTTTTTTTCCAGAAGAAAGTGCCTTTAAATGATGAAAGCTGCTCATAAAAGGGATGACAGAAGGAATACTTACAATCTTCCAGCCTTCTACTTTCTTATCCTGTTGAGAGCTTGTCCACGAGACAGGTCTACAGGAATCTATATTGGACACTTTCAAAATACTTTACTTAATAAAAGCTTTGGGCATGAGCTGGGAGGAAATTAGCGAGCCATTAAATGAAAAAGCAGCTTTTATGTGGTATCTGTCTGCATTAAAGTCAGAAAAATGTAACACCTGTGGCCTAAAGACCAAGTACAGACAAATATCCAGCTTTGCACTACTCATCATGCCCTCTGCAACTGTTGTAAAAGAGGTTATCAACATGAGATGCGAACAAATGAGGATTTTTTTTTAGGTTACCTACCATCTAATATCTGACAGACAGAAAGCCCTGATGTCAAACGGACTACAGATTGATCTGTCAAGATCATATGAGAAGAAATTAAAAATATTTTTGTTCCACATAATGCTTCAATGCTTCAGTAAATGAGAGTTATAAAGTATTTGGATATTTTCTGGTTAAATTTTATTTTTACATTGGAATTATTTCCCTTGATTTTTTATGTGCACACATTTGACTTCATACTTTAGGAACATTCCATCTGTAATCTCTCAAATGTTTTGAAAGGCACATTTATGAGTCCACAGACTGCAATCTAACACTTTATATCCTATTGTCATCAATAAGCGTGCAGGTTTTCAGAAGTGCAAATACAATCTAATCTAATAATATAATATAATATAATATAATAAAAAAGAATATTTCATTTGGAAGGAACCTGCAACAATCGTACAGTCCAACTGCCTGGGCACTTCAGAGCTGATCAAAAATCAAAGAAAATTATTAAGGTTTTTGTCCAAATGCCTCCAAAACACTGACAAGCTCAGGGAATGAACCACCTCTTTAGGAAACATATTCCAGGGTTTGACCACCCTCTCAGTAAAGAAATGCTTTCTAATGTCCAGTCTAAACCTTCCCTGGCACAGCTTTGAACCATTCCCACACATCCTACCAGTGGATACCAGGGAGAAGAGCTCAGCACCTCCTTTGCCACCTTTCCTCCTCAGGAAGCTGTAGAGAGCAGTGAGATCACCCCTCAAACTCTTCTCTCCAAGCTAGATAGACCCAGAGCCCTTAGCTCCTCCTCCCAGGACATGCCTTCCAGCCCCGTCACCAACTTTGGTGCCTTCTCTGGGCATATCCAAGGACTTTCACACCCTTCTTGACATGTGGGGCCACAGCACCCAGGATGAGAGCCCCCAAGGCCAAATGCAGTGGGACAGTCACCTCTGTTGGTTGTCTGGTCGTGCTGAGCTTGATGCACCCCAGAGTGGGGTTTTGCCATCTGGGTTCCCTTCGCACTGAGCTGCTGCTGACCAGCACCCCCAGATCCCTCTCTGCAGGGCTGCTCTCCAGCCACTCTACCAAGTTATATTCATTCCTGGGGTTACTCTGCCCCACGTGCACAATCCAACATTTGGACTTCTTATATTTCATGCCACTGATGGTGCCTGCTGCTGCAATCTAAAGCTGTTAACTGAGTGGTAAATTCAGTATTTCTCAAAATAGGATGTGAGACATTAAGGTGGCTATTAGTTCATACAGTTTTACAGAACTCATTATAGCTAAAAGCGTTCTTAACTCTAAATATTAGCCAGGGATTCCAACCTAAATTTAAAGCAGCTTGAAGCTGATGGAGTAAAGAAAGAGAAAAAGGAATTGGGGGTAAGAAAGACAAGAAGATGAAGAAAAAAACAGAGCAAGGTCTGAAACTGTTTTGAATTTTTTCAATTCTTTTTTTTTCCCTCTTCTAGGGGAAAAAATGTTGCATAACTTTTTCATGTTACAACTCAGTTAGCAACAAAGGTTTTAAGTATGTGGAAAAAAAGGTGTTATCTTTGCATGTTCTTTTGATGTCATTCTGCCTTTTTTAAAAACAACATGTGCATATAAACATTCTACAACTTCTTTCTTTTATTTCAATAGAAATGCCTTTGTTTTCAAAGGTTCATAAAATGCTTTGATGCACCACATAGGCTAAACTACTTAGCTTTATACATGTCATTAGAAATGCATATTTCCTTGGAGAACTTCCAACATATTTGCTGGTATTAAACACTTTTTAAAATGGAAATATCTAGGCAAATGGCAATCCTGTGTACTGTTTCTGTTTAGTGGAAACTTCTATGAAACTTGAAGAGTTTTAAGGAAAATAACAAATCTGTCACTTTGCTCATGTGACTAATAGATTTTAAAATAGAGATTGATTAATTTTGTGACCATGGAATAATTTGAAATTGTACCTAGAATTTTGAATAGAAAGCACTTTCTCATTTTTCAAGCAGAATAAGTAAATAGGTTAGCTGACATTGCTATGGGGATGAAAATGTGTTAGTCGCTTTGGGGATACTTGAACTCTGCAGCAAACACCAAAGGAAAATTTATTTTTCATTAAACTGTCAGAAATTCAAATTATATTTCAAAAATAATTAAACACAACAACAATCAAACTTACTAGGTCAGGTGTGTAATCACAAATTTCTAAATTCTATGCCTTCAGAGTTTCCTCTGAATCAAAGCAGAATAACAAGGATTTTTTTTCCCATGCAGTACAAGATGAGTGGTTGCATGAACTAAATATGCAGTGGCAGTAATTAAAGGGTTGCCCTACTCTATTTCCTTGGAGCAGTAGACCAGATAGTCCTGTAGGAAGAAACATTTATATATTTATGCACCATACCCTATTTCATTTGACCTTTCCATGCCTGAAAACCCACTGATGAGTTCAGCCTATTAAAAATATAATCTGAGCAGTCATACCAGAAACAACCTAATTTAATAATTCCTGTTTTCTGTTCACTGTATAGGGAAACTGAAACTAGTTTCTGATTCAGTGGATATCCCAATGTGGCTCACTATTGCTGCTGCTCATACATAATCCACAGCATTTCATAAGACTACAAGAAAACTATTTTTAGTGCATTATAGCCCTAGTTATAACAATTAAAAAATAGCAGATTTCTTGCAAGAGGTATGTTCCGTGTTTGGGAGTGACACCTTTGTTCTGGGAGTGAGGCAGAGAATACAGAGCTAAAAGGCCTGGTAAGCTGTTGGGTAAAAATGGATTCGGGGTGAATTTCACCTTGTATCAACCAGTCAGCTGAATCGGCCAGTGTGCTTGTTATTTCTCCAGAAAACCCACAGGCTGTGCACGTGAAAATACAGCATATCTCCAGTTTTTWGGGCTTAGGTTAAATAAAATTCAACAACATATTCTTAGGTAAAAAAAAATGAAAGACAAAGGAAAAAACACAAGCAGTCTTACTGAAAAATTTTACTGCTGCAGACCTATTCTACACTAAAAGCTATCACAGCTCTCAAAGTGCTTTATGAAGAAATTCTTCCAAGACACTGCATCTCACCTAATTAGCAGAAAAGGAATCTTCCTATAAATGCTTCTTGTGTATTTATGTTTTATTTACTTGCATAGTATTTCAAACGCGTATTTCAGGAAATGTTATTTAACAACTTCAATATTAACTATTCAGTGAGATTTCAGCAGTAAAGGTATAATTGCCACAGCAACTAGAAGCATTTCAAGAGAACCTCAGTCCTCAAACTAAASAGTGTTGGTTCTTTTTAAAGACAGTGTCTTAAAAACTAATCTTTAAACTAGTATAATCTGAAATTTGAATGAAATCAGAGTCCCAGAAATAAAATTATTGCAACTTTGATTAAGACGTTTCAGGCAACATGCAAATGGTAGTGATTTATCCACTATACATATTTTCTTTCTGCCTTCAGCTCATCAGAATGGAACCATAAAGGACTCCTATGCCATGTGGGTGTCCCAGCTRAGTAAAGCAATATTGTACAAATCTGCATGGGGTGATATGGTCTCCATCCATTTAAATTCATAAGTCAATTAACAGACTATTTAGCAGGGAGAATTTTTGTGCACTGTGCAAACACAGCATCAAGATACTTTCTGCGTCTCTAGTATTCTATGTCTAACATAGTCCAGTTAGGACAAAATATCATTTTTGAGCAATAATAGGCAACAAATCACAATGTTTAATATTACAGTGGTTTCCAATAATTTTGTAAATTGTATCAAAGTTAAAAAATATTTTGCATGCATTTAAAAAAAAGTTCTAGGAAGTGAGACAGTTGGTTTTTTGGGATAGATTTACAATGTATGACACAGATGAATTTCTGCAACCTGTTGTTTTTTTACAGAGCTTCTGTTTAATAGGTTTATCTATTTCTGTAGTAACTCCCATGACATGTGATCTACCCTACTCAGACTYATGTTGTACTAACTTTGTACAGGAGAGAAGTTTTTCTCTGCAAACCAACAGATGTTGATGTTATGTTACACTAAAAATACAGAACACCATGACACATTTGTGTTACCAAAATGTAACGTTTTGTCATAAAGAATTTTTTCTTGAATAAGCACTTTTTTTTTCCTTTATACTGCTGTATTTCCTCAGCAGTTTGAATTGAAATATCCATTATGGTAGAGTCACTAGAAAGAAATTAATACAGACTGCAATTAGAGTCTAGATCTGTTTTGTGTGTCTTTGAGGCAAAACTATTCCCTCTTTTCAATACTGAAGCTCCAGTAAACACTAATGGAACATGTTTCAGAATTCAAAAAACTAATAATATGCATGCTTCCTTGTCTATAATTGAAAGATGAGAGTCCTTGATGTACAAGATTCTATGGTTGTGTCTGAGCATTTTTAAAGCCTGAAAGAGATCTAGTGGCAAATCAGAATATGGAGTGTTATCGCTGAGAAATTAAAATCCTAAGCAAGTAAAAAATTTAGCTRTACAAGAATAATACATTAGAATATTTTGTAGTGGTTTGATTTTAAAGCTCAAAGACACTATTTAAGAGAATTTAATTTTTAGTCTTTAGTTGACCAGTATCTATTTCCTTTTTTATAAAAGTTTTCTTCTCTGAAGAAAATTGTACTTAGTTAGTAGAAGAAACTCAATACCTCTGAAAACACAAAATTATTAATATACTGTGATCCCAAGAGTAATACAGTATTTTAAGAAAGTATGAGTTGTGTTGATCTTTTGAAATACAGTAGATATTATTGTTGAACGAACTGAAAGTTGAAAACTGAGCCTTTAAAAAACATGAAGAAGTGACTCACTGTTGGGAGCCAAAAGTTGCAAATAGTATCTTTGAGAAATAAATAAATGAGTCACTTGTAAAGCAGGGAGTAGATGATTTTCTCAATCAATGCAYTGATTGACAAAAGAAAGTGGAAATAATACTCTGGAAATACATCTGTGCAGTACATATATGTGTATGTAAAGACGGTTGATACATCAATTAAATAATTGAAATCTTCATATCTTGTCCTTGAACTTCTATTTCAATTAGTATCCAATTATAAAGTTAGTTCTGCCTCCAACAATGGCACTCTTTAAAACATTTTAAGTTCAAGAATAGTCTACTGGAAACAGGGCAATATAGTCAAACATTATTACGAAGGGGATCAAAAGAGTAGTCGCACAATTGGCCACATTCTGCATTCTAGTCCAACTTAGGTTGCCCTCTGGAAAACTAGCAAGCTTCAGRGCTCTACRCCATTTGTAATAGCAAATGCTTTTACTTGTGTTGGCATATTTTTTTCTTTACACAATTGTTAAAAATTCCAACCTCCCCAAACAAGCAAACAAGCTACAGTTGTCTTAAATCTGTTGTAACATCCATGCTCCTCAGTACAGGAACCCAGTTCTTCTCACTAGAATGAAACAGAACCTTAGAAATTGGGCTAGTTCTTTTGGTTTTTTAGTTAAATTCTGACTTCTGCGTGAGAATCGCAAAATTTTTCTCATATTGAATGGCAAAAGAAATACTTCTACTTAAAGTATTTAATGGTCTGCAATGTCTTTAATTTCATCTAAAATAATGAATATATAAACCAATGAAATATAATTCTGAATGTAAAGAAAATCTCTTTAAGCAATATTTATTTTTTTGTGAAGCTCAGTTTTGAAACATCTGTGTTATTTTTGATATTGTGAAACTGTTTGAATCCAGTTTGTTCTAGTTACCAAAAACCTTAAAAAGTATCAAAGACACAATCATAACACATTGCCTTTTTTCCTAAACAATTTTTATGAACGTGAAGATCTATGTAGATATATGGAACTATTCAGAAGGAGTTACTTAAAGTCAGAAATTTGAAAGAAATTCAAATTTCCGGATTCCTTATGGCAAATGTAAGTATTTCTGTATCACAGTATAATTAATTCTGGAGGAGACATCTGCACATAATCTAGTCTACCTGCCTACCAAGAGGCGGCTTCAGAAAATCAAACACTATCCCAAATATAAATTATTTAAAAATCCCAAACATTAGTCTTAACTAGATAAAAAACCCTTCAGCTTTACTTACATAGGTGATGATACAAATGATACAAAAACATGATCTCTCTTTATGTAGGAAAACAACCTCTAAATCCACACAATCAAGTATGCTATTCAGTCAAGCTTAAAAGAGTTTCCCTAGGACCACTGGCTATTTCTTCGTAGCTCATCTGTCGGACAGCTTTCTTCTCCTTCCTCTATCTGAATCAGGGCCTTTGAGCATTTAAATGTTCCCAAAACTCTCCTGTGAGTGATCTTTCCTGTTCAAATTCTATGTTGTGCACCTTTCCCTTTACTGAGTGGCCAAGATCTGAATATGCCTTTTACCATAGTAACACATATTCCAGCCTCTGCTCGATAGCAAAACTATTCGTGTGACAATCCGCATACTTCCCTTTCACATTGTTAAGAAGATTGCAGAAAGTCATTGCAATGAAGGCATAAGTCATCTCCAGCTTGCAAGAGCTCAGGGTCTATATGCAGGCCAGAAGAAAATAAATTATGTCACTAGGTCTTCAACAATCCACAGTCTCCAATGATGTAATACTAAAATAACACACAGAACAAGGAAAGGGTGACAAGGAAACTTTCCAAGTAAACTTCAAAAAACCACAAAAAAACTTTCAAAACTACAGCCACTTGAAAGAATTAACTAATTGAGCCTCGAAAATTATAGCAGACAGTAAGATAATTTTCCTACAATTTCTCATCAGAAACAGTAAATTATCTGTCTTAACATACTCTGGCTACATTTGCACATGATAGCTCCATGTACAGCTACTACTGATGTTATGAATTCATCTCCAGTTTGAAGGAGTTCAATGCAGAAGAATTTACCTTTATATGAACCCACTCTATACAACAAAACTTATATACATCGAAGACTGCTAATACTCAAAACAGAACACAGTACCTTTGGAGCTGGCTGTCTAAACTTTTCCACTCACATTTGTTTAGATCTAGTACTCAAGGAAATTTACACTGATTTTTCAAGAGTAGAATCTTGTGAGAAAGAAAATAAGGCAATTAATTTAAACCCTATTGTCTTGGGGTGACTCTATCATGTGTATCCCCTATCATGCTCTATGCCCAAAAAGTAATATTGTGCCTTTTCTGTGCCTTTAAACTGAGCTTGAGAAAAAAAAAAAACAAACGAACTTTTCAAAACAGTTTCTCAAGGACACGGAGACACACTCCTCTGCGTTCTCTGGCTGCAGGAGCAGGAGGGAGCACCCTGCTTGCTTTCTTCTGCCAGCGGTTTCAGGGGTTTTTTTTGTCTTCTCTTCCCGGCGTGAGACGGAAAGCTGAATTTTGTTTCCTGGGACTTTGGTTTTTCCCTTCTTCTCTTCTGGACTGTTCAACAACATCAGAACACATCGGGAGAATTTTTTCCCCGAGGCCCGGGGGTGGGCCCTCGCCGACCCAGCTCCGAGGAGGAGAGAGACCACACCTAYAGAAGGACTCTGAAATCTTCCCAGGTTTCTCTCTATAGYGAGAGATTTCATTTCATTATTTAGCATTATTATCCTTTTCCTGTGTGTTTGTTAAATAAATAGTTCTTATCTCATTCACTTTCCTTCGAGGAAAATTTTTTTTTCCCGAACCCTGTGAGGGGAAGGGTGGTTGTAACCTGGTTTTCTCTCAGAGGATATATTGCTAAATTTTGGCCAAACCGGCACACCTATGAAAAATGGTAATTCTACTTTTACAAACTTTGCATTTGTATTTTCCTTGTAATTAAAACATAAGCAAAATCTGACATCTGACATTGTTTCACTATGTCTTTTAGAAGTCATACTTTATTGTAACTGAATTTCCTATATGGTTTTGTATCTATCAACTTAATTAATCACCCATCTGTGCAAAAATAGGGCAAATTCAGTGCCAAGATACACAAAACTAAAATCTTTTTTTTCTTTTATTCAGGAAACATGGATTTATTCTCTTTCATTTCCCAAGCTGCAAGTAAGACTTCCCTTCTTACTTTTGTTGTTTGTTTAAGGATTAGATATTTAAATTAGTTGTTGGAGAATGAGAAAATTTCTGTATTTTATCAGTTAATGATAAATTATTTAACAATAATAATTTAATTTATTACTTAATGATAGCCTCACTTTTAAAATAGATGAGATACTTATCGAAGTTCATAAACACGCTTTGGAATTGATGTCATCATGCAGCATGTCTTTGAAAACCACAGACTAATTTAAAAATTTACAGTTGTTGTGATTTGTTGGTCTTACTAATTTGATGAACTATGTCAGTAATAGTAGAACAACCACTGACCCATTAATTACCTCAAAAGTCCACATCTATATATCTGCTGTTTCATTGACATTTATCTCTACAAAAATGCGTACAGATAGAATTAAAAGTGGGATTTCCCATCCATATTTTGGCAATAATTATGTCTCGCTCCAAACATTTGTGGTTCTTATTCATTTAGAGTCAGTCCATATCAGGTCAACTCAATTTTGATTTCATTAGGGATGAACATACGTCAAACATTGTTGACTGAGTTGAGAGTCAGCTTTTCAAAGATCCACAAAATCTAAACTACAGTGACCTGAAGTAACACTGATGCTTGTCACCTCAAATGAAGATCAGCTAAGGCATTGGTATGGCAGAGTTTATAAGGAAAGCAAAAACTGCGTTATGACTAGGCAAACCTAGAAACATCCTGTTCTGGATTGAATAAAGCCTTCCTTTAGGTTGATAATGTTTAGTGAGTTGACTTTCAATTTCCTCTTGGATTTTGAATGGCTGAGCCTTGACTGTTGCTGACTTTTGACTTACTGCTGTTCCGTGCTACACATTCAATACCACTCTCAGCAGTTCCAGGATCAGTGTGATTCTGTGTGAACATTCACAGGATATATAGAATGTGCATTACAAAGCCAAAAACTAACGTCTTTCACTGTGGATTGTTAAATAAAGACAATTCTACTTGATTATCAGTGTTGGGACTTTTCTGGATACTCTGCGTGCTTCTGCTCAGATCTAATTCCATGAACCTCTCCAACACTCTCTGGAGACTCCTCCAGTTTTCCTGACCTGAGGCAGCTCTCCCCCACAACCATGTTCATAATTTATTTCTCTCCTGAACATATTTTATCTCCACCATTCTTCTCTCTTCAGTTCATCATTCATTACTCATACTATTTAGTTCATGAACAAAATATGTAACTACCTTTTGAAACGTTTTTTTTTTATTAAATCTGCACAAAACAATGATAAAAAGGCACAGCAAGTTCCCCTTTCAAGTTATTTTTTAACCCTACTTCACCTTGACAACAGATGAGGTTCATTCAGGCCACCCTAGCACTACTTCAGTGAAATCTCTTTCCAGATAAGCCCCGGTGTGTTGGGGGTGGTGGGGTGTATTACTAGCTGAGCTAGTACCCTGTGGTGAAAGCTATTCAGAACTGGAATAAAGCTAGAGTTCAAGCCACAGGTGTTAGAATTGAAATTCAGTATGCAAAACTCAAAGAAAGGTGCGCTTGTACTTTGCTCCTGAGGAGGACAGAGAAGCCAGCCATTACACATTTTAATAACTCCTTAGTCAGTTAGTAATAATTCACAAACCCTTTATCAAAATGCAGCAAATTTCAAGGTAACCTGAATTACATTTTAGGAAGCATAGAGTGTTTAGAAGAGAAAATTACCTTCATCACAGTTGAGCTGCAAGTGCCCTGCAATTCAGGTAACAGAATTGAAAAAGTCATCATCAATTGCTCTGAAATATTAAATCTTCTTTACTTAAGAGTGCAAAAAAAACCATGTAAAACTTCATGAAATGAGTAAAAAGTTGTACATCTTACAGACCTATAGTACAAGCCAGAAAAAGTAGGTACACTTTTGGTAATAGATGTTTCAGCTTGTTGCAGTGTGGAAATGCACTTTAATTGTAAGAATCTAATGATGCCTAAGAGGTTATTGTATCATTAACATCTTGGATGAAATTTAAAATGTCCTTGAGTTTCAGGTTCTTCATGATTATCAAACTCATAGAGTCTTTTTCAGTTCCATTGAAAAAGACACATTCAAAATGTTTGAAACATTATACAAAAACAAACAAAAAACCTGTAACAGTGAAATCTATACCCTACCACCTCCCTGGTGGGTCCCCATTAGAGGATCCTTTTATCTGAGGTCCTAGTACTTTTCCAAATTGCAGCAACAAATACAACAGCATTATTTCCACAAAGGTGTGGGTCACCTAGAAGTCAGCTTAGTCTAGTGAAACAGGACATCTTTTCCTTCTTCTTCTCTGTACTATTTAGTGGAACAAAGCTGCTTCCAAGAAAGGTATATAAAATATCTATGCATATGTTTTGTATTACATTTAGACTTCAAGGGTTTTAAATGTCAAATGCTGCACAAGTTACTATATAAAATTCCTCCAAACTGCTTTTGATTTAATTATTGTGTGCACTCTTCCTGTCTTTATAAGTCAGTTTCTGACCTAATAAAACCTCCTTAGGTAGGCACAATACTGGGTGTGGCACTTGAATCTGTCAGCATCATTCATTTTGTTTATAAATTTCTGTTGGGTTTCATCAAATCAAAGTATTTTAGTTGACTTCCCCAGCACAGTACCTGAGTAAAAGGACCAACGTGTTTCAGAAGTGGCCCCGGCACTGCTGCCTCAGGAGTTTCACCCACTACCAAACTGCATTTTTGACTGAGGGCAGAGTGGTTCAGTGACTGCAGTATTGCATGCTTCTGCCACTCACTGTCTTATTCTCCTTCATAGGCTGCTTCTTCATAAAGAGCTTGTTATTTGGAAGCTTCATTGTCTGAGCAGGAGGTTGGCTGATGGGCCTGTGTCTATTCCATGTGATCCCTGCTCTGGCCCACCACATATCAGTGGGGCTTAATTTCTCCTCCATAAGAATTCAGGACAGAAAACTGTTTTGTTCTTCTAGGTAGAAAGATTTCTTCTAAATATTCACTTACAATTAGCAAATAGTAAATCTTTGTTGTTCTTGACTGTTAAGACYCCTCTTCTTCCGTTTTCCATTTACGACTCATCAAAATTATAGCCCAATATGGAGGTAAAGATATAATTCTATTATCTCCAACATTCAAATTGGCATTTTCCCAAAACATATGTTCAATAACTGGTACTAAAATAACATTCCCATGTAGTATGAATTTATTCAGGTGGTCGCAAACATCGTCCTGTCTTTCTATTTYTAAGTTTCTGTTAGAAAAAAATTGGCATATAGATGGAACACAAGAAGTTTTGTATTCCTTTTTTTTCTGAGTCTCCACATATTTTTCCATAATATAATTATTAATCAACTCAACAACATTCCAAATAAAAATTATGCACATTTAAATACTTAATTCTGAGACAACCCCTGAAATGCCTCCTTGCAATGTTAGATATGATTATCATAAATCAATGTGGACACTATGGAGGACTCTGCTACAGTCTAAAAATAGTCATTAAATGTCTCAAGGTGAATGAAAAAAGGGAATGCTTTCCCTAGACCCTATTCTTGCCCTGAAACTAAAATGCTACTTCCTAAAGGATCCAGTGTAATGTGAACCTACATTGTGGAATTATTTAAACCACTTGAATAACAAAAAAGACAAATATCCTCACATGACCATTCCCTAGATACTCGCTTCTGCTTTCAGTAGAGTCTGTTCAGCCTATCTGTGTAACATCAGCCCTGTGAGAGAGAAAACAGGCAGACGGCCTGCTTTAGACGTACAGAAGCAGCCCCATACATGGGGTAGCATGTTACTCTGCCTTCTGGCATCACTTCAGATTTCCTTTATACAGGATAATATCTATCCTATTTCTCTGAAACTTTTAGGAATGTGAAAGAAGCCCAAAAGTGTCTGATAATACATTGCACATTCTGTAATTTTTTAGCTGACCATTTAGCTGTAAGATTTCATGCAGTTTTATCCCCAAATTAAAATATATTTATCAACATTGATATTAATCAATGTCTAACGCCAATGTCTTCTCAAATGACCATTTCAATTAGCCACAAAAATCAGGCATAGTACAGCATGTACACAGACATGAAATCTATTGCCCCAACAGAGATTTCTCATTGGTTTTTTTCTGTATTTGGATGCAAAAGTGAGAAGATTCTCTGTCTTCTGCTCGCTGTAATCTTTCTGCCTTAAGAAGAAATGAAATCATGTATCTTCCCACAAGGGAAATAATTGTTTCCCACCTGAAAATACTAGATGAATGTCACTGTAACACAAGCACTTTAAAGTTATTGATCATGTTTTTTCCATATAAAAGGGCATTTAATATAAAATTAAGATATGCCTCACAATTTCCCACTAATAACTGTGCTCTTTTTTCTACTCTCAGGAAACCAATTCTCACACAGCTGTTATTCCCCCATTTATTCTCTACATTTTTACAACCCTTTCACTGCAGATTAGTTTCAGTGAAGGTCACACAGTGCCTGACACCCAGGGAGAAAATGTTATTCACAGAAAATTCCTCTGATATCAGGTGGGGAAATCGTACAAATGAAAATTTTGGTATAGGTAAAATTGAAACAGCCTGTCTTGTTGGGAAAAAAAAAACCTCAGACAACATAGCAGCTCTGCAGATATATGTAGGGACATAGCTCTCTCAGAGAACCATACTGACTCTTCCAGAGAATTGCTTCATTTACCTAAAATACTTCCTAGTCAAAGTATTCCCCATAAGTCAGCAGAATTAAACAAATTTATCATCAGAAATAACAAAAATCAAGAGAAAACAAATTGCATTCTGATACAACAAGAGAAAAACAGCCATAAATTTTTCGGCAGGATGAGGAAATAGGTGGAGAAAAGCTTTCTCCTACATCAAAAGTTCGAAAAGAATCCCTTTTCATATAGAAGAAATTCCAAATAAGAAATTCTGGGTAGACAAAAATGAAAGACAGATATTAGCTACTAAAGAAAAAGAAATTTGATCTAGGTCACTAAGGACAAGTAACAAGGTTTGAGGTACAGAAGAAAGAATGCTATCCACGTACACAATATCGTCTCTCTTCACGCTTATGCTCAGTGATTAATGCCACTCTTTAAAACAGCAATGAACAAGAAAAACATGACTTGAAACAAATGTTATGTTAATAACTGAGTTTCATGGCAGCAGGCCCAAAGGCAAAGCACTCTAAACCTTTAAAATTCTGCATACYTTGGACATCCTGTGATTTAAATTTAAATTATGTTAAAAAGTAAACTAAAAAAGCCATTCTAGTCCAAAGTTTTTGTTAAATAGCCAATGTTATGGTCAACACTCYAAATCAGAGTGAATACTATACAAAAGTTTTTTGATAGTACCTTCCATTAAAATATYCTAATTTTTTTCAGAGTAGCATTTTAATAAATATGATCCAGGAGACAAAATGCTTTAGAGGGAATTAGGGACACATGATTAATGACAGATATGATAGTCATTTAGTTGCAGCCTCTGCACAGGAGGCTGAAAAAACATGGAACCAATTTCTGATTCAAGTGGAAAAAGCCAGAATCCAAGTGCCTAACTCATGCCTTTCCACTAGCTAGTTTTATATCTTATACTGCATCTTCTAAWGGTGTAGGAAGGCATACTGCTTACCATTGCTTTTGTTATGTAGATTATGTATTTAATAAAGATCAGTGAATAAATAATAGGTTAAAATGTCCACGGATCCACCTGGAAGTTAATGTTCTTTTGATTTCTAAAGGTTTTCAAAATAYTGATTCTATGGCACAATTTTAGAGGCAGAATTAGATATTGGCTTTTCCTATGACTTAGTCCATTTCAATGGGTGTAGTAGCTTTTTGTTAGCTTCATTTACCAAGGAAACTTCACATCATTACACATTCTGGCGCTGGAGGTCAATGCTCACTTGCTTTCCTCATCTAGTAAGATCTTCCATCTTCAGGTTACAAAAAACTTCACTGGCCCTGAGAAAAAATCCCAAGGAGATAAAGAAATAATTCCTGTAGGATGTTTGTCTTGCTTGATCATCTAAACCAAACAGTTTTGTTTAATTTCCAGCATCATTAATTCTTTAGAACATGTAAGACAGAGTCCCAAGGGAAAATTACTCATAACACTATAAATTGCAAAGGACTTTTCATAGACTTTTTAGTTTTAGAAGTAGAAAAAGAGTATATTTATTTATTTTTTAACTTAGCTTACCGCAGCTGTAGAAATAGACAAAATGTGGAAACCACAGAAGAACAACTAAAAAGGTACGAACATAACATGGGTAGACACAAGGAATTATCACTTAACAATTCAAGCAGTATAGAGAAAAAATGAAGGATGATGCAGCATAGCTGGGGAAAGAACTGCTCCCCTTTGTATTTTGCAAGTTTAAACAAGGGCCTGGTTTAATAAATAAAACATGCTTAAAAACAACAAGATGGCATCACAAATGAAGTCATGACTGAGATATTCACAACAYTTCAATCAGGTTTCTGCTAAGGTCAGAAGTCAAGCAATAAGTAATGTCACTTTCTGATGTGAAAGGCCTTTTTTCCACTTTATTACAAACCCTGCTATTAGATAAGTGTTGGGTTTATTAATGTAACTTTAAGACAAGACCACAGAAAGTAAGAAAAACAGCAAATCACTTTATATTTTCCTCTTTTACAGCTGTGGGTGTTTCAGAAATGATTTTTCAAAAGTATTTGAGTCCTTGTAGCACAGTAAATACTGATCATATCTGGCTGTAGGCTTGTTGAACTGACAGTGCTGGCCTCAGGCCATGTCTGACTTTGGGCTTGTGTTGGCCTGCCTGGAGGAGTGATTTGGCCTGRAGGAGCAGCCAAACATGCTGGTGGCTTTAGCTTCAGAGAGGTGTGTGGCATAACCTGCTTTTATATCTGGGGTTTGCAGGAGATGGTTAGTGATAACAATCATTTGCTGTGTGCAGAGTAACTGTCCCCGACTGCAGCACGGGGCACAATGTGTGCAGGACAGACACACGATTGTAGCAGGAGCCTTGAACCTGACACCACAGGAGGCTACCAGAGGTACCAGAGCTATGAACCCACCAGTGCTAGGTCCCTGGTTAGCAAAGAAATGCAGCTCTGGGAGATGAGCAAAAGCAGTGTTTGGGACAGCCAAGGGAACAAAGTATGGAACACGTACCATGTGCCAGCAAATGTTGGCACACCATGGAGCTGTAAACCAAGGAAGAAAGACTAAGGCATGGAGTGTGCTAGCAACATGTAGAAGCAACTTCAGCTGGGTTCTCACATGTGGATGAAGAAATCATCAACATAATACTTCTGGCAAAGAACTTGATGTGCTGCTGACCTGTCCACTGGCAGCCCAAAGCCATTAATCCCAGGACTCGGGAGAGGAGTGGAAGAAAAGTAATGATGAAAGAAAGAGGTGCATACTCAGAAGTTTGTGTATAATAATTTTAACTGTACTTCCTTAAAACTCTTAGTCCTAGTTACACCACAACTGGACTAATAGTAATGTTTTGATTAGAACTGCTAAGATTTCAACCAGACTAATAATAAATCCTTGGCTTACGTATACAATCTGTTACCTACCTTGTACAAAAGASAAACTTGAGTGAAGCAAATGGGTGGGAGACTATCCTCCAGAAGAGGAGGATCAGGGAATTCTATTGATGTGTACAACCATCTAGTGGAGGGTAGCAAAAAACATAGTGACAAACTCTTCTCCATGGTGCTCAAAGACAAAAGAAGAGGCAACAGGCATGAAAAGCAGTCATAGAAAATTCCCTTCAAATACCGGAAAAAAAACAGGGTCTGTGTAAAGTGGATTRTACATCCATAGGTAGTTGTAATTTTTTTATTTCTTACACATTTCTACATGCTATGAMAATAAATTAGTACACTCAAAAATAACAGAAAAACACATTAGAAGAACAATACTGTGTACCAAAAAATCAGATATTAAATATAGAGTGGGAGAAATAGAAAATATATAATACAAAAGGTATTAAACATTTGCATTTTGGCAACCTTATTTCTCATTGCCTTTACTTGTGGTTTCTTCTTCCAGTTGTCACAATACTAGTGAGTAGGCAAACTAAGAGAGTTCTAAAAGGCAACTCTAGAAACAGTGAGAGTTCACCCAATGGAGTTGCATCCATATGACGTACTGTTCTCTGAGAGCATTGCTATATCGCAGAATGTATTTTTGAGGAAAGTTTTAGTCTAATATGCTTGCATAAACTCTGCTGTCCCAGCATAAAGAAGAATCACTGGGACTTTTGCCAGCTCATGCCTGAACACAGTATAAAGACTCTCTTTCTCTGGATGTAACCAGTGGCAGCAGTTAAAGGAAATATGATAGCTCCTCTGCAGATGAATTAGCACAAATTTTTTAACAGAAGGAAAAAACAAGAACATATTGCATTTTTGCTTTGTTTTTAAACTAACTGACTAGGGAAWGTTCTAATCTCTTCAACTAGGACATAAAGCCTGTACATGTTTCAGTAAGTTCCATGAGTAGAAAGGCTGTCAGGCTGTGAGATTACTTTGTGCACAGTAAGTTTCTCTTTGTTTTCTGGCAAACTCAGCAACAAGATGTACTGTGTATAAGTGAATTAACGTGCATATGAAACTTTAACAATTAGCTTGTGGACACTAGAGCAAATGCACCAGATACATGTCTATGTCAGCTGAGATAGAGTTGATGTCCTTTTTTAAACATGCTTATAGACCAGGCATTTTTTTCTCATGTTGTTATCCCTGAAGGTTGGATTAGACCTTTAGAAAGACATTGACACACCTCATTAAAAAGCAAAAGGGAATCACTGGAGTGACTCTAAGTGAACAAAGTAATCCAAGATGAAGGAAAAACTGACTAAACTTATTGACAAAGTCTCTGGGCTGCCAGCTGCAATAACCAACCCTGGGCCTATCACAGAAGGTTAATCCTAATTTTCAAATAAGGAAACTTAGCTTTTTTTTTGCATACTGGTATTTAGTAAATAAGAATAGATTTTTACTTTTATTTCAAGTTTTTTTCTCATTAATTTCCTCTCCAGCTGCTTTTTGTTTTCACAATTCTTACATGCACAGAGTACATGCGGAGAGTAATTCAGAAACAACCCAAAAGCCAGGAAACATATATATTTTAAGGTAGGATTTTCATTGGAATAGTCAACCTAAATGCAGAGTTGTCTYTATTTTGTGTGTAACTATAAGAAATATCTAGGATTTCCGGACTCTCAGATTTCATTTAAAAAAAATTCTTTCTGCTTTCACCTGCATTTCATAACCAAAGACTTTATGGACAGTCAGTTTCCATGGACTGAGAGTCATAATCAATCCAGAGAAATTAAAATATATGTACTCTCTATGTAGCTGTTATTACATCAGTATTTGAATTTCCCTGTCCATTCAGTTAATCCACCCCAAMCACAGACAACTGCTTTGCACTCATGTATCTGTGAGAAGAAAATACATCATCAATTTGATGTCATACATTCTCTCAGCTTAGAAGAGGCAAAACACAGAAAAGCAAAAAGTGAAAAATGGAAAATACAGCAAGGCTCATTGCTAAAGGCTAGCAGATAGTTCCTTTCATTATTAGAAAGATTTTTATCACAAGTAYGCTATCTTTCTTAAAATTATAAACRCTTGTCTGTGGTCTTTACTCTCTATAGGTCTTTAATCTAAAGTGAAATAAAATAAACACTCACTTCCCTACACTGCAAAATATTGTACACTTAGTGYACCACACTGTCCTTATAATCCATCTACAGTCTGAGTCCTCATACTCACTGTTTCATGTATTTCATATTTAAACAGGAATTAAATTTCTGTTTAATTAACTAATTCTGTTAATCAAATTACATTCAATCTTCATTTGGCCAGATAAGAGGTCAAATTTTCTACAGGCCCTCTTCCATAATAAGGTCTTTCTTGTCTTTTAGAATTATCATTTACGGACTAAGCAAGTGGCAAATGGTAATTCCGTATAAGTAAAGATCTGATGAATTGCCAATGCCTGGAAATCCCACAGACATGGCTATAATCCTGCACATGCCTGACAGATCCAATGCCACATACACCAGATCAGCAATGAAAGCAATTTGAACAAGAAGAATGTCTGTCTGTATCACTTCTGCTTCAGCATCGCTYCATTGGATTTGGGCTGTTGTAAAAGCTGGCTGAAATTCTGTCCTCCTCAGGCTGCAGAAAAGTCTCTTGTGGGAATGGGCAAGAGGTGTGGTTATGACCCAGCTTCCCTTACAAGTATGGGATATTTATCTTCATTTGGAAAAATCATTTATTTTAACAATTTATATTACACTGTTGTAAAAAAGTTGATTCTTAATTGTGCTGAAAGAGCTGGGTAAGGCGAACCCTGTTTATTTCCTTGCAAGAAAGAAAAAGWAGATTTAATGCCAGAAGAAAGGTTGTATGTGGAAGTTTGGCAGATGCAGCATCTTCCTTGAGACATAAAGAAAACAACTTGGAAAAAAAAGACTAAGATCTGTTCTACTTGCTTGTCAGGGACTCCTGGATAACTGGTGGTTTTATTATAGGAGCTTCCTATGAAAAATTTAGAATAGTCAGGGATTTTTTTTAATTTTCCAGTTCTTTGTAAACAATGCATACTTGTTTCTGCACTGAGGCACAGAAATCCTAATTATTTTGTCTCTAGCTATTAGAATAAGCTAGCTAGGAGAATCTGAGTGTAAAAAAGGAATTTCAGGGCACGCAGGCTGATCATGAAAAAATATTAAAATAGAGATAAGAATAAGGAATACATTTTAATGACTAGCAGTTCATACTTTTCTAAAGGCAGCTTCATCTGAGAACAGACAAGAAATATGTGCTCCCACAGGTAATAAAACAAACCCTTTTATGTAAAGCAGCTTTGAACATAATTGGAGATTCATAACAAAGTATATGGGTTTTTCACAGATTGCCTTTCAAATAAATCCACAGAAATACTATCATTTTTCTTAGCAGTAAGCTCTACGAATATTAATGTAATTAAAACACTGTTGCTGAAATATTTTTAATATTACATATATATATGCAGTCACACAGACAGGTTAAACCATTAGAGGTACAATCTTGCTAACTAATCCTAACAACATTTTTCACCTTTCTGAGACTGAAACAGAAGTTCTAGAACCAAGAGAGAAAATTATGTGGAGGACATAAAAAAATCCCAGCTGACCTTTTAGATATTTTACTCCTCTCATTTCTGTTTCCTGGAGTAAGAAAGCAAGTGCCAATCCAGCAGCTCATTTTCACCAGATGAGGGTAATCAGAAAGGACACCTCACCATTGCAGAGGTTTGCAGAACCTCTGACACTTGTTGGTAGGAAACAGGAGAAAACGATCCTTGCAAACAAACAGAAGGAGGTGGGGGAGAGCAAGAGATGGCAGCTTTGTTTTCCATTAGCAAGTTGCATCTACTGGAGGAGAGTTCTGGCAAACACCAGGGCCAGCTAGATGTAGCTGGTGAGAGCACGAAACCTGCATGCTGTGGGTTAACCCCAGTATGCAGCCAAGCCCCGCACAGCTGGTCGCTCACTCTCCTCCATGGGATGGGAGAGAACTGGAAGGATAAAAGAGTGAAAAGCCATGATGTGAGATGAAAACTGTTTAGGAGGTAAAGAAAAGCTGTGCACAAACAAAGCGGAACAAGGCCATCCATTCACTGCTTCCCATGATCTGGTCAGTGTTCATCTATTCCTAAGAAAGCCGGGTTCCATCACACTTAATGGTGACTTGGGAAGGCAGATTCCACAAATTTAAATATTCCCATCCTTTCCTGCAGCTTTTACTGTGGAGCACAATGCCATATGGTGTCGGATATCACTTTGGTCAGTGAGGGCCAGCTGGCCCAGTTTTGTCCCCTCCAAACTTCTTGTGCACCCCCAGCCTGCACACTGTTTAAACACTCCTCAGCAAGAGCTGAAACACTGGTGTGTTGTCAACACAATTTTGGTCACAAATACAAAACCTAGTCCCATACCACCTACTGTGAAAAAAATTAACTCTATCCCAGCTTAAACAAGAACACTGGACTAGCTACCTTTTTATTAGGAGGAGGATTTGTGGTTTGTTTGGTTTTGTTGTTTAAATCATGGAAATAACCTTTATGTAAATTCAAACTCAAAAGATTCCAACAGCTGTTTCAGTGAAGATCTGATTGTGATATACCAGTTTCAGAGAGGTCACAGAAAGACAGACACATGAAAATACATACCATCTCCCTTTCCTCTTCAAAATATCACATGAAATTGCTTAAGACCTTCAGATTCTCAGCCTTTCTTTTGTAAAACTGCAACATCTGAGACAAGATAACCCAAGTAAGAATAATCACAACACCAAGAGGTAGATCATCAGAAGAGAAGAAAGAATTAAAGCAGGTAGGGAGGCAAATATTATAGACATTCATGGAGAATAGTGAGAAAGGTCATCTTAGTGAAATAGCATCTCATTTCACAAGACATTTTAGTGAGATATTTTAATAAGTGCCACCATTAGCATGTGGCACCTCAGTAAGATGCAGCTCTGTGAAAACCCTCACCAATATGTAATGCCAAGCACTTGGCATTAGATGCACAGTAAAAACCATTTTCATTCCCTTTTTGAATATTGCCTGTTAGGAGTCAGCATACCCATTGGATTTCTACCAGACAAATTAAGAAGTCCTAATGTATTAAAAGAAATATAACGTGTCATAGATGATTGTTACATTTCAACAATCAAGGATTTAATGAATCACAGGAAAATGAGAAATAGAAATGAAAAGATTTTTAAAAAGTATTTGTAATAATTTCTAATAATGTGTATGTTTAGCAGTCTCAAAGCAGCATGGGCAGTCCACATGAATGAGATATTATTGAAAAGTATGAGATCAGGAAGGAAAGATGTTATCAATACTTACTTAGCAAAATGAGAGCACTTGTATTTTTAATATCCAGATATGAACATTCCCACTGGTAGATTTAATTCCCTCTACTTCAAATAACCACAAACCAGCCCATTTCACTTAGTGTGATGAGAAATACTGAAGAGCATTCACTGCATCTACTGTTTTAGAGACACCATTGACTATAGATATCCAGCTCAGTAATTTAATTTAAAAAAGGCATGATTCTGTGGCTAGATGGAAAATTTACATGTTAATTCCAAGATATTGATTTGCAAAAAGGAGCAACAATTATTGTCTGTCTATATACAATATGTGTGTGTATATGTGTGTGTGTGTGTTTGGAAATAAATTCTTATCTCATTGGTTTTGTTTAATTTTACTAGAAAAATTTGCTGGGATATGTAATCAAAACCACAAAACATAAGGTGTGTTTATATATATATAGAGAGAGAGAGGGAAAGGGAGTAATATTTCAGGTAGGCCCTGCTTCCAGTAATAATATCCAGGGTTATTTAAGATGGAAATACTGTTTGAAGTCTGCTCTGAATATAGGAAAATGGATTTTCAAGTGTCAAAAAGAGTCCTTTTTCCTGCTTGGTAAAGGGTGCATCTGATGCTAAGCTTTATTTAAAAGTCTAAAACAGGAAATAAGGAAATGTATGATATGAGATAACATAAATCAAAGTGTCTGTATGTGATACAGCCTGTTAAGAGATAAGGAAAAAAAAACGTCAGTCAATAGACTGGGCATGAGGTTCTTCCATGGTTTTATAAAGCACCTACATAGCAGTCACACTGTGAAAATTCACTCAGATATTCTAACCAGATGCAAATGTTATTTGTTCCAGCTAAGCACACTTTTCAAAGAAATCGTACTGAGCAATCATTGTAAACAAGACGCCCTTGGAGATGTTGAGGAGGTGYTAAAGTGAATTTCCTCTTGGATCAGAAACTGTGGAAAAATACACTGTTAATAGAATGAGACTGGTATTGAAGCATGAATTTATTGTCCTAATATAGAAATACAATGACAGTGAGAAAACGCATCAGCCTTTGCTTCACTCTTTAGCAAGAAATAAGATGTAATTTATTGCACAGTATCAAGAGTAATGAAATATGTAATATATCTGTCTTTCAAGCTCTTCTCTTTTTTCTTGCTTTCTGCTTTTGCTTTTTATCTCTGTTTTTCCAGCATTGTATTGGCAAACTGTCATTCTGTGCATCAGTTTTCCCTATATGATGACTAGTTTATCCAGTCTTAGGGCTTACCACCTTCTAATTTTAGAAGTATTAATGTCAGAGTTATGAATGTATATACATACAATTTAATTGCTGAGAGGGTGAAAAGAAAAATTCTAGATATTCAGTTTTCATCTTCTAGTCCTCTGAGTAAGCTTTTTTTGGTTTGCTTTTTCCCTGCTTTATGGTCTATTTAACAGATAGATCCATGTGTTAGACTTATAGGTATATCTTCAGTAAGCTATTTCTGACTGAACACTGAAGTGATGGTGTTTAGCAAAAATCTGTGCACAGATTTTTTCTGGTTTATTTGAGCTTTGCCATAATTGAATAGGATCCAAAAAAACTATTTGACTGGGATCCAGCCGTTTCTATTGGCGTATTTCTGCATTGTTTTTAGTTTGGACTTTTTGAAATGTGGAGAGGAATCAGTTTCATGGAGACCTTCTAAGCTTAATGATATTGGATAGTCCTTTAGCACAACTACCAAAATGTTGTAGTATACCCTAATAATTACTCATTCATCAGTAGTCACTCTCTACCACCCATTCCTTTAGTTCTTTGTCTTCAAAACAGAAGACACTGGAGCAGATCTAAACAACACCCACCTAAGACCTTGTACACCACGTGTTTGTTTCTGCTATATCCTGTATTTTTATAAAAAATTAGTCATTGATGCTTTCCAAAACTCAGCTGTCCTGATTTCTGCTTTGTGGGTTAGTTATTCCCCATTGTATACTGTAGAACTTATACTTCACTAGTGGAAAATGTATAACCATTGGCACTTTTCAGCAAGGTAAGTGTTATAATGTATCTTTCCTTTTACATTTGTGTTACTATGGACAGTACAGATATAACAGATCAATAGTGACTTTCTATTGCATATGCTTATCAGTAATTATATTTTTCCACTATAGTAAACTAATTGTAATAGTAAGAAACAACACAATAAAACAATAAAAATAAAAGATTGCCATTATACATCTGGTTTATTGTGTAAACAAGCAAAAGAGTAAATCAAGACAATATTTACTGAAAGTTACAAACAACAATTACTCCATGTTCCAGTTCAGCAAAATCCCAAATTTAAAAAAAAAAAAATCTTCTTCAAAAACGTTCTCTGTTTTGAGGACTGTAAAGAATACATGTGTCTGATGCAACTTGCTATGGATAAAAGACCAAATATTTCTGAACCCTACAGATGGTGTTTTGCTGCTTTTATAAGCAGGTCACTAAGTAAATTCTGATTCTGTATTCAAATGGACAACAGTTGCCAGATGTTAAATTGATCTCTACAACTTTTAAAATATTTCTTTGTAAAAAAAGAAAATGGAGAGATCTGACTACACCAACTCTGGTATCTCAAAAACAACAGCCCTGCTTTAAACAGGTTAATAAATACAGGTACCACAAAACAAGATAATGTTTAAAATCACCATAGAAAAAGGACTTAAAATATTTATTTTCTGTTCTGTAGCATTACAATTACTCCTCGAAATAACTGAAGTTGTGAATTTTATTTCTGACTAACAAAACTTGGACCACAGGACTGAGGTCAGGTCACTTCAAATATATGGAAGGAAAAGAAGACTTAATATTTCCTACTCCTTCTTCTCTAAAAGCTTGAGTTGAGACGTCAGTGATTTCTTATATTTCAATTTTTCCATATTTTTCACATTTACAACCCTAATAAATACACTTCCCTTGCAAAATACACTGACTGACTACGTTGCAGAAAGATGAGTGTTGATCTGTCATTCACTTGCAAATTCATCTCCAGGTTCAATCCGTCAGCTGCCCAAAAATGGAGAAWAAGAATATACACAAGAGTATAACTCAATATATTTAATTTAAGCTCTTTTTACTTAGGAAGAAAAACATGCTCAGTTTTTTTTTATAGTCATTTAGAGATAAAGTAACTTGCACAAAATTTTAATGTCCCCTGCTAAAAGAAAATAATGGAATGAGGAAATCTGTGGATTTGGTGTAATCATGCACTTTCAAATTTTATGAAGTAACCAATTAAACAGCATCATCAGCTGGTCGTGTGTCTGACTGGACAGGCACAACATATGAACTTGAGAATTTTCAGTAATGAGCTGGAAATAAACAAAGGATTTGTAAGAAAAAAAAAGATTTTAAAGTGGTCAGAAAAAGAAAGGTCTTGCCCGTAATGTTGACAAGATTAATTTAGCACAATGCTATGTATTAAGAGAAATTAATATGTCTGTTTCTTCTTTGTCCCTACTGCTTTAGTTAATATTGTTTAACAAATCTTTCATACCTGTCTCAAACTTGTAAAATATTCTGGGTTTACCACAATTCAGTACAGTTCAAGTGGATGATTGGAGACCCAAGGAGGCAGCTGCATAGAACAGTGTGATAGCTGCCAACATGTATACTTAAATTACCAACTCTGCATGGAAATAACAAAAATATTGCATTAGAGTAGTTTAATTTGTGAAATCACTGTTCACTCTCAATATTCAGTTCAAACAAATTACTTTGATGTAGAAAGTCTATGAAATTAAACAAACAAAAATCCAAGCAAATCACAAACACAAGAAACTACATGCATGAGTGAACAAACAAGAGAACCAAGTACTGAGAAAACMAGCTTATGATTTTGCATATTTTCACATTTAAATTTCATCTTTCATTTAATTATACCACTGTTGAATAGGAAACTGAATTTTTTATTTTATCAGTGTAATTTCCTTCTCAGTGAATGACTGCACCATCAGACTCTTCTATTAGGTAATTAGATAAATTACTCATTAATAATTAATGATTCAGGCTGCTCTGTTCTGTTTGCATTAAACAAATGCATTTAGGATTCTCTACAGGACAGTGCACTTTGTGAAAAATAACAAGTTAGAAAATTTTCTAGTGATAAGGCAAAAAGGGTTTTAATTCTTAGATTAAGGACCCTTAGGTAAACAATGTTAAAAAGAAAAATGGCAAACAATGACAATTAGAACTTACTAAAATACCTTTTGGAACAGCCCATATTCCAACGACTGTGTGATTTTTGCATACTAACATTCAATGACATAATTTAAAGACCACTGGCACAACAAAACTGAATATATTTTTTAAAAGTGTATTGTTTGCTGAAGTGGTCTAATGTACCCTTTCAATTCCTTTTATCACCACAACAGCACTCCAGGGTCATCCAAAAATAGTTTGCTCTTCTAAAAAGTTTTTATCTTTGTTGATATTGTGAGTCATAYATGGTTGCCTAACCCAAGGCTTTAAAATGTTTTAGTACTTTTCAAAGTACCAAAAAATCAATAAAAGGTTGAAAGGTCCCCAAATGCCTTTCGATCATACATTAAGTAGTGCAGCAGATTTTCAATGTTGGGCCTGCCCTAATATCTGTTAAAGGACCTTCCAAAACACTTTTTTTCTTTGTTTCTTATTTAAATGGTGACACTTAGCGAGTATGATCAGCTGTTCTGCTGTGAATATTCAGTTATAGAAATTTAAAATAAAGCTCAGAAGAACTTTCTGAATTTAATAAACAGTATGCTGTATGCAGCTTGGGCATTTATTGCTGTATCTTACTTGTATGACAGATGTCTTTGATGAAATAAGTCTGGTGTCATTTTAGAGCTAAAAAACCTATTTCACAAGGGGAAAAAAAACCATTGACATAGAAAGCATAGAAGTATTTATGTGAAAATACTTAGGAGCTCAATGACTTGTAAAAATAGACTTTATATGACCATTTGTCAGAACGGAATAACATAAAGAGGCAAACTTTAATCTTCCTAATTTRTAAATAGATCCTATGTTAGCACAGCACCTCTTACAGTCCCATCCATCACCACAAACAAGACATCACCTTAAGGACAGCAACTCAAGGATGTGGATGTCTCTTCTGACCCAAAATCTTATTCTCTGCCTCTATGACCTTCTCACAGTGATCTAGTCATCAGCTAAATGTGAACATGACTAAGCAGTGCTCTTGCAAACATTGCAATGATTCCTAATCTTTTCCCAGCCACTGTTTGCAATGTCACTCTGCTGACCCTTTCAACCATCACCGCTGACTGATCCTTTCTGTGAAGTACCACCTCAGTGACTCTCCCTGTGTGGCTCTCCTGGTCCACCTACCTGGGCTACACTCTCAGCCGGGCTTCATCTCAAAAACTGCAGCCCCAAATTTTCTGGTACTGACAAACCAAATGAATGCTATCCTATCCTTTCAAACTGCTTCAGAACCCATMATTTGCTTGGTCCTGCTAGTTGGCTTGCTCCCGTACCTATTCCTTCATATTCATTCACCATCCTGAACAGTTTTTTTACACTGAACATAGGTTATGATCTTTACTCTGAAAGGACAGACTCTTCAGGACCTTTTGTAATGACAACCAACAACTTTTAATTCAGTCCAAAATTCTTTCAAAGTTTCCTTAACTTCTAGACCCTACCACTTACCAATTTACTTTGAAGAGGAGGTTGGACTAGATGACTCCATAACACTCCCTCCAACCTAGGTGCTTTTTGGTTCCAAATTTTCTAACAAACATTTCTATGCTTTCTCTCCTACTGCTGTAACAACCAATTATTCTCCCTTTAATTCTTCTTAAACATTCCATTTTGTAACACCTACAAAAACTTAGTCTGCATTGTACTGAYGATTATTTATATAGCTAAGCTCTACTGATTGATCCCATGTCCTCCAGATTCTATATTTTCACACACTAACACCTCAAAAATGCTTCATTACAAACCCTATGAAACTCCACTTCCATATTGTTAGGCATGAAAGACTCCAGTCAGTATCAAGAACTTCTGAACATGATGGCAACATAAATGATAAAAAAAAATCAACTTCCAGGTTTAGGATGCTCACAATCTTGAAACAATCATTATTTTCTCTTGAATATTTTTGTCCTGCTCTCCTAACATCATTATTCTATTATACACTACTTATATTTTGATGAGTCAATTAATTTTCATAACTAATCCTTTTCACATAGTATTTCCTTCTATCTCAGCAACAATATAAATTATTTTTATGCTTTAATACTTGTGTTCAAGCAGTAGTTCCCAAGCTTTTGTTATTATAAACCGCAATGCAGAAAACGAATTTGATGTGGAACTGTCACTCTACATGAAAAATCAGGTTTCATGATTGAATGCAGTTTGCAACATTATATTAGACCTTAGATAAGTCCACAACCTATTAAACCTCTGATGCATACACTACCATTTAAAAACATCCCAGACATCTTCAGTGACTGAGTTTGTGAGTCACGATTCTACAATATGTCTTAAGACTGAACGTCCTGAGGAAATGCTTTTATTCTCCCTGGAATTAGCTATCTACACACATGTAAAAAATATTTGATCACAGTTTCCTTCAGAGTTAGGGTAATCTTCTGACATATGCTTCTAAACAACTGGTAATTGTCATTTTGTCCTAAAGGGGCAGACTGTAGTTGCTAGCAACTGTAAAGTTAGACTTGCAAGAGAAGACAAACATACAGCTTTGGTTTTTTTTCCAGGAACCAAAACTTTGAAAATCCACAGTTTAATTAGAAACAATTTTAAATTCTCATTTTACAGTTAATAGGGTCCTGAGACTTTTCATAATTAATCTGAAATATAGTATCTTTATGTCATAGAGAATAGATATATTATAAAAACTTCTACATGAGTAAATTATGGACATTGGCCCACTTCTGACACAGTCCTGAATCAATTCTGAACAAATAGAATGCGCTTCTTCAGAGATAATACTGTCACAAAAGATTTCCAGGATGAGTACTGGAAGTTAGAAACAAAAAAACCCTCCTTCACATTATTGAAGGATACCAGCCAACTAATTCAGCCTGCTTTTCATAGAAAAGTTGAATTCTATTATGTTTGGTCAGTGAAAGTGTTGATGTGCTCTGTGGTACCTACAACACTAATTTCAGGACTCCTACTCAAGTCTGTTTTGTAACCAAAGGGGAGCATTTTTTAAAACGTCTCTGTAATTTACTAACCAACCCAAGGTAATTTCCACTTCTAAATTACTTATGCACTTTTCTACTTCGAGCATTTAACAAAATTATTTAAATTGGCTTTTCACTTTAAAAAATCTATTTTCTTTGTCTTAAGCAAAGTTTCTTTATTCCTACAATGGTTTTCAGTCCTTTAACTAATTTTCTCTACAGGTAAAACATTTTTCATTTTAAATTATTGGAGTGGAAAATTGCACAGGTTTAAAAATTTATGAAAAAATATGTAAGGGCCTACGGTCTCATAAAATATGTATCATACAGCACCATATTTATTCTACCTACTTGTTAAATTTGCTTAAAGTGCCCACTGTGATTTGTTTGGCAGAACATACTTCTTTTTCCATAAAAGTCTTTTCTGTGTCTTACACAGTGTTATCTATTGTTTGAACTGTGCCAGGAAAAAAGAAAGCATAGCATTTCTGATTATTTTTTTCCTTGTCCTTATTATCAGAGGTTAGCTGATAGTGGAAGTATAAAACAGCATTTTTATGAAGCCATTGAGGAAAATTTAAATCTTATTAGAAGAACTCTTATTAAAGAATATAGCAATAAATATAGTTTCTACATTTAAGTGAAATTTTCCATCAAGATATGAGAATCTGAAGTGAAAATATTAAKTTTGTTTAGCCATGATATTCTTTTAGATCATCTGGGTTCAGTAACAAGCTTAAATATCACAATATTTTAAAATATCTCCTGCCAACTTTTTTGGTAAAAACATGTATACCTAGCAGTGGAAAAATTTGCAATAGCAGCAACATAGGTTTAAGAGAAGATCTCTTCAGCTGCCCTTTATCCAAGAATTAATAAATAAATATTGTTTATTTCTGAACTAGTTTGTAACATAAGCAGAAAGCAAAACAATAAAGATAAAAATAAACACTAAAATAAAGACAAATCTATTATCTTAAGACAAAGGAGTCCATACAATTCTTTAGAATATTTTTGAAGTTTTAAAAGAGGTGTGCATAGGTCTAGTTCATAGCTGTTCCTAAAATTCTTCCCACATTTCAAACTACTGAATTTGCCAAAACATTTTGAAATGTCATTCACTATGTCGTATGATGTCGGAACTCTTTTTTTCACTATTTGACAAAATGAAAAAAAAAATTTCATCAAGTAAATCTTCAGCAGAACTTCTTATCATATCAGTTTTCATTATTTTTATGTATTTATATCAAGAGAAATACATATGCAGAAGTACTCATTGGGCTGGACTACAAACCCTTTGATCCARGATTTAGTACTGCTGTTAAGTGCATGCTTAACTTACTAAACAAAAGTAGCTACAGATTAGTTAGTTGTACTTTGTACAGCAGGAATCCTAAYTGATATGAATAGGAATACGTAACTTCAACAAATATGCCTTCACATTTCACCCTCTGAATAAAGACCATAAGCAGTTCATGAATTGTTCAAGTAATTTTTCTACTTTCATTTAAAAAAAAAAATTAGGATTTAATAAAATCTGTTTGCGGTTATATCACTAGACACATGTGAGATTAAATTCTTGTGAAGTAACTACTGAAATCCATATCTTCCAGAACAAATTGATCTATCTGGATACATGACTCCATCCATGCACTGGTTTTTTTTTCCCCCAGACTATATCTAGAAGCCTTTAAACTGCCCCACTCCTCCAGATCTTTCAACGAGCTTAAAAAGTCTTGCTGGTTTCTGCCCATTAACTTGATTGCTGGAGATTAAGGTTGTCTTTTKGCAGTGTCTTCTCCCTGGCAACCCCCCAAAGCTTAAAGTTTCCCTAAACCTTCAAATCTTTTTAGGCCTAAAGGATAGTCTATGGATCCCTGGGGCTGCAGGGTCCTTATGAGGGCCTTTTTATATAAGGTTTCAAAATTTTTGGTTTCTTCCCTCAGCACCAAGGACTGCAGGACACAGTGCTTGGTTGTCCTATACTCCAAAAGAAATATCTCTGTGCATCCAGTGTGATAAGATAAGCTTGAGCACTCAGCAAAAAATAGAGTTTGATGTTTTCGGACAAATCTAAGGTTGTAGCAATTCCAGCTTTGATAAAAAAAGAGTGATAGATTTTTTTCCCAAATACTAACAATATGATTTCATTAGTTTTAATGATTAAATTGCTCCATCTGATGAAACAGATTACTTTGATTATGTTGGCTTCATCTGTAGAGATACTAAAATGTCAGAAACTAAAGGTACATTGGTCTTTTAGAATTTACTCACTCTTCATAGATGTTATTATGTTATCTAATGCATTAAATAGATGTATGAATGGTCAGGTATTTTTTCCCCTTAATTATAAAAATAACRTCTAGTTTCCCCTTTTTTCACATATTAAATTTTGTTTTGCCCAGATCAGAAGTAATTTTCACACTGTTTGAAACAGATTTGATAAACAAAAATAAAACATCATACTAGTATTAGATACCGTACTGTGAAGTGAAAATTGCCTTGCATTGCTGTGAACCATGACACTTGTGCCAGGTGTACTTAAGCCATCTATTCTCATTCAGTGCTACTCCAAGGCGCTGTGTTACACCTATATGCTCCCACTTAAACATATGAATGCATTTAGATTGCTTTGGGGCTCCRTGGAAAATATATATTACTTCTCAAGACATCCTTTAGAAATTATCATTTTGTGAGGACGATCATCCTAGTTGTATCTAAACTCAGAGAAATGTGAATCCTTCATTTCTTGTTCCCAGAAAACTAGACGAAGGAATTTACAGAAGGACACCGCTATCCCATTCCCTTCCACTCAAGCAGCCAGGCAAGAGRGACAACAGGATACAATAGCCGGGCTGCAGACCACATCCCAACACACAGTCAGGACATAGTTACAAGGCATTCCAAGTTTCTCCACTTCAGCAATTCTGGTGGGGATTTCCCCTATTCACCAAAATCTTGTTTGAGAATTTAGCTTATTCATCTAACCTTTACTTTTTGTATGMTAATCCTGCTTTACTACCCTTGGGAGACTCATTTCAGTACACTATTAGGACTTTCACTATAGTTCACAGCACACAGATCCACTGGAATTAATTATGAGGTGAACAATGCTTAGATCTTAACAGTAATGTCYCTATTTCAATTAAATCTGATGTTCTCATTAGGATATAAGTTTAAATTAAAATATAACACAAGAAAGATACACCACAAATAAGAAAGTTAAGAAAATGTTGATGATCAATATGAACATGTAAAGAACTCCATAACATTTTCAATTATTTCTTGAACTTAGACCTTTAAAGCAGAGAAAGAGGGTTTAGAAAGGAATGGCACTGAAGCAATAAATAAGATCTCTACATTCATCAGAGCTAAGAAATAATTGAGCATTTTGAGACTGATGTACACAAAAGGAACATAAGTATCCTTAACTTATCTGTCAAAACTGAGATAAATCAAATTATATCTACTTTTAAATGTCAGTTAGTCTTTAAGTCTGGTTAGGCTTCAGTAGATTTGCAGGAGGGAATCATAATTAATTAATCCTAATGAAGAGTATTCAATTTAGGTACAGTGGAATTTTATACTGAAAATCTTAAATGTCCGATAATGTTAAAATATTCTGAATTATCATCAAGCATCTATRAGCAGCAATTAAATTCAGAGGGTAATGTTAGTGAAACTGGGTAAACAGAGTTCCAAGGAAAAGACAATCTTTTTTAAAGATATTCTGGAAACAATTAAAATAAATACAGATTTCTCCCTGTTTTCTTTTATTTGGAAGTATACAGGTGGCTGCTCTTCATTCTTGATCACCTTAGAAATGAATGAGAAAAATAATGAGTGAATACACACAAAACGGAGTCCCTCTGAAAAAAGGTAGACCAATTGATTACTGCTACCCCGAAGCCATATTCTTCTCTTCTTAAAGAAGCACTTCCTTGTTTTTGTCTGTCAGAACCTCAAGAATGCAGTAGAAATGTCTCAAAACACTGTCCCTGTAAGATAAGATACCACAACAGGCACAGATGGCAAACAGGAAGGTGTTAGTTTCTGTCCTACGCGAAGGTGAAAGGTTGGCAATTAGCACATCAGAGAAGACTTCACTGTGCGGACTGTGGGGAAAGTGCAGATGCAACAACAGGAAAATTCCAGGCTGGGTGAGGCACATCTGGATAACCTATCYGAACAAAAATTGCCACCATAGCAAACTGTTGGAAAGGAATCAACTGCTTAGACACATGGCATCTCAAGTTGTCAGAATGGCACATACACCTCTGGGTACTGGGACTTATAACAAACGTGGTACCTTCAGAAGCACACTCAAGGACCCCCACCACAGAGAAGACCAGAAGAAAAGGGTCAGCGAGATGCCACAGGAACTCCTGTGGTGGTGACTATCTTTCTATTTAATCTGTCTCTGTCTCTTCCTTCTCTTTTTCTTTCCCCCCTCCTCTCTCTATCTCACAATTATTGTTAAATAAAAACTGTACTATTGACTCTGGCATATGGTCTCATTTGCACCTTAGCTCAGGCAGAGGCATCTTTTAATAATTGGCCCATAACATTATTTCAGAAGTGGAATCCTAAGATTATTCCAGTGGATCATAACATTATCTCTCCTACCTATTAAAAAAAAAAAAATCCTACAAGCTTGAAAAGTTCTTCAGAACATCTTCTAGCATAAGTACAGAATCTGCCTGTATATCCTAAAGCATGATGTTTGAGCTCAAAACAATGCACATCAGTTGAACAATAGGAGAAAAAAAAGTCATGGATGRCCAGTTGGGTTTGAAATGTTATTCTATATGCACATATTTCTGTATCAATGCTCCTATCATCCCACCACAGAAACCATCAACTTACAGCTGAATGGCCTTCAAATCACTGACTTTCATAACTAACTCCCAGGGTACATTAGATTCAATGTGGTTGATTGTTTCAACTAGAAACAATTTTCCTCTGGTGAAGAGCCAAGAACTTGCATGTCAGAAACAGCTAACTGCTATACCTAAAATGTAACACTGTAAAAAAGCAGAGTCTAAAACTTCCTAAATTCTCGCTGTAATAAATGAGGAATAATAAAGCTGTAGAAATTTAAAATGGTATATCTTCAGAAAATGTTAGCATCATTATGTGTTAGCTGCAAACACACTTCTCATTATGATTTTCTGCTTACTCCTGTTTAGAGGTGATAATCTACCTTAAAAATGCAGTACATAATCGTAGCAGGATGCTCTGCCCTGTAATATGGTCAAACAACTCGAACAATGCCCTGATCCGTGGCCATTTCACCCTAGTCCCTTTTACGTATTAGAGTGCTTATGTTTTTACAGAAAAAAACCCCTTAGATATTGTTATATCTTTCTGAAAGTGGCCAAAAATGACTTAGATGACTGTAAAGCTTCATTAGTTAAGGTCAATCTGCCAATGTGACATTGGCAAAAACAGTAAACCAGGGGAACTCCACTGTGCAGCAATAAACARGCACTACAAAAATATTTGATAGTTTCTATCTTCTCTAGTATAAAATGTAAGTCTGCTCACCACCAGGTGCTTCAGCAAGGATCCACCAGCCGACACCAGCTTTGGGGCTGATGCGGGTAGGGAGGCAGTGGGACAGAAGAGGAGGAGGAGGGGTTGGAGTGACCCTGGGCCTCCCCCCACCAGTATTGGTGTACCCAGCACAGCCTGGTGGTGTTCAACTGTGCCCCCACTAGAAGCATCTGTATTCCTCACCTGGCTGAGCAGCATCTGGAGGAGGTAATGCATGTAGGTCTAGATGGGGGAAAACTGGGGGTTTTGGGGTATGCTCTCCCAAGAACAGTGGGGTGGGTGTCTGGGGGTTCAAGGACGTTTTGAGGAGAGAGGAGACCCCGGGGACTCTCAAGAGGGGTTGGTAAGGGGTTGTACTATTTTTGGGGAAGACACTCCAGGGTATGGATGTAGCGGGACCAGGACGGTTTTGGGGTGGGGTAGAGGACAGCACATGTGAGGCTGGGGGGATTTTGAGGAGCACACTGGGTTAGGGTTCAGGGTGGGATGTCCCCCCCAAAGGTTTCACGATGGAGCTAAGCCAGTTGTTGCTGCAGCTCTTGTGCCTTCTTGATGGCACCTTTTCTGAACTTCCTCAAGATGCAAGTGATGCTGCTCCTTTGCTTATCTCCAGGCCTGATGTAATTCTCTTTCTACCATATAACTAAAGTCAACGACCCTTCCTAGCGGGCTTTTTCAGTTGCTCCATTTCCTTTTCCAGCCTGCTAGCTTTTGGTTTGGCTTTGTTCAGCTGGTTTCTCACCTCTCAGAGATGCCCTCATTGACCTTTTCTTGTACTTGAAGTCATTGCTTACATGCCCTGCAACACTTGCACATGAACACTTTCTGATGTCTCATGACTCCCAGGGCTCAGGTGGGAAAAGGATGAATCACACCTTGACATTGGTACTCGGCCTCTTACATCTTCTGCCTATTCAAAGTTAAAAAACACAAACAGACAAAACTTACAAAATTTTTTCAAAACAGGAGACAGTGCCAGTGACAGTATTATGTGTAAACAGAAGAGGACAGTCACCACCTCGACATCAGATTATAAAAGAGYTTTCAACAACTCCAAATTAGACATTATTCATGGGAAAGTCTTATTTTGCATTAGTGTGTAACACCATCCTAAAAGGAGGACTCTAATTTAAAAACTTTGTTTTTTTCATACCCCTAAGGTTTTGCTAGCCTTGATGGYTTCTAGATACAGCTCATCCTATTCCCTGACCCAGAACTCATTGCTTCTGCTTCTCTTGGAGGACACAGGTCCATTCTGTGGCCTCCTGCTCCCCAGCACCACCACAACACCACCAGGTCCACTTCATGGCCCAGTGGGAATGGCCACTACACTACCTTGCCTCATCTCACCTCTCCCCAGGGGATTGTGACAGGCAGGACTTGCCAAGTGTTGCTAGATGCCACCTGCAAAAAGAGAATTCAAGCTCCTAAGCACAGCAGGGCACCAGCAGATGCCTACAGGATGAGTCACTATCAGCATTTTCACCAGCACAGAACCACCAGCACCACCCAGGAGCCCTGGGTGTGTCTACTGGGTCTCCACACACCCCTCAATGTGCCTTTCAGGGTGCACAGCACCTCTCAATGTGATTTTATGTGCATCACAGATTTCTGGATGTACCTTCTGGATGGCTTCTACCCATATCCCACTGCTTTTTTCTACTACAATGTTGTTCATAACTTGATAAAACATAAACCTTTTTCCCRTTTAACTAAAGGTCCAACATTGGGTTACTGAATAAAAGACAAACTATGGGCTGAAGACCTTTCCTCTGCCTTCTCCCAATGACACATGCAGGAAGAACATCTCTAGATGTTTACTGCTTRTTTCCAGTTCTCTCTACATTTTTAATATTTACAAGGATTAAATTATGTGATACATAGTGTATTAAGAATGAGTGAATCTTTTCTTCCCAGTAAAATTGCAACTGAATATAAAGCAAACAATATATTTTGCAAAAATATTAAATTGGTGTAGCTTAATTTTTCATACCCATTTCTACAGTATGTCTTTATACTGTATGTCTTGCTACAGCTTCACAGTACCTTGCATTAGCATCAATATTTCCAGAGAGGATACCAAAATTAAGGTCTGTGAAACATGGTTTTAAGTGGAAGGTGAAGAAAGCAAAACCAGCCTCTAGCGTATTAAAGAGAATATGGTTTTAGAGCAGGTGTGAAAGTCTTCACTTGTAAGATGCTTATAGAATAGATTAGTCTGTAGATGCTGCATCATGTGCTTGGTCACACAAAGAAATTACCTTTAAAACTGACAGACAATCCACACAGTAAGTGTTACGTGTATGAAAATGTGACGGATCTAGGATCAGTATGGCTAGGATGTAGGATACAGCTTTTATTTCCCCTATTTTGGAAAGAATTGCAGCAGGAGTTTTAAAAGTACAGATCATTCATCTCTGTACAAGGAATTTTCACAGGCTTCAATCAGAAACATATTTTTGGTTTTTGTTAAATTAAGTCTGACTGCCTCATATTTGCAATGACAAAATAGCTGTAAAAGCAATTTAGCATGATTCCTTTCTCTTCCTTAGCATAGGAAGACAGAAAAATATATATGGCATATAAGATATATAAGAGAGAAAAATGGGGAAAAATGTTTCAGTAAGAAGGAGAAAACCTTCTTAGATTTAGAGAGTTCTTAGGCAAAAGTCATTCACTGATAATAAACATTGGATGTTTGAAGAAGTGCTGAGACAAACRGAATAAGACCAGATGTACTGCTCCACAACTACTGGAACTCAAACATTGTCTCCATTTTTTTTTTCTTTTGTCTCTCTTAGGAGCTGCAAGCGTTATGAAATGCCAAGGTTCACACATTCCCTAAGATCCTTTGAAATATCACAGAGCAGGCTAACTCTGCCTTTTAAGGGAAGCATGTACTGCTGCATTTCATTTATTTTTTATTCTGCAACTGAGAGAAGTTCACCGGCCTTTCCAATTGCAAGAGAAGTGATAATAGTGCATCTAAATGGTGTGCTTGTACAGAGATTGAGTCAAAACTAATGACCACAGGGGAGTGGCATAGATAAAAGCTGAAAATAATTGAAACAAGTTTAAAAGTACTTTTCAAGTGTCTAATCATTCTAATTAATTACATTTATGAATTCTAAAAATTTGCATAACATTATATTCAGAAAGAAAGATGCCTTTATTCAGAATCACTTAACTTCTGAAAGAATACACGTGACCCTTCAATATTAATTTTTAGTACTTCATAATGTGCTTCTCAAAACAAGGGTCATTACACAGGGAATAGCTAAATTTTTTTTAAAAAAGGAAGTAAAAATTTTCTCTGAAAATAATTCCTTCTACGTTGGTTAAAATTTTTAAAAAAACCCGCTACATAACTAATTCTTAAAGTTTATTTTTAAAAGAATGTTTTTGGTGGGATAGATGCTCATCAACACTCATTTTAGAGATGTCATTTTGCATCACATGGCAATTTCTGACCAGACAACTTGAAAGAAATCCCCTTACACTCGTTGAAACTTAGTCGACTTAGTCTGAGCTGACTAACACTTTTAATTTTTAATCTTCATTCTGCAGATAGGAATATTTTGACAAATTGCTTGACTTTTAAACATGGATTTCTGTCAATTCTTAAAATGAAAATTCTTCTCAGGGTAAAATAGCTGTCTGATTTTGCAGCTATTTCCATTTACCTGCAGAAGATGGCAGTTCCATAGTCTTTTAGTGGAGTGGAAACAGGAACAGAGTTTCAGTGAGTCTCAGTTAACATAAGAAGACAAAGAAAACATAAATTTTGACATATGTTCTAATGATCATTCATTCTTGAATTCTATTAAGCATAAATTTCTAAAAAAGCACTCCTAAACTATAGATGGCATTGATTCAATAACTGACATTCACCCATTGGCTCAGCTGCACACCCTCAAGCTCAACCATTTCTTTTCTCCTATCTGCTAATATGACTAGATAGAAATGGGTGATTAAAGGATCATGTGTAAAATGAACCCAAAAGGAAGAACTTGAAACACACAAAGAAAAAGGCTGCATGTGCGTCCTTAGGGTAAGAGCTTTTTCAGTCTAAACTTGTCTGAATCTGGACTACATGTTGAAAGATCAAATAAGGCTATTTAAAAGCCTGTCAAAATTAAATCTGAGCAAGAATGTGTTTGCAAAAATAACACAATAACTTGATCTCAGCTGATGGTTCAGAGCTTAACTTTTTCAGCCATAAGAATGTCTTCATCTCAGCCTGTATACTAGAAACAAGATGATAGCTTACATGCAAAAGGCGTGTGTGTTTTCAGTACATTCACTGACTTCGATTTTCTTCCTACATTAAATTCAGATTAAACCTGTGAATCTGTCTCTAKCTGTACCTTAAAGTTACACTCTCACATCCTCCTATCTCTAGCTCTGCATTTTTGTTTTTCCTTATATTTATAAACGTTTTACACATATACATGTGTGTACATATATTGCATATATTTGTATGTGTATTTGTCCTTTTGTGTGTTCATCTACTCATACTTGTGCTCTCAAACATATCATGCACTATTTCAAATTTTGAGAGTGGTTTAGGATTGATAAGAATAACAAATAAGGCATAAGTCACCCATGTAAACCTCCAAATCTATATTTGAAAGCATTAGGAGGACTGTATTTTCTGATTAATCACAGATGTGGAAAAATACTTAAATACTGAAATATTGTCACAAATGTAACTTTGAGTGAATTTCTATTTAGCTACTTTTCATTTTCAGTCATGGACTCATTACAGTTCTCATATTAGTCCATCTAAATGAGGCTTATGTACATATTTCCAGGCAGTCCTGGAAGTTCAGTCTCTAGTCAGGGCTTGGTCCTTGCCTCTGCATGCAGCAGGAAGACCGAAAATCATAACTCTCAGACTTTGCAGTGGATCTGTTGGGGCCTGTATACACTAAGGATTTGTTCACCCTGTGAAGTAAGAGTATTCAATTCTCTCTTCACCAGAGAGAGCTGGAAATCCTAAAAATGACAGTTTGAATCAGAGGGAGGACTCAGATATCTTTGACTGCTTGTGAAAGACGTCAGGCAAAAATCTAAGATTACAAAATGTCTCACAGAATGAAAATGCCCAATCTCCACCACCTCAGTTTGAACTTTAAGGTTTTTCTTTGGAGATGGATGGGTAGGAAAAGTCCCTTAAGCAATGAAAGCTGCAATTTTAAATATTTTTCTGCAAGATATGATCAAATTACAGTATCTATTTGTATTTAAGCAATAAGTAACCTGTGCACTTCAAGAATGAAATAGCTAGGGTAACAGGCAGCATTCAGATTTCAGCACTACATAAAATAGGAATAGAACAGGAATTTCTTTTTACTCTAAAAAGGAAAGAAAAAAAGGTTTATTTCATAAAAAGTAACAAACTCCAAAGTCTTGCCAAAGTTTTTGATTTTTTAATCTTAAAAATATCCCCAAATACTGAAACAGAATTTTTCACATGAAAAATAATTTTGACTGAAAAGTAAATATAAATTCTAGTACTTCTGAGAGTAAGAGAAATACTACTCAGTATAAAAAAAGTACTTTTGCTATAGCACAATAAAAGATGATTATGAAAGGGGAAATGTATGCAAGCCATAAGCAAAAACTTCCTGATACTTATATACATTATTCATAGCACTGATAGGAGTATTCAAACTAGCCTCGCTTTTTGTATGATTCAGGGTAGCAACTTTCCACCAGTTATCTCATTATTGATCAAAAAAATGTTTGTTTAGCTGAAATGCATCTTTGAAAAAAGAGTCATATACCCTTGTTGACAAAAGACAGAAAATTCATTTCCTTTTGCTGTTTCTCCAGTGACTAATCTCCTCACTGTTAAAATTTATGCTCAATTTATACCTCAGATTTAGGACTCTGTAGTATGCATCATTTTTCCCTAATAAAAAGTATTCAACAGCAAGTCCCATCTCAAGTTTATTCTAATAAAACAATAAGATGTAGGTCTTAAACAGCAAAATTTTAGCACTTTTTAAGAAATAATAACAAAGATTTTGGAAAGCTTTGACATTCAAGGTCAAGCTTAGACAGGGCTCTGAGAAATCTGATGGTTGAAGATGTCCCTGCTCATTGCAGGGCGAGTTGGACTAGATGACCTTGAAAGGTCCCTTCCAACTCAAATTATTCCATGACTCTATGATTCCAAATCTTGAAAATGTATCACTTTGAGTTATGCTTGTAGTTTAAAATCGTCAGGTGTGCCATGTTCACTTTACAAATCCTTGGTAATTCTTACTTTTCTTGATAACTTATTCATTTTTATCACCATCACATTTCTACTTGACTAACATTTTTGTGTCTGTCCCATTTTAATTTCCAAAACTAATTTCTCAAAATTTATGTATTCTTGAACAAAAATACATACCTTAAACAGCAAAATAGATTATTAGGTGTATTTAGGTATCTACGTATTGTGAATAATTCCAAAGGATTTTGCAGCAATTGCCTATGAGTTTCATGTCACATTTTTTTCTACAACAAATCTAAGATATTAACCACTCACCTCAAAAATACTGGTTTCTGCCTCTCTATCATGACACTGCTGTAAACAGATTACAAAGATAAAAGGTGAGGCTTTTTTCTAAATTATTTCAAGTTTTTCTTAATATTAATCTTTTATCACCAGCTGCTGTAGTTTTTAACTGCAAAGAAAACACCAGGATAATAAATGGAATCTATACAGGCGTATGCTTTTAAATAATCCCTTTATTATTTTATGAGTATTTCTGTGTTTTTTAAACCGCCTGTAACACTGATAATAGGGGATATCTTCACAGGTGATATTCAACAGGGATACCACTTCTGTGAAGGATTCATCTCTGGCCTGACAATGATTCCTCAACTCCTTCATAACCAAGAAAATATCTTAATACAGTAAAAAATTAGAATTTGAATAGGCAGTGTAGGGAATGATGTTTCATACTTTGTTGCTTTATCTCCTAGAACTTAAAAAAGATTACAACATGAACCTAGAGGAAACATTCGTTTCCTTATTCCAGATAATACATAAGCATTCATAGGCTTCTGTAATCTTGTACAAAAATACACTGCATGACAAATCAGTACTTAATACACATCTGTTAAAGACTTTATATTATACTGAGGGTTAATTTAGCCTAGTGTTACCACTTTATTTGTAAATTACCTGTAAGTGATTGTGAATATAAATGCAGGTTTAAGAGAAATAGGCAGTAAAGATCAATGATCTTAGAGAACTCCTTCAAAATATTTCAACTACTGAAAAAAACCCACACGAAAACCTGAGAAAGACAAGGCTTTCCAAAATTGCAAATTAAAAGGTTACATTCTAAGATAACAATCTGTACAGTAGCCAAGAGGTTAAATAATCTCATGAAATTTCCTGGTTAGTTTAGCTTGGTTTGTTACTTAAATTCACTCATAAGCAATCTAAAATGTAATATATTTTATGCAACTAATGCTATATTCTATTTAGATGACGTGACAATTTTAGAATTAAGGTTGCGTAAATATGTATTACTCAAGATAATCACACACACAAAAATTGTCAAGAAAGCAGTCATTTACATGATTCCTGTTCTTGGTCCTACTCTGCTTCACTATGGAAAATATTCTGCCATGGCCATTCTGTAATTCCTTTTCAGGTCTTGGAAGTAATCCTACCATTCATTGTTTAAAGCCACAATCAAACATAGTATTTAATCTGTGATCTAGATTAAGATCAATTTTCTGCTAATTCACTAATTCTACATAGCATAATATGAAGCCAAATTACTCATTTGAAGACTGTCCTTGGAGAATTTAATGCATTACCAGTAAATACTTTGCCAATGGAAAATTTGTTAAGGAGCACAGAAATCAATGACTGAATTTATCATGGTGTTTGGTATAATGAAATAAATCTAAATAAGATTGGCATGATGATCATATTTTTCCAATTGAATATTTTCTAAATTGTAATTTCCTGTATTGATAGATATTACATCTAAACAATTTTCGTAGCAAATGAAATAAGTGAGAATAGAGAAGACTTGGTTTGGTTTTTTTCTCCTCCAACAGGTTGTTCTCTATCTGTGTTTTCTTTCCTGTTTTTCTCTGTTGTTTCCTCAGTATCCTTAAAATTAGTGCCTGGTTTTGCATCTTTCATTCCCTATTCCACAGTTGAAATTAGACTGTTTATTTTGAATCTAAATAGTAATTTAGTGATCTTGGTCCTATCTTGGTCTACATTCCTTAACCGCCATCTAATCAAAAGCAGAGCCAGGGAGCTTATTATTTTATTAATGTCTTATATTATAATTTTATTAATATGTACCATATTATCATTACACTTTTCTTTAAATCCTTCATTCTGACTATGGTTTCTTGTGAATTGGAATCAGTGAATTGAGTTTTTGGGTTTTTAGTCCCATTAGTTGCTAACGCTTATTAAGGATCGTGTAGAAATAGGCTACCCTTGTCCCCAGGGGTAGCTGGGCACATTTGATTAATTCCACTGTGCTTTTGAAAGCACGAATAGCCCATTTTTATGTGATGTGCCAACCACAGAGCATTTCTACAGTCATTGGTTAATTAAGGAGGGCACTTCCACATTCAGTGAGAGAGTATGAAAGATTTATTTAGGGGATCTAATCACACTTGGAGTTTAATGCTGACTCAACTGAAGGATTTACAGCCTAGAACTTTTAATGAAAATTTCAGGTCTTTGTGCTTCCTGCCGCCATAAAACACAGCACTCAATCCCTTGTCCCATTTCAGCTCAGAGTTAACAAGTTACAGAGTTAACAAGTGAATTTACAAAAGCAAAATGACAGTATAGAGCCATTTTCTTAACAGTCCGTATTTCTCAGCTCCTTGTTGCCGAGGTCTGTTTCAGGGGATAATATAAGCAGGTGCCCAAATGTGAGATTTCTAATGGGAACATCATAGTGCAGCTAAAGACAGGGASCTTGCTTACTAAACCCTTGCTACTGTGATATCCAAATAGATGCAAGTCATTAGTGGCAATTCAAGAAAAAAAAATTCATAGAATCACAGAATAGTTTGGGTTGGCAGGGAACTTAAAGAACATCTAGTTCCAAACCCTATGCCACAGGCAGAGACACCTCTTACCCGATCGGATTGCTCAAAACCCAATCAAACCTGGCCTTGAACACTGCCAGGGACGGGGCATTCACAGCTTCTGTGGGCAACCTGTTCCAGTGTCTCAACACCCTTACAACAAACAATTTCTTCCTAACATCTAAATCTAGACCTACTCTCTTTCAGTTTCAAGCCATTCCCTCTTGTTCTGTCACTGCAGCTCCTTAAGAAGAGTCGCTCCTTGGCTTCCTTGTAGGAAGCCAGATTCTGGAAGGCTGCTACGAGGTCTCCTCGCATAGCACTAGGAGGTGTGGCTTGTTTCTCTCCGTATATTTATGTTGCTCTATGACAAAGAGTTTCAGGAAATCAGAAGCCAGCCTTCCACATGCACAAACACACACATATGCTCGCAAATAACAGTGAAATAAAAAACATTCATGTGAACAGAAAAATCTACAAATAAGAGAATTGATTCAAACATCAGAAAAATAGGATTGTCTTGAAAAGAATGACTCATATTTTGAGACAACAAATACAGTTCAGTGTGTTTTGCRCCAAGGAATACCAGGCTAAAACAATGAAAACCAGGTAAGTACCCTTACACTGTGATGATGGGCAAACTCACTAAACATCCCTGTTAGGTAGCACTTTTACTTCTAATGTATGGGTCTGGACAGAACAGCTTAAACCAGAATTTAAGCCATTGGAAGTGTTAAATTGGAATTCTGAGAACAATTTTCAAATACGGCCTGCACAATACAGCAGATAAAAACTCTGCTATCTTATATGAAAACTATACTTCGATTGGATTCTCAATCCGTTGTGAATAACACTAACTTGCAGATATCCTTTGAAAATATACGGCCCCTTTCATTCAGAGGAAAGGGTGTTATTAATTTTTTACAGCTTAATCTAAATAGAGACACATGCCTAGCTGCACCAGATTTAATATCCATCAAAGAAAAACTGTTTTTGAAAAGACATGAATTATGATTCTAGTATATAATAATAAAGCAAGAAGACACATTACTTGTAAGTAATGCACATAAAACTAAGAAACATGCATAGAAATTTGTGCTTTTCATTTATGAACCAGCCTTGATTTGTATTTTTAACATACTGAAGTCCCTCTAGAAGTCTGACTTTTTTCATCTGCTTTACTCACTTATACTACAGTGCTGTTTGCAAGCACTCTTGTACTGGAGATAGTTCAGAATAGAAATTTATAACCATTAACTCCACCCTTTGCTTGACAGAGAACTTGTATGAATCTTGTGTTGAATAACTACAAAACTTTTAAGTTGACTCCAGTGGAGTCTGGGAAATGACAGCTTTCAGCAAAGTATCAGTAGACTTCATTTGTTTCTGGCCCACAGAGACATTCACCTTAAGGCATTGCCTGAGGCTTTTGGGTTTCTTAAGTCTATCTGCTTCCTTGAGATTGTTTGTACTGCTTTTTCTTCTCACTGAATAAACTTACCTTAACAACATTTCAGCACCCTAGAGCAGTCCTGTGTTCTAAATTCAGCAAATATCTTTCTAGAAAGATAATTTATAAAAAAAAAAATTACTGAAGTATCTACACATCTATTTACCAACGAAAATAAAGTATGATCGGGATAGAGCAAAGACATTGGTCTGCTCAATAAAGCTCTGCTCACAAAAATAACTCATCACAAGCTTTTGCTGCTGTAACAATCATCAGTTATGTGCTCTTTATAAATCCTGTAAGTAGATTTGGTTTTTACTGACTTATTTTATGCAATTTAAGAGGTAAAATGCTATGCAAGCAGAGAGGATTCCTTTGGCAAATACAGTGGTTTCACACGAGGGTTTTGCCAGTACAGACTAGCAGAGGTCTGCAGAGTCATACACACTAACCTGCAGATGAATAAAAGTTTATTTTAAAGCTACAGGGTTCTAGAAAGTGTTACCACCTCTGAACTCGATAGCAATTCATTTTACACATTAGCTGCGAGTGCTGCAGCAGCACCTACTTACAGGTGTAATTGGCAAGCACAGTATCAGGCATTATTTCCATTTTCAAGAACTTAACAGCTAAAATTCATGCTATAATCATATATGGCTCCAAACTGTTCTGTAAAATGGCACTCATTTTTTTCCCTATTTCAAATGCCTACTATGTATTTGATACGTTCTAGCTGAAGCTTTTGAGGTGAAATCAAAGGTGATTTTTTTTGTTTCCTTGAACTTAGTTATAATAAATTATATTCTCACAAGCTGTGTTTGGTAGGACTAAAGATAGATAATTTGCAGTCAAAATTCAAGAAGTTCCTCATACATTGCTTTTTAGATAGTCCTTTTTTTCTTTTATTTTAAATTAGTGCAGTCCCTTAATGTCAGCTGCTTAGCCTGAGTTCTTAGATATCTCTCCTACTGCAGAATTTTCCAATAGTTTATAACTCTTATTTTTTCCCCTGATTTGTGAAGAATTTCCCATCATAAACAGTGAAATCCATTGAAAAATTTTATTTAAGCATATTAGCAATATAATGCAGTTTTTTCCCCTACAACAAGTTGAATCATTGTTTCTCACACCACTTCAACCCTCTAGCACATCCCTAGATGTGCTTCCAGTCCTTAAGCTAAATTCTCAACAATACTAAAAATTGGAGCACAAAATTTGGCTTTAAGCAAGTGCTACTAAATATAAAGCTTACTGCTCTAATTTCAGAATATGTTCTTGCCTAGAGAGCTTTAAATATTCATTGAATTTATATATTTTTTTTTCATTTTTCTGGTAGCTTAAYACCTTAACGCTATTGTAATTAACCAGGATATTACAACAGAGAATGATAATACAATTGGCACTTGGGAAACTAATGAGTATTAACTCAGCTATTATGACAGTACAGAAGACAAAAGCTCTAGTTCACTATATGCAGTTACTGTGCTACTCACAAAGCATAGAAAAACTATTGCCTGTAATGCTTTGTAAGAAGACCTCCACAGGTGTATAATTGTCGACTAAACTTCTTTGAATCCCGAGCATATTCAAGGGCTTCCTGGGTGTGGCCCAGACAAACAAACTTGGGAAAACAAAACCTTTTATCTGAGTGTTTCAAAGTCTTTCACTCCTGTATAGGGCTGTCTCCCTTCACCAACAGGCGTCCATGAGCAGCATAATTAAAGACAACACTAAAATATCTTGAGGCAAGCCAAAATCATCTTTAGAAATTCCAGGAAAARCACAGGGTCACTTCTCCATTACAAGCCTTTTCCATCCTGTCACAGGAGCCACAACCAGAACCAGTGACACCCTTTGACAAACAAAAGTAATAGACAAATATAAAAACCCAGTGCAGCTATTTTCCTTTATTTCAGCTCACTGTCCTCTCTGCTGGACTCATCTCCAGAATTAGCCTCAAGATGAGGAGGTCTTTGTTCTTTTTCATTATCACCACTGTATGGCAGGATTCAAGCAATCCAACCACTACCACCAGTTTTCTTGGCACCCACTAGAATGGCATTGAAAATATTCCTGTCCAGGATTTTCAAGAGTAGTTGACAGACAAAGTATTTACATCCTCACCCTGAGAGTACACAGTAAGGGRTATGGGGCACATAAGGGTAGCCTAGAAAATACAGTTCTTCCTGGCTGAGAACGGGTGGTTAGAAAATGCTCTCATCCGGCACAGTCCCCACACACCTGTTGAACAAACCACTACATATGTGGCAAGACAGGTATTATTTTTTCTTTGAGAATCAATAGATCAAAATACCTTTTCAGTGGTTGTAGAGACTACACATAAAAAGAGGAATCCATATCCAATAACTAGAATTATTTTCCACCCTAAATCCTAGGCTCACTATTCCCATTCTTGCTTTCGCTCTATTAAGTCAGGGTGATGTCTCTCAGGACAACAATAATAATTTATTTGCAAGCTCCCTCTTTATGTATAACTTATATTCTGTCTGACCTATGTCCTCATTTACTTCACATCTTGTTTTGCTACCAGGCTAGAGACAAAGGACTTCTAATCATGCTGATGTAAAAACCTGCCATTTATGAGGATTAGTAAAGTACTTTTGAGGTGTCTTCAACATTTAGAATAAAAAAATACTCTACAGATGYGCTCTGAAAAGGAATTCAGTAGTGCTGAGTCTATGCAGACAAGTATTTRATTTACAGATAGGTATTCTGGCTAATGTAGGCAGCATCTATGAGACTGACAGACTGACTTCTGCTTCATTTTCTTGTTAGAGTAGATGATAGTGAAAATCAGGCCCTTTCCATCATACCATGGCAGGGGGTGGAAGGTGGAACAGGGAAGAGGAAGACACAAGGAGGAACTGGAATCAGTGGACCAACATATGAGAACAGAAAGACTATGTCCTAGGTCACATTTCCACAGATGCTCTGCAATATGGGCACACCCAAGAAAGAACAGTCCCGTGGTGTCTCCATAAGTCATGAGATATTCATAGTGCAGTCCTTGTAAGTGTCATTTATATCTGACTTTCTTYTATTGAAAAAAATATAATTTTAAAGAAAGTTAATCTTCTTGGAATCAAAAGCAAATATTCTTCCTCATTGCTATGGGTGTATTTCACGTATTCAGTTAGACTTTTAACAAAAGCAAAATAAAAAACARCCAAAAACCCTTTTACATTTAAAACTGTATAATAAACAGTATTAGATTACTGATACACTGGGAGATATATGGTGTTTGTACTATATCTAGGTTCAGCAGGCAAATACTAATTTAGACCGTATAAATTTTATATTAATTGATGATTCATTAATTAATGTAACAGTTGTCTTTACATAAAGAATTTGTGTAACAGTTAAGTTGATCTTGTTCTCATGGGAAATCTTTTTTTTCCCTGATAGATGCCTCCCACATAATTCCCTCTCATTGCACCTTCCCCTAGTGAATATCTGTAAAGAGCTGCTGCATTATTCTGGAAAATTAATTCTTCATAATGCAGCCTTCAGGCTTATTATTCATAAAAAACTTCTAAAATTTATTAGAGATAATTCTTATTTAGAAGATACAAGGGCTCTCTGGATGTGTACACTAATTTATAAAAGTTTTAGGATTTGTAACAATGATCACATAATTGTGCTCTGGAAACAACAGGTAGGTAATCAGTCCAGCCTGAATTKACTCGCTTGTACATTGTGTGAACAAGAGTGAAATAATTTTAATTTTCTTTTTTTAGCAAATGCATTAGTAGTAACATATCCATTAGTATAAGTCCTTTCTGCCTTCTCTCAATCCTCTGTACAGAAGAGAGATATCAGGCAGGCAGGTGTAAGCAACTCTGGGAGGCAGAGCTCTGAGGAATGGGCATAATAATTGAGAGCCTACACTTCACTGGAACCAGAAGTTCATGGCAGCTGGAAATATGTAATGAATACTCCCTCCTCCTCTAATCTTCCATGTACTTGCTCCCTTGAACAAGGCTACAGCAGATACATTGCTCGATTTCAAWGGAATAACTCTCTTTCAGCATATCATGTCCTCAGGCCACAGAGAAGATTTTACACAGTTGTTTCCTCTCATATCCTTGTCTCTGCTCACAACGTGAGTCTCGAAGGTTGAAGTGCGTGATGAATACCAAAAGCCTGACTTGGACTGTGGGAACAGTGGCTAACAACACGCTATACCCAAATGACGAAATTCTGAAGTTATTAGTACTCTAGCCTGCAAAACCCCAGTCAGCATCAACTTTTTGTTTCAAAATCCATTCCTCTGTGTTTTGTTAATTTGCAAATCCTAGTTATTAGCATAGCAGGAGTATATAACCTCATTTGCATAGTCTCACAAGCTAATAGCTTCTGACTCACGTTAATAGGTTCCAAACTGTGGTTTAGTATTGTCCAAAACCTTCTAAATCAAACTGTAATTTATGTAGAAATGTTTCCTCATCAATTACTGATAAAAACCTGGCTTAATGTGGTGCTGCAGTATTACCTCAACTTCCAGTAGAAAAAAAGGGGGAAAAAAAGAAAAGGACCTCCCTCACACCATTGTTTTCTTAAAAAGTTCTTTTAAGGAAGCAGAGGAAAGGAAACTACAGAACTAAATTAGAATGGCATCATTTGACCTTTAAGAAAAAGTCATTTGCTGTATTAAAAAGGAAAGAAAATGATGAGCTACTACTGACATTGTTAGAAGTAGAAACAATAGTTCTCTAAGCTTCTGATAAGCTCATTTTTTTTACTCACGTCAGGGTAAATGATTGTTTAAAGAACCAAATCTAGCATCAAAGTAATAAGTTGTCCAACTGATGAATTAGAATCTTTCTTCTTCACCATCTCCTTTAAAATTTTCAAAATATCCTTAAGATACAGGCTTTTGGAACTATTCAAAGGTCATTTCAGCTACATACTCTACCATGCAGATTACTGCACTAACCAGGGGATAGGACTTATTTTAATCCAAAAGTGAAGTACATCTAATGAGACGTGGCCATGGGGCCAGAGCACTGAACAAAGAGTTTACATGCATTCAGTCAGAAAGTGATGTATTTGCCTACTCAAGAAAAAATGAGGGAAAAAAATCCACCACTGATTTCAAATTAAAACAGACAGGGATTAATAATGTCATATTGGTGTTTTACCATACATACTGGAATATTCTAAACACTTACTTTTAACCAGAATTTTTATTTTTGCTGAAGACCTAATCTTTATCAAGAATGCCAGTCTAAGGAGCAAGATCAACAAAAAGGCAAGTAGGAAAATCTGTGTTACATACACACACAAAAAAAAGTGTAAAATACATACTCCCATACTTTATGGAAAGTGAACAACACTGAAATTTAAGCCAGTAAAGGGACATTTCATTTGTTCGCTTTAAAGAAGCTAAAGATTAGGACCATGAAATAAAACTTTTTAATTTTTTTGCTTTGGATACGTTAGGATAATAACAATTATGTTAGTTACAATTTAGAAAGAAATTGTTTAGTCAAAGCCTTCCTTTCAACATATTTGACACTTTAAACAGTGACAACAATAGCAGTCACAACAAGTTATTCAAACTAACCTTTTAAAACATAGACTCAGGATAGGTTGTGTTTTGGGGAATAAAACAGTGCCTTGCAGTGATACCCAAGCAAAAGCAACAACTCTAAAAAAATTTAGCTTGATGTGAAAAAAAGCATTCACTGGGACCAAGAGCGTTTATCTCTTTTTTGTTGCACGAAGGAGAAAATGTTCACCAACAATAACAGATATACTTAGACTCCCATGAACCAAACAAGACAGCACAACAGCTTTGACATTAGGGAAAGGTAAACTTCATTTAAATAATCCCAAAACATAGGGAAGGAACAAACCAGAACTTTGCACTGTGCTACACTATCTTCTAAATAATTAGATTTATATGGGCATCCTTTCTTCCTGGTCTCTTCAGCTCATTGCTCTGTGGTTCAGAAACAAGGTGAGATACTCAGATCTATAGAATGAGTGGTCCTTAAAGACACTGTCTATTCAGAAGTTCCCACAGGTGTTTCATGCAATAAAAATGCATGACTAAGAGTTGCATAACCAGGTGGTATGCAAATATTTAGCACYGCTATTAGTGCAGTTCAATGTCCTTTCTTTTCAGGAGAATGCTCCTGCAGAAAAAACCACCCTGCTAAAAGGAGTGGGTTTTGTTACTGGTTTAAACAACAATGTTCTCTCTGGGTCCCCTAAGCCTCTCTGAATTYTCAGAATGAAATAATCTTTGCACAGTATTTGATTTGACACACCTTAGATTAGTTAATGCAAGACACGTTTTTTTGTTTCTTTTTCTCGACATAAAGTGTTCCCTGCAGGTAAAGCCAAGAAAGCATGGTGGTCATTTGGCATGCAAAGTTTTTAATGTAAAATGCCTTAAAAAATCATTTTGCTTTTCATAAGTTTTTTTATTCCTCTGAAGGTTAAATCTGATATTTACAAATAAGATGACAAATCTCAAAAAACAGCAATGCTCATCAGAAATTGTGTTTGTATTTTCAGAATAGTTCTACATTAATTAAACATACAAGGCATTTGTTGTTATTATAATTGAGATGACTGGCAAGTTTTGCAGCTGAAATATTATACAATATGAGCTATTAATATAACTCAAACAACCACCATGCACACCTATTAAAAATACTCTTTCCTTCTATACTTCCCATATCCTTGATGTTATAAGCTAAAATGTGGACTGGGAGTACACAAAGAATAAGGGTTTATTTTACAAGCTTATATAGTGTTGTCAGCATTTATTTACAACCAGAAATAACTTTTTTTCCTAATATTTGCTGTAGTTCAAATTTGCACGGAAAGCAAACACTTAAGGCCATGCCTAACTAAATGCTACTGCTCATTCCTGTCAGGATAAGCACAATTACATCTTGTAATTCCAAAAAAGTCTGATTCTCTTCTCTCTTCATTTGACATTCTGCACAAATAAAGATCTGATCATACTGTTTTCCATTCAAGACACACGAACATTAAAACTAGCATTGATACAATTTCTTTCAGAAACAGCTGGAATCCACTCTTAGTTAGTATCCTGAGTGGGAAGGTTTGTTATGGCTTATTAGTATGCTGAACCTGTATAACAACATGAGCACAGAGCCTTCAGGGATTTATTGATGACAGGATCACCTATTGAACATACAAAAAAACCATCTAGCTACAAGTTTACTGATATAAAAACACCTCATGAGTAAAACATGCAGAATCAGACTATGCTACAAAAATCTACACTTATAAAATTCTACAGGGCAGAAAGTGGAGCTCATTCCATATCCAACTCACCATAAAAACAACAAAAAAATACGCACATTCCATTAAAATAAGCTGAATGTAGACCAATTAATAAACCTCTTAATTCTAAAAATACTACTGATTAACTTTGTTGAACTAGATTACTGATGTTTGTGCCTAAGCATAAAAATATTTTAATTTTTTTTATGTAAACTATTTGTGCTACAGCAGTTGAATAAATAGCAATAATTAAAAACTCAGGCAAGGCTGGTCTAACACGTATGACTATTTCTCCAGCCATTGCTGAATGATTTGTTACTTAGAAATGCAGGCTAGCTACAGTTTCTAAAGGTTCACCATTTAAATGGAAATTTGCAAAAAAACTTAAAAAGCCTTTGAGAATTTGTTCTTAGCATCTACCAAAAGAAAATGATTTGTGTTTTATAATTGATTTTACCCACATAAATAATATGCAAGATATATTCAACCTAATTTCTCTTATAATAAAGCAGGGAGCTTGTGAAAATCCAGTTGAAATTCTAAATAGGTACACAGAGACCTTAAGAAAGATGAGCTAGATGAATGTCCAAAACAGCAATGGGACGTCTAGATTTAACTCAAGGACAATAAATGTGATTTATACTGTTTTCATTGAGCTTGCATCCACCCTGTGATACTTTGTATCAGCTACAGTAAGATTAATCATCTTGAGAACTTGTTTACCTTCTCTATTTTATGTAAAAATGTCAGCTTATTGGTTCTTGTTAGTGAAACAGTACATTTACCCATATATTATACTTTGTTTTATCAGTGGATATATCAGTATACTGCAGTTTTAGAGGAATACTGCTTTTCAGATTGCAATCCTRGAAGGCAGTTAAAAAGCGACACAGTGTGACGTGAAGGTCTTGGCCATCATGAATATCAATTGCTTGACATCCTAATATTCTGTGAAATCTTCTCTGCAACAGTGACCTATTTTGCACTAATGAGCAYCTGTCTATTTCTCTCATTGTAGTATAAATGACATGGGGGAAACAGAATAAACAGAAAGCAGAAACAAAGCAATTACATTTTAAAAAGAAGTATTTAAACACAGTTATATTATACAAAAAAGAAATAATAATTGCATCAGTAATGATGAAAGAGAAAAGAAAATTTAGCAATGCAAAAAGGAAGGTCATTCACCATGAAATTTGAAGAAATAGACCAAACTTGTTTATTTGTCCCCAACAACTTCATGTGCATAGCCAAAACTGGAAGGGGCTGAAGGTTAAAATTATGTTTCACCCATTTTCTCTAGTAATATGGTAACTTCCCAGAGAGACTTTTAGTTAGGCTATAACTCCATATTAATCTTGAATAACTACCTCACTTAGGCAAAAGTGAAAATCCTCACAAGAACATTTCATGTCTAATACTGGCAGAGGAATGAAGGTTACGAGGTAGGTCACTGGTAGCAGCATTACCTTTTAAAGAAAAATAGTTAATCTGGACTCTTCTGGCTTCTTTCTCTCTCTCTCTCCTTACTCCAAGACAGATAAAAGAGAGAAAACAGGCCATGAAAGCAAGATTCTTTGAAGCATTCCATTTAGTCTAAAAATAGCAGGGTTGAAGACATGAGTAAGCCTGGTTCTACAAATTTAGCAACAGTTTTGGAAGGTCTAAATCTCCTTTCTTACAGCCACCAGGCAGAAAATGTGCAGCTTCACCCTCCCTGTACAGATTTCTATTTCAGACAAAAACAGAAACATCAAGTGAGTTGCTTAATTAACCAGTGAAGCCAGACTCACAAGCAGTAATCTTCGAAAGTTTACAAAATTAATCTGCAGTGCGAGAACTATTTGCTGGAGAAATCAATGAATTTTATTAGTTAACCAGTTTAATGTTGTTGTATTTCAGAAAACTTCCAGATGGTGAAGGGGAGTACAGTTATTGAACAAATTATTCATCTCTGCCTAGCTACAGAACATGTCAACAGTACTTGGATACAATACTTAGCAGCCTAACATTAAGAAAAGCTGCTGAAATATTCTGATAGGAGGTCAATGTCGTTCTTTGTCCCCTGAAAAAAAACCCCAAATCCCAACAATCTCGTTAATATTCAATCTGTAGGCATCTTTTCATTTTTTTTTTCCTGAAGGAGAACTAGGAACTTGAGAGATACTCTGTAGGTAATTTTTTATTTCCTTTAAAACATTATTCTGAATCATATTAGATACAGTTGGAAAACAACAAGTGCTTTTTTTTTTTCCTTAATGCAGAATCCAGACTTTGAAAACCACTAAAACACACAAATATATATGACAAATAACGTGGAAACAAGTATGCATTTATGCATAATTTATATAGTCATGTTGTTCAAAGGCTAAATTGCTTCTCACACTTCTACCCCAGAACGAAAAYATTTAATTCTTGTTTCTTTCCATTTTTTCCCTTATTACTCAAATCACAGAATATTCTCAGCTGGAAGGGACCCTCAAGAATCATCAAGTCCAGTGCTTAAGTCAGTGGCTCACACGGGGATCAAACCCACAATCTTGTCATTGTTAACACCATGCTTTAACCAAAGGAGCTAATTTTTTGTCTGTACTGCTATGAAGTTAAGCAGTTATTATTAGTTAGGTTACTCCCACAGTGCAGTATTAAAATCTCTGCTAAAGTTTTCCATCACAAAGGAATTAATTGAACACTGCATGTCCAGTCTACAAGGACTGGAAGTTAGTCACAACTCTGTTAGCACAGAGGAAATCACGAGCTTTGCAGAAGGTTTTTATCTGTTTTTTTTTTTTCCTGAAAAAGATAGTTAAAGCAATGCTCTCCAATGCTGGTCTTAAGTGACTTTAAATATAAACATACATTTTCAGTTTTCTTAGCAGTCCTACACCAACCAACAGGTAGCATTCATTGACAAGTTAATAAACAGAAAAAGTGTTTTTCATTGGCATTGGAATGGAACAGGACATTAAGGTACGGGAGGAAGAAGACTCTTCATCCTTCACCTACTATCCAGCAGCTAACCAGGCTTTAAACTAAATTTCCAGTTTGAAACTTAGTATGGTGGAATACCACACCAATACTGGGAATTATTTCAGGGACATGTGTAAAATGAGAATATATTCCAATCTGTAGATTAGAAGGGAAAGTATACATACATACAGAAAAAAAGGGAAGAGAGAAGGACAGGGCAGGAAAGTGTAGGTGTCATTTCCCTGGCACCAGGTGCTGTAGGCTGAATGGCTTTGGAAACAGAGAGAACAGTTCTGTTGTGGTGCATGGGTGAAATATTAGGAGGAAATTAAAATATTTTCAAAGATAAGAGCCTTGGGGCAAATTAATCACCCTTTTTCCTGAGTGAGGATTTTATTTCATGACAATTACATATGACCTCAAAAGTGTAGAAGTTAAACTGTTCTGAGCATCATTTGATGCTCTAGAATGATCATTGCCATTTCAGTGATAGAACCAGCTTCAGTTCCTGGAAATTCTGGAGACAGTTTTCCATACCTCTGGCATTACCATTGAGGTCTGGAGATAAAACAGATACAGGATTTTCAAGGCTAGGCAACACATCTTAGGTAGTGAGTATAGAAGAAAAAGCATACAAATTTTCAGATGCTATATCCCTACTCCAGATCTGTTGACATATTCTCCTTATTACTCAAAAATGTTTTGATGAATGCTTAAGAATCAGATGCTTTTTAAAAATGCCTGTTTTCTACAGCACAAATGAAAACAGACAGGGAGGTCACTATGCTGACTTTGTACCAGTGACAGGTCCTCTCATCCCACAAAATTTTCCTGAAGCAGAAAAGGTTACTTTGYATACAGGAATAGAATGAGACATAGGATAGAAAGATAAATCATTTTTAAAACTGAAAGAATGTTATGGAGTTCAAGGCCTACTTTCTCCTGTTCATAAGAATGTTATGAATTTCAAGGGCTACTTTCTCCTGTTCATGTCTGTCATTCTCATATTTGCTGAGTTCTGCTTCTGGTTCTCCAGCTGTCTTCTGACATGTGCTTCCCARTGTCAAAATTTTTGTTTCTGCTTAAACTATCTTTACGACATTTCTCCCAAGTGTTTTGATTTCAAATGCGTTTCTATAATAAAAGTCAAATTTTCAGTGCCAAAGTTATGAAACTTCTTCAAGGAATAGCAGCCATCACTAACACATAAATCAATTAGATTGTGACTGCAAGACTTTGCATGGCTGGACCCAGCTATCTTAAAACCCTTAAAACTGTATGCTTTATAGGCTCACAAAGACAGATATGGATATAATTCATCATTTCTCTGCTACAATAACTACTTTAAAATACACCATTGATAAAATATTCACTTATAGAGCAAAAATGTCTAAAAAGGTTGATAATGAAAGTGTGTGTATGTAAATTGTGCAAGATGCCCAAAAGATATGGTATTCTTGAGGTAGGATTAATATTTCAACAGAGCAATTAAAAGACACGTTCAAGCGTTTCTTTTTGTTGTCATTTTAAACCAACTTGGTTGTCATGCTTACTATTATCAGATTTCAGCAKGTATTGGGGTACTGATCTAACTCTGCATCTTTCAAAAGCATTTCATTATTACCTTTGTATTTCTCCAAATATCATTCAAAATTCCAGAGGCTGGAAAGGCAGTAAAGATGATGAAATAATATTAAAATTTGATTTTCTTACTTTTACATCAGTAAGAATATTAATTAACATCTGGTGAACTATGAAACAAAAATTTAAGTATTTCAAAACTACAATAATTCAGAGYACCACTTTGAATTCCACTGGCAGAACATGGATTCTGGAAACAGTTCTCCAACAAAACTGTCCCCCACACTTCTTATAGTCTTATTTATTATGTAGTGTACAATGTGACTTTAAAACTGCATTCCAGAGTTTTTATTTTCATTTTACTACAGATCTCACAGCAATTTCCTCAGAAATTTGCAGAGTGTTGCTTTCGATAGACTGCCTATTTCAAAGTATGAGCCTGTAACTCTACTTTTTGACTACCAATGGGAAAGAAAAGCAGAGGGCCGTACTTTTTTCTTCCTGAATTTGACAGATTTCACTTGGAACGGAAAATTAAGGATTATTTCATACTGAAATTAAAATGATTGGCAAGAAAAAAAAGCAAAATACAGGGAATCGGTAAAAGTCTAAGATGAATATGCTAGTGCAGACTATAGAACTCAGAATTCTTTTTTAACTTCAACAGTAGTTTTCTGAAGTTGAAAATTTTCTGGATTTTAGAGAATATAGCTATTGAATCTTGACCTTCTTAAAATAATTAAAAAAATAAAAAATTCTAAACTGAAAAGTAATTTTAAAACATGGAAGATATCAAGATATTTATTTAGAAACTACCAACATGTTTTTACTTTTTTTATTTTGTTTCTTTTTAGTTTTGGAATCCTGTCCCCAAAGTAAGTAGCTGACACTAATTCATAGACTACTGAAAAGTCACTAGATTTTGTTACTGCTGAAAATCTGTCTTCTTTAGGAAGGAATCTTGATTTAAAAAAATAAATGTTTTCATCACTTTTAGTTAGTCTGTGAGACACCTAGCATCTTCAGAATATTTAAATATAACCCAGGGTACTTGGGTTAACTTTTCATACTGAATTGATCTCACAAGCTAAATCACAGACCGTTTGTTCCCTGCTTCTTGGGAAATAAGCAGAGACAACTTCGATCATCAAGAAATTTCTCTGGAAAAGAAAGAAACAGAAAATGGACTCACAATACTACACATTCTATAATTAATCTGCAGCACACAAGTACACAAGGCATTCTACCGGCAAGCTGAAATATTTTTCTTGGATAATGCATCTGGGAATRTAAGAACACTACTAAGCCTTTTAAAGCTCGCTTGCTACCCATTTCTGTAAAGTCATTCTGTGCCAGATTCAGTGAAAGCTTAAACACATCAACCTACGTGAAGCCAGAGYCTCTATTCTCCTGCTGCCTCTAGCTTGACCCAATTAGTTTGAAAACCTTGGCCAAAACTTGTCCCTTGATATTTTGTAATCAAAAGCTGCTGCCACCATCACTTTATATGTACTCAGGATGACTGTTTGTTTTAAAAGACTCCAAAGTGCCATGATAAGCAATTATCCTGTCATTTTTTTCACCTTCACAGAAGACCAAGGCAGAGGACAGTACCATTGTTCTACYGTCTACTTGACAGAATACAAGTATCTTCCTAGCTTATAGGACTTTAGAWAGAATACAGCTCTATAAATCCTTAATCTTTACATCTATAACCTTTGAAATTTTTTTGCAATGCTTTTTTTGCATTTCCTTTTCTGAAGGAAAAATTAAGCTCACCATCCAGTCTCKATAGCAGAAAAGTGAGATAAYATATGTGAGAAGTCAAGCAAAAGAAACAACAGTCCAAAATAAGAATTTGTGAAGAACAAGGCTTCATTTTCTGGAAGTACTAATGAAAAMRTGTARTTAAAAGTGTAYCTTAATTATGYGGAGTATTTGCAAGTTTATATGCAAACATGCCATATAAACACTATTTTCCTTTTACTGCTACTTCATAACAAAGTTCAWCTCCATCTATGTCCTACATTTTCTTTCTGTGTTCCATCTTTCTCTGAAAACTTCCCATGATTTATGCTACAGAAATCACATTTTTCCAGAAAGCTGCAACAGAGAAACTGGTGTTAGAGGTGTCAGGATGTCCTACAGAACAACTTACAGAAAACATTARTAGTAGCCACATAAACAATTTGTCCGCAGATGTTCTGATGCAGTTATTTTCATTTCTAGGATTTTCCATTTGAGAAAGAGTTTTAATGGAAATGAGAGAAATTCTGCTTAGACTTTGTATTTAAAGTTTGTTGGTTTTCCTTAGTGGGCTCTCCTTTCTCCTTCTTCCTCCCCTTTTTGGAGCTACACTGGARTCTTATCAACAAGAAACAGCAGTTAAGTAATTGCTCAATGCATACACCAATAACTATTAAATTTTCCACATTTTACAGAACTTTGTCWTATCAACTGCTTCTAAATTTTCAGTAAGTGATTTTAGAATTGTGGCAGGTTACAAATAAGATAAATTGAAAATTTTGCCTATCCAGTGCATGAAGTGAACCAAAATATCCCTCAGTTCTGCTACATCTCAATGCAGTATTTCATTTTGGCACAGACAGAAGAGAACCTCCTGAGCTGATCTGCAGCTAGCACCAGGGAGTCTTTAATTTCAAGGGATTGTCCAGATCAAAACAGAATAAAGAGTCCCAGGACAGGCGGGAAGAAAAAAGTCAAAGGCCTTTGCTTGCATGAAGCTTCACCATCCACCCAAAGCCCATCTGTTCTGACAGGAGAGAATGTGGAGAGCAGCCATTTCTACATGAAGTACTTGTGGGCAGCAGRGGGGTGTGGGGGGTTGGTGTGCCAAAACTTTTACTCCCCTGCAGGCTCATACTGCAGCTTTTCCTCATTGGACAAGAACAGCTACTGGAGTCAAGTTCTGTGAAATAATTAAGAGGTAACACGTAACTTTCTCTTTTCTTTCCAGTTCAGGTGCCAAATGGTACCCAGCTTCCCATACACTTACAGAGATCCCCTTCACCATCTCTGGTTCAAGGTCCAACCCAGGCTGGAGCACACCAGAAGAGATGCAGGATGTGGCAAGRCAGAGAGGGAAATGCAGGAGAGAAGAAAGCCAGAAGCAAGGAAAGGAAACTCCTGACCTGAAGAAGGACTGAAGCCGTGGGAGTTCAGTGGGGAGAAGGTACCTGAACACATGAGTGAGCCAGGGCTTTTTCCCACCTCCCTAGGTCCATAGGGACCCGTCTTTCCCTGCTTTCCCTCTGGTCTAAGCCATGAGCTGGTGTAGCCCACACTCCCCTTCACCAGGCTGCTGGAGCTTTCCTGAAGGCCAGGCCAGACCTTGGCCGTGGCAATCCCACCTCCTACAAGGGCCGTACAGCCACACAGCCAGCACCCCCCTTCAGCCCTACTGGGAGAACGTGGGCTGAAGAGACAGAGCAGGATGAAAGGAATAAGAGAAAGACCCAGAGAGTCCCAAGAAATGAATGGAAAGGAGCCACTAGGTGTACCTGGGTTATTCCCAGGGAAAGGAGTAGACCACAGGAGGGGGTACAAGAGATGCTGAGAGAGGAAACYGGGAGGGAGCGAAGGAGGCTCACTCAGATACCCACCCTGCTTCACACAATTCAGCCACACAGAGATCCCASTGCTCCTGGGTCATTTAATCATATATTCCCCTGAATCCCACCACATTGTAGTAACTCTCTGCTCTCCTCATATCAGAAAGAAACGGGAAGAGGAGGTAAGAATTCTGAAATGCATTTCCTTCCTCTCCCATGTTCCCAGCTGTCTTTGAAACCAGACATAAAATGATTTAGTCATGCTGAAGGAAAACAAATAAAAATGGTTTCCTAGCAACAGGACTTGCAGTATTGGTCTCTGAGGAAACCCTATTCGATGTTTTCAAGGATTTGCCCGTTTACTAATATAGGAATAAAAGTACTCACATCATATTAGTGTGATTTGTTTAAACAAGGACAAGTTTCTACTGCTTTTCAACAATAGATGTGTCGCAAAGGATGATGTTAAAAGAACTCACRTTCTTGCAAAAAAGCAAGAAACTTCAGAACTTTATAGCAAACACCTAGCATACTTTCAGCACATACACATTTCATTTCATTTAATCATACAGAGTATTATACCCCACCTAGAAACCTACAAAATTCTATTCCAAAACACAAACCTAGGAGTACCTGGAACTGCAGAGCAGCTAATTTTTCTATTATATGACACTGCCTTCTGAAGGTGTCAATCCAGGCATACTACTGGAGTTACTTGGAAAAAAAATCAAGGTCCGTTAGATTCAGATTGTCTGATGGCTGAAAATGTATTAAATGGGAGAAGGAAAGTGAATTAAATATAAATTTATTAAATATCAATGACTTGACTGAGCTGCTTTAGGGTCTTCTGAATACAACATATGTAAACATATCAGTAGGATTCATAACTCTTATTTTTGYAAAATAGTACTATCTTGAGAAATTAGCTGCAAGGAGATGCCACTAAATTAAGTGTTTAGTAGTATTAAGATTATGAGAACATGTACATTTATATTAATCAAAGTTATAGAAAGAGATGCTCCTAGGCCACTATTAGAAGTTGCAAAGAATATTTCAGAAATAACTATTGAAGTACTTGGTTGCAGACCTTACTGAAAAGCTTATCAATTGTAGGAGCAGATAAAGAAATTATAGCTTCCCTTAATTTGCAACAGCATGCAAATACCTGTAATTTTGTTTACTGGAACTAACTCACACRCTGAGAATAACTGTATTATTTTGGAAAAGCAATTTCTTTCTTTTTGATATTACTCTTAGAATTATAATTAATGTCTGCAAAAGGGTCAAGAACAATAATGAAAAATAAAATGCACCAAGAAATAATTGTTTATACATCTACCAAAGGCCAACTTTATTTCTACAGCTTTTGATACTTTAATATCACGATAAAACAAACAAGCGCAAAACTTTTAGAGACGAGAGACAACTCCGTTTATGTTAATGCCCTTTCTATTGACTCTAGATGAAAAAATAAATACAAAGTGATGAGATGTTAATGCCATTTATGTTAATGCCATTTCTATTGACTCTATATGAAAAAATAAACACAAACTGATTAAATGTTTTCTGGAAGAAAATGAATTGCCTAAATGTAATAATTGTACAAGTAAGCAAATAAGTGGGATWAGAAGCAAAAACAGATATATTCTTCCTGCTGTTTTGAATCAGTCTCAAAATAGTTGAGAATTTAAACATACAGGAATTAAATAACAAAGGGAGAATACAGCAGATGAAGAAACTGTAGCCATCTCTCTGCCCCAGCCCCCTTCCATAAGCTGCTGTTCTAGCTCATGTTGGAACAAAGGTTTTCCTGGCTATGCTAGGAATCAGGCTGGGGATCTAACTTCACRCAGAGCAAAAGGATTGCTTTTCCCCTTTCTCTTTTTGGGGAATGTGGAAGGAGTGGGATTCAGTGGAACATATTTGGTTACCCAACCTGAAGAACACACTTACTAAAGGAGTGAGAGCAAAGAACAGATACTGCTGGTTGCCAAATACACTTATATCATGAAATTTCCATGTAAGACACCAACATATTCAGGAGAGATTCCCAAAAGTCCCTCTGTAAAGTTCATGTTTTGTCAAGAACATTGATCAATCAGTTTATTTTATATTGCTTCTTTTGATATCTGAGCACCATTGCACATGACAATAAAAACAATCCAAGTAGACACAAATTCTAGAGTCCTGCCCAAATCACAAATATAGAAATGTTTCCCTATTTAAAAAAAAAAAAAATTAAAAGGGGTAAAGCTACTCTGAAGGGTATCAGACGGTAAAGCTATTCTGAAGAAAASACAGTTTATAATTTCCTTTTTAAAATCTAAAATCTATACATTTTTGTACATCTAGATTTAGAAAAAGTATTTTAGTATTAGAAGTTAAATCATCTACCAAAAAGTGATAGAGATCATGCTTAGAAGGGTGTCTGAATTTTTCTTGATTGTATGTTTTCAAAGAGAAAGAAAGAAAAAAAAGATAATAAAGTTTTGCTTTGAAGAAAGTACTCTGTTTTATCCAGATATAGTGTTAGTCGAGACCCCAAGAACTTTAGTCCTTCTCCTTACACCYGCAGTTAAATGTGAAGTTGGATGACTTGGTAGAGGTCATTCCTTCTGAGATTGCAGGAACTGATGATATATCTGGATAATGCAGTAAACATGCTGGATATTAGTTTTCCACGTTAAAGGCAAAATAGTAAATGAAAGAGAAAAAAAAAACAAGAATCAAAGGAAAACAACTTTTTGATACAGAAGGATAGTACTTACGTAGTTTTAAGCACTTTCCATTGTCATGAGCTCTAAGTAATGTAAACTTTACTTAAGGAACACCGGGGAATGCAATTTATATTGTTGTTCATCAATGGAGTGTCTCAACACCAGAGAGCATAGCAGTGTCTCCACCTAGGAAAACAGCGCCAGTAGTTCTCATAGCTGATCTGCTTCAGAAAAAACATAATATATCATGAGTGTAAGGACATTAAAAGCCATCATATGTTTTGGAATTGTAGTTGTATAATGACTTTCATGAAAGGAGTAACTACTTTGGCTTGGATTTTCATGTGATATGAAATTCAGCAACTCGCTCAACAGTATTGATGTGGACAAGCACTGTGTACTGACTGAATTCCAAGAAAGAAGGTGCAAGCACCATTGATTTAGGTAAAAAAAAAAGAGAGGAATAAAGAAAAGAAAGGTACTTATGCACCTAGAAGATACAAAAGCATGGTCTTGTCTAGATTACCAATATAAAATATTAAATTTACATTTCATCATTTAACATATCTGCAGGCTTCTGAGGGGTTACCTCAAACCAAAGCTCTTATAAAACTAGTTGTACCACAGGCTGTTCTGAGACAAAGACTTCAGCTGCACTTGTAGCTAAAGTGGAAAGACGTTTGAAATCTAGAGCCACAAAAACACATTGCATGAGTGCATCAAGTACTTCTCTAATTGAGGAGAGATACATAGTGTACTACCACAGATTTTAATTTTTTTTCCACAGAAGCTGTCATACTAGAGCTTTTTATCAGCCTGTCTCATTTGTTATCATGTGTGTTTGTATCTGATTCTTGGCCCAATATCATGGTTTCAATTCTCTTGTGATACTCTGCACTGAACACGTAGAAGTTTTTTGTACTGCAGAAGTCTGTCATTTTATCTGTATCACTACCTGCTTTTAATAAAAAGTCCAAATTCTAAAAGTCTTTGCAATATTTTTAATCCTCAAAACATAACAATATTTCCCTTGAAAATTTCCTGTAGCAAATGACGCAGCACAAACACTATATATGGAATTTAAAATGTTGACTTGTTAATAAATGCAGTAGCCCAAAGCATTTGTATTACATAGCAGCAGGAAACCTGATGTGAACAGAATAATGTGACATAATAACTTCTTCTTGTATAAACAAATGCACCAAAATGGCATGTTTCTGCTGTATATGCATCCATTGAAAATATCCAGTGCTATTTGAATTTTATTAATTATACAAAACAAATAACAAACATTATATTACTACTATTACTTATTTTACTTGCTAATAGTAGCAATATCTGCAGCAGCATGTAATTTAATAAGAGATCTCACAGCAGTGTCATTCCAAATATAAAATATTTCTATATCATCCAGAACAAACTTATTCTAGTATGAGTTAAAATACCACAGTAATCAATTCTTTATATAACTCTAGAATATGTGGTGCTGCAAAAATATTTTATCATTGTGATCAAAATTCAAATAAGTTATGAGTTAGACAATCCATTTGATATTACGATGGAAGAGGCTACAAAAGATACTTCACTTCTTCAGCATCAAAAGAGCTAGAAAACAAAACCTTATCAATCATGGAGAAAGAAACAGAGAACAGAAAATAAACAAAGCATGTAAAGGTATACATCCACGGAGTAATTGTATGTTGAATGTGAAGGTTTGGTTCTCCATTACAAGAGATGTTACTGCACTCTCACAGAATCACAGAAGGGCTGGGGTTTGAAGGGACCTCTAGAGATCATTTAGCCCAACCCTAAGTCTAACACGGCCAAGTCCACCGCTAAACCATGCGCCTAAGCACCATGTCTACAGATCTTCTACCTCCAGGGTTGGTGACTTCACCACTGTTGGGGGCACATTGTTCCAATGCTTTACCCCCCTTTCAGGGAAGGAATTTTCCCTAAGATCTATTCTAAAAATAGACAAGATAATGAAGAGTATAAAATAGTTTTCGTACRAACAGCAAGTAAGAAGATTCATCCTCCAGCACACACCACTTTGTGAAGTCTGTAAGGAAATGAAAGGCTGTGTATTTTCCATAATATGTTGTAAAGGCCAGTTCAACCCTCGTGTTAAAACTAGCAGTTACAGAACCATCCTTCACAGCCCTTATCATTCATGCCAGCTTGAAGATTAGAAGGCTCTCCTGGGTACTCAGGTGAAATCTATCTACCAGGAGAATCCTGGTATATAAGCATCTGATATATAAGATATAAGCTTATATAAGATATAAGCATCTGAGACCCTTCTTCCCTACAGCAATCTCTGAGCCATCTGTTAATCTTGCTTGACTTCCTCTACAATTGGCCTGTATATCAGACAGCAGAGTGTTACACTCTTTTGCAATCTAAGTTAGATTAGTTTAGAGTGTGTTGGGTGATCCCAAGCTGTTTTCAATTAGCTGTTGTCAGTTATTAAGTCATTTAACCCAAATAAGCACTGCCAGAAGTAAATATTTACCACCTGGTTGTAGCTGAATGAAATACCAAATCTGAAGCTCAAAGAAGAAGAAATCATAGAGAGTATGATGTTTAGCCACTCCCACCATGAGAGGAATTGCTCTTATGCTTATGTTTTTCTAAATTACTGCTATAGTTTTGTATATAACTTAATGGAGTTTTAGTTCCCCTGATTCAGCACTCAAAATGCTTTGCAGTTTATGGATCACTTCTGCTGTCTTGCTCACCATCTAATTAGAAAACTGTAAATGGGAAGGAGGCCCCAGAGTTTCTGCCTTTGTTTTATGAATAAGAAATGTGTTTGGCAAAGTCCAATATTCTGTAAGACTGGGCTTGATCCAACAACTAAAAGCTTATTAAATGAAATAAAATAGGTTTGCCACTGGCAGTTATACCAGTCTGGCTGCTTTTCTAAAAACCATGGTACTGTAAGCTGCCTTCAATTATGCATTCACACTCCTTACCATTTATTATASAGGGAAGAACAGTTTCTTGCTCACCACATTTAAATTGGCCATATATTTTTTTATTTATTATTCATAGAAATAATGAATTTTTATCTGAAATGCTGCACATTAACAACTCATGATGCAAATATGGCACACTTATGTAGTTAGCCAAGTTCCTGTTCAGAGTCACTGCTTCATTTTCCAGGGAACAGCCAATTCCAGTTCCCATCATTACAACTCACTGGCTCAGCTGCCGGCAATGAAACAGAACCAGCTTTGTTTAAACAGCATTAGTACCATACTGGCAGGTTGACAACTGGCATTGAAAGGTGCTGTGCTAAAATCTGACTGTTCATTTCACTGGTCATGTAAAAAACTGACTCAAAATGAAGAGAATTGCTTCTATGAACTTCTCAAAACAAACAAACAAAATAAATAAACAAATAAAAAACCCGCAAAAACTGTTTGGGATGAACAGAAGTTGTTGCTCCTCCAAACAATGTTTCATTTTCTTTTTGATTTTTTTGAAATGTCTTTCTATTGCATGTAGATTTCTTTCTTATTTTAAAAAATTCATTCTGGAAAACTTGTATCTTGCATTTTCAGTATATGTAAATAGAGTGCTATTTCAATAAAACAAAGGAAGAAAGGAAGAAAGGAAGGAAGGAAGTCAACAAAAAATGTTTAACAACTTTTACTCAAATTTGCAAATACTCCTAGACATGAAAACACAGTTGTTGGCTAAGGTTTTGAACTAAAAGCTTTCACATAGAATTGGATATCATCACAGTAGCAAATACTTAGACTATGTTGATAATATAGCTGGCATTTTTTCTGTATCTGCAACAAAGATTTGAGCATCAACATTCATAGTTACTCAATCAGCTTTAATAATGTCATTTTCATTAAATAAGAAAATAGAGCCATTTCTTTGGAAGCTGAGACAGTTTTCCTTTCTCATTGCTGCAGCATATAGGTACCTCTGAGAAAACAGAGCCTGGTTAAGTCAGATGCAACATACATAAACAAGAAAAATAAATGTAAATAGAAAATGCAGAGGGAGAATGCTTAAATAAGGAATACTTAAATATAGAATGCTTAAATCTTCATTTTACAGACCATAGGTTGAGAGACTTGAGACTCAGTGTCTAAGCTATTACCTGAATAAAATGAATGCAATAGAGGGACAGACAAGTAAGATATATAATGGCATTCTGAACATATTTTATATTTGCAATTTGATTGTTGAAAACACTGTAGTGCACTGTTTCTCAATATCTTTTTGAAGAGCACCAACCTTTAATATTTTTACAGAATACTATATCTCAACAATATTGCTGTCTCTGAAGACCTGCACTTTAGTTAGTCTTGATAAACATAATTTTAGACTCAAAATGACATAATGTGGATGCTGTTTGCAGCTCAGCTAATCAGAACAAAATAATTGCCTCCACTCATAAACTCCTGTAAACCTTTGCTGTATTGTAGTTGAAAAAATATTTGCTGGGTTTCTGAAGACATGCACCTGTAACTACTTGTGTAGTTACTGCTGTGAGAACATCAATCTGCCACTCCAGCACGACCTGCAGAAGAAACCTTACTCTATTCAAGACCAAGGTTAAACTGTTACACATTTTCAGATTTCTTGTTGTACATTAATTATCCACTACAAATCTTGAACTAACCATTTTGAATTATTTAGAAAGCAGGCAAATAACATGCATTCCAATATACAAGTTTCTGTAATATATGTTTACTAATACTCTGTTTATATTTATAGGGCTAGATGCAATCTGAAAGAAGAAAATACTAAAAATTATAGTTTAGACAAAAAAGAGCATGATATGGAACCTACTTCCCACTCATTCTTTAGTATGAAAATTAAAAATGATATTACAATGGGCACAGGAAGGACATTGATCTGTTTGAGCAAGTCTAGAGGAGTCCACCAAAATGATCAGAGGGATGGAGCATCTCTCCTACAAGGAAAGGCTGAGAGAATTGGGATATTTCAACTTGGGGAAGAAAAGGCTTCAGAGTGACTGAACTGAGGCCTTCCAGTACCTGAAGGGAGCCTACAAGAAAGATAGAGAGACAACTTCTACAAGGGTATGTAGTGGCAGGACAAGGGAGTGGTTTCAAGCCATTGTAGAGTAGGTTTAGATTAGATATTAGGAAGAAATTCTTTACTGTGAGAGTGAAGAGGCACTGGAACAGGTTGCCCAAAGAAGTTGTGGCTGTCCCATCCCTGGACGTGTTCGAGGCCAGGCTGGACAGAGCTCTGAGCAACTTGGTTTAGTGAAAGTTGTCCCTGCCCAGGAATGGTTGAGACTAGGGAGGTTGGAACTCCGTGATCTTTAAGGTCCTTTCCAATCCAAACCACTCTAGGATTCTATGACTAGAGAACAAAACATTCTGAAAAAACTCTGGACGAGAATTTATATTACTGCAAAAGGTGGTAATTTTTAAAGATGTGAGGGATTCTTGTAAATCTTTATTAACTGCCTTTATAAATTCATTAAATGCAAACAGTAGTATTCCCACACCAGATACTCAGAACAAATTAATTGCATAACAACAGCCTACACATCATATGAGCAAATGTGTAGACCAATACAAATGGGATTTAGTGTCTCTATACATTAAAGATGGCTGTAAAACAAGCTCTGGCTCATTGATTTAGCTTGTTTCTGTACCTCATGACTAACCAGGATAGTAAGTGGACCATTCCCTCCAAACAGGGGGCGGGTAGGAAGRGATCTTTCTATGACACTGATTACTGGATATATCCTCAAAATAAAGGTTAAAATATTTATCATATCATATCAGTTCCTACAGAAACTGTGATTTATAAATGAATGGTCTACAGAGGGACTAGACTAACAGAATCAGAAGGATGGTTCAGGCTGCGCAGTCCTGCAGACACAAGAAAGAATTTGAGTCCAAGGCGGCCCAGCTCCCTGTGACAGGAATGAAATGTGAACACCAAGGCTGGTATACCAATATAATTTGCTATATCATTGGTTTTGATCCCTATTTCAAAGCTGAGAAAGAAGCCATAAAAGTTTTATATTTACCCCATGGGACATGATTTTGTGATAGTGCCTTGTTAGAAGTACACACTTTAATACCTTATCAAAGAAAGCCTGTTAGAGACATAACTTGAAGACCACAAATCTCAGGTCTGCCATGAATCAGATCTGTGATTATGCTTCATAAGTTGCAGTTACCACCATTGTCTGGCAAGCACCAAGTTGTCTGACATTGCAGCACTGATAACACTGACGGTTTTACTCCTCTCATTTTAGAGGGAATTCATTTGGAGTTCATAAAATCTGYCATCGTTTTCAGTGGCTGTTGAGATGAAAACTGAACACTTCTGGGAAGCCCACCACTCTTGACTGGCAAGTGAATACTTTCAAAATAACACCTTTCCTCCTCTTTTGTTTAGCATGGCTTGACAGTGAGTACAACAGTAAATCCCTAGTTGTCGGCCTGTATTACGTACTGCATCACCACATTCAGTGATTCAACTTGAAACTGCACCTCTGGGGTTTCAACTCATATAGCCACTTTAGAGATGACTAAGCTATACTTAGAGGAAAAAGCCTGTGTGCACTAATTAACACACAGAAAAGACTATAACAGCAGGCCTCCTAAAATATCTCTACACAAAACATGTTACCATGACACTGAACAATTTCAACATCTGTATAGGAGCCTATCTTTTAAGAAAACATGTCAAATTAAAAGGCTTGAGTTGGGGTTAAATAGTAATACATGTATCTGGTAAAAATAAGCAACTCTCTATCAGCTACTTTTTTCTGAATCATTCCTATCACAGAGCTTTTATCTTGTGAGTAATCCACTGTCTGATATACCATGAGATCAAGGAAAAAGAAGGAAGCTCATAGGCTTCAGGGCTAGTTATATTGTCAGTTTATTTCAGAATTGCTATATAAATTTAATTATGCCTTTTAGCTACATAAAACTTTAGAATTTTTATCAATTTACATAGAGATTTAGTAAGATAATACATAAAATTTGCATTAGTATATACGAACAACCATCTAATACCAGCTCTAAGCTACTGATGAAATTTTCTCATGTCATCTGTTGATAATTAATCACTTACCAACTTAGCTTTTGATGGGAAACACCAGCTCATTACATTGTTTTAGGAAGTGTAGTTTAAATTTTGTTTATGAAAAACATGTTTAATAAATTTCATTACATAAGGAGGAATTATGTAGACTCAACATATTGCATAGCRCTGTGCTCTGTCCACAGACATGTTCCTTTTCAATTTTACTACTCGTATAGCAGAACTTCCCCTATATAAAATTCTAAATACTGAACAGGTTATTCAGCTATAAAGAATAATATATACATCTTCCCAGTGCTTGATGAAATTTTCTTCTTGGATTATTTTTTAGTAAATGTATAAAAAATAAATTTCATGTTAATCCTCTCTTTTCTCATATATACATAAATGTAGGGAAATATGATAAAAGACAGGTTAAACTGAGTTAAACTAGCCATTCTTTGAAAGTCACATATAAGGCCCTGAATGGTTCTGGTACAACCTGGATCTCTTCCAGCATATATAGGAACTGATGCCTGAGTACTTCATTTCAGTGTGTCCCCTGTCCTTTTTTCTGCAGAAACCGTATTTCTTCCCAGCATAGAAGTGTAGAGCTGAAGACAAATTCCTATTATTTCTAATTCCCGCTTTTCTTTTGATCATCTTTTTCTGTATTCTTTATACCTTTTTCTACCCATAGAGTAAGAAAATATACTGTATATATTGCATGAAGAAAATTAGTCACAGTGTAGTTAATTATTAATAGAGAGCAAAAGGGCAATTTTCAAATTAAAATAAAAAAAATATTTGAACAGCTCTGCAATTGGAAAACCTGGTTTTACCTGAAGCTATTWCTCAGAACCATAGATAAATCCTCTAACAGTGCTTTAATATCATTGTCACAGAATCTGTCTTACAATCAATTATAAAAACTCTGTATTTTTCTGTTAGCTGTATGCAGATAATTTTATAAAATCTTKAAATGAATGCCTGTGTTGCATTAAAAATAATATTTTTTTTTAAATAATATTTTGTAAAATGGATTCTGGCCACGAATGGTATGGTTGATTTTTGCAGAGCTAGTTTTACTAAATTTCACATAGAAATGATGGTTCAGGAAATCCTTCCTTGCAGGGTAAGAAACTTAGCCATTCCCTGGACACAAGGTTCTGCAATGAGTTTTATCACAACTCCAGATTTTGTATTACTATAAAGCTGACAAAAGCAGGTGAAATTGTGTAAGAACTGGACTCCTTCCTAGGCACTTTAGCAAAACCATTACTCTGGGTGAAATATTCTGTGTGTTGACAAACCAAGGAATCACCAAATATCTTCCAATTAATTGCAGTACAAAGTCAACTTTTTAGAATGTGCAGAGGCAGAGTGTAGAGACTAGATTCCAAGGCAGGGTTTACTTTGAATCCTTTGGAACTGCAAGGGTGCTTCAAAATGCAATAATACGTTCTGTTTTGGCACTCATTTAGTGTAGATTTCTGATGTCTTTTAAATGCTTACTACTTACCATGGCAATTACAAAACCAAAACAAGACACAATTGTTATATTAAAGTACCTGACGTCCAATTCACTCAGAATTAGCATTTGTGCCTATCCCACAGAAGCACATTCTTTCAGCCTTCTAGACTATTCAGTAATTATGTTAATCTTTTCAGGAATCTTTCCACAGAGGCTGATGTTCTGGATTGCATTCCCTTCTCTCCTGCTCTATGACACACATATGCAATGAAGTCACTGAAGAGCCTTCAGCTCTTTACAGATGAATAAAAGTGTTCGCATTAAACACAGCAGACATTGATTCTTCTTAATTTTACTTTCCTGACACTTTGTTATTTTTCCATCCATACATTCCAGACAAAATTACAAGTGTCAAATGTAATATGCAACAAAAAATACATTCAAACAAACCCCTGATTTGAAAGTTAAGGAAAAAGAAAAGACACAGGAAAAAAATATATAAAATAAATATTATGTGTCCTTACATCATTGGTGGGCAGCATATTGAAATTAGCTTTTAGGGGCATATTTTAACATCTTGTCATTCATCTTTTTACCTCAATATAGAAATAAAAAATATATTTATTTAGAGAGGTGAAAAATTCTTTTGTTTTTAACATGGGAAAGGTCTTATTTTTAATGCAGCATCTTTAGACAAAAAAAAAAAAAAAAGAGTGAGAGAATAAATGGAAACTAAGAGAATAAGCTGTTTTTTCTAGGGTTGATATTGTTTTGTTTGACAATGAGATATYCAGATTTTTTTCTTTTTAGTTCACTTCAGGCAGGTAAATTGCAACTCCCTTCAAAGTTTTCATTAGATAGCCTATTATTCCCTTGGAAGWAATCACACTCTATGCATTATTCATTAGGGGCAGCAAATCTTCAGAGCAGTCACACAGGCTGCAGTATCACAGAACTACTTAAAATTCTATGTCTTCTTTCTCCATTTCTGCTGAATTCAGTTCTGGTCTARTCTTCATGTATAATGCAGTATCTCTGGGTAATTCAGATATTGCAATGCTGAAGAAAACACATATTTTTTATTAGCACTGGATAAAATAATCTCACTTTTATTTATCAAATATATGTAGTTCAATCTGTGTATGATGTTTTGATACTTTCATCTTCTCTTTTTAGTTTGGGTTTTTTGTTTGTTTGTTTGCTTGTTTGTTTGTTTGTTTTATGCTGGTGTATATTTGTAGACATCCATATGCAGTGGATGTCTAAAGAGAGTATTTTAGTGATGCTCTCCCCTGCCTACCTCCTAGAGTTTATTTTTTCCAGGAGTCTAATTTATGTGTACCTTAATAGCTTTGTGTAGTTATTAAGACTATTACTGTATGCTTCCCTCACAGTTTCCTACCAGATGCTATATTACACTTTATGGGGAAAATCAGTCAATTCTTCTTTCATATGTGTCAGATGATGGCAGACTTACAAGGTGTATTCAAAAATGGTGTTGGAGGTGAGCTAATAAAATAATTCAACTGGATTTGCTGTGTGTGTTGTTTTCTCTCTCTATCCTCCAGATATTTCTTCTAAACAATATAATACAAGATTAGGGAATGTGTTTCAGGAGAAAGGCCACTGCATGGAAAGGTACAGACCTTGATCCTGTTCATGACTGGGCCATTGACCTTCCACAAGTCCCTTCTATTTTCTATTTTGTTCCCTCCACCCAGGACTTCAACATGTCATTTCTGCTTAGCATACAACTAAGAGCACCAGAGCTGTCATTTGCTATGCWCACATTCAAACACTAGCAAAACCCTCATCAGGGAAACTTCAGTCTATAAAACCCCCAAATTTTAAAAATCACAAGTTTTTTTAGTTGCTGATTTTTATCTCATGTTAGTCACCTCATAGCAACTTCTTCGTTTTTTCTTTCACTTTTCCTGTCACTGTGTCTTTTCTGACAACACTCAGTTCAGTATCTTTTAAGTGCAAAACCTTTGGGAAGAATTAGAAGGGACTCATGCTGTCACACACAAAATCTGCTGATTTAACCCTTTACCACATTTCAAAAGACTGTGTATGTGCTACCTTAACTGCTGGTGGGGTACTGTGCATTCTTCCTGTCACTTCTGAAGCTAACTATGCTACCACAGATGTTCCAAATCCCAAAGTACCTCTTCAGTCAAGACTAGTTTTTGCTTAAGTTGTGAGATGCAGGTTTTAAAACAGTCCTTTGCTTTATACTATTTTTTAAAAARTTTCTGATAGTACTTATTGCTTCTTTTTGATCTCTGAATAAATAAAAACTTTGAAAAAGAGGATATCTATGATGCCATGTGAGCTGTTTAAAGAAAGTGATATCCTGCAAAAGATAATAAAACAAATTGTGGAGTTCCATAACAATATAAATATGAGGAAAATCAGAGAAGAAAAGAAAAAGTGGAAGACAGTTATGCAATAATAAATAGAAGAAAATATAGTGTTATCCATGCCCTCAAAAGAAATGGTAATGGTTGGTGTGAGAGTTTTTTCCCCAATTTTGAACACAAGCATGAGATGATGACAAAATATGTGAAGAAATTAAACCAGGCAAAATACAAATTACTGTTTCTAGCCTGGAAGAAAATCTGAAAAAACAGAGGAAGGACTTGTCTAAATTAACTCCATACATAATGTCCAAAACTAAAGCAAGTAAATTCCATATCTTTTAGACCACGCAGTTGTTCTGAAGTTATTCAAGCCACTTGCCACAAAAATAATTTTGTACTTTATTATCTAAGTAGTCCATACCCAAGATTTTTATAATACTTACATTAAAAAAATCCCATCACTATCAATACATACCTAAACAAATTTACTAAATCACAAATTTAAATTCATATTACAGAATTCAGTAGTTTAAAATTTAATTTTCTTCAGTTATGCATTAAAATACCAACATTATATTTTTCATCAACCACATTAATTTTGGTGCAATACTGACCAAAGACATTTCATCATCTGACATGATAAAAAGTGTCTTGAATTATATAAACACAGGATCATGTGGGAAAAAATTCAAAATATCAGTACAGTGGTTTTTTTATTTGTTTTTTCTCATTTTCTAATTTAGAGAATTCAGATTCTAAGTAGTATCAGGATGTAAAACCAGAATATAAGACCTTCATTTTACCCATATTTTCTCAGAGAGATGGAGGATTATCTACAGCTCTGAGTATGGGACTGGAAGGTAAGGTCTTGAACTGAGGCAAATGATTAGTATTCATATTTTGCAGAAGATAAATTTTCACATTAAATATACAGACACTCATGTATACTGAATGTCACTAGGGATTAGCATAATATTTCTATTAGTAACGCTAGCTTATCTAACTGAGCGACACACTGTAGTCAAGAGCAAAGTACTGGAAGGGTGGAAATGAGCTTAAGTGTTTCCAGGATGGGTTAAGGAAGGGGAGCAACCATTTCCACAAACAATTATTTAGCCTTAACTGGACTTCCCATAAAAATTCTCTGTCCTTACATAACTGATTGACCACCCTGCCTTCTGTGTATTCCAGTAATTTCTCCTTTTCTCCATCATGTTGCTTACTCCAGACTCCACCAAACAAAATAAGAAAAACTATAATTTTATGATGGAATCAAGGAAAACTGAAATTTTTGCCTCGATAGTTGCTTGTAAAAATATCCCTTGTGTATGTCCAGTATGCCTATTTCAATGCTATGTAAATTATAAATAATAAGTCCAGCATTTAATGTTATTACTATTTGCTATTGCTACTTCAACTGAGCAATTARGGGAAAAAAATCCTTGCTTAAATGCAACATTAATAATTTTTCATCTTTCCCACGGTTGTAATAAATATGGTGCTTCCACAAAGAGAGATTTAACAGAGTATCCCTGCTCTTTACCCAAACATACAAATGACATATGAACAATATAGATTAGTATACACAATGGATCACTGAAGGATCATCCTGATGTTCTCTTCCTGAAGAGAAGAGTGAAGAATTTTCCTTTGTAAGCAATGGGCTTTGTGTTAGAAAGATCTTTCCAGAGAGAAGGCCTGGTATTGGTTATGTGTTTATAAATAATGCTACCAGGCTGAAAATTTTAGTTTGAGTCAATCATCATTCCTACTATAAAAGCACGTTAACCTGAGTGAGGAAGGTCGAGATTAATCAATTCAATACAGGAGGGAAACCAAAAACAACAAAGCAAGACAAGGAGCCAGGACAGAAGTAGATCAATCTTTAAAAAGTGTCTCTGAAGTGAAGAATCCTGTTGGATCTCTGATTCAAATCTTTTGAGTCAATTTTTATTTGACTTTTTTATTTGGATTTTAATTTTTCTAAATCATGTGGAGAAAAACATAGTTTCTATATACTGCTCTGTACTCTCACAGTTGAAGCAGAATGGAGAACAGTGGTTATTACTGACAACCATAATTTTATACTTGGATACATAATACATATGTGTGTAAATACAACTATCTCACTAGAGGTATGTTTCAAATGAAGTTATTAGCTGATGCTCGGAGAACAGGAAGTAAAAARAACACCTCACAAATGGAAAGAATAGGAAACACATTGTATTGAAATMTTTTTCAGATAAATGTAATATTAATATTCATATTAATGAATATTTGAGAAATCCAAAACATGGTAAGTTAGATGTTAGGAGTACCCATGACAAAACAACACTTAGAGACAAAATAAAATTCATTGATTCAACRTATAGGTCCCATCCTGCTCCCTGACCTATACGTGCTTATGTGTCAAATCAAATCAAATTAGAAAGAGGGTGAACTGGAACAATTTTTTAAATCATTCCCTCAAATTCCATGAACAATTCAGGGATGCAGATTTAAATTGTTTTGCAAGTCTACTGCAGCATCATAGAGCCAAACTGGTCTTCCTTACTCAAGCAGAAATTTGTGATTAGAGCTGGCAAGATGTCAGAATTTCCATTCTACTGGAACTTGATGGGAAGGGCAGGGTGGGAATAATCAATTTTGTAGCAGAAAAAATCCATTGGAAATTTTCTAACAACCAAGAATTCATTTTATACAGCTGAGCTTAATTTACAAAGTTTTCAAATAAAATTGGGCTTACCTGGCTTGAGTATACCTGGGCTCCTTGTTCCTTACATACTCTTAGCTGACTGATGAGGACCCAGAAGACCAGCAGACATTTTCCAGCCCCCAGCTCTGCAACAGGGAGTAAGAAGAGTATGACTGATCCAGGTAGTGGAAGCAAGGGTAAACCATTCCAAATGGTAAACAAATTCCACCGAGGAATAGAAGGATCTTATGTTCATCAGACTATAAACATTTGCATTGAATCAATRTTTTATGTATTAACATGAGCTCAGTAATGTGATGTCAGTCTAATGTTTTGCGCCCTTCAGCTTCCCTTTCTCTATTTTTGTTTATTATTTCACAAAGACTTGTCCAACTAATGTATTTCATGCCTCATCATAATCCAGGTATCTCAGCCAAAAGATTTCAATTCTTCCACAATGGAAATAACCCAATACATCATTTATTGCATGGCCTACCAAATCTTACCTTATTCAACATTCAAAAGAATACTCTTATTTTGGTAGAAGTAGATCATTATCACACCTTCTCAACAATTAAGATTCCTATGTGATGGATGACCAGTCATAATCATTTGACATATTTTTCCCAAAAAAACTTTTTATTCTATTTCTTCCTGTGTTAATTTTCATGTTACCTCATGCACAGATTTTCACTTGACATCAYCTCATCAAAAAACACAGATAAACYCCATTTCCATTACTTATTTTCCTTGCTTTGTCAGCGATTCAGATTCTCAGAGAGCTTTTTTCTTGGTAATTCCCTTTCCCACTTCCTTCATAGAAATTATGAACAAGCAATCACTGGCCTTACACATAATGTCTTCCCATTGAAACACAGTTCAAAGGCRCTGCCTGCTTTTCCATTCCCTGCGCGTTTTTCTAGTGGAGGCGGTTATGTCGAGACCGTCTGTCAGACAACAATTTTCTCAATGCCACTACTTTAAACATCCCAGCTGGCAAAACACCATTGTCCGCCATCATCCCACATCCATGTCTCATCATCCTACCAATGAGAATTCCTACCATAACAATAGTCCCTTTGAGGCCGTTATTTGAACATGCCTCCTCCTTTTCTCAGATATTTTTACTGAATAATTTTCCATAAAATCACTACCGTCTGCTGATTACTTCATTTTGTTTCTGTCTGTTACATCCTGAATATGCACAGGTTTACAGAGCGTTATCATCTAGCCCAAAATACAAAAAGAATTTGGCTGTAAGACCCCTGCTGTGCTCCCACTGAGGTACAAACTTTCTGTTGATGAATTTAGACATAGACACAGCCAAAAAAAAGAGAAAACAATAAAATAAATAAGAATGGATTTTTCCTCTAGAGCCTAAAATACATATAGGAAAAATTTACTAAAAACATTCAATGGCTAATTTCACGTATCACAGTAAAAATATTCCTGTATTTTTAATTCTAACCGTAAGTTTTTRTTAAGTGCCTTATGGCTGCAACTTTGATCAGCATTCTTTCTATTTGTTTTTTTGGGGTTTTTTTGGTCTTATTACCAGATTATAAAGGTATTATACAAGAAAAGTGAGATCTCAAGGCTCATTAGCTGTTGCAAAATATTTGTCCAAAAATCATAAAACAAATCCATATAGTGAAAACMGAGATATTCCTTGTTATAATGCTAAAACCATTTGTCACTCTCTGGGTAGCATTTCTATGTTCAAGAAGGAACAACAGTAACTAAAKAATTCAGAAAATGTTTCAAATTTTTTTTTAATACATGATAAAAATAATTCTTTGTGGTTTTAGGTCTGGTTTCTAATTTATGGTATTTATAGTTTTTCAACCCCAACAGTGTGTATCTTAGTAGGCCCACAATGACATCTTGTGGCTACTCTGAGTTGATGACTCAATGATCAATAAAATGAAAATGTCTACTGACTTTCAAGAAATCTTTAACACATGAACAGAAGTTATCCTCAGTGAAGATCCTGCATAAGACAGCTGCCTATGACAGCGGTGCCTAACCGCTTGGTCTAACTCCTGACCAATCATTCCAGTTGCTCCACTTCTCTGTCAGTGGAAAATTAATTACCTTTCCATAAAAAAAATCTTCTGTGAAAGTGGCTACATTACACAGCGTAAGTGAAAACTGAAAGTCTTCAGGCTATCAAAATGGGATAGATTAGTTTAAATCTGGAACATTAGGAAGAGGGAAACCAAACCTAAGAGAGTGATTTACCAAGTCAGGTCCAAAATAAATCTTTTTGCACAAACTTCAGAGACTTCTGGTTTGGTTCTGTTTTTTCTCAGCTGGATGGCCATTACATTGGTTAGCTAGCTGCACGKTTTTTTTAGGATCAGTTCTCAAATATTTTGAACAGCTATCCATTCTCATTCACTTTCTTTTCTGCAACTATGAATTGCAATAATCTTCTTGGGATATGTAGGTTTACCTAAAGCTAAGTAACAAATTTTAATGTAACCATGATTGTTATGTTATCTGTCTGCAGATTTCTCTGACTTATACACTTCTGCCTCCTTGAATATTTCTTCAGTGGCTTCTTAATTTTAAGTAAACTCTTTCAGTGACAATCTTGGGTTTCTTTCGTTAGATATTTATCTGCTAATAATTTGGGAAAAGTACTGTATCCATGTCTTTTCCCATCTTTTGCTATCTCATAGCTTAACTGAAAAGTCTTGATAAAAGTTGAGGATTCATTGCCAATATCTATTTTAATATTTCTTTGGATCATATTTAAAGATTTGCAAGGCAGTTGTCTCCTTTTGGATAGAACGGCAACTTTCTAATTTCACATTTTGCAGATTGATATACCTTCATAAAAATTATAATAGTAATATAAATGTCTTCATGGTTCACTGCGGAATCGTCAGCAACATAACTTGGAGTATAATTAGATTTCAAAGCTATTTTAACTTTTTTTCTCTTACTTTTGAAAGACAATTTCATAAAGTTAATCCAGAGCTCAAACCCTTTCCCTTTGAACTAGACTGTAGTGTATTATAAATACACATATATACATATGCACACACACAAACACACACACACACACACACACACACACATATATCTATCTATCTATCTATCTATCTATATATCTATCTCAGTGTGTACACGTTAGAAGCCTGTGTTCTGGGAGGACTGTCAGGGAATTTATGGAAGATGAGCACTGCCCATCCTTTATTAAACCTATAATTAACAGAGAAGTGCTTGATTTCCCTGAACATTGTGTGTGGCAAATCTGATTAAATGCTTGCTTATTGCTCTTCATTGCAGACAGATAGTGTCATACAGGGTTTTGGCTGAAGTAAGGAGTATGTAAAACACAGCACCTGGGCTCAGGGGAAATTCACCCTTTGGTTGAGGGGGAAGAGGAAAACATTACACCCTTTCCAGCAGTACAATGGGAGGTTCAGGGAAGGACAGGAACTGGCAGGATGGATATGAGCTGGGGAGCTCAGATTTGGCAATGGCTGAACACTCTCACTGCAGGGAATCAACATCAGACAGAAAATAGAATCATCGGTTGCATTAAGAATCAAGAGAAGCATGAGGTGAAGAATGAGGCAGCAGAAGGATTTTGGCAAAAGGAGGCTGCTGGAAGGCTGCAGTACACCAGTGAACAGTAAAAAGAAGAGGAGGCATGATGAGAACACTGGTCCCTCAACCATTGTCAGTGAGGGTGGCTAAACATACCTACTACATTAACAACTGGGAATGAGTGGAAAGAACTCTATAGCTGAACTTCTACTTAAAGCTRTTGTGAGACTCAGGTTCTAGCTCTAATGTGGTATTGAACATCCTTTTTTGGAAGGGAATTGAAGCTTTTCAAACRTCGTTGGTATGCAGTTGATGGACTAGAAATTGCCAATGTTARGAATCACTTGCTGTTGTCAACAGTATTACACTGCCCACTGGTGTGCTTTGAACTGTAAAGTACAGGCTTGAAAACCTTTGGCAAAAAGTAACTCCCTGTATTTGTTATGAATAATCCTATTTGTATTAGCTGCTAACTTGAGGTGATTGGTAGCATATGTGGCAATGTTACCAGATAGACGCAAATTGTAGAAACAGAATGCAATGTGTTGGAAGAAACCTCTGGAGGTCTTCCAGTTTCAAGCTCTGGTTCAAATAAAGTCAAGTTGAAGGAGGTTGCTCCATCCTCAGTCTGAGGATGGAGATTTTACAGCCTTTCTAGGCAACCTTTGACAGTATTTCCCCAGAAAAAAAAAATCTCACTGCCCCTGCCGTTAACCTATATTTCTCCATTCTTTCTCTTTCTGCAAAAATTTATTAGCTCCCAAGTTAATAAATTAAAAGTCATATCTGTTTTTCACYAAATTACAGCTGCAGTATTTTTTGTTCATTTACTTAAACTGACATCCCAACTAGAATGAAAATAGAGAAAAATTTGTCCAAGTCTACATTYGGAGATGCCTTAGACATCTGCTGGCAATCTTCACTAAGCCATGTGCCAGCAGGTGCCACTCTTCTGGCAGAGGAGTGAATAGAGTTGCTTCAGGCACTTTGAAATTCAGGAGATGAACGGTGTTGCACCTTGATTCCCTAAGGACACTGATCCAATATGCAACAACATACAAAAAGGAATCTATTTGAAATTGCCTGATTAGGCAGAAAAAGGCCGCGTTTTGCTGAACAGCCTTATGCAGGGATTGCAAACCAGCCCCACGCAGCCATCCTMTTGGCATCTGTGAACAGGCACAAGCACACGGAGGTACTGTGTGACAGTAATTGTGCATATGTTGTTTTGTTTTGCTGGACAATAGATTGCTACTGTCATTTACTGTCACTTAACATCAATCAACTCATTAGAAGCTCTTGACTTTCTCACCCAAGCTACTCACAAGGTCTGGTAAAAGAATGCAGGCAATCCTGGGCTTTCATTCCCCCTCAGGAAACCGGAATARGATCTAGGGAGTACTGTGCTGGTGAGGTGGTGAAGGCTAGAAGCAAGATTTAGATGAAGGCATGATTTGAGCTACCCCTGCAATCATGAATGACAGTATCGAGGAGGAAGGAAATAGTATGAAATTAGGTTGTTACTGTGAAAGAGGAGGACTACCACTGTGTATACAAAYGCCAAGGCAAACTGCATTTGGGTACAACTCATCCAAAAAGTGGGGAAAAGGGGAATGAAGTATATATGGGGTTTTCCTAGTCACCAGGCCATTTGTACATCTTACCACAGTGTAATGCATTTTCCTTGTGCTACTTTTTGAAAGTAGTCAAGAGCATACCTAAGAATATGAGTACCACAGGCCTAGGCAGGATGCTATAAATTGCTAGAGCACATACCTGGAGAGGTACAGCTCATTTCTGGCATGTGTCTGTTGCAGATGGATTTTTAAAATCTTTTTAATTTTAGTTAAATAAAAAAAGTATATCTCAAGATCCCAAAGCACAGCTTCAAGCGAACTCATTTTCTTCCCCAACCCCTGAGAAGGTTTCTACAAACCACACAAATCTCTAAGAGATTTCCAAAACTACTGCAGCCTCCACAGGAAGCTTCTCTGTATTCTATAATTCAAAGGCTCCTTCCAACCTTAAAATTGACAAGTGCTTGAGAAGCAGTCAATATATTATCATTCAGGTCCTAATCAGGTTCCGCTACTCRTTGTTACTCTAACCATTTTATGGAATCTTATCCAGGACACAAACTTCCAAAAGAACTGTTATAAGACATGGGTTGGTTAAAACTTGATGGGAAAGGTAGGATTCCGTAGCTTTCTCTTTCTTGTGATAAGGGAACTTGCTGTGCCAAGCCAAACCCCAATGCCTAATGCACACACAGGGAAAACAGAGAAACATAGGGAAAAGCTGTCAGCCCATCTTGGATAAATCCAGCAATTACTTTTTGGACTCCTTTTCCTCAGCAGTGGGATCTTGTGCTGTAAAAGCAGTCAAAGTAAAATCGATCTGAGGTTAACCTTCCTGACTCACAAACGTGTTGAAGAATTAGCTTCATTTGAGACACAATATATTGTTCTTACTGAAATATCCATGGGAATCCACTTATTTTCTATTGCTACATTTTAATTTCGCAAGTGCAAACTATCAATTTCATACTAGGACAGMATGGTCCCTCTCTTATCTGCTTAACTCCCCAGATATTTGATAKCAGAACCTAAACTCAACCTTTAATAAGAAACAGTGAATAATAGAATTCATTAGACTTTATTGCTACTGTAAACTGTCCTGTGGTGCACAAACTATCCTTTTATTACTTTCTTGATTACAATGAGATTGTAGTTGCCTGCTGTATCAAAGTTAATGACCCAAGAGTATGAATGGAGTTGCTAGCGGATAATAAAAGTACTATTAAGGAAGRTAYGCAATTAAATAGCTTCAATTAATGTGTTTATGTCTTACTCATTAAAAAAAAAGTATTCTGCCATCTACAATAAACTTCCATCACGAGAAGGATTGCAGAAGTTGTATAATGATGCATCTTTTTAAGTAATAGAATTGGCTGGTACAAACCATGATTCAAAAGACCAAGAGCAATACTTTTAAAATCAAATGTATAAGACAGAGCAATGATACACAGGCCTGAAAAAATATGAATACTAGTTACTAGAACCACACTATGGATCCAAGTTGAACATGCAATTTAAAAGGAACTTCAGAATAGAATACTGAAGAAGATGTTTGTGGGCTTCAAAATCAATGAAAACTATGCAGTGAACACTCGTAGAGTTGCAGGGAAGGGAATATAAAAACAAATGCAACATATAAATCTGTATGGCCTGACCTAAACATCAGTGCTGCTTACGACTGGATACTCCAGTCCTGGGGTGACTGCATGATACTGTATTCCCTATCGTCTGCCCTATGCCAGACATGATTTCTGTGCCTTTAAACCTGCTTAAGGTAGAGGGSGGGGGAAGCCAGTGGAATTCTTTTGGCGGCCTGTGTTCAAAAACAGAGATAACTCGCTCGCTCTCACTGCAGCAGAGCCAAGGAAGAACCTTCCTGCTTTTCCCAGCTCTCGGCTCCTTTTCTCAGGAGAGACGGAGAGTTAAGAGTCTTTGCTTTTTGGCTAGCCTGCTAGCTGAGGCAAGAACTTTTCCTGGGACTTTGGTTTTTCTTCTTCTCCTGGAACTGTTTGCTCTGGTCTGGAATGCCATCACCAGGAGTCCCTACACCGCGGCCAGGAGGGGCCTATGCTGCACCCCAGCTCTGGAGAGAGAGAGCCACACCCACAGAAAGGACTTTAAATCTTCTCGGATCTTCTCCGCAGCAAGAGGTTTTATTATTTAACAGTATTCATTCTTTTTTTGGTGCCTGCGTGCACCCGGACTGTTAAATAAATAGGTTTTTTTCACTTTCCTCCAAGGAATTTCTTTCTGAACATGGTGGGAGAGGGGCTGCTGAAATCTGCCTTCAGTTAGAGGATATGTTCGTTTTAGACATTTCCTCCAATTTGTCTCAAACCAAGAAAAATATGTCCCTAGCAATCAGATAAAAGAATAAAACCCTTAGAAATGTCATGATAAAGAGACAATGTGTAATTAATAGACGCAGGAAGAATAGATCAAGAGTCACTGGTTTCGAATCCACAGCCATTACATAACTTTTTGTCATGTAATGGATCACGAGCACATGTACCAGTCACTAAACTTCCTGCCTGGTATATCATCCTAATGCAAAATAGTAACTCTGGTGTTGTAAGGATGTAAAGAGCACAGCTGCCTGTCTCAGACACTGTTAAGGCCACRGAAAGACTTTGCCATGAGAAACGCACAGAACAGAGAGACAGGATGGCAATAACTCAAACCTGGAAGAGGCAAGATCTGTCTAGAGTATCCTGGGTAATGCATCCAGAAACAAAATTCCCACCGTGGCAAACTGCATAATGAAGTAATTGCTTGTATGCACACCACCACTCAGACAAAGACCACTCCAAGTTATGGAATAGATGGCATCTGTGACCATCAACCACAACAAAAGACCCCCTGAATATGCCTCTGTGGATACCTGGAACTTGGACTGTAGTTTAAACCACCACAGCAGGAACCTGAGATAAGATAAAGGTGGTACTGGGTGCTATCTCAGAACTAAGGAGAGGGTAACAATGCTAGGGGAGAAGAATGTATCACCACTAATGGACACAAGGAATGCCGAATTTATGGGCCACAAAGAATGTGGAATTTATGGGCAACGAGGAAAGCCAACTCAGCAACTATGTTGAAACCAGCTCYGACTGGGTAAAAGGTAATTCCACCAGGGGGAGATCACAACCCACCAACCCAAGGAAAGAAACCCACTGATTCAAAAGAAGAGAAAAGCTGGGCCTGGGACTAATTATCATCAGAATCAAGGGAATCAAACCTTCTAGTAAAAAATAGAGTAAGAGAACTGCATAGCCAATGACCATTAATTCCTCTTTTTGCTAAAATGTATAAATAGTGACCATCATTGAGAAACCTGAGGTGAAGAAGAGCCACTGGATCCACAGGTAGTGATTATCTTCTCTTAAATCTCTGTCTCCCCCTCGTCCGCCTCCCCATCTCTCCTCTTTTCTATTTCTTTCTGTCTCTCTACATCACAATTTACTTTTAAATGAAATCTGTACTACTGACTTCAGCATATGGTCTTGTTTGCATTTTAATTCAGGCGGAGACATCTCTGAATAATCAGATCTTAACAGATGTCAGGTGGAGTTTTGCTGATGAACCAGTTTGACCAAGCCAAACGAGGTGTAAATGTTCTTCCTGACCTATCAAGACCCTCAGGGGGAAGTGTTTAGAGGCTCAGCTGAACACAGAGCACCTCAGCTCAACATCTGACCACCTACAAAACAACTTTTGAAGGAAGTAGAGGACTTGAGGAAACTTCAGCTTATGCATTCCTCCCAGCAACCAAAGGGGTAACATTGTGAGAGTGGGCATAATGACACTAGTCATGGGGAGCATGTTTGCATTGTGAGATCCAACTGTATGTTGTAACTGTTGTGATTAAGTTATGATTATGTGATAAATTACCCAACCATGCTGCTAAATGTAAATCCTATGTAGAGTCAAGCACCTTCAAAAATGTAAGCTTGGTATGAAAACATTAAACCCTTCTTGTGTGGAATATCTAAAAGATCTGTTCAGAAAGTAGGGGCTGTGAAATAACCTGTCACAGTTATGTATAATTAATCTAAACCAGAAACTTGTGTGTTCAGTCTGCAAACAGGTAAATGCATGCAAGTCTCGGTTTGATTTTGGTCCATTCCTCTTGATTTAAGCCATTATAGGCAGTATTTCTTCAATTTCTAATTGTGTGTAATGAAACACACAGTTAAATTAACATGGGTGATTAGTACTCTGGTTCTAAACCCATGAACTTCCTGTTTCCTGTAGCTCTTAATCAAGCTATTGCTTAACTTCCTCCTGAACAGCAAAAGCTTTTAAAATCTCTTTCAGAAGAGCAAGTGGGTGAGTTCTGAAAGAATTGTTGTCTCTTCTGTACTGAGGGCGTGTCAAACTAAGCAAAACCTTCTAGTAAAAAAATTCATTAATACCCTGAAGATGTAAACTCTGTTATTCTAATTATACTTAGTTCATAATTTCTCCAGATCTGATTTACATGTATTATAATTTTTTGCATTTAATTTTCTTTTATACTGTGCTGCAACAACCATTCTTATTTGAATCCAGCATTACAAGATGAGGTTTTTATAAACCCCCATATTTTTCCATAATTATAAAACTAGAATGTTGACACTTAAATGCAGGATAACAAAACATTAGGCAAATGAAGCATAAGTTCGATAATTTTAAATCAAACAAAGTGAAAAATATTGAATTGAACCCTCTCAGGACCACTGCTAAACAACCCTTAGGATTATACTCTTCAAGTTATTAAAACAAGCCTACATTTTATCCTACAACACTTAGTGGAAAGCTATTCTGCTTTCATGAATATTTTATTAGAATCCCTGATTTGTAAGAGGAAATCTCTCTTCCATAGACTTCATACAGAAGTGCGAACTATAAACTGCCTTGTAATTCAAACTTCTTGACATGAAACACCGCTTTATCCCCACCTTGTGGAAATTTTCTGCATATGTTATCACTTAGTTGAAAACTAAATTCGTGGGTATGATCTGAATGATTCTAGTAGTGTAGCTGTAGTAGGTAATGTGTCCATAGAGATCCTCTTGCATTCACCTTGTCATGGAGTTTATAGCTCCAAAATTAGGTTTTCAATTAGGTAAGCCTGAGCTGAATCTGTTTATAAGAAACACCATGAAAGAGGACATGAGGGGAAGAGAGGAGATCACAGTATCAGAGCATTCACATTCAGGTTTTGTTCCAAAGACTGCTGATTCCAAACTTAAATCTGAAACACAGATAATAAGAAATGAAGTAAGATGAATTGATGTAGGATACAATTGTATTTCTGAGCATTAATCCCATCCATTCTAAAAACAATCCACTGAAGCACTGAATAATACATTTATACAAAAATAAACTGGGAACATGGACAAATAATATAAATTTAAAAGTTAAAATCTTAATTCTTACCTTGATCTGGAGTTGAGACTCACAGTGCAAAACTTCTTTAGGTAACAGCTCCACTGTAAAGTCCTCTTCTCCCTGTTCTCTTCGGGAAGAGAAAATATATTGTCTTCTTGTATTTATTAGTCTGGAGAAATGCAGAAATGAAGAACTAAAGTGATCCCTGGCATCACTGCATTTGGTTCTCTGCTAGTATTTAAAATAGCATAGAATAATTTCAAAATCACTGTTAAGTTCTGTTTAAAAAGATTTTTTTTCACTATTTTCCCATTAGAAGCTTGTTACAGAAAAGCTTTACATTAAAGGTTAGGAATCTTTTTTTTCTAATTTCCAGCCTAAACTCAACCTGTTTAATTTTTACTTATTTATTTTTTTACTAGTGTTAGCTAGTTTTGAAAAGTTCGTTTGGTTTTTTTTTTCCCAGCTCAGTTTAAAGGCACAGAAAAGGCACAAAATTACTTTTTGGGCATAGAGCATGATAGGGGATACACATAATAGAGTCACCCCAAGACATTGACTGAATAATTATTTGCCCTTCCCTAGTGTTGTTCATTGCCATTCAAGTTTTCTGTTAGAGGCAAGAACCAAAACCCCTTAGCCCTGGTTTTCTTGTCAGAATATGTCAATGCCTTCATGGCCTCTTTTGTATTTACCTGGTCATCTTTGGAATATTTCCATGCTTTTTTTTGCTGGAATCAACTCCTTTGAACTACACAAAGTCCCCTCACACAGTGTCTCAGCTATGACTTTACACAAGGCAGTCCTGTTATCATATTGAAGCATTTATTCTCAGTCAGCACAACAACAGAATCATGGTTCTGCAGCAGCTCTGTCCACTCTGTCTGTGTTCAATATGTTCAGAAAAAAAGTTTTTTCTCTTGAATTCTTTTCCTTGAATTTTTTGTTTCCCTCATGCTGTTGCTAAATGAGAGAAGGACATTTCACATTAATTTATAGCTAAAAGATACTGTATTTAAAATGGTATTCTTCCTAACTTTCTTTAGCGATGTTTCAAATCCAATATATATAGTAAATATGGTATTGTTTATTTACAAGTCCACAAAAGAAGGGCAATTTTATTACTCAGATTAAAAAAAAAAAACAAAATCAACATAGACTGAAATAGTAGTCTTAATATTTTTGTAGTCAGTATGTTTCTTTCTACTATTCTTTACTATCTATTTTTTATTTCATATTACAGACAAATAAAAAAAAGAAAATGTTGAAGTTTTTTCTGACTTTAGCGAGAGACAGTTTTACTTCTTGTATAAAGTCTTCCAGTAGATTTTAAACCTCCTGCTTCAAGCTATATCTTAATGGAAGAATGTCAAGSCTTTCAAAAGCACAGGACACAAGCTACTGACACCATAAACATTAACAAAAGGAAGATTATGTAAACACATAAACAGAAAAAGGCAAGGGACCATTATCTCAATATGAGTTCAAGTAGTACAGACTGGCCACATTTGTGCTGCACAACTCTGGGCTGTGCGTCTCCTCCAGCCTGGGTATGGTGGCTTTACAGATATAGCATAACTGTTATTTTTTTAGTTCTTTAAACTTCAACAGTGAAAGACATAAAATGAAGGCCATATTGTAATCCATCAGAATATTTTTACATGGGAAATTGAGGATGAGTGTTATAGATTTTATATGAAACTATGAAGAAATAACAGCAGCAGACTTCCTGAGGGACTGGTCAGGGACTTCATAAGTTTGTTTTTTTTTTTTTTTTTATTTTAAGAGACAAAACCTGGCACAGTCTCATCCATTTTGCTTAGTGCACCGTCCCAGAAAAAGAAGCCTTGGCATTGTCTGAAAATATATGAGTTGACAAACTGAATYAGCAGTTAAGAAAAATGAACAATCACACATTGGGTGCTTAAGTTCACCTTTCACCTTATAGAATGCAATCTTAAGGGCAAAACACATAAACTGGCTTCCTATGGGACACTGTAGTTATATTTTCAGGTATGGAAAGCAAGTACTTCATTGGTGTGCTTCTATGAGCTCGGCAAAGCATCAGAGTTGGGTGCAGGGCTGGTGGCAGAGGACAGAAAAAGCTTGGGACTTAGCCTTATAATGCTTCTCTGATGCATCACAATATCAATGATCTTTAACTTTTTTTTCATCATTATATAACTGCRAACACCTAGGTTTTATTTTCTCTTTTTCTGCAATAAACTTCTAAAAGCATATTTTATATGGCTAAATTCTGCAGAAAATCTGAAAGAAGCTCTGACCACATATAATCACCAGCACCAGTGATCTGGAGGAATTCCTATTCAACGTTTTTCTGTTTTACAGATTTCAGCAGTAACCTCTGGCTTTTTATTCTTCAGTTACACATTTTTCGTTCACCCTGTAAGATATTAGCAGCCTTTTGATATCCTGATAGGGAGAGGGAGAAATCCCTGCTTACATCTCTTTGCTGAGGAAGTATGCCATCTTCACTCTGGATAAAGCAAGATTCTGACAGCTGTCTTTTTTTTTTTTTTTTTTTTTTTTTTTTTTTTAGCACTACAGCTATGTGGATGTTTTTATGTGGGTATGTAAGCAAGAGATTTTGGGAGTGGCAGCTATGTAAGCATATGTAGAGCAGAGACCTAAATAGACCTCCAGCTGACATTCTGGCATAGCATCTAATCCCACACTTGTTTTTTTTACCCCTTTGACTATTTGCACAAGTGAAAGGACAGCACAAATTGTGTATTATTGCCATTTTTATATGGCTGTTAAATTAGTCTGAAGATTTGGTCATTAGAGCTTGGTATTCTTCTTCAATCTCACAAAAAAATCCCCCATACTTGCTTAGAAACTGCATCAGATACTAAATATTTTATACTTGTTTACAAAGTACAATATTACAAAACTTAAAAATTCCTATGGGGAACTATTGCAGTCATTCTGTGTGACAACAGCAGGTGGCAGCACCACAACTTTTCAAAACCATGGCAGAGAAGTCCCGTCAGGTATTTGACATCCTTTTGCTACTTGCTATAATTCTGATGTTACAAATAAATTCAAAACGAAATACTTTTATTTCATTCTCTTTTCTGGTCTCATGGGATCTTCTTCCTCAGTCTCAATGACTGAGTCACTGCAAAGTTATGTACTTACAGAGGAAGACCTTTCATCTTTCTTTTCACTCTGTATTTCAACCTTATTATAGGTGTTCTCAGATGTCTGACTGTCAAGAGGTGTTCTATATATATGTCTCTTAACAGCTGCATTTTTTAATTTCTTAGTCTTTTTATTATTATTTCAAAGTCCTGCTGAGTTTGTAAGTTGTGCAGAACTACTTTMTCTCTGGACTCATGTCCATGATCTCCAAATACTGCTAAATAGACTTATTTCTCTCATATCAATATATATTTGTGAGTGTTGTTTTTTTCCAAATTCTTTCTTGCTCATTCAGATCTGTGCTCTGGCCTCATATCAGGTTGGAAATTATCTCCAYGCCTCAGTGGTTTTCCCATCCTGTCCGGTGCTTGAGGTATGACCCATCCCAGCCCTGTTTCAACTCTCAGGGCTCCCTGCTACAYGGCATCATTTTCTGATTCACTCCCTTTGCTGTTTTTACCCTGCCACCAATTTGTCTTGTCATTTCTTTTTCTTATTTCATCCTCTTTGCCTCACTAGCAATACCCATTTGTCCATTTTCCCAATAATTGCTATGCATGTCCATCCACTCCATTGCCTGCACCAGTCCATGGGAACAGTCTGCTCTCCTCTCTCAGCACTGGCTCTGAGACAGGCACACACAGACCACCAGAATGATTAACAGCATTATGTGTGGCACACGTGGCTGTGTGGCAGTTCAGGAGAGACACGGTCACCACAAGCACAAGTACTGATAYGTGGAAAATGTAGTGCACCAAATAAAATTATCAGATCAGTATATTATAAAACTACGTGCTGACAGTTCCTTTTCCTGTGCTTAGTGTCAGAAGCCAAGTTCCAGGACTCTTTCCAGACTGCAGATACTGCATGAATAATTATGAGATGCTTGCAGGAAGATATTTCACACATTTGGAGGATGAGAGAGGGGAACAGCGAAGTCAGTCTTTGACAGGTAACATGCTTTTAAACCGTGCCAATGTTTCTGCTTGAGTCAGAAATTTTACTACAGATATTCTGTCTTTGAATTTGCCTAGTCACTTATTCTGATGCCTTATTCTGGACTTAGAGATTAACTGACTGTGCAGCCAGTTATGAATCACTTTTAAGAGAAAAAGAAGTGATATATACATATTTATGAAAAAGGAGATTCTTGTTTTGGGGGATAAAAGTTTTTCTGAGGAAGCTCTCCAATTAATCTTAATAATTGGTTAAATCAAACAAGAAAACAACATGTATTTATGCCAGCTATTGTCATCCAGACAAGTAGGCAAGTAAACTTAAGCATCTCCTAAAATTAAGCAGTGGCCCAGCCACATTTCTCATACTTAAATATATCAAGAACAAATTTAGCAAGAATGCTATTTAGCTTGGAATTTCCGTCCTGAGAAGGGACTATACGTTGTTAAACTGAATTGAGAAAGAACTAAGAAAATTACATGTTTGGTAAGGCAGCATTTAATTCATCTTCTTTTGTTTTTTTTAAGGCTCTGCTCCTCTTGCCAAAATCTTGTTTTGATAATGACTTAATTCCTGATAAGATTCCCTACATTTGGAAAACCAAAACCAAGAACAACAACAAGAAACAAAAACCAAAAAACCCCACAAAACAAAACCACAACACAGCTGAACTGAATTARTATTTTTTAAAAAATATTTTCCATTTTTGTCACCTTTAGGAAGGCAGCAGAAAAATGGAGTGGCAAGGTTTTCCTCTGCCCTAATCCTACCTCTTTTCCTTATTAAATCAGATCTGTATTTTAATTATCTGTTAAGAGGAAATGCTATATCAAGAGAAGAGCTACATGTGATGTATGTACCTGTTCCTCCAGCTGGGATCCAGAAGACCTACAGGTGGATTTGACTGTGTTGTCTTCTTGCCGAGCAGCAAGACTGGAGGGTTGAGCCAGAGACAGCAGCACAGGGCTGGCTCTAATGTCTACCCTATGCTGACAAGCTCCAGCCAAAACACTGGAGATTAGAAGATGTAAGACCCACCTAAGTCTAATAATTTGGTGGCATTTTGTATTTTTCAGGGTATTTGATACCCTTGACAGGGCCAGCAGGTTCGAGATTTCATATTTGACACCCCTTCTGGAGTAGTAGGTGAAGACCAGCAGAGATATGTCCTAAGGCCTCTAAAATTACCAAAAATATCATCCGGTCTATCCCCCTCTATGTTTTGGGCTCTAGCAATAACACAGCTTATTTTTGGATAGCTGCTTGGCTAGCTAGACAAAAGGCAGCTTAACATGCAACTTCTATACCTGCAGAGGTAACGCCACTGACCACGRTCATTACCAAGGTGAGTTGTCTCAGGACCCCATGGCTTTTGAACCAAGCACAGCTCTGCTCTGCAGGAACTCAGAACTGTGCTTGTCACTTTAATGCCAAACAAGGCTTAGATACAGCTGGAAGCTGTCACTCTAATTTTGCCACTCATTAGTTTAATTAAAAATATGTTTGTTCTAGAAAGGGACAAGTATTTCTGAAAGGCTAGCATCCCTGTTTTCCCTCCGGACAAGGTAAGTCAGCATCATAAATAGCATTGTTATAGATTTTACCTGTAATATGCAAAAAAAATCGCTGTACTACAAAAATAAGTGTCGTTTCAAGTGGGAGGTGGTGGTGTGGTGATTGAGACTACTATATTGCAGTCATGTACAAATGCCATTTCTAAAGTAGGTGGAAAAACCTGCTTAAGATTAAAAAATCCCTTTAGAATAATGAGCAATGCCAAGAAGTCAGGTTCTCCACTGAAATCCTTTAGTTATTCACTCCCTGCTAACTCACTCCCACTTGCAACTGATAATTAAGGACTGAATCTATTTTTATATACATATATATATGTACATATATATAAAGACAGAGTGGTTGAATGTTTTTAAGTTATGCTACAGAATAATTTCTAAACATACAGAAGTAGAAAAGAAACAGATTGGTCTTCTGAGAGCTATTATTTAAAATCATCAGACCCTCTCAAAGCCAGTTACCAGCCACATTCTTCTATTTTACACAGTCTTACCACCAGATGTCAGTACTCTACACATATGGGTCAGAGATTCACCACATCGTCATCCCGTTAACCGTTTTCCTCACTGTCATTAAAAGCTATAAAATAATACCTTACGTGGATAATCTCCTTGTGTTGTGTTTTGAGGCGCAGTGGTGGTGGTGTTTATATGTAAAGATACTTTTATTTAAAGAGGAATAAGCAAGAAAATCAGCCTGCTTTCAATTTATCCACACTTGTGTCTATGAATAGAACACTCAGCTCTGTCATACAGGCACCAAAAAAATTTTTTTTTTTCTTTCTTCAGGACTTTCACTGATGTTTAATTAAATTATAATAAAGAGGTGTGCCCTCAGAGGGCCTGATCATCAAGAAACAAACTTGAATGCCAAAATTTCATAGGAAGATTGCTTGCAGACATTTATAGCACATCTTGACACACAATTGAGGGCAGAAAAATATGTATAATATTCAATTTCAGTGTCACCACAGCACTTGCACTTGATTCCACCTTTTTTTTTTTTTTTGTGAGTCTAATTATTTAGGTGGAAGAAGGATTTACTTAGAGCTTAAGGAATTTTGAAACTTATAATACTTCAAAAAGAAAGGGTAAGTACATTAAGTTATTTTAGTTCAATTTCTCAGTCTGAACAAATTCCTAGAAAGAAATAGAGCTGAAATTATTGCATTTAAAAAAATCATATGGAAAAATATTTTAAAATAATCAAAAATTATTTAGAATTACAAAAAGGATCAACATGAAAAAAATTGAATGCTATTGAAAGTTCTCTCATTTACTACACAGAAGAAATTAAGTTAAGTCACCTGTAAGTATATGAAGTCAGGACTGCAAGTGCCAAAATAAAAATGTAGAATAAGTAATAATAATCTCCAAAACATTTATCAAATTGTAATGTAGCACTACATTGCCCCTGCCTAGCATCGACCCCAAAAAAGTCAGTAGCCAAAACAATGTTGGATCAAACACAGATTTGTTTCCATTCAGTTTCTACAATTTTTTTGTCTATTTTCTTTCCAGTTGGATTAAATAAAACAAAACAATAGAACTGTTAGAAGGACTGTGACCCTAGAAAGAGGTGCAGTCTTCTCAGTTAGCCTCCTGGGAAAACCTGTGACACAGAGTGCAACTCTAATCTTCTGGAACGCAGTCAAATTGTCTGCATGTCTGTTCACAAATACCTGTTCGACAGATYTGGCCCATATACTAGTCCAGGAACTGAGTGGATTTTGTTCTCAAGGATTTAATCCAGTTAAAGAGATTAATGCAGATAACAAACTCTTACTGCTCCCCATGGCACACAGGGAAGCCTTTGGTAAGAAGAGAGGACTTTCACAGTTCAATGGCTCCTTCAATGCACGTGGTCTTCTATTATATTTTAATAAAGTTATATACAAATGGGTATATGAATCTGTGTATTTGTTGTCAAAATGCAAAAATTTCACATAGTACATTAATTACCAAGACATTTCTGAGTACTCCTAGTTTGTCTTGTACTTTAGAAAAGGACATTCTTTTAATCTCTTCTAATAATAAACTTTTTTCTTTAGGATTATCACTTCCCACAGCTCACTTAATTATACCACATAAATTATGGTATGAACCCACATTATTACTTTTAATATTTTTTTTGTGAACTTAGTGGATTTGGCTTTTATTTTTATCGTCAGCTTCTTTGTCACAGAGTAACACTCTTCCCMATATAGGAAAATATTTTTCTAATATTACTCTTTACTATTTTGTTTGATCTTAAAGAAGAAMAACAATAAATCTTGAAAGTCAGTTGAAAAGTATTGCATAGCACAAATTTGCCCGGGATTTATGGTAACATAATATGTATAAATATTCCYTAACTTCCTGGTTTTCCCTTTACATTAGGAATATTGAAGGATGATAGAAATTTCTTTAAGGAGCTCAGGTTTTTCTCCTTAGTTAACATATTCTCCATAGTTCCTCTTCACAGGGTGCCTCACATTTGGATAATGAGGCTGAGAATGTGCCAGGAGGAGCACGACGAGTAACCGTGTCGGGGGCTTAGCTGGGCACAGCATCACGTTTATCTGAGCCAGGTAAGATTAATCCTTGCAGCTGGAGCAAAGCAGACCTGCAGGGACGAAGGGGGAAGCCAGGCCCAGCAGTGGCTTGCCCAGGGGCAGTGATTGTGGRTGAAGGGAACACCGGGAAAAGGGTTAGGGGAAAGAAAGCACGAAGGCACAGCACCTGTGGATACACTCTGGAAGCTGTGCAGGGAAAGAAAGAACAGCATTGAGCTTGATAAAGAAAGGGAAAAATGTCTGCTCATGCATGTATTTCCACGTTTTAAATGCTGAGACTAGTCTTATTAGGTTTAACATTTCTGTCAGAAMGTTTGGAAGATAGGTAGGTGAAAAAAAGTAACACTCTGAAGCCCAGAGGCCTGCTATCATCAGAAAGCAAAACATGGGCTCATGAAGAAAAGTCAAAGATGCTATTATCTCCTTAGATGATCTTATCATTTGCAAAGTATCTGATAATATGGTAGAGTAAAATTAATGCCATTTCTTGTGTGAAAAATTTCACCTAATCATTGAATTTACTATTTTTCTGTAAGGCTGTCATTAATATTACTGTAGCATAGAGGTGAATTAAGAAAAAAATCCATTTTATTGCAATGTATATTGTATGTATGTGTGTGTATATTTGAAAGATATGAAAAATGCAAGCACTTAACATTAAATATTACATCACAAAGCAACCTGATACATGTCACATGTAAAAATCAGATTTTCCAGACCAATCGCCCTCAAATCCTTTTCTTTCTTGTGTTAGTGAAAAACGACCTTGCTGCAGTGGGGCCAGGACTATGGCTGCAGCAGAGGTCCTCTTCTGCATCACCCCCTGAGCTGCTTTAAGTGACATAAACTCTACCCCATAGTTCCATGCAGTTGCATATGTGACATATCTGCTCTGCCACCATGTCACTCATGCTGGGAAGAGATCCTGAGAACACATGGCCAGATGACCAGTGACTAGGTCCTGCTGTGACAATTAAAGGTTTACAAGTTTCTCTCGGCCATCTGCTCCTTTCAGGAGAAACATGGCTTTAGACTGTCCAAAATCACTATGTTCCAAGTAGCATTTGCGCCTTGTACCTTGTCAGAAACTCTCGCTACTCCTAAAGCCTTAGTCCCGCGAGGCATACCTGTATATAATGCTTTWACCGAGGTACAGGTCTCAAGCCCAGCTTATTACCTTGTGTGAAAAAAATTCACACAGGAATACTAGGAAAGGAAAATCTTATATCTCCTTTTTTCTGCCTTCCTTTTTCACTGCCCTCATTCCTGTTTCCAAACGTGCTACGTCGTCACTCAGTGGCATCAGTACATCCCCTCCTCAGTAGCAGCAAGTTTTATGTTGATTCAGTTCCAATTCAAATCGTGGCACAAGGACCAGTATGTCATGGAGAGGCAAATAATGAAAAGAAAGCAGAAATATGAATTAAATATCTTAATGAGGTGTGCATGCTTAACATGTTTCATACTTCAGAAGATGGCATCAATATGAGGCATTCAACACTGCCTTCTTGGGAAAGGTTTCCATCTGCTTAGTCAGTTCAAACCAGACAGCTGATGAACCTGACAATTTTCCTTGGTGTCTAACCATGTTATTTAGTTTATTATTCCAAAAGGACAAAGTGGTGAGGGTGTGATTGTGCATGCAACTAAACTAGCTGAATTGTAAAATTCCAGGAACTGATTTGCATGTTTTAACAGGGACGTTAATCTGTTGAAGCTAAATTTATTTCCTCGTGAGATTTGTTCTAAAATTAATATTTATCCTTGCAAAGAAATACACATGAGTAAAGCTATTTAATAAAATGCAGGACTTACAGTCTCAGATACCGAAATATTCTCTATTAACCACAGGAAAGTGATTCATGCTAAGTATGATTTTCCTGGACAAATAATAAGAAAAAATATTTCGACCCTTTGAAAAACCTAGCTGTAATAGTCCCTTTTCTATTTCTGTCTTGAGTAACTCAACATGTAGAACCATAGGATATTCATTCAGGTCTCTTGGGGTTTTTTGTTTTGTTCTGTTTTTTAATAGCTCCTAAAGTAGATACACCTGCCCCTAAACCATCCCTTTCAGCCACGGGAAGCTCAGCAGTGCCAATTCAAAGACCATCAGAAATTATCTTCCCTAGGGCTTGCATTTATATGACCAAACTCCCCTTTACACAGGGAAAGAGTCCTCAGCAGCTTGTGGGCAGAACCCTTTTCTAAGGATAAATTTCTCCCTGCAGAATAGCTGCAAATCTGGCTGATGCTTAGACTACAGCAAGCCAGAGATGATCCACTTCCCTACTAGTCACCATCTCTGCTGGTGTGCCAGCAGAATCACTTACCTTTCTCCATCATTGCTAATAACTGTTAAACACAGAAGTAACTCTGTGATGTGTTGGGATCCTCTGCAGACACCTGAAAGAACAAGAAACTATAGTTGAAAATCTCAAAATTCAGAAACTGCTAGATTCCTCCCTTGTAGAAAATACAAGTTAGAATTCATGTGGGACAGAAAGAGCTGTTAAATACACTGTGTGCTCTGGACTTGTTCTTTCCAATTTATATCTACCCAAAATGGAGGCAGTGCTGAAATGTGATGCCACCTGGAGAAATAAATTGGCTTGTTGCTTAACAATATAAATATATGTGGGGTTTTTTGTGCAACCCAATGAAAATAAAATGTCAGGATTTTTTAAGACAGAGCTTGTATAAACACCCCCTTTCCTCCCGAGATGAAATTTACTGTAGTCTAATCTTTTATGGTTTATAAACTGAGCTGTGTTCTTCAAAAAACCAGCTGCTTAAATATTTGTGGTGACCCAGAAGCAAAAAATTAAAAAATGCATTGGACTTTGCTGATGGAAAAGACTCTAAAAACTGTGGTCATCTACTGTTATAGGAAGTACAGTACAGAAATATTCTGTCCTAAAATATACTAGATCAACTGAAGGTGAGTTGCAATCATGGTAATGTTCAATAAATACTTACGATCAATGCATACATATTACAATTTAAATAATTGCATTTATGTAAGATTAGAAGTTGCATATATAATTTAAAATTTATAGATATATTTCCAGTTATAGTTGAAATCCTCTTACTTTAGGTCCTGTGGGAAAAAAATATCATTAACTATTTAGAAATATTAAATAGGCAAATAATTTCAGTGTGTCCTGTTTTTAACTACATCACCTAACTATATGGCACATTGGCTTAAAAATTGCCATTCTCTCTACTATGGTGTACACACTCAGCCCCACATCTGCTGTGCACTGCTGTGCATTGTCTAAATCATGCTGATTCAATGTTTTATGTGCTTGTGCTCAAAGCAGAAATGCTGCTGCTGAGGGGAACACTCCTGCTGAGGGATAAAATAACCTTGTGCAAAAAAAAAGGAGGGTGATGTAAGTGGGAGACAGTAAGTGGGAAGGATGTCTACCTCAAAAATTTTTTTGAATCTGTTTTGTAATATGCTATTAGTAGTACTGATGGGGCATAATAAACTGCGATGAACATGCAAAACTGAGTATCTAGGGCTGRAATCCTCTCAAACTGAAAATTTTCTTTTAACTGCAGCCTTCTGTGCAGCAAAAACCTGCACCAAACAGATTAACCTACAATGGTTTTCTTGTTTCTTAAAAGCACAACAGTTACAAGTTTAGACTAAGCATAGAAGAGGCTATAGAAATCAAGAYCCATGCAGCCTACCTCAGGAAAAATCAGCTTAGGCTGTCAACAACCAGAGAAGACTCTGGAAAAAAYCAAATATGTGCAGACTTTGAAGTGAATCACTTATGACTGATGTGCTGTGCTGTGGGAAGCTCTTCTACTCTCGTGGCTTGTGCTGCTTCCGAAAAATTGTTTGCCATTATGGCACATGTCCTCATCAAGACCACRCGGAGAGCTACATAACAGCTAGTTAACTGAGAAAAAAACACATTGTGGAACTGTATTTTAAAAAATTTTCCTTAGTGATGTCAAGTTAGCTGGCACAGCTACAGGTCTCTCTTAACCATTTAAATTACTTTACATGCACACAAGTAATGTAATATTGTTATTGAGGTTTCAAAGTATTAGCTACTGTAACATGCAGGAATCAGTATCCTCAGCAATATTCAAACTGCTGTCAGATCAGCTTCTGTTGAGCTGTTCCAAACGACACTGTAGTAATGTGAATCTTTCCCAATTGTTTTTTTGGCTGATATGTCAAAAATACAGTAAGTGTGGCTCCTGCTACTTGGCACTTCCTATACTGTGAAACTCTGCTCTTAGAAAATATTTTACTCTCTTATTCTTAGGATATATAATTTCTGACAGTAAATGCTGATTAAGAGACATATTCAAAGCAATCTGCGCAATAGCAAGGTCTATGGGAGGAACAAGCTTCTTCCATTTCTGGTTACAATGACCTGTCCAGTAGAGGCAAAGAAAAACTACACAAAGAATTAACAAGAACACAAAGTACACAAGTGTGTTTATTACATTTTGCAAGCACTTTGTTCTACATTTCAAAAACGCCACCATCAAGCTGTTGGCACATTTATGTACAAAACAGATTAATTGTAATGCCTGCTACAAAGCATTCTTTGTGAAAATACAAACTCTAATACCAGAGAAGAGCCAAAAGCATTAACATCATTACATGAGTTTAAAAGACATAGTTTTAAAAATCAGCACGAACATTTTAAGACACAAAACTGAAACACTACAATATAGAATCCAAAAAGAGGTTCCTAATACTTTTTGCAGAACTGTAATACCGGTACTGCACATAATCAGAAAACTGTTGACCCCGTAGGACAGCTTAAGTGTAAAAAAAATCCAAACCAAAACCAAAACCCCAAATCAAAAACACAACCAAAAAAACCCCAAAACCAGCAAAAGAAAAGAAAAAGAAAAAGAACTCAACCAACTAATACTACTTWATGCATTATCATGCCACAAGTAACTATAGTATTACCTTCTACTTACTACAAGAATTGTTAAAAATTACTGATGATGCATGACTAGTAATAGTACAAAGAAGAGTTTTACTCAAGAAGTTTTATTAGAAATGCACTTACACTGAGAGAGAATTCACAATGGTCCAATAAGTGCACAAAACTACCTAAGATTTTTAACACTGACAAAAATGTCTTGTCAGGCTACATCACTTTAAAAGACACTTTACAGCATTCTTGTAGCATTAGAAATAGGCAAAATAAAAAAAAAAAAATCCACCAAATTTGGTCCAATAATACCTACTTTTCTTAAATAGGGTTTTTTGTTCTGTTTTTGATACAGGTAATTCTTTCAAATTAAGATGAACTATCTTTCTGGTAACATTTTCCTATCAAAATAAAGGTTCAAATATATTACTACACTTTGAAATAATAAGCTCTGTAGTGGTCTTTCACCTTACTTCAACGTAATACAGGTAAACCATTATGTGTAGGAAAGCTAGAAGCCAAGCTATAACATTTATGGAAGTCTCCTTTAATATGTCTTTTACAGTTCAGACAGGTGCAATCCATTTAAATTTTTAAAGCAGGTAAAAAGACATCTGACTCCTATGGTCACTGCATTTTTGATATATTACTTTCATAAATGTAGCTAAGCAGTAATTTCTTACATCATCACATGGACAGCTCCAATTTAGCATAACCATCATTGAATTAAAGAGAGATTATTCTGTAGAAAACTATGAATAACTATATCACTTAATTAACAGTTGTCTATATACCATAACTCGTTAACAGGTAGCCGTGGTATTGAATTCCTTCAAAAGGCAAGTGGCCATGCATTGTTAGCACCACGGACTGCATGCTCACAATACAAACAGGAATTATCACCCATGGAACTTGAAACAAGAGAATATTCTTTAAAAACATCAATAATACAATGTTAACAAAGATAAGAAGCACTTTTTTCTTTTTTTTTCTTTTTTTCTTTTTTCGTTTTTTTTTTTTCATTTTTTACCCACTATTACAAATTTAGAAATTGCACCTTTGATTGTTTAAAACGTTCTTAGGACCTTCATTCAAGTTGATCAGGGTCCCTCTGGCAGGTTTTCCATATATAAAGGAAAGTCATCAGAATGTTTTCTTTATATATTGTACATCATGTACAATGGTCCCTTTGAAGTATACCTGTAGTTAAAGTAGTTACTGAACTCAAAACTAAAAAGTATAAAAAGCTACTTTTTTTTTCCAAAAACATATAAGAAACAATGCAAAAGGTGTTATGCATAACACATACAAAGTGATTAAAAAAATCAAACACATAGTTGTATTTGACAATAGTTTAGTATCCTTGACCTATCAGAACTAATTAGCTTAAAGGGATTCAGGAAAGGCTATTTAGGAGCTTTGTGGTATAGAATGGTCACACAAAGTAAGAACTAATTAAGAAACCAAGTGCTAGACAACCAAGAATTGTATGTAGGTGATATGTAAGTCACCCAAACTATCTTTTGTGAGAAGCACTTTCAATTGTTTTTAAAATGGTAGGATGGCCTTTAGTTAAACAACAAAGCATTCACATGTTAGGAAATAAGACAAGTTTTCTTTTATGTGTAAGCATTGAGCCGCTCTTTAGAGCGAGTAGAATGAATATCATGCAGCTCTTGTTCCTCCTTTGATTTAATATCCTCATATTTTTGCATTCTGCAAGCATCTTTCACATAGGCCCAGTTGGCAGACAAGACCATGAGATAATGAACCTGTAAGAGAGGTAACACAGCGTTAAGCAGCAGCAGAGGTAGTCAGAAYAGAGCATGTTTAAACTTGAAGGCTGTAGGACAGAGACTGGGTTCTCATAAGCAGGAACTAGGCATTCTTATGTCAAGAAGTAGTATAGGACCATAATGGCAAATTCAGGCTTCATTAATCCCCAGATTACTCACCTCAAAGATGTTACTGTTACTATAACTAGTAGGTGGTAGCAATGATTATAAAAAACAAACCTAAAACCTGAAAAAYCGACAAATCATCCCTGCATTGTTTTTCAGCTGGTCTGCAACTGTACATGYAGAAATGCCCTCTGGTTATGTATTTATTGGACACTTTTCCCCACTGAAGAAATATTTGTTAAAGTAGTTCTTAAAATAGAAATATGCCATAGATACATCTTATGATTGCATATTTAATACAATTAGAGAAAGTTTTGCTTTTTAATTTCTTATTAAAATTAGCATTGTCTTTCCACTCAGCCATGACTCACTTCTTTCAACTACAATTCTAGCTTTGTATTTAACTTGCTAATCTGTGGAAAAATTGTCATTAACTGAAAAATAAGTTCAGTCAGGCAAAATGTGACAAAATATAGTTGGCAAAAAAAATTGGATGCTCTGTTTACTCTGTATTCAGTCAGAAAATAAAAATGTTCCATAAGGGTATTCAACTGGTTTATGGCAAGACTCTATGGACATTTATTCCTTCCCTAGCAGGCTTTCAGACACCTTCTGATGAGAGCACCTCTTAAATTTATGTTAATCAACTTCCTTTTAGAGGCAACAGACAATTTTGTGAGATCCAAAATATTTCACCCCTCCTTAAGAAACCAAGAAATTAGACTGGATTCAATTAATGGAAAATGGAATAATAATACTATATAACAATAATAAATAGTAAAAAAACCACCTTGGGATTATGCAAATTCTCCTGTTCATGTTGTACTGTTKTAGATATGAGTATCTTAGATTCATACTAAATGAACAGATCCATTTTAATATGTTTTTTCTCTTTTGGAAATGCCAATGTTGTTTAGATTTTTTTTTTCCACAAATGTTTGTTGGCAATTATTGCTGACCAGTACAGGCAAAAGTACATTTCTTAATCTGGATAACTAAGACCAAGGAAAGCATTCTGAAGCCCTTAGAAAGACCAAATATTTTTGCTATCTTTTTCATTCTCATGTTTTATGTCGATCTTCCAATTAGTCCTTATTTGAGGGAAACTGCCTGATTTGAGGAGCCATAGACAACAACACAAAGAAGTTGTTCAGAGAATCAGTCCTCTAGGAAAAAAAAAACTAGAGAGTAGTATTTTTGCATGTCTTTAGGACTTTCTTAATATCTGTAGAACAACACTAGCAGGACAACCTGTGAGGATAGATTTTGGAGATGGCAGCATCTTGTGTGTCACTCTGGAACACTCTCTGGTCATAACTTAGCACACAGGAAAAAGAAACACCTTCTATCCTAACTCAGCTCTTCCAAAAGCTTTCACCATGGGTAGTTTCTGGATCAGGCATTTCTAGATCAAACAAGAGACCCTAATCCTGAATCCCCGCTGTACTGAAYGAATCGCCTTAAATTTCCTCCATGGTAAAACTCTTGAGAAATATCAAAACAAACAAGCTGGTAATCCTAAAAATTCTGTCATCTTAATTACAATTTGCACCCAATGAAAACATGAATACTGGTCCTTTGAGGCTGAAATTTCAGTTAAAAATACAATCTGAACCTCAAATAGTTTGTAGACATGAGAATTCTGAGAGTCCTGAGGGGTATCTGAGCAGGTATCACATCTTCATGACCTTTTAAAACACATCGGCCAGAAATCCTTGCAACTGAAGAATCTGTGATGAAAATGGGATGATGTAGGCACTTTTCCTATCCTCACAAAATATTTGGTAATTATGCAGTAAGAGACAAATTTAATGTCTTGCATTTCACTTGGGATTTTTCTTTTTTGTATTTAAAAAAATAGGTTATTTTGAAGATGTATTAGTCACAGTCTGACCTTCATTAAACACCCATTTTTTGCTCGTCCCTTCCTTAAGAAGTTACTGGGCCAAACTACTATAGTAACTGCTGAAAACTCTTGTAGTTCACATTCACTGTAAGTAGGAAGACTKGCCAGAAAACACCTACTTTCACTTATATAATCTCAAATACATACTCATGTTTTATAATGACATATACATTTAACAGACCCGCCACCTTTGTTTTTTATTTTAACACCAAGCTCTTAGATAACATTGCCACTAAGRAGCCCATTTCTAAGTGGCTGTCTAATTGCATTTCACAATTCCTCGACCTGAATAGCCTGAAGCAAGTGGGGCCCTCGTCAAGGCTTATTTAAATTGAAGCCAGGCAGCTTCCACAGTCTGCCTCAGGAGGTTTCAATTACAGACAAATGCAAGACAGTGCAGGGTCTTTCCAAACCTGTTCCTGCTTAGATATCTTCATAAGGTGAAAGTATGCTTCAGTGTTTAGAAATTGTGGAATTGCAGATGGGCTAGAAGGGCATTGTGGTGGTGTGGGTGTTGTACTTTTCCATTCAATTCTACCATGCTTTGAGTTTGGTTCTTTTTTTCCCCATCTTGGGTTGACATAAGAATCATAAATTTTCAAAATAAACTCTTTGACAGTTTTCTTTGCTGCAAAATGAAACTTTCCCTGACATACACTCTAAAAAATATGATGTTTCCTATATCTCAGTCCTAATACGCAGGACAATTCTCCTCTTGAACCCCAAAACAACATTCTCCTTTGCAGACTAAAGAGGTATTTAGTGAATTGTGAAAATATTCTAACGTTCATATACAAATCTGAGACCAAGAGATATGGGGAAATTGTGATTTGTGACCGAATGGCTTTGCAAGTATTAACAATTTTTTGTGGTCATTTTGCAATAAATGACTACTTTTTAAAAAATATATTTTTAAAATACAGTTTCATGAAAAGTATCCTGGGAACAGATAGTCTTATCATTTATGWATAAGCTGATTCTTTTGTGAATTTTGTAGAATCATATTGACTTTAGAGAGTTTAAGAAATCTTTAGATATTAAATAGTCTGGCAAATGTTTACAAATCCAGAAGTGAGGATACAGTGCAGTATATTGATGCCATAACTTAAAATGTCATTTCAGAGAGCAGATTTCACCAATTCAGTCATTCGGCAGTGTCCCTGATGTTGCACTACTGTCGCTGGCTGGCTATAAATACAATATACTTACCCCTTTAGTCAGATGGACTATTCTGGTTTAAAGTAACTGTCTGAAAGAAGTGTTTTAAGAGTGCATTGCATTCACAAGATTTTTCTTTTGTAAAAGACTGGTATTTTAATCTCATTTTCCTGTTGAATTTCACAGACATGGAGAGCTGCTACTGCTCTGGATAYACATAAAGACAAATGTCACAATGTCATATTTGTGATTATTCTTGAAACAGCACACGTAGTGAAGGGCACTGGTTCTCCAATGATTAAATGACTGCTGCACAGTTTCTCACCTCAGTCCACTGCTGATGCATTACCTCTGTCTGCTAATCTGAGTGTAGGATCTGGGGGAAAAAATATATTTTCTTCTTCCTAGGTAAGATAGTTAGGACCCCAAATTGATTTTTCCTCCCTTACATTACTTTTTCCTTGGGAAAGTAAACTCCCTCAAAGAAGAACTTTTAATGTCTGCATGTCCAACCCCAAAATTCTGAATTTTCCCTCATGGCCTATCCTTTGTGTTTGGGCTACTGTGTCAAGTGTGAGGCACGTCTCAACCTACAGATGTGGTCTGGTATGCTGGTTTTAGAAATTACCACCATCAAAGAGTGGAACGTGCTAGTCTTTACCAAGTACCAAACAGATTAGAATGGTAGGTTAAAAACAAACAGAAAAATTACAAACTTGAATATACAAAACTGTCGCAAACATTTAACGAAACATACATCTACCAGCACTGGGACACTATGCAATTTACTAGGACTTAGAACATTAATTTATATTTTTGTTGAAACAGTGTTGTCATGTCTGTTCTGTGAAGTCACAGAATTCAACAGAAGGTGCACTTGGATATGGGTAACCTTCAAAAATATGTGAATAAATGTGCACCATCAAACTGAATTCCTAGAGTATTTGTGCTTGGTGTAATACATCTATGGCATCTTTGATATGCTGAACTTTGAAGGGTCTTTTTAAAAACTTAGTTGAAAGTATTATGTATTTAAACTATAGGGCACAATGTACCTACTTAATTTTTTTTCACTGGAAATGTGTTATTTTTCATTGAATATCTTTTGGCGGCTATTTGGATTCAAAACTTGTTTGAAACACAGAATTTTCATCTGAACAAAATAGCATTTGATAATAATTACTGAATATACTTCAAAATAATCATACAATGGAAAACTAATGGTCTCGGATATAATTTCCTAACACTAATGATATATTACCATAATTGCTATATGGTCACCATTTTTGGAACTGTAAGCAGAAAAATTTCAGTTTGGAAAACCAATTAAATTATTAATATGAATTGTATTCTACTATTACACTTATTATTTGTGGCCCTTAAACAAAAACTACATTGAAAAGATACATTTTTCATTTAGCTATCTTTGCTGTTTGCAGGGTGTCATGTAATACTGAAAAAATGGCAGATGAAAACAAAACAAAAAATTAATGTAAGAGGAATACTAGCTTCACTGAATATTTTCTGAATGTACTCTTTTATAAATGTAGTTCTAAGGATAGCAAAATAATCATGGCCTAGGACCCATAAAAATTTACTAGTATAAGCAGTATATAGTAAGCACCACCACTAACACTTATGAATGCATCAGCACCAAGGAACAGTCATTTTTCATTTCTCATTCCAGCATGCATAATGCAAACCTACACCAGTACATAATAGAGAGTCTAAAAATATCTTTGTGCTTAAGCAAATACAGCAGACAAAAGACAGAAGAGCAGGGCAATAGCTCATACACTTTTTTCTCAGTGGAACCTTCTCATTGACAAAATGTCACTAAATTTAAAGTAATCTTCATTATAAAGGAGCAGAAAAATTAGTTCTGACAGAAAAATCAACACATTCRTATATATTCCCAGAGCTGACAAAAAGATTCTGCTCCTAGAATAGCAGCGTGGCAAGCCTATGAATACCCAGAAAGGCAGAGATCATAAAAGTATAATACTATGGTTACAACACAGACACGTGAAATCAGACACTTGTCTGAATACAGCAAGAGAATACTAAAAATTCCTAGCATGTACTTAAAGGTGGTTTTTTTAATTCAAAAAAGTAATCATTATATTCTACTTCAAAGGGAATCCATAAACATATTTAAAAAAAAAAAGAAAAAGAGAGTATTGAATTACAGAATTATATTTTCATAATAGCATTGAGTGATAGTATGGAAATTGAACAGCTGATCCTAAGTGAGAACCAGAAGGTATTAGCAATTCAGATGAGGAGTAGAGTGTTGGGTAGCTTACCATAGCAATGACTGCTGCTCCAGCTCCAGCAAGTGCCACAATGAACAAGTGGAATGTCATGTTTAGCTGCAAAGGGAGACAAAGGAAAGGACTTTCACGGCTGTACACCAAAAAGAAACTGAACAAAAATTCAGAATAACATAGAACAAATAATTACCTTCCTGGTACCACCCTTCCACAAAAGTAATGAATAGGAATATTTTTTCAAGAGATTGACATCACTACATGTCATTGCGTTTGTGCTTGTTTTGTTACAATGCTCATATCAGGGGAAAAGCATAACTCCATTTAAAAATATAACATTTACATAATAAAATATTAAGAAAATTAATTTTTTAAAAATAAATGCTCCAGTATATTTTGAAGGTTTTGTTTGGGGTTTTTTTTTTATGTTACAATGCAACAATACTACCTTACAAGAATTATGTTTGTGGTGGCTTCTCCAGTGGCAGAGACAGCCTAAGAAACCCCATTTTCCCTTCGTTAGCTGTAGCTTTCCATCTGCATATATTGATACACTTTCCTCTCAGATTTGCCAGTCTAATTTGTTCATAGTGATATAATATAAACCAGGTTACTTACATAATTCAAATTAACCACCTTCCTCACCTCACCTCAAACCAAATGATTACTTTTGCTTTTAATTTCAGTGACCTGGTTTATGCAGCAGTCACAGAGAGTCAACTACGCCGCAAGAGCTGCATTTTCTAAGATGGTTTTGGTATAAGGGTGGATTGTGTACCTTCACTCTAAGATTTATTCAACCATAGTAAGACCCAGTAAAACATGTAGCAAGTGTTGATCCCTCTGGCTTCAGAAGGATCAGCATTTTAGCCTCTCTCTGCTTTAGGTAGATGTAATTTTGTTTGTCCTGTYTTCATCCTTTATCATTTAAAAACAAAACCAAAACCCTCAGCTGCACTGAAACAGGTGGCATTTGCCCAAGGGAAAAACTACAAAGAAAATGTACTAAGAGCTACTATCCTAACACACAAGAAGGTTTGGCCAAATCCATTTGAAATCTTTACCCTCCTGTCACAACAGTAATCATAAGCCCTTCAATCAATGATTCATTATACTGACCTATTCATCATGCAGCAGGAGCATTAGCTTTCAAAAACATGTCAGTAACAAAGAACGAGATATTGGAATTATTAAAAAACCCCAACCAAACAAACCACAAGTGCATTTAGAAAACAAATGGATGGAGAAATTGCACTGACTAAATTTGGTACTTGGTAAAAGACTAGGAAAACTACTTGCTTGACTGTATTKTTCACTGTGATTTTATTCACCACCATAGCTAGAATTAGAACATTAACAGTAAGAAAACGAAGATCAGCTACTTCCTACTACAACATATATTATGGATTTGCCAAAAATACTATGATATTTATTTACCTCATTAGAGTCACACATCTTGATGAAACTTTCTGATGAAGTGCAAACCTTCTTTTCCTCTCCAATAGTTACAATACCTGGAGAAGAATAAATATTCACATTATTTAGTATTCCTAGTACAGATCAGCTTCCTTTATATGAGAAAAGCTAAGAACTTATTTTAACAATGATATCTGGGTTTCATTGACGATCGGGAGTCTGGAGCAACTCTCCTGTGAAGACAAGCTGAGCCAGTTGGGATTGAACAGCATGGAGAAGAGAAGGCTCTGGGGGCACCTTATAGCAGCCTTCCAGTAACTAAAAGGRGCTGTCAAGAGGGCTGGAGAGGGACTTTATACAAGGGCATGCAGCAGTAGAACAAGGGGTAATGGCTTACACTGAAAGAGGATAAGTTTAGATCAGATGTAAGGAAGAAATTCCTTATTGTGAGGGTGTTGAGGCACTGGAACCTGTTGCCCTGAGAAATAGTGGACGTCCCATCCCTGGAAGTTTTGAAGGACAGGTTGGATGGGGTCCTGAGCAACCTGATCTAGAGGAAGGTCTCCCTGCCCCATGGCAGGGATTTGGAGCTGGTCTTTAAGGTGCCTTCCAACTAAAACCAATCTAGGATTCTATTCTATTTCAGCCAGCACAAAACTAACACATCATCTATTTAGTAAAAGCCCTAGTAAGAAACACGTAGGTAGCAAATTTTAGCCATTTTTGAAAATATCTTTATTCCCCACTTTGATCAGCACAACAGTTAAAAAAACAGAAATTATTTGCAACCAATATATACACCTAAAATGTTCACAAACCTTCTCTAYCCTCATGTGGAGAAATGTGCTGTATATTGGTTTCAGACATATGGATCTGGTATAAAGCTTCTTCCACAAGTTGTAAAAAAGTACTACACAAACTTATACTTTATTGTTTCTCCTATCAGCAATAATAACTAGAATCTGCTGCCTTGCTTCCTTTAGCTGATGTCCAGATACTAAATCAAAGACTAGCTTGAAGAAAAAACTGCAATTAACTCCGTTATCACGAAAAATGGTTCTTTCCTAGTACTTAGCAGTGGTTTTTGCACTGAATCTACAGGAAAAAGGTACAKTCACAGAATACACACTTTATATGTTAGTGTTCTATGAAAATTCTAAATAGAAATAATAAAAAAATAGTCATAAATGTTAACAAAATAAAAGGTCATAGAAAGAAAAATTAATACACTTGGTGGGATCTATACAGATAATTGCTTTTTAAACTCACCTGCCATGCTGTGTAGGAAAAAACCCAATAAACAATAAAAAAACCCAACTTTTCTTCCCTCTCGTGAAAGAAAAATGTCAAATATTTTATTTCAAGTTAATTGAAATGTTTACTATGAATGAAACTGTTTCTTTGCCAGGAAATGCAGCATCTTTTATATCTCCACTTAACAATTAAAAATATACTGTGGTTTTATTTTAGGCCAAGGAAACAAAAGAAAGATAAGAAAATGTCTGTTGAGGCTATGATTACCCAAAGCTCTGTGAGTTGAGAAACCGCTGAGGCCACAACATTAGAATCAAATCAGTCTTGTAGAAAGAAGGAATTGAATTACCCCCACAAGAAGTCTCAGACATTTTAAGATTACAAATCCTTCTCTACCCGAATTTCACATCCTCTCAAAACACACATAGGTGCATAACCCCACACTATTCTAACCTCCACTGTTCAGGCTTGAGCCCCACTGCCTCTGTYTCTCTCTCCACCACTCTCTTAAGAGTGTTGGTATTGTTGGTCCTCATCAAAATTTCCAAAAGCAATCAATCTTTTCATATCCCAATTCACCTCTGCAGGGACAGCTGATACCCTAGGATCTCACATCTCCAAGTCAGTGTCCTACCAGAAGACTAGAGTCATTCTCCAGATAAATAACTAATCAAGCATTTTAGAAAAGTTCCATCAATTTCTAAAGAAGAGACTAAGCAGAGGCCCCATGCCAGATTTTCATTACTCTGGGAAGATGCATAAGGTTGACTCAATTTTTGTCAGGTATGGAAATGCAGTTCATCTCTTATGCACTGCCTAGACTAATGCGTAAGAGGGTAGAAAGAAATACTTAACAATTGTTTCAGAAACACTGAACAGTTCATTTCAGATAYATGGAAGCAAAGCAGTGGAATGCTTTCTTTTGTGCAATCTTACTTTTCATTTAGTGCTTTTTATTTACATACCATACTGGCGAAGATCCAAGCAGAGATTAGCTCCATCCACTACGGTGGCATTTCGGCAAATGGTCCACAGATTGAAGTACATGTAAACAGGCAGAGAAGTAAAAGCTGTAACGCCAAGCCAGGCCAACATAAAGATGTATGTCAGCATAATAAACTGCAGTAAAAGAGGGAAAAACAAAACCAGTGGTAAGTCAGAACTTAACTGATACACCATTGGAAAAAAAGGAGCCACTGAGAAGTAACAAACAYATCTATGACTGGCTTTGTCTGTTTCTGTCCTTATTTAATTTATGGTTTTGGTCTCATAATTCACTAATGATCAGGTCAAAATGATGCCAGAGCACTAACGTGATGTTTCTGAAGAATAAGAATTAAACTTCTGGAAGTGCAAGCTTACTCCATGTTCCTCTCACTCTTGTGCCAATGAAGGATGCACAGTACAGCACCTGAAGTACAGACAGCTGCATGCTTTGTGAAGTGTGTCTGTCCCTCTYTCTCATCACCACTACTCCATAGTTAGGAGAAGAGGCTATATGTTTGTATCTTCCACCATCAATCATGATGCAAAAAATCAAAATTAAATACTGTAGGTTTTGCTTCTTTTGATTTTAAAATTGGGCTTTTAATAAAAATGAGCCTTTTTCTATGACTACCACGAAATCTCAATGGCAAATCCATTTTGTGYTGAACCAATGAGGCTATATTTTTACCATTCTGTTATTGCATTCAGATATGTTTGGGGTCTACATACAATCTAATTCATCATTCAGAAAAAAAGTAGGGTGCTTACTTCTATTAATAAGAAACACAGTAGACTACATGCTTTGCATCACGTTCTCCAAAGGCAACATGCTATCTTTCTTTAGCCAAAAGTCTCAGGACTACAGCACTGTGCTCTCAGGAGGCATTGAACTCTCTCCTTGCCTTCTCAGCCAGTAGTCATGTTGGTACACCCATGCCTTGTAAATACATAAACATGCTACCTTGCTGCTCCTTTGCTGGCCTGAGACCACTGGGAAACACACTCATCAATAACAAACCATCTTTTCATTGTATACTGTGGAAAGGATATGAAGAGGCTACATGGTAAAATGTGGAAATCAGTCTCGAAATATTGAATCCAAATAGCCCCAGCACCTGCTGGCTTCAGAAATGCTGATGAATCTAAACACATTACTGGAAACGAAAATATTTCAGCACACTAACACTTTTGTTGCTCCTCACCTCAGAAAAATATTGGCTCTGAGAATAAGAAATAAGAAATATTTTTGGAAGCTGAATAAGCTGGTTTGCAATCTGCTTAAAATTAAACCTTAAGGAGTAAATGAGGRGAAAATGGAAGATATTTTGTTATTTGTTTTTTGTTTTTTTTAATGTAAGTTCTCTCACATCATGTAATACAGGAAATAGCCTAATGTAAATTCAGATTTTAGTTATGGAAATCAAATAAGGTCAGACTCTAAGCAGTTGTAAATGGTACTAAAAATTGTAGCACAGTGGCTTACCTACCTTGACCTGATCAGGAAAAGCAATCCAAAACAAAAGGTCTCAATTTTAAATGAGGTACTTTTATTGTTTTGAAGTTATAGGATGGATGTTCTCAAGCACTCTTAAAGAGACCTTATTTGATTTGCTTAAACTCACTTCCAAATATTATTAAATAAAATTAATTTTTATTCTGAGGAAGTATATTTAAATAGGGATTTAATGAAGTTTAATCAATCCAGTTTAAAATTTATTTCAGATTAATTTTCCTGATTGTCCCTAGGTGAATGAGACTTGTAGAAGTAGTTTGAAAAGCTGTTTAATACTTTTGATATCAGCTTTCTCTCCTTTTCTTTAGCTAGTAGTCCATGTTTCAATACTCATACTTTACCTCCATGCCAACCAGTCTGAGAGTTACAAACTACTTTAATTTTTCGCTCAACATCCAGCTAGTTTAAAAGGAAAATTGATGTTTCTAATTTATGCATAAAGATTTCTAAAAATGTATTCATGCAGATAATGGCTGTCTTCCACTCCAGATTTTCCCAAGAACCCACTTACTAGAAACCCAACCAACAAAACAGAGAAAGTGATAACAAAGTCTGTAATAAATATGGCCCTTGAATATTACAGTAGACATTTCCACGTGTCAGTGGCTTCATAAATAGGAAATTCAGTTCCATCTATTGCAGAGAAAACAGTTAACACAAGTAAATACTGTTCTGTACATGCTCCTTTTTTGTTGTTGTTGTTATTGTTGTTTTACTGTTTTCTTTTTTTCCTTTCCATGTTACAGTGTTAAAGCTAATGAAACAACATCTGGCTCAGCCTCAGGCACGCACTTACAAATAATTACTTGGAAAATTACTTAGAAATGTATATTCAGGGCTATGAATTCCCAAGTAAACTGCTGTGTCCAATCTTAATTTATTATCAAGCTAAAGACTTGCACTCATTTTTTTCTAAGGCAGGAGTAAGAAATAAGAAAGACTGTTTTGGTATAGACTTTAAATTCTCTGTTGACTATATTCTAGAAATGTTTTAAAAGTAAACTAGCCTTCTAGCCTGTATTCTGAACTTGTCAAAAACAAGCAAGTCTGAAGTCTTACTTGTGAGTCTTCTAGAATTAGTGAAGTAACAATATTCAATGAATTTATTACATGTCTCAGTGTAGCAAATCCGTAATAATTTAATGGAGTACTAAATCTTTTTTATTAGTTATATTACTGAAATGTAATAAGTCTTTCTCATGACTGGGCTCCATATAGATCTGAGAATCTTCCTATTTTGTGATTAGCATCAAATGGAGTAAAAAAGATAGGCCTTACTATGAGCATTACAAATCCTTTTTAATATCTATTTATTTTCTGCTCTGTAACAAGGATGAAGAAGCCTGCTTAAAAATCTCAGATAATACAAAGCATTGGTATAGCAAAGAGAGGAAAACCAGAGCTTATTAGTCTCTAAAAAATCTGCCTTGGGCATAAAATGATAGCCGTAGAAATCTGTCAGATGATAGTTGCTGTGAGTCATAAGAGCTGCCTTCTCAGAGAGAATTGTGTGCTTGTTTATGGAACGGATTCTGTTTAAAAACATGGAGCTGATTGGTTGAGTATCTCAGAAAAATTGCTCAAATGATTTCACTTTTAGAAACATATTTTAGAAAAGGAAGAACTTCCTGTCAGTAASTTTCAGCTGAAGAGCCAGTGGCCAATGATGTGCCTAATTACATGGCATAACACTAAGAACACCAAGAAGACAGGAAAAAATGCAGAAGCTTCCTTTGTTTTATGTAAGAATAACTAAAATATAAAACTTCAAGTTAAACCACGTGGTAGTTATGGGTTATGCCTGGAAGCTGCTATCACTGACATCAGTGAAGCAAACCACAGAAATGTGATCTGGGCAGTAACGTAATTCCTGCTGTAAGAGCAGTAAAAAAAGTTTAGCCTTGTACAACAAATTATTAGTTTCTAGCCATAGCAGGTGTTAGCTTATAAATTTATTTTATAATTGAATGAAAACATGAATTAATTTATAAAAAAGAAAGCACAGGAAAAAATAGTCTTTTTTAGATAATTTTCTCTGTTATTACAACCTAACCCTCTTTGCTCCAGAGAACTTACAAGAAATGCTTAAGGAGCCTGTTCACTCCAGGAATTAAATTCAGAACTCAATCTCCTGAGATTCAAAGGGATCTTTCTTCTTTGAAGTAGCATTCTGCTACATGACAAGCCAAAGGTTTCTGCAATAGCAGTATAGCACCTTAAAGAGATATCACAGTTYGCTCTTTAGCATCCTATCTATTGTGTTTATAGTGAGAATTACTTTCACTGTTCAGTTTGATTTTCACTCTAAGAAGCCAAACACATAAACTCAAAAAAAATTAGAGGTAATAGTGAAATTCATCTGCCAAATCATGAAGATAAAAGATTACTAATTTAAACTCAGCTCACATTTGCAAAGAATAGCTAAAATGAATAATTATTTGAACAAACAAATCTTCAACCTTATTTTTTAAGTGGTTATTTTTTTGTRCCATCACCATGGCTGGCAAAACACTCTTGCCAGATTTTGTATGCTTTTCAGTGCCTGTAATGGCTTTTCAGAGTTATAAATTATCAAAGTAGGCAAACCATCAACCTTCTGGAATGATTATTTTAATCAAAACAGAGCAATTTCAGGAAGAAGGTATTTCAGRGCATATTCTGAAATTGTATGCATGGAGCACAACTTCCATGGTGCTCATAGCTGGTTGAAATCCTTTCTCCACTGAAAACATTACCTAAATCCTATCTATTTTAATAAAATCAAGATTTCAGTTACTCCTTTTTTATTTTCCTCCTTCTTTCTAATTTATGGGTAGTTGTCCCATGAAAAGCACATTCATTAAATTTCAAACACTGTTCTTGTTTTAGTTTTGTTATAAATATTTTAGTACCCCTGAAGAAACATTGTATGATGGTTTCAGTGGCCCTAGGGACAGAGACAGTGAAATCATATCTAGAAGGTACAGTTTCTACAGACAGACATGGAACGAAAAGGAACCGAATTAAACTTCATTCATTTCATTTTATGAGGATACTACTGCTTATGACGAGAAAAATAATACAGAAACATAGCAACGAATTAAGTTCCCAAATAAAACTTAACTCCAGAAAACTCATGTTGCCATGTAATTTTATCTTTGTTCCAAACCACTCAGTACTTACTTTTACACTTTCTCTCAATCTCATCATATATTTATTTTATATGAACTCCCTGATGTGAGCTCTCAACCCAGAAACTTGCAAAAACATGTACACCTTGCTGTGTTTACATCTCATTTGGATTTATTATTCTGTGATACACCCACRAAAATGTTTACTTTCAGCTACATGAACTAAGAGGTTCCTTTCAAACCTCTTCACAGCTTCAGAAATTCCCTTTGACCATTTTTGCCAGAGATCAAAACTGTATCTTCAGAGATCATGTACATCCATCTTGTCCAAAGCCTGTCGTGCTTCATTATGAAACCCTGGCAGAGCTGGACCTCACCCAGGATAAGCCCAGGGTTAGCCTGGCTGTCTCTTATGGGAACACTGGGAAGCAGCTGGCCTCTGCAGTGCGGTGTAGTCCTGGTTTTGGGTGCAATTTCCAAACAGGAAATACCAGAACAAGGCCCTATGTTGGACTTTTTGGCCACACAGAAGCATGAACAGGAAGATCTTTTCAATTACTTCCTGAATTTCCCTGTCTCTCAAATGTCCCATTCACTTTCAATTATCCATATATTTGCTTTCAATACAAATAAAAACTTACTTAGTTTTAGCACTTTGCCCAGCCTCAGATTTGTAACTGACCTTTGTCTTTCAGGCCTTCTGCTTCATCTTGTTCATTTTACCCAGAAAAAAAATTCCTCTGAGTTGTTGCTCCTGTCTCCTTACCCTGTGCACATTCTGCATAAATGCATTTACATACTCTTTTTGAATTATTCATTGCAGCTGACACATATTTTCTCAAATGCTGAAATTTGTCTTGATGAAGTTGTACTGGTAGAGTACTGATAGAGTGCACAGTCCTCTCTTCAGTTTACAAGAAGTCAGATTTAAAGTACTACACGGGTCCCCACTTTAGGCCTATTGTTTATTGGCATTCAATTTTCGGTAGTGCAGGGTTCTGACTACACCTTAYATCAACAGTCCAGACTCAATAATGTCCTTTTATCAATAAACTTTTATGACAGAGTACATTAAAGATTAGACATTTGTTCCTGTTTGTCACCTGTATTATTACCCCACAGCAGTTTAATTCTTCCTTCTAGAGGTTCAGATTTCATCCAGCAGATTTTTGATTTTTTTTTCATTTTTAGAGAAGAATCTCTACATAAATATTACCACCTCTTCCCAATGGATTTTTTTTGTGACAGTATCTTACATATTTAATTCCCCATAAGCAAATATGAAAAAGAGCAAGTAGAAAACTTGCAGAGTTCCTCTGGAAAATATTTTAACAATGCAGAAGCTAAAACAGCCTTTGCTGCTAAATTTAAAATGTTGTCTAGAACCATTTACATTCAAATGCTATTATTTATTTAAATGTAAATAAATCAGAAACTAAAAAAAAATTATACAGATGTCTTTAGACGTTAGTATGTTTAAGAGGGACTGTTGAGTAGCTCACAAGGAAACGGCCTTTAACATTCTCATTTCTGTACTAACTAGCATCTCCAAATTCATGCTTCATTCATGGAGAGAAATAAAAGATGAAACAAAAGTACTTCAACTTGTCTCATTTTATATACAATGCTGCTGGAAGAGACTGTTGTTCTGATATTACCACTCAATGCACTGTAAATCACAGAAAACACCCACTTGCAAAGTCCTTTCTGCTTGGTCTGCAGTATCCCTATCATTGCTAACAATCACTTGTTGGACATTTATTATTGCCTCTACAAAACATGTTCATTCTCTCTCTCTCTCTAACATATTATAGTCTCAGGCACAGCTCCAAGAGTCTTGTTGAAACATGGATAGATTTCATGGTATGCTATTACTGTCATGTGGTTGATTCTCCTTGGCTTGCATTCAAATCAACTGCTTCGAGAGGAAAAAAAAGCTAGTATGGTCCAAATTTCTCTTCATAGAGGGACAGACTTCTCAGGTTTACTTAACTGAAATTCATTGATTTACTAAGTACTACTTAATGTGAATTTCCTTTGATTTTTAAAATATATTACTAGAAAAATATGAAATCACAGAAAATTGAATTTATTTTATTTTTTTGGCTTTGTTTGGGCTTTTTTAAATATTTGTCTTCTACAGATAGTTTAGATGGAAGAAAAACAACTGATTCTGTCAAAACTAGGAGCAATTCTCACTGTTACTTCTGCTTTTCATCTGCATATACATTTTTCTAAAATTTTCTTTAAATGTGTATTTCRAGGTTAAAATATTCCATGCATTATTTCTATGGCTTTGGAAACCATCTAGATGCATATAGAAAGCTGGGTTACTTTCTGATTTATGCTGCTGATTTATAGGTAGCAGTGGAGAAGATTTCCACAGTCACCTCAGAAATGATTCTCTAGCAAATTGGTTCACTTYTTGAAATACCGCTTAGTAAACAAATCAATGAAATATCAGTTTGAAGAAGATGGCTTTGCATTGATGCAAAACTAAGTTTTACCTTAAGATCATATAATTTCTCTCTTTGGTACTTCCTTATAAACCAAACATTCTAATTCATTTTTTATTCCTGAATTTTCTTTGGAATGCTGATGGGTTTATAGCATTATGTTGCCTAAAGTTGTTATCATTAGTTATTTTATATGTCCTTCAGGCAAGACTATAATTTTTGTAGTCTGACAGGTTTCTGAAGCCCTACAGAAAGCATTGGATTTTTACTGCTGCTTGACAAAAGCAGAATTTCCTATGTCATTTTTTTTACAATCACTCAAACAGGGTTTACTTTTTCTCAAAATGCATATGTTTATATTTTCACATTCTCAAAGCTATCTTCCTCCTTTTGTTTTTCTTTCTGGTGGTGTTTTTCTAACCGTAGGAGGTACTATCTGGGAATATAGATAAGCTATTTGCTTTGTATTTAAATGTGATTAAAGATAAATAATCTGGTTTTAAAACTGGCTTTTTAGAATACATATTATATATCTTCAGTACATACTCCTTTTTCATGTGCTCTTCATTCTATGTTCATGCCACTTAACTATTCAATTCAAAGACATAAAGCACAAAAACCAATAATTTCCATCATCACCTTTCCCCTGACATTGTAGGCTAGTCCTAGTAGTAAATTTTCCAGGTTATGCTAGCAAATAGCTGATAACTTATTTATAAAATCCTGAACCATACTCTAACGTTTTTCAGTGAGGACAAGTTTTCTATACACAGAAGAAGCTACAACACTAAGCTGGGAAAAGACTGAACAATGCAGATCGTTTACATTTTTCACATTTCCAAAATTTGCATTGCAACATTTTTTTCAGGAAGATTCCATGGTTTGTAGTTGGACACAAGACAGTGAAGCTTAAACTAGAAAGCAGAAATAATAACTTATAACTCTAAACAGATGAGTCATTCAAGGTTTTTACTTGGCTGTCAAAAAAAAGAATGTGTGTTCTTTCCTGGTATATTCTTAATGGGCTTTGAAAAGCCCATGTGAAAATGAGGGGGTAGAGACCTTCCTTGCTTGTTTCCTGTCTTGCCAAGCCTTCAAAGTCAATAATACAGATTTTTAAGCTTTTACTGTGACCGTAAATGATAAATTTAAAGGTTTCCCTCCTTCCTGTGCACACAATGCCAAAAATATTTACAAAGCTAATTATAAATTGATAAAACTTCAATAGGAAGATGCAGTCCACATGAACAAAGTTTTTTCATATGACAGAGAAAAAATGTATATGGCTTCTGTGGGTTTCCTTTCACCATAAAAATAATGAATTTGTGATAATTCCACTGATACTCAAAGGCTTAAATAACTATAAAAAGAGTAAGATGTCTAGATGCAGTGAATAAGTTGGCCAGGTGAGAACAAGGATCAGGGAAAACTGTCATCATCTGATGAAACATTCAAGGTAAAGCTGAGATAGATTACCTGAACACAGGGGAAATAAAGCTATCGTCTTGAGCAATTTATGATGATCCATAATAGAAAGTCAGAGCCCATGGAGAAAGTGCAATCTCTTCCAAAGTTAAGCATACTTAGGAAATGTATGACAGCAATTTAATTAGCAAAAAATACTTATTGACTGAGCTCACATGCCAAGAAAAAAAATCTGTCATAGATGTGCAAGATGCACAGCACAATCTGAAGCAAAAACGTTTTATCACCAGCAGTAACATTTCTGTCAGCAAGCAGCAAGACCAAGAGAAGCTGAGAAGGTACTGGCAAGGCACATTACAATGTCTGGCACACTCCTCTATTAAAGGAAGTAATGAACACTGCAGTCAACCAAAGGGCTGCATATACTACACATGGCAAGTTGTGGGAGAAAAGGAATATCAAATGAAAGAATTATTTTATGTGTGCAATATTCCCGAGTGGGAAAATATGGAACTATACAATAACGAAAAACAAAAATGCTTGACCAGATTACAGAAATARGACAGATAAAAAGTAGAGTCAACACCTAGAAATGTATAACAAAATTATTTCTGAGCTCACTGCAAAAGATTTCTAAACATATAACAAATAGTGAAAAAAATAACTTGCTTTCTTCTTTCTTTTCAAGATACCATATGTATACTGACAATGCACTTGGGAGAGAACAGCGTAAAGATTACTCTCTCAACCATTCAACTGAGTTTTGAACTATTGCTGGGGCTTGTTCTTCCTATTTCAAGATCAAGAGCAGAAGATTGCAAGGAACACAGTTCTCTAAAGAAATTCCAATACTGGTCTTGTATCCAGGGATAAGATGAATTCCAACAATCTATAAAATTGCTAATATGTTTTCCTTCATCTATTAACTCCAGCAGTGTTTAGATAGCAAATGTTATTCACCTAAATTCTAACTAAAGGGGCCMGGCAGGATACATCCAACTAAACGTATATAGTTGATTGAAGAGCTTAATATGATAGACATAACTTAAAGGACTTGAGGGTTATTCTCTTTGCAGAAAATAGGACAGTCACAAAAAATTCAGTTCATCTGACAAAGTTTGCCTAAGCTTCCCTCTCCTTTAACTCCTGAAGGAGCATAGGCCTTTCTCTTGACAACCTTACTGACATTCTTAATTAGGTGGGATATATCTGTGTCATAATATATTACCTCTGAAATTAACTACTCCATTAGCTTCTGGGTAATYTGTGGGAAAAAATTCATGTTTCTGGTTTTCAATTGAGCAACTGAAAGGTCAGAGCACTATGAATCTCACCTTCCCCATTTCCCGTATCACTCCCTGAAACTACTTACAGCATACACAACTTAACATGTAGGGGGACAAGAGATTTTTAGATACTTTCCTTAGTTAAGATTGGATTAGAGGGTTCTAGACCCATAAGTATATCTGCTGTCGTAGAGAGAAGGTCCTTTATTTCTCACAAATATGGTATGAAGCATACTACACTCCTCAGATGCAGCAGAATTTAATCAGAAGCAAGGCCTCCCTTGTCTGTCAACTCAGCATTTTTTCCCAGAATATCCAGACAGGATATCTAATCTTCAGAAATGAGAGCTTCATTTCTAACATTCAGAAATAATACATCTGTTCTGGGTRGGAAAGCCAGATGAGCCTGCACTGAGCTCTCTTCCTCCTGTTACACAAAGAATCAAATGTCGATATGAAGCAGTCTCACTGCCTCTAGAATGACTGGTCTGGTAAGGAAAAGATGAAGTGACGAGTTCACAGATGGTTTTTCAAAACATTTGTGCAGCTTCCATGCTTTTTTGGAAAATAAAATCTGGAAATATTTTGGAAAGCTCATGTTTTAGTTTAGGCACTCAAGAAGCACGTGTGAAATAGCACATAGGTAATCAGGTACCCAGAATTATTTTCAAAGGCAGAAAAATCCTTGTCAGTAATTAAAATAAAATAAYCCTAAAACTAAAGACACAGAAAGTATGTGTCAGTGCAGTTTAGAATATAAAACATCTTTCTCTAGAGCCTTAACATGGTTCTTTTGAAAAGCAAGATACAAAGAAATAGAAATACAACTGCCACTTACATAATGTTTTCTGATGAAATAAAAAAAAAAGAAACAAACCTCTTTCCCCATTTTAGAGCATAAAATGAGGGGGAAAGTGTCATTGTGTGTCTTTGTTCATTTTTTTCTATTGACTCTGCAAGCAGATATTCTAAAACAAGGTGTAAATGAGGTTTTCCATGACCAAGGGAGCTGAATATAAATAGTAAGGGTATTAAATTGCAAACATGAAAAATAGTGTTTGGGTTGGCTTCAGGCCTGTCTCCCATTCTTTACTAATCATACTACAGCAGAGTTATATATGACTGTTTATTTAATACCCTAAAAGCATGTTCAGACATGGAAAAATGAAAACTAGAAACAAAGCCATCCCTCCTCGAATGTGACTGGCATTGTTTTGCTGCTTTTTTTTTACTTTTTACAGTAAATTAAGTCTGCAAACATTGAGAGTCTTCACTGTCACTTTCACAAGGCCTCTCTCAGATGTGAGAGGCTCTACTCCATGGTAGCACTGACATGACTTGGATGCTAAGCCTTTGAATGCTCATATCAGCTGATTAGTCGATAAAACTRTCACTGGAAAGGTTAGGTTGAGCTATTTCTTTTTCCATTACTGCAGGCAAAAAAAATTCCTTTTGCCCTGTTTTTCCTATTCAGAGCTAGAAAGTGAGCTATTTGCAGCTGAGGAGGGAGGTCAGGAAGGGCACATGAAAAGTTCCTTCAGATGTTGGCTATCGATATTCTGAAAAGCCTGTTTTTCAAAAATATTTCTTTAGAAAAAGATGTTTCTTCCACACTTCCATATATAGAAATACAGCTTATCCATACAAAGTTAAAATAAACTTTTCCTTCTTTCAATTTTTTTATTGATTTTTTTCCCCTGCATTTTCAAAGTAGGTTTAGTCACAGGCATAACAAATTTGCTCGTGCCAAATATCAATGACAAACAGCTAGTGGCAATGGTAAAGCTGAGGGAATTCATTTTCAGTCTTTAACATGCTAAACATCTATTTAGAAAGACATCAACAAATTTGATGTGAAATCATAGTCACAATTGGACTTCTTACAAAGGTGTTTTTGATGTGGAGCCATTTTTATAATATTAATTTTTCAAAACAACAAATATCCTGTGTGTATATTTCTGTTAGTATTAAGGCATTGCTAAAAGAAACCAACTGTTTAATCTTTGACAGATTAAATTTTAATACTTACGAAAGTACTAGCTCAAAACTGTATACAAGGAAGCTTTCTTGCAACTTGTAGTATCTGCCAACCCCTTTCAACAGCATTATCTCATTTTGGCAACCGTACCCAAAAAAATGTATTACAGCACATTTTTAGCGATTGAACAGTCTGGCCTCAACGCACAATATTGATTCGGTTCCATTTACCTCTCCATTCTTCTCTTTGCTTTTCTTAGGTCCTATCCTATTTCTTTATGTCATTGCATGTGTTAAGGAACTGAATAAATTCTAAACATATCAYTGCTGGATTGAAATATTTTCTAATTCCAAGTATATTTTTTTTCAAATCTCAGATGATGTTTTCCCCTTAGGAATTTTAAGGATGAGACAATGAAAATCAACCTAATCAAAAAGGGTATCAAGTTTTAATTGACATATAACTCTCTAGAGCACAGACGCTAAAGCCAGAATAATAATCCAAAATAACTCCAGACATTTGTATAGCAATCTTACTGACATATCATCAAAAGGAGACAAGCAATCAAACAGCAGATTCATGGGGTTTTTTTCAGCAGAAAAAGAAAAAARTTTCCACTGCCTTCAGGAATAACGACAACAATGTGTTTAACTCAAACTAATTGGTAGATTATTGTAATTGCGACCATACATAGTGTATAGCCTTAACCTTAGCTGCACCACGTGTAATAGACCAGGGCTTCTCAAAGTAAAACAAAAACACTGCAAATTACTGATGAGGAAAGTAAAGTGCTTTAGGAATTAGTGTAATGTATAACTAATAATAACAGTGATATTAACCATAGAATAGCTGCTTAACTGTTCATTTCATCCAGACACGTACAATAGAATTACAGTTATCAAAACTGTGAGAGGATGCAGCACTGCTCTGCTGCAGTACTGAGGACAGGCATTCACAGGAGCTGTGAAGAAAAATAATGTTCTGAAAATTTTGCTACTCTATACAGAATTGGAACTAGCTTAGTAGGTCCTCAGTGAATACAGATTAGAGACTTCTTTCCAGGAGGTGAAAGCAGTGTTGGCATAAGCAATGATTGCTCTTTATTTAAAATGTTCTCGGTCTTTATTTATATATTTATTTGAAGGCTTTAAAGCAATCTTAGTAAAAGTGCCAAAATCATACAGCAACAACAAGAATGAAAGAAAAAGAGATGAAAACACAGGATTACTGTGGAGCAGGTTACATCTATGTAGAGATGACGTACATACTGCATTCCCCACTTTACAAGATGTAGACCATCTGTGTCCAGTTTAACCTTAAATGACAGGATATCCAAAATACTAGCTTTGATAGTCTTTGTATGACTGGAAGTATCTATTGCTTATATTTGTTTARACTGTATTCCACTTTAATAAGGGTTGGCAGTTCTGGCAGAGTACAGTGGGAAACCAAGCCCTGCCTACTATTTCATATATTATTTATTGTTAATACGGCATAAAAATAAGTGTACTTTCACACCCAGATCAATTTGGGTGTATTATTCATTTAATATTCATCACAAAGTATGAGGTTTTGATGCAGGCTGTGTTTGCAGAAACATTCAACCCYAAAAGCTACCAAGTGCACAGGCCTCTTACCTTAGATTCAGATCAAATACCAAAAAAAATTGTTACTTACCTGACACTGAACAGAAATGTTAAAATAATCCCAGCTGAAACAGTCAGCAATTTTAGTATGACAAACTTCCATTTAAGTCCCAGTACAAATCGGAGTTTTTTGAATCTAGGTTTTCCAGGGTTGTAAGTGAATGGTCTCCCCAAATCAGAGATTAACACAGGAGTAAATAATGGACTCTTTGCCATTTAGAAACAAAATAGAACCTGATGACAGGTCTCAGCTTGTTCCAAAGAGGAGCAAGCAAGATTCTTAAAATAACTGAAAATATTAGTAAGGGAAATATTTCTTTCCCAGTAGAGCTGGAGGCTTTACAGTTTAGTCCTGTTCAGTACAGCTTGCATTGCTGATGTAATGAGCTTTCTCATTCAACTGGTGGAATTCATTGCTCCTGAGTAGCAAGAATTGCTTAGCATTTAACCAATACAGAGAATATTTGTAACACTCTGTTCTCCTTCACTGTAATTTTTAAACACTGAACTGAGGTACCACAAAATATTAAAGAAACACAAAACCAAAAAATAAACATCACAAGGCACTAAAAAATATACAAAGCGTGTTGAATTTGTCGTAAGTACAAAAGCCTTCTTAACCACTTACCCAGGCACTCACACATCTGCCGCAAGTGGTGATTTTGAAATCTCCATAGAGATCCTTGATGGCACCAGTTGTAAAGAATCCCTCCACCATCAGCAGAATGCCATATACAAAGAATGCAGCTGCTACACCATATATCACATACTTGAAGATGTCAATCCTGTATAGGAACAGCAAAAATTAATTATCTGCATAAATATTTAAAGCTGACTGGAATTTCAGGGTGAGATAATCCCACAAAGACCCGCTAGGTCTCAGACTTTCTACACTGGAGTCAGTTTGAGTGTTGATGTGCCATAATGACAGCTGAAGCTGAGGACAGGAATGAACTTTGAAATAAAATAGCATTGATATATGAAACACTGGGTCATTTAATCTAATTAAATGTAAAAATGGATATGTTTAGGTAAGACAGCAAAAATTCTCACATCAATTTAAAAGTCAGTTTTCAGTTTATTTTTTCCTCTAAACAAAGTSGAAAAGGAAAAAAAAAAGGAAAAGGAAACAGAAATCTGACACATCACCTGTGTCACACATTCTATCCAGCACTTAGGTTATAGAAGATACATTCTTCAATAAAACTTTCTGCACATACAAGCAGTTCTCAAGCTGCAATGTCAGTCTGCACTATCTTCTCATTTTTATTCTCCCACTTATTTTCCAGTGGACAAAGTGTCTGACAGGGAATAATAAAGTCATCAAGAGAGATTCCTTACTTCAAACCAGAAACATATTATTCCAGAAGTAATGAGGTCAGACCATCTGGAATTCTTCTATAATGCAGCTTGAAAACATCATTTCACAGACACAGCTGAAGTAATGGAGGGATGGCTTGCAGTGTGACATACAGAGTCCTAGAAGGCTCAATTCACTACAGAGAAGATTACCTGGGTTGTGTGGTTGTTCTGCCCAGCACTGCCTAGAAGGTCAACATTGGCTCAAGGATCTGCCTCCTAAATGCTCTCTCATGACCAGAGTTAGTGAAAAGATTTTCGATAACACCTCTCTGCTCTGTTGTCTTGGAAACATTCCTACTGACCATAGCCTTAAATCAGCAGATTTCATAGTTTTCTACTTGAACTTCTCCAAAACACTAGCCACAGTAAATTTTCAGTTTATTGATGTGACAGGGCAGGAGCTGTGCAACTCTTAACAAAATGGTAATATGCAGATTTAAGATGGTACTAAGTTACTCTCTTATTCTCCAGGTCAAGATAGCAACACCTCATAACAATGTAAGACAAAAAATAAGGCTGAGAACAATTAGGGTCTTCCAGATGAATTTGACACGCCATTACCCCCTCAAGACAATGATTAATATTTTTATTGTTGCGAAACAAAATATTTAATGATAACAATTCCTTAGGAGCATACTTTTCGTCATCACCCAAAAGACAACTCACAATACACATTTTACATGTACAATACAATAAAAAAGCTCAAAAACCATTTAAAATATCTTTGAGCTTGAATGGTTTTCAAAAGATGCAAAGTCAGGTTCAAGTCTACACTAAAAGATGCAATAAAAATGCAGTTAAACTTCTGACCTAACTGGGGCTGGGAGAAGTACTATAAATGAATGCTTCTGGAAATGAGACAGGTTATATTTTTCCCTAACATTCTAATACCAAAGTATTTCCAGCCTTTTTTTTTACATTGTTTTTTGTTTCACACACAAGTGAAAACTAGAGTAAGTTGATTACTGTATGGAATAGATACATACACAACTCAAAAGGGTGAAAGTATTTTAACACTGTAGGTGGTCTGAGATGATGCAGATTAAATTTATTTTAATATATATAATTCTGATTACATTGCAAAAATCCCATTTCTCTGATTTTATAGTAATTTGGCCATTATAATACTTTTTTTTAACATCAAATCCGTGTTTTAAGCCTATCTTGTCATTAGTGATTAAAAAAAGGTTACAAAAACAAATAGACAGCAACTTTGTGACTATTCCGTATAAACTCTTCCAATTCCTGTATTATATACTTTAAACAATTGTGACCTTCACCAGTGGTTGAAGTCTGGGAGTTCTGCCAGCAGCAGCTCCTCTCAGACCCCTGTGTGCTCATTTACAAGCTATCATTGCCCTAAAGAGATTAGGACTTTTGAGAAGTCCAGAGACTATTTCAGTCCTTACAACAGCCCTTTAAACCATCTGTGCTGAGTCTCCAACTGAGCTGCTTGTGTCAAAAAGTGTACTAAGAGATCTCTGCTTTTTCCTTAGCCTTACGTGCATCTACAGGAATAACTTTCACTTAAGCCTTCCTTTCACAAAAGGAAAACATATATATAGCCAAACACTAGCCAAATATAGAAATCAATTTCTTCCTCCTCCACTTGTTACAGAGAGGTCATAAAATCTGTACTCGTCAGACTATATGGGATGAAATAGCTAGACTTATTCCAAGGGAAAAGGATCTCCTATAAAGCAAAGAGTAAATGGATTAAAAAAATTTGAGACAATCACTCAACTACCTCTTTAAAAGCCAGATAGAATYGTATTGCAGTATAGCTACATTTAGTGTCTGCTGTATTTAAAGAAAATGCATTGCAACAGTAACTTGTTATATATATAGTTTTGAAGATARCATTGCTATTAAGTTATTCTGCAGCATCTAATACAGTTCACATAAACTTTTATTTTCTCATTAAATTATAATAGATAAAACATAGACCTTATAAAATGGAGATTGCCTTTCTTTAAAATAAAAYGTGATTCTTTGTGGATGAACTCAGGGAGATTAATTGCCATCTGTGCTTCAGCAAATTCTCAAATGCTGCAGAGAGATCATGAGAGCAACCAGGGAGGTAGAAGGGAATGGCAGAAGGGGTGATGAACGTGAGCCAATGGGCAAGATGAGTAAGGACAAAGAAAAACAACAAGAAGGGCTTACACTTGTGTAAGCTGAAATGGAAGGAAAGAGTAATGAGCAAAGAAAGGACACAAAATGATAAAGATAAATTTTGTGCTTCTGACMGGATTGGAAAAATACACATTAGGTGAAGACTAAAGCTACTCTAAATAAGATGAACAAAAAGAAATTGTGAATACCTTGTCACTAAATTCAGGAGTCCATTAGTATTATGTAAGGATATAATTAAAGTATGTAATGTTTCTACTAAAAGAGAGATCATGAAGATTATGAAGATAAACATAATTTTTAAAAAATCATGTTGATCATGCAATCTTCACATGTTAACCTAGGCTGCTAAGTAGAATAAGCTAAATATAAAATATGTTTATTTTATTTTTTATTTTTTATGTTTTATTTTATGTTATCTAAACATAAAATAATTGTGAAAAACATCTTGAAATTAGTAAAAGCTTTTAAAAATGTATATAAAATAATCTAAACCACATTTTGCATACTTTCTTAACCTGGTTGATGCTGCATGGAYACTGGATCTGCCTTTCCTCACAATGCTATGCTCAGAAACGTTAAAAAAAAACAACTGTTTTTAATTTGTGATTTAAATCAAGCTGATCTTTCAATTTTTAGTTCTTTCTCTGCTGCTCTCTTTTCTCCACATTAACCAGACTCCCTAATTYATTAGTCTGAATCTGGATTCTATCCAACAAGAAGAATATCTAAACTATCTCTAGAGAAAACACTTTCTTCTTCTGGCAGAAGGTATTCATGGAAGCCATCAATGCAAACTTCTCAATGAACAGGTTGAAACTGAGTACTGAGTAGACTACCCCAGCAGAGACAAGTCAGGGGTGAGTGAAAACATTCTTAGTGAGTCAGATCAATGTTGCAGGTTTCCTACTGTGTATTTTCATTGTGTTTTGGCAAATTTAAGTACTAAAAATTAAAATAAATCAGCAAGCAATAAGATATTTTGTTGAATGAGAATGTCTATGTGTAGCAGGTTTTTCTGAAAAGTGTGTTAATAGTGTTTTGGAACAATCTACAACCTTGCTAGGGATACTTTTTTTTTCTAATTTGGTTAGTATAGGAATGCAGTACAGACATTTCWTTGTAATTAACAGCTAAAGATCACACTAGTTTGTGACACATGATTCTCATGATGCCCAGAGAACCATTATATTCAAATAAATTATGTGTGCAYTTAAGACTGAACAAATGATAAAAGCCTAATATTCCAAAGATTTTCATTGGCCTATGCACCAGATTACTAGATATTACTGTGGGACTAGTTTTCCTGAATTTGTTATTCTGTCCCATATTTCTATTCCTGAATTTATAACATAACTTCTCCAATACATACAATGGCATTAAGATATTACAGATGTTAAACAGAACATGATTTCCAGTAAATTGTACCTATGCTCTCTGAATGTGAGTAGTTTCAGGCAGTTGCTTCTATTTCCAAGCTAAAAAAACCCCAAACATAACAAGAAAAATAAAATACTGAAGCAATCAAAGTACTGAAATGCTAAGATTACCATAGTACAATACCTAATTAAAAACTGGCTTTTTTTTTTTTTCACCTGGCATAGACAATTTAGAAGGATGAGAAATACATGCAAATGTTACCATTGGGGTAGAATAACTTGTTCTGTTTTGGGGGGTGTCATTTGGTTTTTTAAATTTTTTTTCTCATTCAATTACAGGGAACTTTGAATAGTTGATGTTTATATCTAGACTACACAATAATCTCTGTTACTCYGTAAACCAGCAATTCTGGCCTCCATGCTGATCCTCTTGCCCCCTAAGGGACTGATCCTAAGAGGGTGTTAAGACACTGAGATAGCAGCCTCCCCCCTCAAGCTGTCTCAAACTTGTAGAAATAGTTTTGCAAATGTGTTTTTAAAAGACAGACAAGATACAAGGGGATGTTTGCAAGCAGAAAGCTCTGTTTAGGCTATGCAGAAACCAAGCCCCGTGAAACTTTTAAAAAGATGTGCTCAGGCTCTCCTGCAAACCAGCTGGGAACAATTTCTTGCTGTCAGTTCATGATACTATTCACTTAAACAGGTTGAGCAAAGAAGATAGCTGGTACCATGAAACAGAGAGGAATTGTTAGGAAAAGGAGGAGACAAGCAAAGACAAACTTTAGAAGGAAAAAAWTAGGGAGAAAGAAGAATTTATTAATAGTCAAGTACTACCTGCAAATTAAGATAAAAAAMCCCCAAGTAACAGCCCAAATGAGGTAAAAGAAACTGAAATATTCTCAGCATGAAGGGAAAAATATAAGTACTAAGAAAATGTCAGTGTAAGTCTATGAGGAATTTTTTTCTAGATTACATTAATAAGGAGTCTAACTTCTAAATTTCAGGTGGGAAGAAAAGAAAACTGACGCATAGAATGCTCAACTGAAGTTTATCAGGAAATGATAAGAAGAGAAATGATTAACAGTAAAGAAAGGATAAGACCAAAAAAGACCAAAAAGTAATTTTTATTAAAGTAGAAAAAAAATACAATAGAAAGAAAACAGAGACTTCTGATCACGTATTTCTGGAAGAAATTTTGTGTGTAATCATTCAAAACATTTGCTCAAAACTAAAGCCAGATTGTTAGTATTACATAAAGAAGAGATCATCGTACTACAGTATGCAAGTTGCATTCACATTCTGCAGGGCCAGATTTTCTTGTTCTRCTCTGAAACAAAGCTGATGTGACATAAGTACCCATTGGTTTTAATTTGTGATGTACCACTCTCTACACGYGTGCAGAATAGAACCCTAGATCATCATCCTCTAAAAGTTTGTAAGCTTGTTGATTCCTTCCTAGGAACGGAACAGTTGAGCAGGGATTKCTCGCAGCACATCTCAAAGCTGTACAGAATCCTCAAGCTAATAGAAGAAGAGCAAAAGCAGCACAAACCACACSTCTGCTCTATGAATCTTGTAACTTTTTGGAAAAGAAAAGGATCCAGCAYAAGAATTTTAGTAATCAAGAAATCTTTGAGTCCAAAACACTGAATTTTTACTATGACCGATGGACAAGGCTTCTCCTCAGCATTGTTTGGGGATTTTTTATAACCTAATTTTGTTCTGTCTAAAACTACTTTCTTAGAAACATTTTTAGAGATGCTACAGTAGAGATCAGGAGCCTTCTTTGCCTGGCGAAGGCAAAAGACCCACTGGAACTAGTGCAGAGTACTGTGCTGACTTCTGGTGGAATTACATGATGGTTGTTGTACACTATGGATACTGAATTCCCAGKCAACCTTTATAGCAATAGAGTCTAAAAAGATGTGGCAAAAGCATATCACAGGATTTGTGAGTGTTCTATTAGTACAACTATAAACTTGGAGACATACAAAGTACATATTGAGAGTGTAAGACTGACAACKTGTTTCTGTGTGTCCAGATTGGGATCATAGTAGTGAATTTTACCCTTTTCAGGTATCCTGTGGAATGGCACATAAAGCATATTCAGCAATATGGATATTACATAGAAATATATSCTTTCTATTTTATCTGTTTATAAAATGAACCAAGACTAAAAGGAAATAAAGGCATTTWAAAAATAWAAAGAGATTTCCTATAGAGCTGAACCACCTACTGAGAAAGGGAAAATCACAAGACATGCAGTGATTATAGCTAATCTARGATTCCAGTGAACCAGGAAGGAGAGCTGCTTAACACAGTACTAAATAATACAGATGTCTGCCTAAAAGTAGGAGACTGTGTTTTCACAGAAGACGAYCAATAAATTCTTTATGTAAGATCACTCTGCTGATATTCACATGYGCTTCTATGAATTTTCCAGATTATTCTGCTGGTATTCTCATGTGGTGCTATGGATTTCTTTATTTAATTTCTTAAAATGAGGACTATGTCTTGGCAGGTAATTCACAAATCCTAAATTTTACTTACATAGGTTCTCACTGGTATTGCCTTTAACAGAATATAGAAGACTGGACTCCATAATATAGTTGAGTAGGTGGTAAATGTGACTTTTTCAGCACTGCATAATCTTGTAAGGTCATGTTCTCAGGTGCTGATATTTTTTGCCAGATTTGRTGCGTCTGCCAACGATACCAGATCCAAAATCCTATGTTCTGCATCTAATACTTAATATGCTCTATTTGTCCAGGGTTGCTATTTATATGTGACTCAATTATTCCAATGAAACAGAAACTGTTCTCCTTAAGTAAACTGYACCTTCAATGACATTGTGCTCTCTCTGGTGGTTCCTGTCAAATTATAATACCCGAAGAAGACACATGGGTCAAGGTTGGATATTCCTTGTAGAGATAACTTCATTCTCCTACACATAGTCAGCTGAGGTTTCCAAACATACTATGTTTTCCAAACACAGCCCTGCATAAGTTAGCAATTGTTTGTTTTGGTACAGAGCCTGATATGTTTTGCTTTCTATAACAAAAATAGTATTTAAAACATAATGTATGCTCAAATTTAAAGAATGCCAAGCTTTTGTAAGAGATCAAACATGTACAGGGAAAACCAGATTAGTACTACTGTGTATTAAGTAGATGCCTTAAACAGAATCATCACACAGTCTAATGAAAATGTTCATAAATATCAYATTTCATATTAGCTGTCCTTTACTACGGGTCACATTGTAATAACTTTCACAGTATTCCACTAATATAAGTGTAGAGATATTGATAATAACAGCAATATTTTAGTGCTACCAACATTTAACTTGTGATAGCAGCAAAGTCAACAAAAAAAAAGTATATCGGAYCAGAATAACATCCATTTGTCTAYCTCTCAAAACATTGTTTTTGATCACTAAGAGGGGAGATATCAAAGATTCTACACCAATTCTTTTTTGTTTTATTCTAAAGAAAACAGTTGTACATACATAACACAGTTGCACATACTAAATACCGTCTTAATAAACCCTGACTATATACTAACAGAAGAGTCATCAGCAAGCATCAAACTTGGCCACAGCAGTACCTGAAACACAGGTTTCACATTCTGAAAGGAAGGGAATTTTTAGCCCTAGGAAGGTGGCACCAGTAGAGCGTCTATGGAACTTCCTGCAGAGAACACAGTGACAATAGGTTTACAGATTGCAACTTAATTTAGTTTACTATTTGGTTTCACACCTTTAGAGGAAGTGAATTTACAACTACCTGAATTAGCTTTGACTGTAGCAGGAAAATAGGTTTAATGTTACTATCAGGGAGGTTTCTTCATTTTCCACTCTAAGAGCATGATTCCCTTGTTCCCTGGCCTATATAKCACAAACATGTGACAGATGGCACTAACTGGCCTTGCGTACTAAAGAGAAAGAACTGGAAAAGGATGCTGCTGGGAAATACACAAAATATACCTTGTGCCGTTGATTTTCTAAAATCTTCTTTTGGAATTTGTTCCAAACACCAGAAAAATATAAAAATCCAGCTCATGCRATACATGCTTGATAAGCACATATCTGTTTCTGCTGACTTTGTAATCTTCTCAAAATCAGTGATTAAGTAAGCAAATCTGRTTATACCTGGCCTTTTACAGATAGAGTGTTCACTGCATTTTATTAAGTTATTAGGAGAATGACTGAATACCACATCCACTTCAAGCAGATTGCTCAGTTTTAGTGAAGCCTACAGAGCTGTAAAACTGACAAAGTCGGCAGCATAAACCATTCACCTCTTGCAGTTAAACGTTATAAAAGCAGTTTTCAGGATAATTTAAAGCATCATATTTATTTTCTTAGGCTTCCTTCAGATCACAAAGAAGTAAAATAACTACTCTACAGCCACTGGAAGAATCCACATCCCAAACAAATCTTATGACTTCTGCAAAATCCCAAACAGGCACTCCTTCACKTGGTGGGGGAGTGGGTGGAGGGAAACAACTACCATTAGAACAGTGATAATGTTGATAGTGAAAAAGTCTGGAACTACAGGGAACGAAGCTTCCCAAAAGTCATTCGAAAAGCAATATAATTAGAGGTTAATCCCAATGAAAAGGTCAAACACTGATAATTCCAAATGTTTTTATAGCCATCCAATTTATTAAAAGTTCATGGATTTAAAAATGACTGTCTAAAGAGAGAAGAGTCTACCATTCAGCTATGTGATTTTTGAAGATGTGTTCTCTCCGTAAGGAATACCTGTCTGTACAGCATGTGTTCTCATGAATACRAATACATTTGATTTATATTAGCTTTCAAGTATTTAGAGTATCTCTTTTACCTGTCTCCCCTGAAGAAATAGTCAGTCTATAATCCAGTGCTTTGAGACAAAATCCTTTAAAAAAWATAGTTATTTTTTTAGAAATTTTTGGGTTTAGCATCTTATTRCAGACTGAATTTTGGGTYGTATTTTCCCCCTCAAAACAAGCAAGCAAAAAAGCACTCTCTTTACCCTATCCAGCATCTCTCTAGGTTGCCTCCACAACTTTGACCATGTTTTGACCAATAATTGACCATGATCATTCTATGTTTTAACTCAGAAAGAAAATAATAAATTTGAGAAAATTTATGTAACTGAGTGGCATTTATAGAATTTAAATGACAGCTGCAAAACTTGCTTATAATTTTTTTAAATTAAAAATATTTACTACTTATCAGTMTTTCCAAAATGGATACGAACTGCAGCTGGTATATACTATTTGAATTCAGACAGTAGTCCAAGAATGAGGGACCAATCTGCAGGACCAGGACTCAGTTCACCTGTTTTATTCCACAGGGCTTTGCTCTTGGCTGAATCCCCAAGGGCTGAATGCTCCAAGGGAACTTTGGAACTGCCACTGCAGGTTCTTAATTAATTAATCTCTCCCCAAGCATCAAGGCATCACGTGCGATGTGGGCTCCCCATGGGACAGCCAGAGCAGCCCCAACCCCATGGCCAGGAGAGTCTGTGGTGAGGGACTGAATCCCTCAGGGTTCAATGAAGTGGGGTCCTGGACCTTGGGAAGGCCGAGGAGAGGCCAGGCAGGGACAGTCAGGGCAGTTGATGCCCTCAGGGACATTTATATGGGTGTTTCTGAATGGCRTTTTTAAATTTAGGTACTTTGGCTTTTATTTTAGACATTTAGAGTGTTTCAGATTTTGTTTATGCCCTCATTATGCCCTTCTTTCTCTACAGGGGTCTGCTGCTTCTTCTAAATTATAGCCAGTAGCTGCATTGACAGAGATAAAAGGTACGGGGTGACTTGAGAGTTGTGTTATTTGCATTCAGAACAAACACTTGTGGACACAGTTAAAACAGACTTTATCTCTTGCCACCCACATAAATAGCTCTCAGATAGGGATTGATTTTTATGCTAAATGACATTTGAAATACAGCATGCTAATAAAAATATAGACAGAAACCATAAGCATGATTAAACAGAATCTAATACACTTCACTCCACTGCAGCATCTGCCTGGCACATTTATCAGAGGGACAATCTCCAGGCCAGCCTGAGACACTTCACAGCACTAGAGGCATTAAGACCCCAAATGTGTTAAATAACCTTTAAAAAGTACAGTTGAGTAGGGCACACTGCTAGATTTTTTTGAAGTTAATTTTTAATCAGAACGACAAAAACCCTAGGTTTTATTTCCATTTCAACATGAACTTTTTTAAGAATGTAGGCACTGCAGTGTTTATTTCTACTTATATATTCTACTTTCTGTTTTTTGTTCTTTCAAAAGTATAATTACTATAGAGCTCTTGTACTGCCAACTGTTAATCAATACTTGTGAGAAAATATCAATTATTTTTTCTCCCTACAAAATTGTTTTTAAAAGCCATGTAATATCTACTTAAATAGGTAGAAAGTTAATGTGCAAATTTCTTTGCAAGTCACACAGTTTATCCAGTTCAAAGCAATGGCTTATCTGCTTTTAGTCAAAATATTCTCCTCCTGCCTTTAAGATATAAGTTTAAATATATCTTTCACAACTGAATAAAACTACCTTCACAATTCCTTTATTTTTACAGTGAATTAAATGTGTTTGAACTATATTCCCTGACTGATACTTTCACTTTAGTATGTGACAGAGAGAAGCTGGAAAACATGCTATGAAGAGAAAGCATTGATTTGTGGCTGTTCTGCACTAATAGCTTCCTAGGGACTAATAAAATAAGTTAGAGCCTAATAAAATGACTGATCTTTCATTCARGATAACAATGAACCTTAGCCACCAAGTCAAGCCAGACTCATTATTCTAAACGACAACCCMAAAAGGCAAAGCAGAAGATACATCTCCCCCTCCACCCAGCATGCAGGGATGTATAAATTCCTTGATCCAAAGAAGAAATTTTAATTTGGCTTAGCGGAGACACACTTATTTGGTACACTCTCCCTTCTGGCTACTAATCCCACAGTGAGTACACCTAAAATTTGCAGAGAAGCTTTGGGAAGGATGTTGATAACATAACTCAAGTTAAGAAATTTAAGATTCCATTTTTAGCTCTCATGAAAACAGTGGTACCCAGTCAGATCAAACATATATCTTGCTTGTTTTCCTACGTCAAACAATGAATATAAGGAAAGAGTAAGAGCAGGCAAGTCAACAGGATAACCTCCAACACTAGTCTAGCCTTTGTAACTTCCTGAGCTGGGTAAATCTGTGTGTCATTAGAAACCATCAATGGATTTGTTTTCCAAGATTACTTAGTCTTCCCTTGAACCTGTAAAAACTTCTGGCATCCATAGTATGCAAATAGGTTCATAGCTTTGCTATGAAAAAATTGAAGAACTTGCTCCTGCTGAATCTGGTGCCTACTGCTTTCCTCTGATACCTCAAACTTCTTGTACTGGAATAGAAAGACAATCTAATCTTGCATGTCTTATTCACAATACTGTGAATTTACAGACCACTAGTGCAACAGTTCTTAATTACCCCCTTTCTAGACTGAAGATTTCTCCTATACTCAATTTTTAACCACGTATCTGCTGTTCTATAATCATCCTTTTTTTGCGTTCCTACAGGCACCAATGTTGTAYACAGTATTAATGATATGGATGAAAGATGATGTTATACAATGGCATAAGTATGWTCTCTGTTTCTCTTCGATTTTTCCATTAGTTGCTACTTGATTTGTTTTTTGATCACTTCTAAGCCCTGAGATGTTCATTATGGAGCTATTCATCATAAGATGTCAATGTTTTTGATGATCAAATCACTTCACTTTTACCAAAAATATTCATGAAAGAAAATAATTATAAATTTAAGAATAGGATGCTTCAGCAACCATTAGCAGCCAGGTAAGAACTTGAATTTCAAATATCTAAGAAAATCGTGTTTTAAAGAGACAATTTTAAAGATGCTAGAAACATTCCAATTAATTTCAGCATACAGAAAACTATTTTTTTTAAACGTAATAAATTTAACAAAGAGAACTTGATGCTCAGCAAAACAAAGGTCTTCCAGAAACAGATTTGCAGGAATAGCAAAGCATGAAACCTTCAAAAGAGATTAATTCTAGAAAAACCAGAGGCAACAGAATTTTGACATTTCAAGTCTCAGGGTTCTGCACAACTCGTTGGTTAATTCTTTATTSTGTTTATTCCCAGAACTGTTACTTGTTGCACAATTCTGCTTTATCTGTTTGGCGTTTTGTGGACATTGGGGGTTTTTTGGTTTTTTTGAGTTTTTTTAATGCAAGGATGTATGGAACAGATTCATCAATATTAAATGAATTAATTGTTAGTAATAAATTAATTAAAACTGTGGGATATTTAATAGTATTAAAAATTCCTTGTAAATAGTAAAAATATCAGCTGGGTCAAAAATTCATCTGCTAAGCTTACCCAAACCATTTTTTCTATGATTTTCACTAAAAAACATTTTCTTGAGTCAAACTTATACCCCTTGTGGAAATTTTTCAGCAGTTTTAAAAGGAAACAAGTAAAAGGAACAAAGAACTTACATGGTAAAGGCATCAATAACATCTCCTGCAGATCTTGTCATCTCAAAGTAGGTTTGCAGAATGTTGACGGTTCCTGAAAGTGCTTCATGTCCACAGCCACAGAACAGTGCAACTCCAGCATAGAGCAGGATGGTAGCAATCAAAGACGCGTAGGGAATACCTCCCAGGCATTTGATGCAACACTCGAAGCATCCTACAAGAAACGAGAAGAAAAAGGTTATACGCTACTAAGTCATATCCAAAAACCAAAAAGAATGTTTTATTCTTGAGAAACAGTTCTGAAAATTAAAGRCTGCAGGCCAAAGAGAGTTTAAATCAAGTATAACAACCCAGACTGTCAGAAAACCTGTGAAAGGTTGATCCAGCTTCTGAGTTTTCTTAGTTGCTACTTGACCTATTAAATGTAGACATGCCACCTGATTAACCTGAAAGGTTAAAGAGTTAGTTGCTTGCAGAGCTTCATGTTTTTATTCAGAGCAGGTTACAATGTCAGTCCTAGGTTATACTTATATTCACAATTCCTGGTCACCTATCAGATTACTGAGAAGGACTCTCCATAACAGGAAAACCATCAAAAAAAAAAAGGATATTCAGTCAAATTCCTTCCATCATCATAGGTTTATTCCAATTTTTYGGACATGCGCTTGTGACAACAGAATTGCTCATGCCTGCAGCACCAATTCCTAGTGCATCACTCAAATACCTCACAAGAATAAATAAAGACATTCACCAAAGAACACAGAATTAGAAAAAATATAGTTGAATTTTCTCTCAACATATTTTACTCTGTGCAATGTTTCTTAAGTGAAGGTAATTGCTCCTCAGTTATAAAAGGCCAACCTTTTGTCCAGCCATTACAATGTCTAAAACAATGCCCAGTTCCACAACAAAACATTTCTTCGGTAAGCGTGCTCAAGTTTCTGGCACTACCCTGCCTAGTTTCGTGAATGCAGCATCTCTGACTCTTCCAAATCTCATCAGTCCCATGAGAACTCCTACACCCTATGGAACCCTTCCTTTTACCTTCTGAAGGGACAGAGAAGGTGGGAACCACTGGSTGAGAGAAGACAAACAGGCATTGACTCAATAATCAGAAGTCCTATTTTCTCCTAAACACTACCAGTTTGTAGCAAAAGGGACCTGGATAGAAAAAAAAAGTGAGCATATAGATTTTAAATATTTATACAGAAAAAGGCCAATTAAAAATTACATGTAAGATGTTCGATGGGTATGATTCAATATATTTTAACTTGTTCCAAAGGCTTTATGCTATGCTAAATTGTAGTACCAGAGCTATATTAAAAGACAAAAGCMATTCTTTAAAGACAGTATGTCTATTTTCATTGTGTCCAATTCTCAAATGTAGCTTCTCAATGTAATTTCAAATTTTGCCCTTTAATTTGGTATGTTTCTATTTCTTTTAGCCTAAATAAGCAATGTAATTATTTCCTCTGTCTGTTCAAACCTTCATTTACTGCTTTTAATGAACAAATATTGAATATTCATATATATATGTTTAGCAACTACTTGTATAAGAGATTCCCTGAAGAAAACAGTTTAAGCCATTTTCAAATATGTACATATTTTACCCAAAGAGAAACCCCTTACTATTTTGTATATGTAAGTAATACTACGGAAGGCAGTATTCAAATGGCTGGATAGTTCTGGGTAGAAAAATATAGTATACTAAACATTGAATATACTAAATATATAAAAGACAAAATAATGCCCAACTACGTATGCTAGTTGTATAAAAAGAGAAAGAAAGTTATAGCTTYGAGACTACCCTTGTTTAAGGACAACTTACTACTTCAGAGCCAACTGTGAGATACCAAAGGTAAAATGTGCACATCCACGTATTTAAACTGCTGCCAAAGCCTTGCCGGGTAACCTGCTGCACAGCAGCCACCACACACATCCACGGGTGTAACACCTTCCAAGCTTTTAGGGGAGAGATTCCATTTCCCCCGCTCCTCTCTGAGCCCGTGCAGTACTGGGTGAAGAACATATTGTCGCTGCAATTCATGCCATTCTACTCTACTGGCAGCAGGCAGCTCTCCTCTTCAGCAGCACAAGGCTTTGGATGCCCTGTGATCACTTAGTGTCTTTCTTCAGTGATAGRCTATGGGGGTTTTGTACTCAGGGATTCTGTGGCCTTTTCATCAGCCCAAGATCTTAGGAACAGACTAGGAAGATGTATAAATGCTTTTGGAGTAACTAATTCTGCATGCAGATAACTGTAGGAATGTCTTAAAATTCCTTTGGTCCTGTTTTCTAAGATTACCCTTAATAATAACTGTGATTAACTCCTCAGTGTCTAAAAGCCTACACAAATACTAGAAAAAAATCATTCACTGGAAAATCTACCACCTAAAAGGCAAAAAACCTAAGAAATATATATTCAAAATAAGTTCATTGAACAAGAACTGCAGGACAATACATAGTTACCTGACATCAGAGTTTATCACAAAACGCCCATTGCCATTTTCAGCACAGAATAACAGCAGAAAAAGCCTCAGAAAACTAGTACCACTGTACATCTATCAGCATTATATGAGAAAGTAAAAAAGAGGGGGATAGATTACAATAGAGCAGTAACAGGAATGATGTATGAGGGCTTGTAAAGTAAGAGATGAAAAAATAAGGTAGACCTAAATATTTTCAGGGACACACGGACTTCAGGGAGAGTGTTTCTTAATATTGCAATACCTTGGGGCAGGGAAGAGAAAGAGAGCTTTTGTAAAGATTTCTTTTTCCCCTTCTGAGAAAGGTGAAGTGGAAGAGACAAAGTTGTGTGCACTGTTGTATGGGAACAGCTGGCTGTGCATTACCTCCTGAAGCTGCTGCACCTCACTCTCTAGGTCCGGTGAGGGTTGAGGACACACTCAGATGTCACTAATTAGGATGCCATCAAAACCCTCAGCCAGTGATATTACTTGAGTTTTATTATAGTGAAACAGTGTAAAAGTATAGTAAAATAGCATAACAATGTACAACTTGTATAAATGATAGATGTAATAATATATAATCCAAGGAAAAAATTAATCAAAAWCAAATCATTTTTTCCCCCATTGCTTCAAAATTTGTAAAATAACTGGAACAAATTTATAGTTTGTGAAGAAGTGCTTCTGTTCATCTCTTGCATTAAAACTATTCATGTTTATAAGCCTTTGAGGGAAGCTTTTAATAGTGTTATATTTTACCAATTCAAGATCTTTTCATTCACAAAAAAATACCAGGAAAAGTTAATTCGACCACGTGAAATTTTCAAATAATCACACATTCTCAAAGCCCTCCTAATTTATTTATCTCTTCCATAGCCCTACTACCATTCTCACTGCTTACTTCATAAGTAACTCTAGACTTTTCGGTGTTGTCAAATCAACTCAAAACTAAAGAAAACCGGTGAATCAGCACCATGATTTTAAAATGGATATCGCACATCATTCATACACCACACAAGGTAATGTGCAATAGGTAATATCTGCTCCCATTCTTTTCTTTCAGCTGTTCAGARTGTGAAAGTGGCTGTTTAACAACAGAACAATAGAAATGCTATTTTAACCAGCACAGTGACATTGAATAAGCAGCAGAGAGTGTGACTCAGCTGTGTGATGTGTGTCTATGTCTGTGAGAGACAGGCAGCCACTCACCTCTCCAAACACCATCTTCACAAGGCAGTTAAAACATACAGTCACAGAAAKAATTACTAGGAAAGATGAAAAAGATTGTATGCTCCTTTGATGTTTGTTCTCATCTTCAACTACAGTTTTCAGTACTTTACAAACTGTTCACTCTGCACAATAAGCTTGTGCTATATAATTCAGCATCTACTGTCTTATTTTGCTGATGTGTACCAATATTTTTCCCTCAGGTAAAAATCCAAATCTTCTGGGACCACATGTCCTCACCAAAACTGTAGGGGGTAATAAAAACCACTATTTTTTTTGTATGTGAAGATCAGTACTGTTCCTTTTTTCCTCTATTTTATTGAAATCATTCCAAAGAGAAAATTTAATTATGAAATACACAGAAGATGGCAAGACAAGAAATTTTATTTTACATGGATAACATATAACTCCAGACATTGGCTATATTCAGCTATCAAAATGCAGCACATTAATGTTGCATTACATACATACACTTTCAGGTCAACAAATATCTCATAGACAACTACCTCTTTGTTCCTCTTAGTACAATTATTACTGTCTACATCAGAAATATTTTTGATATAGATATCTAAACTGCCTTATACAGGCAAATCTGTACAAATGTCTTCTAGTTTCTGGGGTTTGGGTGCAAATTTTCTATTATATCTCCAAGTGCATCAGCCGAAGGTAAGTTGACCTTCTGCTTATACAATCCCTACATTAAGAAGGCAAATGATGTAGATATTGAGCAKAAGAAATTTTCCCTGTGATTTATATCAAATTATGCACACAAATTGCATCACCACAATAATTTCTTTGTGTGYTAGTGATATGTGAACTCTTTCTCCTCAGCGTGGATCAGGACATACAACTAACAAGTAAAATACTCAGTCTGTTTCTGGTCAATATATTTAGAAGAAAAAAAAGATTCAGGACTTACATCTCTTGCCACTTCAGTCTGTGAAAGTGAAGTTTAAATCAATGATATCAGAACCAGTTTCAGAATGCAGTTATGTCTTGTACATAAACAGTTAAGAAAGCCTATTCTCCCCAGACATTAACATTAAGAAAATAAATATTAAAAAATTGTATAAAAAGTAACCATAGACAATACAGAAGGATATTCTGGTTTTGGTTTTTTCATYCTTTCCAACTCATTTGCAGCCAGAACATCTCAGACGATTAATCAGAGACAACTACATTTGCAAAGAATTACAGATTAATCACAGATAATTACATCTCCAATGGGAACAAATACCTCTGAAGAAYATACAACATTTTAATAACAATTTTTCTTAAATTATTTTTCTTAAAGCATTTTCTATATAATATTAGGAGATAGGACAACAGAGTCCAAGCAGAATGCCAGAGAGCYACATTAACTTGAAGCGGAAAACAAAATAACAAAATAACAAAATCTTCCATGTCTTCCATGCCTGGCTAGGCATGCATTTTCTTCATATCTGAATTTGTACCACTTGTCACACAGCTTTCATGGCAAATCAACTCAAATACAGTTTCACAGCCCCATCATGAAACATGCAGATTTACTTCTGAATTCTATTAAGATAGACTTAAYCTCAAGTCAAGCTACTGTTATGTAATATTTTAATTGATAAATACAGCCATCAAAACACATTGTACTGAACAAAAACCAACACTTTTTACTTATATCTAGTACYCTCAATTATTCAACATGCAGCATGACTTCCTGATCTGAGACTGGTCCCCAGGACATCACAGTATAGGAGCAAGTAGAAGCAATCCAGCTCCCTCAATACTATCCCAAGGACAGAAGAAAGACAAGACATTCACAATGTGGTTTTACAAAGCTGGAAATGAGGTGAAGCAACATTTGGGAATGAATCATCAAATATCACCCCTGTACTTTGATTTGGAAACCTGCTCAAGAAGTGCTGCATACACAATCCCATGTGATTGGTCGCAGGCTCATTAATGGAATACATCCCCACTCTGCTCCCACCTTCTCCCATTACACAAGATCTACTGGAAATTAGAAGAAAATTACATCAAATGCTAACAACTGAAGTTGTTTCTTAGTCTTGTTCAGGAGATGTTTTCTCATTTAAATTAACCYTCAATAAGAATGCTTACAATTAGAGAAATACCTATCAAGCAACAAAAAGTAATTTTACCACAAAATTAATTCTGGTATCGTGACTGCTAAGACAGTGGAAAAGTAAATTAGGCATTGAACAGTTATAAGAAACATGATATGTAGAAAAGCAAGAATAATGCCCCAACRAGCACAAAAGTGTTTTCAGAAATAGGCAACTAATTACGTGAAAATAAAAAAACAAATATGAAGGTATCCTTTTACACATTAAATTATGTATCATTACTGGAGCTACTTTGAMTTATCGCCACAGTGTGATTGTATATTAGCTAATCAGATATCAGTTAATACTGAAAATCAAAATGTTAGTCCTTAGGCTTTTACAGTCATTCTGCAGTTAATAGTTGCATCAGCTATTGCACTCAACATGGGACCAAGGCTAAGAGGAATCATAAACACTTTTTCTTATTTAGATGCAAAATTCCTCAAAATAAATTGAAATACCTAAGACTGTGAGTTCTCAAAATCATTATAATGCGTGTTTGCTCATAAGAGTCCCACTGGCCAAGATGACAACTTTAAGCAGTGGAGCTATAGTCTGGYTATGCTGGATCTTACAAGCAGCTCCCTCAAACCCATCCCTTCACCAGCTCACTGTGCTTATATTACCTTGCACTAAAAAAAAAAATCCCGGAAACCACCTTTGTGGACTGGTTAGGATAACACTGTTGCCCAGGGAATTATATGAAGGAAAAACATCTGCAACCCACAGCCAGAAGCTTTTCTGTAACAACTCACACAATTCCTCCTTTAACAATAAAGCAACAAAATGTTTACCTTATTTMTCCGTCCCAACTGTGCTCTGATTCTCTAACTTAGAGAAACGTTCAGTCGTCAAAAGAATATGACTTCAGATATTTGAATGATACTGAGATTATCTCACCATGGACATATCAAGTCCSCACACAGATATCCCCCCGTACCCCCAGGCCAACAACAAAAATGATAATTTTGCAGCATAAAAATCCACATTTTTCCATCCTATTTACTACTACATTTTGTCTATAGGTTGATACAAAGGACTTTCACCAACATGAAAAACCCCAATAAAATCCTAAAAAGAGGTTTCAAAACAAAAATGAAAAGAAAAATTATCTACTTGTAATAAAGTGGTCTGAAAATGCAGCCTTAAGAGATGGCACAAACTGAATGTGAATGTGAGGAATTCTTTAGTGACACTAAATTACCAGATTTATTGACAACTTTAAGAGATGATGTTTTCTTATGTGGCTAAATGTGGAAATACTTGAAATTGAAGCAATAAAGGGGAAATATTTGATCCTTCAACGTGTTTTGAAATGCAGAAAATATTCAGAATCCTGCCTGTAGTCGTAAAAGCAAATGGAATAGAGTGGTCACAGTCTAAGGAACATAACTGAGTTCAGCTCAGTTCTATCTACCATTTTTTTCCTAGTAGGTTCACAGAAACAAATTGAAATAATCAACTGCTTATTTACTCTATCTTATACCAATACAAGGCTGCTCAGTACTTGTACTAGGAAAATATATTGTTGAAAAAACTTTTCTAAACTGAACTTAATTCTTTGGGAAATTTTAGTTAGAGATTTTAGAATCCTAATATCAGCCTAGGTCAGTAGTCCAATGTATATTCAAGGGTTTCATGGAATGCAAGGGTTTTTTTTATTTTTATGTTTGTAAAACCTTCTTGTAGCAGCAGCAATATTTTTTAGAAGAGAAAATTGTGCAGCAATTTTTTTTTTCAAAAAGAAAATTACTAAGACCTTCAAAGACCTAATTTACAAATTCATTTATGAATAACTTTTTTATCCTGTGCATATGCAAATTTTAAAGTTCTTTCCTTCATGGTTATTTTCACTTAGGGTGAATTCAATATGGGGGTCTGGAGATTACATGGTATTTTAATAAAATACAGTACATTACACAAAAACCCTCCCTCCCTTTCTCATATGGATGCTGTCTTGATCTGAGTAACAGATAACAATTCAACATGAACAAGGGTAATAGAATTAGTACATCTTTTGTACACTGCTTAAAATTAGGTATGATTTCATCCAGAACTGTCCCTTGTTCTTGTTGTCCCTTGTTCCTTATTAACCACTCACTACTCCAGTTTAAATTGTAATGTTTAATGCACTGTTAAACAAACATTCACTATGGAAAAAAAAAGTAATTCAGCAAGCTCACTAATAATCATGGTACCTCCTACATCAGAAATATAACTTAGATTTGCATTTTTATCATATGCAATGAACACATTTCTTCACTTATATTTAAGGCAACTAAATCTCAAATGGATTGCTTAYATGGCTACCGAATAATTCACTGTCTTAATGTAGAGTTGAAGTARAATGAAATAAGCTACTTTGTCAATGAGAAGAAATATTGTTTCAATATTCATCTATAACACTATTCAAATAACTGTGTTGTGTTACCATCAACAGATACAATAAACTTTCAAAGCCAAATGAAAGGTGTATTTTATATTTGAGCTAAATTATATTAAAAATAATTTTTCAGCTAAGTTTAGAGACACAGATAACATAAAGAAACATGATTTTAATTGCCATTGAAGCCCAAAGCATGAAAACAGAGAGCAAGGAAGAAGACATCCTCTCTTTCTCCTCATTTAGGAGTCACACATATGTACYAATCACAAAGTGACAAACATGCTTCTCTTGTTCCATCCATCTTAACTACTCTGAAATCTAAAGGGWGGAAAAAACCAAACAGGCTACCTACAGCCTCTTTTCCTGAATAACTGAAACACATCTTAGAATAGCTGAATATGGATAAATATACACATATATTTATATAAACACATACAAAAATCCATTTTCCATCATACTGGACTGTACTCTTTTATCAATAGTCAAATAGCTTGTTCACTCCCTCTGTTGCACCAAAGTATGCTGCCAAAATATTTGTTGAACTTGGGTAACTTTCTAATGGATGACGAGAATCACTACATATCATACATTAATACAAGAGCACTGTAAAGCAATACACCTGATTAGTACCCTGTGGCAAAATGCAGATCTAAGCTGTAGTGACAGCAAAGAAACAGTGGCTTGGCAGTAAAATCTCATCACGAGTCATGATCAAAGGTTTAGATTTCATGTGGCGAAGGTACATTCCAAGCTTTAGCAGAGACTGCACWACATCCTGAAGAGCTACTCTGTATTTCTTTCCTACTCCATAACTCTCAACAACAAAGGGAAGCTACCTTGGATTGATGGGAAATACCTTTTTAAAGCAAAATGTCTCATTTACTTTGCCAGTCAGACAGGAAACTAACCTTTTCATCACTCTAGAGTCGGTTTGTCTTTTCTTTGATGGACAGGCAAATGATCATCCYGCATGCTGTATGCTTCCTTTAAGGTATCAGTGCTACCTCTCCCRGCCCTGTCAATTGTAATTCTAACAAAGRACTAATTGAAGCAAAAGCTCCTGGCTGCACACCTCACAGCTTGTCAAAGAAATTGGCTCAGCTACTATTTAGGTACCTACACAAGGCTCCATTTAGTAAGGTACCGAGCACGTGCTTGGCTGAAAACCTGTGGCTTGTCCATTTGACTTAAAACCAAATTAACACTGTAACTTCAATAAAATATACGTAATATGAAGTAGATATCCCRAACTAGATGACATTACACCAGTAGATATGACATCTTCATTGTTCCACACTCATCAAAAAAAAATTGCATATGAGAGGTTTATAAATGTCCATGCTGGTTTTGTTTATCTGTGCCCAAGGGGGTAACGCTTCCGGTGAGAGAGAAACAAATTATTAAGAGAAAACATTGGAAAAGGGATCTGTACATGCTTGGGAAGATGCAAATTTTCCAGAAAAAGTATCAATTAAAATAATTTAATTATACATGTGGAAAAACTTATACCTTCACACCTTGGACAGAAACTAAAAACAGAAATGAATACTCATATTTGGGACATTGATGATTACAACAATGTACAGAAAACTGTGTTGTGATTAGCTGTTAYGGAGTCTTCAGTACATTAGGTTCATTGCTGTTTAATGAGACAGATCTCAATCTAGCAGTTAATAAGTATTAAAGTTACTGACACAGAGCAGTCACTGCCTGAAATACAAATCACTCAGGCATAACATAGTCAATCTTTATAATCTTAAAAAAACTTTCTGGCTGATTTAACACAGACAACATTTGTCAGCTTCAAAATCACTCTAAAGCTAAAGGGACAGGAATAAAACAAACTAGCTTCACAAAGGTGATACAAATAATGAAGAAGTGGGTCAGTTAATTCAAAGTTTGCCCATTACATGCTCTATATAGATCATGCATCTAAGATATGTACATTAAATAAATTAACAATTTATTATTGTTAATAAATAGGTTATAAGCATGTTATATATCAATAATTCATGGATGATGATTGAAACATGGCTTGATCCAATTGAAAACAATAATAATTTGTAACACTAGTTCTATGCACCACTTACTACTCTAATTATAAAGTGAACAACAACGCCAKGGATCATAAAACTAGAAAATAAGTATCCTTTTCAGCTCTCATCTAGAGTTCATATAATCAATCCCTCAATTCTTTTTCTCAGCCTTGGACTGAACTATTTCTCCCAAATGAAAAACTACTATGAAGTATGTACTGAAATATGACTCTGCACCAATAGGCTGAGCTATCCGAGGCTTTAAGGTAYATATTTTTTTTCTTTTTTTCTAGTGCATTATTCAAATCTTGAAAACCCAGAAAACATTGTTTCTTAAATTTTCTGTGCATTCCTCTTTTTAAATTGAATGTTCTACAAACCTCTTACATATTTAATAGGTATTTGTGCTTTTTGCACATCTTCATTTTAGAGAAGGTAGCATCCTCCTTTTTTTCCGGTGTTGTAACAGAGGAACAAACAGGTTATTTGCCAAGTGACTCTTCAGTTTGGTACTCAGAATAAGATTAATTTGATTTCTCAGAATATTTACATTTATATAGCTCTTTATATAATCAAGTACACATTTCTGTTGTCATTTCCAATTCTCAGTGTTTGAAACTCAGAAATAACAAAACTGAAATGAGATGTAAGATGTGAATGTTTTGATCCCAGGAAATTTTCCAGCAGCTGTGCTGGAAACACATAGTGGTCAAAACATATGAATAAAATACCACATATTCAGCTTCCTTAAATGATCTTTTTTGCCTCACAGATCTTTTCACTGCTGAAGAGGATAGGGTGTGTATGTTATACAGCTGTTAGCTGAAAGCAGTGGATTTCTAGAACTCAAAAAGCCCAGACTTTTGGATTTGGTATCAATTAAAACTTTAATTTAATTGTCATTGTATAGCCCTTTSTCTTTATTCTACATCATATGCAACTTCTGATTCTAATGTCTAAGTGACATTTTGCATCACTTTTATCTCAAAAGCCTCTTTTAGCTTCATCTGCTCCCTTTATCCTCAGGCTATCTTCATCTTGGCTACTCCTACTCCTTTGAACACCTATTTGCCTGAGAAACAACCAGAGCTGATAATCTTGCTAGTTCTCTTCAAAGCTGGGAGACAGAAATCTCATCTGCTCTGGGGAATGAGCAGCAGGAACACAGCATCGCTTCCCTCTTCYCCCCTCATCCTTGTTCACCACCCATCTCCAAGGCTGAGATATTCCTCAATGAAACAGACATGCACAGGTTGTCGTGTTTACTATCCAAAAGGGTAAAAACTTCWACTAAAGTAGTAGAAAAAGGAATTATGAAAAGCTTCAGTATGAAAGTTTGAATATTCTGAATATTTCTGTCTGGAAAGAAACACATAATCTTTTAATGGAAGCATTATACAACTGTCACTTTTACACCTCAGAAAGGAAAAAAAATTAAGAACTAGATCATGATGGGGCGGATAACTGTTATCCTTCAAGACATGACTACTTATAAAGACTGCTCCATGAAACTAATTAATGCCACTGTACATATTACCAAAAAACCAAAAGTGAATACATATAACACTTTAAAATGTGCTACTTGAACTCTTCTACAAAGTAATTAACAGCTAATGTCATTTAAAAACACAAACCAATCAATCCATCAATAAACAGGTTTGCAGACATAAATAAAACACAAACATAAGTATTTGTYAATGAACTTGGAATAAACAATCTAGAGGTATCATTTAATTAGTGCAAATTTACACTTTCTTTTTTTATAGATAATAACTTTAAAAGAGACACGTCATAAGMAAAGTCTCTGTGGACCAGTATGCAACATAATTTCTCAAGTCTACAACTAAAAATCTTAGTGATATAAAACTGAAAGTTTTTTATTGGAACAGAGTCATTAAGTTTCCTTCTACCAAGACCTCAGATTAAGTTATGTATTTTTTGTTAACAGAAACATCTGTAACCGACTTCTAATGGCTTCAAAAAACTCATATAAATAAAACCTAAGCTATCTCCCACTGTTAACAGCCTTTATAACTGACTCCAGCAGGAACAGAAAACTCAACAAATATTCAATGTAAAAACAAGTTTTAAAGYAAAGGAATGAATAACTGTATTGAGGAAAATGGCTCTCAACCAAACAGAATAGAATCTAGTGCGTGATCAATCTCCATTAAACGTGCATTTCGTTTTCACTTTCTATGTAGAGTGGAAAAGGCATTTATACTTGTATATGAAAATAATAAAAGACATKTACAAATAATATATGGGACACAGACAAGAAAATTCCATTCCAAGAACAGACTCTGAAATCATATTTCRTATTACTCTAACTCACCTGCTGCTTTGCCATCAAAGACTACTTTCTTGTTTCACAAAAGTTCATTTGTAAGATACTTAGACGCAATTAATTTTTTTTCTCATAGAAATCTACGGTTAGGGAACTATTTTTAAGACAGGCTCACGAAAGCAAGAAAAGATCTGTGAAAGAYCAAAGGCAATACAGGGTGGGAAACATGCTAAAAAATAATAGTAGGGCTGCCATATAACATTTTTATCCTAATAATGGCAGACATCTACTAATCATTTTTTTAACCATTAATTTTGAGACCAAGCCGGACCAACCTAATCCTTACACAAAATTGCATTAAGACTGTAACTTACAGTTAGAGTTTTCTTTTTAAAATTTCTTCAGAAAGAAACCAATTTCAAATAATGCTGAATGAAACCTATCTACATGTGATTTGCACAAAATAGAAACTACAAGACTGCATGAAATTCTGCAATAYGCTGACAGCTTGAATAGATACAGTTTCACCTATACCTGTATATATAGAAATCATCTGATATCTGTACACCAGCTGATCCTTCCTATGCCTTAACTTTAAAGTGAGAAATGGCTGCAGTCGTTGAGAACAGTTTATATTGGCTTTAGACTGTTTTATTATTACAAATTTTGTTCTTCCTAAATTCCAGATACTGAGGAAAGAGAAGGTTTTACATGAAAGAGAAAAAGACAGGCCAATCCTGAAATAAGGAAGCACTGACCAGCAGCCATTACCCATGATGACTGGCTCTGGTTTCTCATGCATCTCCTTTTCTGCTGGCTTGCTCTACAGCTGGAGATCTCTGTAGTTCTTCACAGCTACACCACTGTGATAGGATGCTTGCTAATCTCACATTTCTCAGCCAGAAATATCTACCTTCTAGTAAATTATTTCACTGAAGCAGTTCCAGAGAGAGAAATCAAACAAAGCAAAAATCAAGACAATATACCATATCTGGATAGAAACAATAGAAATATTAAAAGAAGTTAAAAAAATATTTCACAGAAGTATTAGTACTTTGGCAGTGAAAACAAAGCCTTTCAAATAATATTTGTAGTATCTAAGATTTATATTGGATTTTCCTTATTGCAAAAGATGTTTAGTTATTTTGTTATGGTTAAACAGAAAATTTTCAAGTAGTGTGTTTGTCTTTGAGACATAAATAATTTTTCTCATACTCTCAAAAGGTTTGACCTTAAAAGCTTTCTAATGTAACATATGTAATACATGTAATATATTGTAATGTAATATAATACAATGTAAAGTAACCTACATAATATATAAAATATCTTATTAAATTTGCTGATGATTTAAAGCAAGATCACTCTAGAAAGGGAACAACATATATTTTAGGAGCACATAGTTGTTATTACTATACAAATAAAAGACATTTGTCTCTTTTACRGAAGTAATTTTTTAGCAAAGATTACTTCTATAAATCCTGTGTTGACTGTAGTCACATTTGGTGATTAAATTTGTTTTCATTTTATTATCTTCAATCTAAAAGTCTACTTAGTTATTCAATAAACATGAACAAAATAACATTAAGGCCTGTTTGATAAAGCAGTTTAACATTAACGTTAAGGAAAAAGCTTTTTTTAGAGGAAATGAAAACATGTAAATTTTTTACATCAAAATTAAAGACACGATAGTTGTAAACCACTTTTTTTTAAACTTGAAACTGTCAAAATTAATCCATTGCAGCTTTTCTGCACTAATTTAATTAGGTTAGCACATCTATCTCCAGAGGTAAGTCATTTAGCATTAAAAAAGGTCATAGTCTCAGGAACTCTTATCGAGCTCGTATTCAGTCTCTTCATTGTAACACTATACTAAGAGCAATATATTTCACTCCTGGGAAATAAAAAAAGTACAGAAGCGAAAAGGTCAACAGACAGAGAGGTTTGAGACAAAAAAAAAAAAAAAAAAATAGAAGAACACAATAATTTGCTAATGTAAAAGATATGGATTTATGTGTATCCATACCAACACTCATGTGTAAGTATTTATATAACTTAATTTAGGTTAAACTCCAGGTTTTTTTGAAAAAAAATTGGAGAATGTGTCTTTCCTACTGCAATTTTTATGTCCATGTCAATCATGGCTAGGCCATTCTGCCTGGGATTTCTAGGAAGCTTTACAATGTCATTATCCCAGGCACACACCTTCACCTACATTTACATGGGAAACTCATCACTCAGATAYGAGAACAAAGCTGTGCCGTACTCAATAGCTGCTGCAGTGTGATAACAGGCCACAGTCACAGTACTCACAATGGGAATACAGACAGAATTATTAAAATGGAAGAATCAGATTCTTTGTGATCTAATATCATCCATACAAACTGCAAGCAGATAATTAATTTATTTTGACTGCCACTACACTTCTTTTTGAGGTAGTGAAGGAGCTGCACAGAGCTGTACAGCCAGGCGAAAGAGTTTTGAATACTTTAACAGGTATTTTGAGCAATGCTTTCACCTACTTGCCCCAAACATTCCAGAAAATGTTCCTTTAAATCAATCTGTTGGAAGGGAAATTATGATTTTCACAGATTTTTAAAGTTTGGGGGGCTATTTGTTTTTAAAATGTTTTAGCATTTTCAAATGGATGTGTAAATTTAAGCTATCTTTCTTTCTTTATCTGTTTTTAAAGATTTTAATAAAGCCAAAATTAAAATACACACTTTTTTTTTTTTTTATAAAGCCGAGTGATTTCTCTGAATTAACAACTAATAAACGAAACTGAGATTTCACAACTTTAGCTGTTTCAGGATAGAGAAGTAGTGCACAGAGCGGAGAAGTGATACTCTTYGTAGTTTTAGGCTTTGAGGAAACAAGGCAGGGGCAGGTTTTGGTTCATTATATAGTTGTCCACTTCTGGTTTTCTCCAATGAAATGTAAACAAAGCTTAGACAGCCTTCCTACTTTGCCTCTTGCATTACCTGTTCTCCCTGGAGGTATTTGAAGAGTTCTGAACTTTTCATTTGTAATTACATATATTATCTGAACTCTAGACAAGCTTATTCTGATTGACTTGCCAAGTACGTGGACTACGCCRCCTTTGAACTTGCAAAACATGAAACGAAATTGAGAGCGGTAAACATCATACACGGACATAGTCAAGGATTTGGAAGAGAGCTGTTTTGCAGACCAAATCCTCAATGTATGTGAAAGGATATAGATTTAAATACTGAATTTTAAGTGAACTCCACCTATTCTGATTAGATGTTAACAACATGAAGAGCCTACCAACAAGCTGAAGATTAACTGATTAACTATGCATAAGAGAAATATGCAAGTTATTTTGATGAGAGTTTGCAACCAGATGTCATAAATGACAGCAGAAACCTGGCTTACTATTTATTGAAACAACATCGATTTGAGAATTTCCGTTTTATGAACAGGATATTCTGTAACATGGAAAGTTACAATATTCTCTATTTGCTCAGACATAAAAAACATGAGCAAACAGCAAACAACTCATGCTTATAATGTATAAAAAAATATTTTAATTATACCTACTTTGTTCTTAATATTGCAACATTGTTGGTATGGATGCGCAACACTGTTTCCTTAGTTTGTTGAAGACAAATCCTTTGGTCTTTTCACTGCACACAGCCAAATCTAACAGTGCCTGAGTGCAGAAGAACGTATGAAAGTTCTCTCCGTAATCAATGATCTTCTCCCCATGTAAAGATTTCAGAGCTGTGTATGCTGCAGGCAAACATCATTAGGGAGCACCATGAAAAGCATTCTAACTGCTATTGTAACAACTATAACTGACTCTAATTCCACATGCTGCAGATAAATATCATGGGAAATTTCCCAAATTATGCTCAGACCACTGTTACTCAACCCACTGCATTCTTATAAAAAATAGAATCTGACATTCTTTTCTGTTTTAATGCAAGGAGTTTAGCCGTATGTTACACGGGTTTTTGCCAATCAGCTTTCAACCACGCCAGGCTAGGTTACAGACACCAGCACAGGGAAAAAAGAATTCAGCTGCCTCCAGGGATTTGATCTGCTTCCTGGCCTCGTAGAAACCATCCAAAGAGATGATGGGGTAAAAAAAAAATCAACTTGCAATAAAGTATTCCCTTGCGTAGCTAACAAAGCTCACTGAGCACTGCGAGTACAGTAGCTTTTTGAATAGCCAGAGAATTCCTGGTGGGCAAATCTCAGCATGGATGCAGGATGCAGAGTCAGGGAGGCAGATGTGCCCTTACTGAGCATATTAAAGGGTAAATATTTAGAGTTCCAGCAATGCTACAAAATCACCTTACATGCAACACCTCGAAGACTCCCCACAGGCATTACTGACTGGCTTCCATGTAGCGCAGGCCGGCACTATATACTGCACAGACAACATCTTCCTTTTACAGTTACATAGCTCCTTATGTGCCTTTCCTTATTCTTATTCAACATTACACACTAAAGAGGGTTTACATAGCCAAATATAGATACGGGGAAAAAAATTATTTGCTTTTCTGTGTGGGAAACACTACCAAAATTTATTCGTCTAACTCGGTAAATTGAAAATTCAGGCCACTCCCAGTGGACTCAGCTTTACAGACTATCGAAGAGCCTGAGTGAAGTCAAATTCTCATACTATTTACATAGACCTTTGAACAGAATTTCAGTAACTAAACCAGAGACTGACGGAGTCCTTGAGTAAGCCAAGAGACGAGGTAATACAAGATACAAGGTAATGCAGGTGAAACGGACACCACTTTTTTCTATCGTTCACTAGTAGTGTTTGAGAGTACAAATGCTTCTCCTACAACACAATAAACTCAGTTTATAAACTTTATAAACAAATGGCCTTCTGGATAAACTATAGTAAACGTTGCCTGCAATCCCATGCAGTGGCCTCCAGAAACCCATCTTTAGAATTAGTAAACTCAAAACTGGATTTTTTTTTTAAGGTTGCTTGGGCTCTGAGCCGTGAAGGAATGACACATATATAGTACAAAGCGATTTGCATGATATGAGTAACTGTACAGTTTTATGCAAATGAATTTCCATTAAAGGGCAGTTCTTCTTGGAGAGAAAAGCAAAGAAAAAAGCTGCAATTTTCATAAATTACCAAACATAACAACCAGAAACTTGTATTTGCTGCCACTATAGAAGACTAATGCTTTCTTCTAAACATTTGGTTATAAAGTAACAGACAGGTTATTCTCACATTTGCAAATAAATCCAACTTTCGTACAGCTAAAGTTCTAACAAGAGGATGGGCAAAACAGGGCCAAACCAGCATGATTTTTTTTTCATCAGACCCTCATACAAAACCAACTTTTCTACAGGTTAGGATAGCAAATACATGAAGGTTGGCACTACGTTTTGTCAATAAATTCCAGTAACCTCAGTTGAAAAAAATCCTAATGAATCTTCAAGTATATGTCCTCTAATGACAGAAAACTACTCATTTCCACAAAGCACAAATGGCAGTATGCTTATGTGAGCTCATCTAAATGACCTTAAAAGACTTTCTTCTGTTTTCTCAAATAGTACCTTCTGAGGAAAATCACTCTAGAGAGACATGAAAAGGTCAATATAATGCTTTAGATGATGATGATAAAGAATCTAAGAATGCTTCTAAAACTTGGGCATGCCTTCAGACAGAAAATATGTATTTCAGATCCACTCAACTAAATTTAATAAAGAAGTCAAAGACTTCAAAAAGTGTCTAATATGGTGGATCAAATACAACAAAGGAAAACTGCAAAACATGCAGCAGGGTGCATCTTCATCCAAACATACTGCATTCTAGTAAAAATCCTTTCTTTTGGAGAGCAGATGGTATTTCAGCATGGAACAATTTGCAGCTCTGCTGATGAAAGGTTTTTTGTAAGTTGTTTTTTTTTTTTGCTTTGGCCTTTTTTATTTTAAACCTTACTACAGCTTGAAAGACTCCTACCAACAGGCTTTTGAAGAGCTATGCTGGCTGAATGGGCTCCAAAATTGCACTAAAAAAAGGAGACAGTTCATTTTCTAGATGATGCCCACTCCCACACACCTAAACTTAGGATGGTTAAGTATCACCAAAGTGTTTGTTCACATTCTGCTCCACGTGCAGTTTTTATCAGAGTAAACACCCAGTACAATGTCTGGTGCAACATTTATTTCTCGTGCAGTGTTAAGGTACACGGTCATACTTACAGTTTCCCAGCCTGAAAGGCTATTCCTGGCCATTATACTGGGGTACAATGCCAGATGGGCCTCAAGAATCACTGAATATGTTCCAGTTATTTTTTCTGACAAAAAATCTACTCACATACACTTTCTTGAAAAGAAGATTATAACTACACATTAGAAACATACCTTCTTGCAAAGATAAAAAGCATTATAATTCCTCATTAGAAACATATAAAAAGTGTCATTTTCCTGGTCACATACACACACAAAATTGACTAATAGACATTTCTGGTTTCTGTTCTCAAGACCTCTAGGAATGTCTTTCCTGAGGGATAATCTCCAGCTGACTACTATCCAAAAAAGCCTGGACATTTTAAAGGTCAGCAGCACATTATAGGTCCTCATGAGAAGAGTATTTCTGCAGTCATCAGTGCACTAGTGTTACAAAGCCAAGACAAATACAAATGCAGAAGTTTGTAAAAATAGGATCAGTAAAATAATGATAATTGAACAAACAGAAAGCTAACTTGCACTAACAAACAAGTTGGAATAGAACATTGTTGAAATTGTAGAACCATTATTAATATTGCTATTTAAAATAAAATTTCAAAATAAATTCTTTCAAAATAATAATGTCTTTCAAATGTTCCAAATACTCAGAGCAACCAGAGAAAGTTAATGTGCTGTGAGCTCTCTTACACAAAAAACTTAAAAGAATTTTAAGAATCTTCTAGCAAAAACCATACAACATATTTGTCTCAGTACATGGGAAACAAACTTACAGTGACATTGGCAACAAAATATGAACTTACTGCTTGTCAAAATCAGTTAAAATGTGAGAACCTACTTCTATTGTGCAGTTTGCATTTCCAAATCTATAGTCTTGTCTTTCACTATGCTGTGTTTTAGCTGTAGGCATTTGTGTGACAACTGCAGGTTAAATGGAGATGTACAGTACCAGAAGTCTCTAGGAGCTACATAATCCAAACCAGTTTTTAAGTGTCCAGGAATAGTTTTATTCTGAAACTCTACTACTTTATACAACTCTAGGAACAGTTTCACATAAGATTGCCTTAAAAAAGATCCTAAAAGAAAACCACAGGCTCAATAGGTCATCACAATTTTCTCTATTAAAATGCAAATACAAACATGTCGTAATGATTTATGCTTTGAAAAAATATTTATCACCAAACCCAGGATTTTATGTCAATATTTCCCCTGCCTGCAGAACAATAAAGACAGCAATACTGCTTTTTGATGGATCATAGGCAGTCGTCAGAGTATAGGTACTCTGCACTTTACCTTCTCCTAACCCCAGATCTTTTCCAGCTGGGATCCCTTCTTACTTCTCTAGAGTCCTCATAAGTAGATTTACAGTGTCCAGTTTCTTCAACACCCATGGTTATCTTCCCTAGCTACAGAAGTGTTTTCCATGGATTATGTATGTCCTGAACAAAGGCACTACAGAATGAAAGTAAAAGGGCTGTGAAGAAAGCAAGAGGCAGCTAGGGATGGAGCAAAAAACAACTGCACTTACAGGAGAGGGTTATTTAATGGACAGAACCAAGACAATGTAAGTTAGTTTTATGAAACTTCTTTGGCCAGTTTTTTTCATTAAAACCTGTGCTTAAGACCTCATGAGGTTTGTGTTGCTTTAGACTTCCTTTTAGGAAGGAAAAAAGTCTTAACAAGAAGACAGAACACAGGAAAAAACACAGAAGGAAAGACCCAGAACAGATATGCCCAGTACTAAGGAAAGCATATACTTTTTACATGCACTGTACAAAATTTTTTTAGAGCATTTCAAAAGCAATTTCACAACCTTTGAAAATTTTTTGTGCCAAGGCCACTACCAAAATCCAATTAGGTTAAGAGACCAAATAGAGGTCTTTTAGTCCTTCGCTATTTCAAAATACAGTTTTTATATTGAGTACTTAATATTAATGGATTTTTTCTCAATATTCCTTCTCCTTCATCACCCCATATACACCTTAATGCTGTAATATCAAAGTTCTTTTGCAATTCTTTTTTTTAATTATGCAAAATTAACCTACAGCATTGTAAGTCAAATTAAGTCTGCCCAAAACACATAATAACACAGTGTCTTTTTCCACTGCTTTGCAGATCAAGATAAAGGATTCCAGAATGTAGGAGGAAAAGTATGTCACTGTGAAGTCAGTGACAGCATGATGCTGATAACTATACACATTTTCATCTTGAACCACTAAAGAAAAGCTTACAACCTTGCTGATAATCTAAAAATAACTGATTTTTTTTTCTTAAAAAAGGGTTGGGCTGATCAGTAATTTTTTGCTTAAAAAATCATTGCAAAGAGGCAAGTTCAATGAGAATAAAATATTTCRCAGGAACATATTGTTTTGATGAACTTTTGTCATTTCTAGACTGGAATGTCTGCTTAAAAACAGCAGAACACAAAGACTTGCCTTGTGGTTACATTCAAACGGGAGATAAATCTATTTTAGAAAGTTGATGTTTATTTCTCACAAAACTATAGCTAATCTTTCATGATTTGACGAACCTAACTTTTATTTTGAGACAGTAAATTTATGTAATTCTAAGCCATACAGACATGCTCTGCAGTAAGTTCAGGTATCTCCATCAGAGCAGTTGTGCCATCACAGAGCAACACAAGCTCCATAATCCACCTGAGAAACCCACTTGGTTGTTGGCCTACATCCTCTCCAGCGTACACTGAGAAGAATACCTAAGCAGTTTTTTTTATGCATGAAGTAAGATCAGAAATGTCCCCAAGAGCTGCAGTCATATTTTAGCTTCTTGTTTTTTCCTCCCTTCAAATGCCCTATCATTTTACAATAGGTCCTGTGGAAACACATAGCTTGTTCTTTTATCATTTATCATGTGAAGATTCTGAATCATCACAGAAAGTCTTCAGTTCACAGAGTGGGTCAGCTAGGTGGCTCTAATTGAATTTTATTTTATACACATCCTCTATAGCTTTTATAGTAACTTATTTTCTCTCAGCAGGCTTAATAAGCTACAATTGTTTATTTTTCTGACATAAGTCTGATAAACAGTTTTTAAACATTTACACTGACCAGGGGATAAATAAAGAAATGCATAAAACAAATATTTTCTGTAGCTGGTTTAATTGCCATTGTCTATGCAAGGGTGAAGGAATAATTTAAAGATAAAACGCATTTACTATTTTCTAAGCAAGTGAACAGAGGTGGTGGCAATGAAAGTAAATGGAGTCTACTGCAGTATGAAACTCATCAAAAATTTACCTCCCTCAAGTGTAGAGTATCCATGGACCTGCACAGCCTGAAAATATTTTCTCTATCAGTTTGGGGTGTTTTAGCACACATTCGCAAGCACAGTTCTCAAGCACTGTTTTGCTACCAGATCCCATGCATGTATTTTGCATTCATGATGGATTTTGATGGTTTATATTATGTGTAATTAAAACGACATTGATAAAGTCAAGATATTAAAAGTAAAAGAAAATGAGAGGTAATGGGACTTATTTTAACAAAGAATAATTTTGCAATCAGATACAACTACTTATGCAAAGAGATTTTTGTCATTACTGTAAGATTCCTGTCCAGAAAAACCATTGGCATATTCCATTGAAAAGTGCAGAATCCAGACAATTAATATGGCAGTATGTCCAGGTATAACTCACCATTTTTTTCTAAACCAAACCAGCTACTCCACCACTTCACACTCTGCCTCTTTCTGGATTTTCTTGTTCAAACTCCAAGTGTTAAGATTTATTTCTATGGAGCTGGATCAATGAGCTCTTTTGCACTAGTTCTGAATTTTATCTCATCTGCCAAGGTTGCAGAATGATGTGGAATAAATGAACACCTGCTCTTGAAAAGGAAGCTATCTGAAACACCAGGCTTTGGCAAGATCAGTATAGAACATGCATGTCACCCAAAAAATCTGTTACAACGGCCAGCTGCCAAGGCATTTGTTCCCAGTGAAGCACAGGTTAAAACTGCTGTCAATAATTTGTCTTAAGGAGATAAAGAATCCAGCCAAAGTGGGGAAAAAAACCCTATCTCCATAAAAAAATACATTTGAAAAAATTTTGCAAATAAAAATATTTGAATTCCTTCTTTTCCACTACTTCTAAAGAGATAGAAATATATTGTTGATATTTTGAGCAATGATTCAGTCAGAATTGAGTCATAAGTTCATTATTCTCCTCAGAGACAAAATATTGCTCAACATACTTTGTAACAAACTGAATTTGATGGCATAAATCTGGTACAAAACCTCCCCTAAGCCCCTGKTTTTTTTCATCAAGTTAAAAATATTGAAATATATATGCAAAGAAGTTTTGACTATTTAATTTATTTTTTGTGTGTACGTGTTCTGATAATAAGACATACGGGAAAAGAAAAATTGAAAGAAGAAAAGTGAACTTCATTATCAGAAAGAAATAGAGACAAAATTCAGAGACAGTAGGCTGCAATTATATTTCCTGTCTCAAAACGTTTAAATACAGAAAAGGCTCGGTACTTGTTTAAATACAGAGTCTTCTCTATCAGCATCTTTCAGAAATGCAACTATCTTGGAAGTTTGCAAAGAATATAAACTTCTGGGACCTACTTGACATCCATAAATGTGATAAAGTCTTAAATTTTGTTTTGAACACATCAAAACTATAGTCATTGTTCTTTTCTGTCTATAAAGAAAAGCATTAAATAAAACAGTAGCTTTCTTCTAAAGATAGTATCAAATTTTTTTCTTCCTTAGTGGAACATGGAAGACTGTTAAGGATTGTCTTCATGACAGCATTTGGCATATTCAAGACCAAAGCATGAGCTTGCTTAGTTGACCAATATTTTGTCTTCAACCAATGGTCAGATACTAAAGTTTTAGCAAAATTCCATCCCATTTTCTCTTTGTCTTCAAGTTATCTCTGTGAATTGGTTTGAGTACGACAGTGCTTCTTGCAAGATTTCAGTCAATTTCTTCAACAAAATACCTGTCTTCTCAATGACTGCCAACTCAGATCACGGCAGAATTGAATTGAGTGTAAGATGCAAYGTTAGCATGTAAATCTAGAAAAAACTTTTAAAGAGAACACAAAATCTTGTACAAATAATTAAGAAAGGAATACAGATAAGTGTTTACTTCCGTAAGTTTAGGGTGGGGTTTCTTCTCCTACAAATAAAGAGGTTAACAAGAATTGTTGTTCTTGATAAGACTTGTTTGCCTTATTGATTATTGAGTTATTTTATTTGCCTTATTTGAATGTCAAAGCCCTGAGGAGAAGCTAAAAGTGGGACTGACTCCCCAGCCAAGGAGAAAGCTCTCAGGGACAACTGGGATTCTTTAAAGAATATCCTGCTCTGACCTCAAAAGATTTGATGCTTTTAGAAAACAGCAAAGGGTTTGAGAGAGATTTATTTTTATTCTTGACAAATTTGGCAAGGAAATGCCAGATCTTACTTATTGATCTTAAGTAAAGGCTTCCTCTAGTCTAGTTAAATTACTATTTTCTTTCAGGCAATTAACTACACATGTCCTTCATTACAGAAGTAGAACACTAAATTTCTCAGTAACCATGTGACACCAGTAGRCCAGATGTCGATTTTAAAGATAATGGCCTAAAGATATTTCAAGGTTTACAATTGAGCAATTAGCTCAAATTTCAACTTGTATGGATTTCTAGTTGCAGCAACCTTGTTCCTGCCTTGTAAAGCTGATTTCATATTAGTCTTTACAGCACCACTTTATGTAGTTGAAGATTTGAATACTTTTTTCCTTTAACTTTCTGCTGTTCCCAAAGGATTTAACAGCTTACTGCTCAAAGCAGTTCTATTGGTCATAACATGGCCTACATAGCTGTAGCTCCTAGAACTTCATAAGCTGTGACAAGCAGATTTTATGCTAATATTTTCCTTCTTTTCATGAAATCAAAAAAACACAGTGACCCACCAAGCTGGCACAGTATATGGGTTATTTCCAGTCCTAGCTCTCTGAGGACACTGAATTATAGCGTTCTGCTAGATGACATGAGGTAAGTATAGAAGGAGTCACATATGCCGAATTCTCCCTTCTCCCCCTTTACTCTTTTGTTCGCGTGCTTTAACCCAGACTGGAACAGTAGATTTGTCTGGAACTTCTATGTAAATAACAGTATACAATATTTAAGATGTTCAGATTTGAATTTCTATCATATGATATCAAATGAGAAAGAAGAGGCCTCCAAAAGCTATCTAGGCCATTTCCTACCATCACAAAGAAACCAGTCATATCCAATGCCCTTATATCAGCTTTCTGGTATGCTGATCAGGAAATCCCTTGTCAATGGATATTCCACGCACTTCTTTACTCATAAGTCATTGCTACAGTGAAACAAATCAAAATGAAACATAGTTTTCTCAAAATTTCCCCTACAATTACTGCAGAATGGTATTTGAGGTGCCAAAATGTTCCTTCACATGGCTGGTGCAAAATATATGAAAACCTTGAAACTATTTTGAAAAGAACCAGAGAGTGGAAAGCTCTTCTCTTTTCCGTAGCTCAAGTGTCATAAATAAACAGCTTCCTGACACCTGTGTGTCGAATCTCCTTTTCTGCATCAGCCTAAAAGAAGATGAGAATTATAAACTGAAAGAGACAAGAAAGCATCTATCTTTGCTTCCAAATGGTATACTGCTGGTTTCTGTAGGCATTAATACCAACATTAATCTATTGTATTAAGTGAGGTAACACAGATAAAAAACAGGTTGCTTTTGATCTTATTGGTAAATTTAGTTTATTCTAATCTCCAGATTATTAATTTCTTGGCCTATCAGAACTGAGAGAGGTCCTCATAATGACCTTTGAAGTGTGTAGATCTAGTGAAAAAAATTGTAAAAAATAAATTGTCATTACTGCAGAGTCCCAAGGTGGGCATATCCTAATAGAGGATATCAAAGGTGGTATAGCCTCTACTGCCTCCTGAAAGATCCAGGAAGCAACAAGTGACTTTAGCAGTTACTTTTTTTAATAAAAAATCACATTAAATACAAGGTGAGATCTGGAACCCACAATCAATTCCAGAGAAATTTCCAGGTCATAGAGTGCAGACAGTTTCACTTCTACAGTCCAAGGTGATGTTCTCATGGAAGAGCTGCTTTATTAAACTCTATCTATAGCTGGCACCTAGGAAAAGGCTTCACTACAAAGGACATTTTTTTTTCAGCTGTACTCCCATTGTTACTGAGAAATCTACTGGCAGCACAATGCCAAACTGTGTTGAAAAATGCTGAATGAAGAGAAAGCCTTAGCATCTATTTTTTTGATAGAAGATGAAGAAACAGAATCCTTCAAGACAAAGGAAAAGCATGGGCTGGATTTTTGGAGTTGGTAATACACACAAGTGAGGAATTTACTGAAATCTCTAGGATGTTCAGAACTGTGAAAAACCACAACAGAACATAAAGATTATGGATTTGTACATGCTGATTTGCACTTCAGGGTATTAAAAAAACGTTCTTTACATGATAGAAGATACAGGATAGAAGAAAGTTGTCATACGTAAATTTCTTGAAGCTGAAGGCTTCAGGCTTCACTCTGTAAAATTTAATAAACCACAATGCTACCTGCTCTACAAAAAATCCACAGCAGGACTTAAGAAACAGCCCTTGAACAGTTAGAAAAACCTCTACGTAATTCCTCAGCAACACTAATAATTTGGACTAGTTTAGTCTGAAGATTTTGAAACATTTTTTGCTCCAAAAACCATTCAGTTAGTGTCAAACTCCATTTATTGCCATATTCATTTATTCATGAACTCACATCATACAGATAGGAGTTGCAACAGCCAATTTTGCTTGAATCTTTTTATATCCATTAAATACCTGATGAAGGCCAAAATGTTCCTTCCATTAATTGAAAACCATAAGTATGGGAAAGAGCCCAATATTTAACACTTATGGTGCAAGGCCATATTCTTCTAGGAATTTTCAGGCTGAAAAGAAACCTCAGGGTAAAAACAGAATTAAACTGTCTCCAAATATTGAGGAAGAGAGAATAGAGTCCAATGACAACAATATGCTACTTGAAGCCACTTGCTTCAGCTTCATTCACATCATCAGACCTTCGTGTATTTGTCATCATTGTACTTCTGCAACAAGTCCTTTTTTAATGCAAATGCAGCTTTAAAAAAAGCTTCAGAGAATATCAGGTAACAATCCCAGAGACTACCAACACTACAAGTTTCCCTGATTATGCTTCTTGCCTGCTTGAGCCTTTCCGACATGTGGCATGCCATTCAACAACATCTATAATTCAAAACAAAACAAAACCCCTTACACCAAAATAAACCTACTAGAGTTTACAAATATTTGTCTTCATTAGGAACCAATACAAATTGCATTTGGGGCTATGGTTTAGGGGAGATTATAGTGGTGCTAGGTTGATAGACTATGATGGCCTTTTGCAACCTTGATGATTCTGTGAACCTGTGTTTCTGTTTAATGGTGACCATGAGGAAGAACAAAATTGTAATCAGCAAACTTGGGGATTATTTTGGGTTTTATTTTACATTCAGAAATTTGTCTAGTAATGGCACTTGCTTTATTGTCCAACATAAACAGACGTGAACCACCACAATGCTCATAGAAATTACTCATAGAAATTACTCATGGTCATATTCATTTAACTTCAATTATCAAACGGCAAGTTATGATGTAAACCATGAAAATATAGAATGTGTTTTATATCTAGCATTAATGAAGACAAAGAAACATCAGATGCACATTTCTGTACTACACTGATTTAGCAATTAAATTATTAAATAGAAATTCCATGTAAAAAATATTTAAGATATTTAGTCATATCAATAAAGTTGGAACACAATGTAAGTTAAACATCAGTCTGTCAGTCAGTGAACACCAGCATAGGCATAGCTTGGACAAATTCTATATAATTTTTAAAATAAATAAACTTTAACTCATTTTTTATGCTTATTTATTCAAATAGATCCTTCTCCAATGCTTGTTATATAAAAATTCAGAAGTAGCAGTTAATGCCATTTATCTACAATTTCTGAATGACTAAATCCATAGACAAGCTGCAACTAGCACAGCTTTATGCCTGAAATCATTTGACTGGGTTCACTTCAGCTGTCACTGGGGATATGGCCAGAATACAAATTCTCTTTAACACAAACTGCTTGTATGAGCTTTTCCTATAAGACATTCCTTCATTTCCTTTCTTGAAATTAAGAATTCAGGATGTGTAGTAGTACAGTGGTGTAAAAAAAAAAAAAGCACTTATGAATAAATAGGAGATTCCCAATGAAATACTGACTGCCAAAAATACTGGCAAAGAAATTATACACTCACTTGATGTCAGTGAGTTCTTCTGTATATTTCCTTGGACATCAGAGATCTTTCAAACCCACTAAAGTACCTATAAAGGCACTTTATAAATGCACATTGTAAAACACAAAAGCATGTGCAGTTATAAAGTTCACAAAGGATGGCTGTACCGTATAAAGACTGTGTCTGAGATAAACGAAGACAGATTCTAAGTCAATGAAAACCACTAAAATAAAGTGTTCCACTAAATTTTCTATTTATCATATAATAGGAAAAGAAAAGAGAAATCCCAATGTTTTAATTACAAGCACTTTTTTGTATTTATAAGAAACTAGAAAAAATAAGTTTCAGGCATTTTGCTTATCCTCACAAAATATGTAAAATTTTCCTTGCTTCATCCACTTTGGCTTAACACAGTGAAAGAGAAAAGAAATTGAAATTATAGTTTGATAATAATGTGAACTATCTCAGCTGTACTTTCCAGGCCAGAGGTATGTGAATGTTTGTATTTCTTCCCTAAAGTGCTCCAAGAGTTTCAGGATAAGACAGTAACACAATGTTCTATCACTGAGAGTATTGATGGGAGTTAATTTCAGCATAGTCCAACAACGAGGGCAAAAATGTTCTTAATCTTTCATATGCAGTTATTGAAAGTCTGCTATCATCACCTACCTTTAAAAGAGTACTACACCTTTAGGGTGAAGCGCAAAGGAACTTTGGGAAGTCTTGTCCCTTCTACTGACCCCACTTACAACTGCATTCTAGGGAAGGACAGAGGTGCAGCAAATAGCACGGGACTGAGTCAGTCTGCAGGATATCCAACTGCAGATATTTTAGGAGTATCAGCACCTGTCATAAACAAAAAATAAATCTTCCATCTTAAACTGATAACACTAACAGGTGGCAAATAATTGGGTGCATGCGTGTAGGAGGACTGAATGTCAAAAACTCAGGGCTTGAACTTTCAGATACAAGTTTGCTATTTACAGCCACAAGTACAGTCTGATTGTAAATCATTCTAATCTCTGGTATAAAAGTGGCACGTCCAAAATATTACAATTTTTAGAAACATAAGACAAAAACACAAATAATAATGCTGATCACATACTGTGCTTAAGTTGGGAAGCCTGGGGCCTTGGGGTTGTGGAAAGAAAAGGAGGACAGAAAAAAGGGGACCTGGAAAGAAGGTGGTAAAGCTCTTGGCTGGAGGAAAGATGCTGGAAGTGAGAGAAGATCCAGGAGATCAGGTAGCTGAATGGAGACAATTGTTATGGTCACCCAGGGTCCTTGGCTAACACTGCCCAAGATGAGTCAGTACAAGCAGCACAGGAACAGTACAACTGTGTGCCCAACTCTCCGGGAACAACAGTAATCTCTGTGTAAGGGAAGTGTGATTTACTGAACATATCCCCGTTGAGGATCTCTGTTGATGAGACAGAGATGAAGGGGGCAATGTGAGTGAGATAAACAAGTAGGGGAAAATCTGGTCTAGTCAGTTCTTAAATCAACAAACAGGTTATTCATAGCATCTCACTYGTGCAAGCACTTAAAACTTAGGCTTCATATATATTTTATAATTATGGTATCAGTACCATATCTGCATATCACTTTCAAGTAAAATTCAAGTTTCTTTTTTAAACTGAGTAATTTCAACCAAGCACATACTCTGGTGTGAAATACAAATGGACATAACCAGAATTTTTAAATGGTGGAGAAAAAAACCCTAAGATTTTTCTGCCTTACAAACTAGAGAATACTACTAAAGTATATATTGAATAATATTTTAGCCACATACCGCAATAATCATTTTCTGCTCACCAGTTTTTCCTCTATGTACACATTTCAACATGAAACAAGGTAGCAACAACGGAACTTTGGGGAAAAATTCAGTTCTGAGTCTTATCACAGTTCTGCTCAAGTACCATTATTGTTGGCCTGCCCTCCTTCTCCTAATTTGCAGATTTTCACAGCTGTAGGATCTTATAAGTACATAGGAATCTGCAGTGTATTGCAATAACATATTGTGAGCCTTCTGGAAAGAACTGGCACAGGGTTTCTGACACCATGGTTAAAAAAGATATTTTTATTTGCAGTGTTTCTGGCTACTTGGAGAGTAGGACTGTCCACTTTCTGCTACAACAATCAAGTATTTCTTCCAAGCCTGTCAATTATTGGAATTCAAAAAATCTCTGCCTAAATGACTCACGCTTCTGCACAATTTTCAGGGAGTTACATCTGCATCTCAGATCTCCACTTTCTCTCACTGCTGCATCCTTGCAGACACTCCAAAAAATCTCCAAATAGAAGGAACAGAGAAACTTGTACTAATTTATTTCCTTAGGGGAATATTTTAACTGGATGAGCCTGGAGACAAAAGGTGCACCAGCTAAGAGCCCTAATAGATACCAGTCTGTTAATTTCACCTTTTATTCTGATCAGTTGTCATGCCCTCACTCCACTTGAACGTTAGCAAATTTATCAGGGAGGCATGACCACAGGCCCATCAGGTGTTGTGACAGGTGTTGCTCAGCTCCATGTGCAAAAGACTATCTGCCCACCTGTAGATGCTTGCATAACTAGGCTTTGTGTTCCTTCAAAATAAAGAATTCTTTGAAAAACTTAACAAATATTGCATCCAAAACCATAGAGAGAAAAAAGTATTGCTCAAATACATAACTTAAAGACAAAAAATTTAAATACAGTTCCAAAATTGCAACATGGATAATACCATATAAGCTTTCAGTCATAAGAACCTCATTTAAGACCTGAAAGAGGCTTTCACTTTCCTTGCATATCACAATTTGTGAAACCCAAGTTATATTGAATTTGTAATATAATTTGAATGACCCTTTCACTGCAATTAAAGGAACTTTCTCAGAGTTTTTAGAGACAAGATTAATTATCTTTTCAAGGTCAGATATTCCAGAAAGGCAACTATTTTGTCCTTTAGTCTTCCCTGATGGTGTCTCTGTATGAGAGGTGTGTGGCAGCTAAAGGAGAGTGTTGATGCATCCAGAAGAACTCACACCATGCTGCGACTCCATGCTCTTGACAGATGACTGCCACATAATTTAGAGAGCAAACAGTGATGCATCATGATGTCAGAATAAACTGAAAATTCATTCTGCCACCCATAAAGCTTATATAAATGTAAATTACCTTTTGGGTAATTTGGGTTGTTTGGTTTTTTTTTTTCCTGGACAATCACCTGAATCCATTAGCAGTCTGCAGTAGCATTTCAGCACAAAAAAATTTTAAGCTATTGGTGTACACCATTTAGATCAAACCCACCTCATGTTTCCTGCAGCACCCATATACAGCTAACTTGAGCCTCTGTTTGTACCTATCAAGTTACTTCATGACAAATTATTGGAATCGGATGGAAATTCAGTTCGTCTCTAAGGCTTGCAGTATGTCACACCCAAAACATTAGTGGAATGTCAGGAATATACGGGCATGTTTGACTCTCACATTCAGTAATCAGTCTCTCTCAAACACAAATTGTTTTCTATAAACTACCAAGAAAATTTACAACAGAAGGAAAAAACAAAAAGGACAAATATTCATCAAGTATCTCATAAGCTTTGTCGAGTTACAAGATAAGCAGGAAAGGCAGACTCATTGCTGTGTATCAATTATAGATATTTGTTTAGYCTTCATTTCCCTGATTACTATGTAACCCAGAAAACAACAGCAGAGATTTGTGGCATTTTTATTTCTACCAGCTAAGCTTCTTCTGCTGACACTTTTAATCAGTACAGTTAGCAATCTACCATGTACACAAAATGAATACTTCTTTACCTATCTGGGGGGCAATAATTAGCCTTGTAAAAATGATGCAATTACCATTGTTTTTTTTAAACTGAGCACCACTAGTGACACGTGTATGCTTAAAAAGACTCACACCAAAAATTCTTCTAGAACGTAAAATGCGTATCAGAAAGGAAGTTACCAAAACTATATGTCTATTCTATATCACTAGCTGACCAGGAAGATAAGTTTCTGTGACACTGGTAAATTTGGTCCATTAAGGGAGGAAAGAGATAATATATACATGAGTAGTGGTATAAAGACCATCAGCAGGATGTCTCACTGAGTACTAATGATCTTTCCAAATGAATATTAATATGTTTAATCCACCACATGTCATCTTGTATTACATGTCCCACATTTTACAATTATTATTTTATTAATATTAACATAAAAAAATTACGTGTTCATATTATCCATCTGTGCCTAAAGCCGAAATCTTACCTACCACACAATGTAATGTACAGCCATGTGCTCAGGCACCAGGATTTTCTCCTATTCAGCAAGTCCATGGACCAATGATTTTGGGCACCCAGCCAGCTATGCACAGCATTCACACATGACTTGTGTGCCCACAGCAATCTAAAGACTGCTGGTGCTTTGTGGGGACATACCAAAACAGGGAGGGTAAACAACACAGAAAAATATGTATGAGGGACTCCCAAAATTCCCTACTATGACAATGTTATTGGCAGTAAGATTTACACCAAATGTGGGTGGGTTTCATCAAAGGAAGAATTCGGGGAAAGTCATTCAAACTTGTTGCCATGCCAAATGACAATTTTCTCCCACTGAATGAAACAAATGAAGGAATTTCAGGAAAAAAGATTAAACCTGAGAAAACCTGAAAGAATGGACACATAATCAAATCTATACATGAATGAAAAGGCATGAAAAAATGCTGAATTTATCACTATCATTTGCTCCAGAAGGAAACTAAGACAGATGAAGAAAAAAGAGAAAGAGCTTTATCATAATAYAGCTACATTAATATCTAAGAGTATTTTTTGTTACCATTCTTTACCTAAGCACCTTATAATAATTTGGAACCATACTGCCCGATTTAAGTGTTATAAATAATAGTGTATACCCGCATTTTTCACCAATTTAGTTCAAGAAAAATATTATTTCAGAGAACGGATAATGGCAAGGAATTTGTCACAAAAAGAGCATGGAGAGTTTGTAGTTTTTAAGGCCTTGGGAGCCCTTAACTATATCCCCGACTTTGTATCAAGCAGGTAAC